>VMYD01000410.1:0-629995 GCA_007663325.1 Eucalyptus pauciflora | reverse complement strand
TTCATTCAAGAGCTGGCTATCCGACTTTTTTTTCTTGTAATTATTTGGACACGTCGTATCAATGTCATGTCACCTTTAAATCTGATCCGAAAACAACAAATCTATTAATCATTGCCACTACTTTGAAAAATCAAATTAGAGGTGTTTAATGAGCGAGTTACATCACGGTGGGTTTAGCTCGTTTTCAAATAAAGACTCTTATGTCTAATCACATAAAATTGTATCTTAAATGTTTAGGGTTAATATTACAAAAAATTTCATTAGTACATCTATAATAAATTTACCCTAAACAAAAACTCAAAACTGGTTTACATGTAATAAATTTACCCTCCATTAGTTTTTGTTAAATTTTATTATTAAATTGCCGAGTTATATGATATAAGACAGTTGACGAGTGTACTTATTTTAGAGTTTTACCTCAGTTTTTGGTTTTTTTCGTATTAATCCAATTTGAGGTTTTGGGTAGTAAAAAAAATTAATTTTGAGTAAATTTGTTACAAGTGTATTAATTTAAGATTTTTCGTAGTCAGAAAACTAATTTTGGGTAAATTTGTCACATTTAAAATTTTCATGATATTAATCCAAATATTTATGAAGTGAGTTACCAACACAAGGCTGTTGTTTATTCTCAACTTTAGCCTTAAAATTTTCTCATTTCCTTTTTTATTTTTTTATTGGTTCAACTCTAATTCTCATTATTAGACTTTTGACCTGTCTTCTTGGATGGTGTGAAGTCGAAATTCATATTTAAAGCTAAATCGTCCCTGTAAAATAGGATTCGAATCCCATATCTTCCTTCCCATATGAAAAAGGCCATTAAAGCAAATCTCAATAGTTTATTTCCGTTTTAATTTGCCAGGGATCATTTTGCGGAAGGTCATTAAATATGAAATCTTAAGATGCAAACAAAAGCAGATTTCCCCCAACAGCTAATAAAGGACAACTGCAGCCGACCATGTGGCAGAGATCTGCTGGTCTAAAAAAACATTGCTTGATTTTTTACACATAAATATATTTTTTAAGTCTTTTAATATTGTATTTTGTATGGAGTACGTGGCTTTCTCTGCTTGACCTTTCTCTCTTTTTGTACACCAAAATCGAACCGGCAAGCAAGGCCGCCCACGAGCGCCGCCACGTGAGGAGACCATAAAATTGTCCTCGTCTATTGACGACAAAATATCGTCATCATTACACATTCTTTCGTTTTCTTATTTATTTCCATTGAAGAAAAGTATCTTACGTAATATTAATTCCATTTTCCAAAGTGAATTTTAGTTAATCACTTGGCTTTGTCCCAGTAGCCACCCTTCCAACATGAAAGAGGGGTTGGGGGTGTGAACGATATAGTTTCAGGAGTGATTTTCGACTCCCATGCCCTGCAAAGAGGCATGACAAAAGTTTAAGAGTAAGAGTTAGAATATGAATATAGTAGAATTGACCAAAAAATTAAAAAAAAAAGTGAGTTTTAGTTTTGGCTTGTAATAATTTGAGAATTACTTACTTGACATTTCCACGACATCGCCATACGATTTTGTTGGCGGTATCATGATCTAAGTGGTTCAACATGGTCGTCTTAATAAATTATTTTTTATATGAAGAATGTAGGGAGATAGTGTACTAAAATCAGGAAAAATTTGAGAAAAGTAAGAGGATGTTCTGGAAGAAAATAAAAAGATTGAAATTTTCCTCTATTTTATGGGTTTAGCATCGAATCAAATCCCCATGATCAAAACAACAAAATGAATCAGGTTGAATTTGATCTCTGAATTTTAATCGAATTGGTTCTATCAATACGATCGGCTCAAATTTAATCAGACATAAGGGTAGGAGCCAGATTGGAGGTCTAGTGTCATGTTCCAATTTCTCTACATTTGTGTTGGCTGAAAAGTAGGGCTTCATTGTATGGGGCGGAAACTCAAGAGATGCCAAAAGGCCAATGCAATTGGGTCATGGAGTGGCGTTAGGATGCTTGTGTTAAGAACCCAAGGATGAGATAATTATCAATTTAGAGGATCTATGAAATGGGGTTGACCGCGGACAAATTGATCACGAGCTAATGCCTCTTGATTATAGTCACGTCAAGTCGAAACAAGTTGATTTGTACGTCTGACTTGAAAGACTGAATGTTTGAGTTAGATGGGCATGGCACTGTCGTGAATGCTGGTACAATTCATCCTACTATTCTTGAAAATAATCCTTAGAAGAGAAAGTTGGCTTGGTTTATGGGGCTTACGAGTTCCTATGATTGATGTTGATCGTCCAGTTGTCTAGCATGGTGACGCTTGGCCACTCCAATTAAAACTGTTCGATCCAATTTGTAGAACAACTGCTTTTCCACACTCAACAAAAATAACAAATAAATATAAATGTTATCGGACTAAATGTGGTTACTTACGTAAATTTATGTATATTTTGACTTTCTAATCAAAACAAAAGTATTTCACATTTCCAAGTTTAAAATATTAGAATTAATATCACAAAAAACTCCAAATCATATATGCCTTGACATAATATTTTAAACGTTTTTTTATCACTAAAAATCCTAAACTTACTAATTGTGACACAAATACATCGATATTTTGTGTCATAAAAAGCCTCGAATGTATAGTAGTATGACAAATACATCTTGGATGTAACTGAAATAAATGGTATACACGTCACACATGTATATATTTGTAGTTTTTCATGACATAAGAAAGTTTAGGGTAAATGTATCACAACTGGTAAGTTTAGGATTTTTGTTAATACAAAAAAAGTTTCAAGTATGTATTTCATAATGAGCATAACTTGGGGTTTTTTTTTTATTTATGATTTTGCCCAAAATACTATAAAAAAATTTCACATAGATTTTATAGAGGCTAGATGCTTATATTTAAAAGTTTACAAAGAGTTGTTAAGTTCATCAGTAAGTAAAAGTCAAATTGATATGTGTTGGGAATAACGGATCCTCGAAAACCGGATTCGACACTAAATCGAACCCCTAAAACGAATGCGGAAGACAAGCCCGGGAAAAAATCACGTATCACCGATCGTAAAGCACACCACGGATTCGAGCGTACCTTGTTAGCCACAGATTAGACACCGACGCCGAAAAGATGAAGAGAATTTAGCCATGTTCGATCCGATGACGACAATTCGCTTGGTAGGAAGACGGCGTCGCTTCTTTGGCTTACTGTCCTTTTGGAGAGAGAGAACGTTGGAAGAGAGGGAGAACGTACGTACTAATTAAAAATGTACGTTCTCCCTTTCTCTCATCCCTTTTATACCTCCTTCCATCCACGGGCCTTAATCTTGTGGGCCGGGCTTTTAGGCCCAACATGGACGGACGGGCCTTAAGCTCATCACTAATAAAACCATCATCTCTCACTCGCACATGGTGGGCCGAACATGATTCTCTTTACTTCTCTTCAACATTCATATCGGTGAATAATCCGTGCGACCATCATACTTTGAGAGCTCGTTGCTATACATCTGTTAGGAATATATAGCAGCTCATATTGGGCGTCACACTTTGAGTAGATTTAGTATGCAGTACCCTAGATCGATCGATCACATTTATATCTCTCTTGATCTCTTTTGAACAATGATCTATTTATTGTATTCACAATTATGATTATCCCAAAGACAGTCATAATTGGTCGACCAGTGAATACAAAATCACAATGTGATTCTCCAAATCCGATCTTCCTATTTCCTTCAAACTCTCAATTTCAGTTCAAGTTGCTATTCTAGAAATGTCCCATTAGATCGAATCAACTCATGACCATTGACAACATTCTAAGATAACAAACACTAAATAGAAATCTTGAGAATAAGTAAGAGTCATGAGGGCACTAAATTGAGGAACTCCTTTCCTCAAGAGTCTTATACGGCATGAAAGTTGAGATCAAACTTTTGCCACTCTTATTGGTCGTCTCATGCATACGTAGTATGAAATACGTATTACGGTATTAACTCATTTCCCATGGAGCGTATGTCTACATTTTTCAATACCGTACATATGATAGTTCAGACATACCCAATGTCTAACTTGAGTTCACGTATCTACTTATTTACAAAATTCATCAGAACTCACATTTGACATCTTAGACAGATAAAGTAAAATATGTGGGTTATTTTACTTTCGGATATCGTAAGTATTATGTCCTCATCTTAACACTCAGTTAATGCGACATATTTATTTTAAGCTTGAGCTCTCAATTATCACCTAGATAATAAGCTTAAAAACCGTCTCATCTCTATTTATCACATAGTAAATAGAGGCGATTACCCGTGTGAGTGGGCTAATCTCTTATCTGTCCGACATACTTTCTCAATATAATATAATGCACTGAGCATTAAGATGCATAAAGATCAAACAAAGATTCATAGGCATTGATAATGAAACAACACTAGTTCATACATGTGAACAACTCAGGGAAATTACAATCCAGTACATCAGACTCCACGCAATCCTAGAGATTTTACATAACCACAAAACACATCTCTAGGTATTGGCTTTGTCATAGGATCTGCTACCATTCTATGCGTAGATATGTACTGTAAGTTCACATCTTTTCGTGCAACCATATCCTTGACAAAATTATACTTGGTATCTATATGTTTGGTCTTGCCATGATATTTTGGATATTTAGTGTACGCTATAGCTGCTTGGCTATCACAGTTAACCAATAATGGATGTGCAGCTTTCTCAATAACACCTAAATGATCCAAAAATCTCTTAAGCCAAACTCATTCTTGTACCGCTGCTGATAATGCCACGAACTCAGCTTCCATTGTGGACAAGGCTATACACGTTTGCTTCTTACTGCTCCATGATATGGCGCCATTGTTCAGTAAGAAAGTAAATCCTGATGTAGATTTTCTTTCATCTAAATCTCCTCCCCAATCAGCATCTGAATAGCCTTCAAGTCGCAGATCTTTTCCTTAGTAATTCAACTTGAAATCAGCAGTTCCCTTCAGATACATCAGTATTCTCTTAACGGCTTTCCAATGTGCTGGACCTGGATTGGATTGGTATATACTCACCATTCCAACTGCAAAACATATGTCGGGTCTTGTACACATCATAGCGTACATCAAGCTCCCAACTGCATTAGCATAAGGAACATGTTTCATTTGTTCCTTCTCTTGTGGAGTCCTCGGACACAGTCTATGGCTCAATCATTTACCTTTCGCAATAGGAGTGTCTATGGGTTTACAATCTTGCATACGAAATCGTTCAAGAACTTTATTTATATATGTTTCTTGCGAAAGAGACAACGATCTTTTCGAACGATTTCTTGAAATCTTAACTCCAAGAATGTATGCAGCCTCACCCATATCCTTCATCTCAAAGTTGGAAGACAACCAACTCTTGACAGTATTAACAAACTCCATATTGCTTCCGGCAATCAGTATATCATCAACATATAATGATATGATCACAAATTGATCATTGGATCTTTTGATATATACACAATGATCATCATCAATCATTGTAAAATCATATGCCATTATGGCATTATGAAAACGTATATACCATTGTCTCGATGACTGCTTAAGGCCGTATATCGATCTCAAAAGTCAACATACATTTTCTTCTTGGCCTTTCACTATGAAACCAGCAGGTTGTTCCATGTATATTTCTTCCTCTAATTCTCCATTGAGGAAAGCAGTCTTTACATCCATCTGATGTAACTCAAGATCCATACTAGCTACTATTGCCAGAATTATGCGAATCGAGGTAAATCTCACTACAGGAGAAAACGTATATTCATAAGCAATTCCTTCCTATTTATTATACCCATTCGCCACAAGGCGAGCCTTATGCCTTTCTATCGAGTCATCGGCCTTTCGCTTTATTTTGAGAACCCACTTGTTCCCAATAGTTCTGCGTTCTTTTGGAAGATCAACCAGTTCCCAGACTTGGTTTGATTTCATTGACTCCATTTCCTATTCCATTGCATGAATCCATTTTTCCTTACTAGGGCAATTCAGAGCCTCATTAATATTTCTTGGCTCATCCTCATCTTGTGGAGCAACCATAAAAGTTTCCCCTTCAATGTCAAAACGTCGACGGGGAATATTTTGGCGACTTGTTCGCCGTATGGGAGATTGTACACTTTGTACATCATTCCCCATTATGCTCCCACTTGGATTAGATAATGATGATGTCGTCTCATTATGTGGTTGCAATTGAGAATGAGTTGAATTCAATTCATCACTTCTCATATTACTCCCACTTGGACGAACTCCACTAAGATCATTATCTTGATCCAAGGTTTCAAATAGGGATTTATTTTCCCCTATTTCGCCCTTCTTAGGAAATGCATCCTCTAAGAATGTGACATCCCGTGATTCAAATTCAGTTATACTCCCACTTTCCTGCTCACCTATGAACACATACCCTTTTGAGTGTTCCGAGTATCTTATGAAAATACTCTTCTTTCCTCTGGGACCCAATTTCCCGAACTTGTGAGAGGACTCATGTGTATAGGCAGCACAACCCCATGGATTAAGAAAACTTAAGTCCGGTTTTCTACCTGTCCATAACTCATATGGAGTGGAAGTAATTGATTTGGAAGGCACTAGGTTAAGTATATAGGCAGCAGTTAACAATGCATCACTCCAAAAGGTGATAGGTAAGTTAGCATGCGCCATCATGGACCTAACCATTTCCAGTAGGGTTCTGTTTCTTCTCTCCGCAACACCATTTTGTTGAGGAGTATATGGAATAGACAACTGTCTTTCTATTCCTTTTTCATCACATAATTTTCTGAACTCATCAGATAAATATTCTCGACCTCGATCGGATCTCAATGCTTTTACTTTCTTGTCTAATTGATTCTCTACCAGGTTCATAAACCTTTTGAAACAACTTATTGCTTCAGATTTGTGAGAAATCAAGTGGACATATCCGAATCGAGTATAATCATCTATAAAAGTGATGACATAAACAGCCCCATGCCTTCCTCTCACATTCATTGGACCACAGATATAAAAATGGATTAAATGCAAAGGAAATTCAGCTCTTTTACCTTTTCCAAATGGTTTCCTTGTCGTTTTCCCTTCTAGGCAATGCTTACATATGGGCAAATCGACTTTTTCAATGTTGCCCAACAAGCCCTCTTTGGCTAATCTATTCATACGCTATTGGCCAATATGACCAAGTCTAGCATGCCATACATTCACATCATTATCATATGTATTAGAAGATGTGAGAAGGGAATAACAAATATTTGTATTAACATAGTCAATATCTAATACAATGAAACCATCCAGAAAATAACCACAACCATAGTAGTTTGTATCCAAATACAAATCTACACCTCTATTATGGAAGTTCATATTAAAACCTAATTTAACCAACACTAAAACATACACTAAATTCCGATGAATCTCCGGAGCATACAACACATCATGTAGGAACAAAGTGCGTCCACCACGCATATTTAGTTGGCATGTGCCAATTCCTTTCACTTCAGCTATGGAGTTGTTTCCCACATAGATCCACTTAGTTCCAGTTGGTACTCGTCGAAATTCCACGAAGGATCCTCTATCCTTCGCTACATGGTCTGTCGCTCCTGAATCCACAGTCCACATAGGATTAGATTCAGTCAAGAATACAAAACTTGACACATATGCAAAGTTCTCAATAGTACAAAGGGTGTGTACCTTCCTTGGCTCGCAACAATTGCGGGCATAGTGACCCCTCTGGTCACAGTTGTAACATTTCACCATTGAGATATTCTTCACATGAGGACGTTTTACTCTCTTTTGTTGGTTAATTCTTGGTTTCTTGCAAGAAGGACTTGATCCCTTGCTTTCCCACATATTGAACGAATCAATGCGCTTGCGCTTAGAGCTTGAAGCCCCTTCTGAGCTTAAAGCAACACAGCAAATATCTGTATCCTGCTCAAATGCCTTGAGGCGTAGATCAGCTAGCTCAAGGTGGCGCACAGCATCCTCAAGATCTTCCATAACATGGTCAAGAGCTTTTAGTGCCTCTTGCTTTTCCAACACATATTGAATTCTCATATTCAATATTTCACAATTCTCGCCGTTCAATTTGTCATCTTTATTCAAATCATCAATTATGTTCTTATTTGCTGAATCCATCGATCTGAACATATCAGACACATATGCACGAAATATTAATGCCTATCACTTATGCATCTATTTTGCACAAACCCATCATATTAATTAATAATTTTAAGTAAGGTTTCAGAATCAAAAGGTCACTATGTTTCCAATCATCCTCCAAAAATCCCAACTTAAAACTATCATTATTATGATTTTCATATGCAAAATCAATTCTATGAAGTTACAAAAAATTCTATAACTACCCACAGCAACCAGTAATAATAAAAAGCAACATATAATTGACATACAATATAATAATAATGCTTTCACATAATACTACTAACATATAGGTTGCTACATCAACAACAATCAAGTAGTTAACAATACATAAGATGTCCACAAAGCACACTTAACAAAAAACAACCATAACATCTAAAACCAAGGCATCAAACAACGGATAGGAAAAGTTTCTACTTGGATCAATTTCTTTTTCTTTTCCTTTGTAAAATTTTTGGGCATTCTTGACAACCACGGAAAAAACAGACGGATATCCCTTAGGATTTCTCCTACGCACATTCATTCCTCGCTTAATCGAAGTCATTCCTTGGGTCGCAGTCTTTGTGGCTCCAACCCGATGATACTCATCTACAAATTCCATTACTAGCTCCTTATAACTAGTAAATCCTTTGACCTCCCATAGGCGATTCAACACTCCTTGCCATTCTAATGGAAGTGTGTTCATAAAGAATCGCACCATATGAGTATCTGGCATGGGATAACCGTTCCAAATGACTTCTTGAATTTTGTTGTTAACCTCTACAACATGATCAATTATGTCATCACTCTCTCATCGATAATCATTCAAATCGGTTATCAATCTTGAAAGCATTTCCTTTTGTTCATTTGACATTGTGCGCACAGATGCGCGCGGCTTACGGGGAGGCATTGTTCCTGCAACAAATGCAGAACAACAAAAAAAGTGATTACATAAAATCCACGTAGACATAATTGAAAAAAGAAACAAATCTTTTTTTTTTTTTCGGTCAACGGTCGGTCAACAGTCAACGGAAGTCAACGGTCGGTCAATGGAAGTCAACGGTCAGGTCGTCAGACCGGACGAGCCGATCGGACCGGTCGGGCCGGTCGGACAAACCGACCGCACGTGCCGCACGCGTGCCAGCCAACGAATGTCGGCACTGATGTCATCGATGACGTCATCCCAGCGGTTACCGACCGTTGGGTGACGTCATGCTGACGTCAGCACGCATCGGTCCGTCGTGCTGGTTCGCTGGCCGGTGGCGCGCACGCTCCGGTTCGCCAACCGGCGCGTGTGCCGCATGCGTTGGGCGAGCCAGCGCTTCCGGGCGCGTTGCGCCCACGCGCAGCGGCTTCCGGCCGCGTGTGTGGGCGCGTGCGGCGTCTCCCGGCGGCGTGCGACACATCCCCAGACTCGTCTCGACGTCCCCTTCCTCCCTATGCCATCATAATTCGATTTCGACTTACGAAAACTCGGAAAAATGGGCAAACAGCGCTCGGGTGTCGGGATTTCTTGCCCCGATCCATACGGCCGAATCACTTTCGCGAAAAATCAATCAGGTCGGGAAAAACGTGAACTAGGGCTCTGATACCAATGTTGGGAATAACGGATCCCCGAAAACCGAATTCGACACTAAATCGAACCCCTAAAACGAATGCGGAAGACAAGCCTGGGAAAAAATCACGTATCACCGATCGTAAAACACACCACGGATTCGAGCGTACCTTGTTAGCCACAGATTTGACACCAACGCCGAAAAGATGAAGAGAATTTAGCTCTGTTCGATCCGATGACGACAATTCGCTTGGTAGGAAGATGGCGTCGCTTTTTTGGCTTACTGTCATTTTGGAGAGAGAGAATGTTGGAAGAGAGGGAGAACGTATGTACTAATTAAAAAGGTACGTTCTCCCTTTCTCTCATCCCTTTTATACCTCCTTCCATCCACGGGCCTTATTCCTGTGGGCCGGGCTTTTAGGCCCAACATGGGCGGACGGGTCTTAAGCCCATCACTAATAAAACCATCAATATGCTAAACCTAAAAACATGACCAAAAAGGTCAAAATACAAATCACCCAAACGGGGCAAACACCTTGGAGTATTTGGCTTTCGAAACACCGCCCCCTGTAGATATAGTCAAACGAAAATTTTGACTTGTGTTGACATAGATGCCAAAAAAAGAAAAGAAAAAAAGGACAGAACATTTATTACCCATATGTCGGAAATTATTTTTCTTTTACAAAAAATAGAGATTTTCTAGCTTGAAATGACCATTTTGGAACAATTATCCAATTTATTTTGATATTAAGTTCTATCAATTTTTTTTTATTCTCGATAGTATTGTTATGTATATTATAATTGTTTTGCCAAACTAGCAAGCTCTCGGTCTTTTGCTCAATTTTTTGCGAGCCTAAGCGTATTATCCGTTTACTATATGGATATTGGCTTTTTAAAGTCAAAGTAATTAGTCTTAGTGTATTTTCATGACCGGCAGAAGTATTAGATAATTTATGTTTAGCGTTGTTGACGGGGTAAATTAAATAACTTACGTTGCCTAAATATATATTGTCTTCTTCCTCTCTCTCTCTCTACAGGCCAATATAAGAGACATTTCAAATGATTTGTTTTTAATAAAAAATGGTTTAGACAATATTCTTTTGTGAGGAAAAAGCAAATTATGGACTATTCTATCAAGCATGATAGTGTGCCTATGAATAAAGATCTATCATACCACGAAAGTACTAGTTCGCGAAGTCATTTTCTACAATATGATTTTGTTTGAAATTTAATATATGTGATGACTAAAGTGGCAATTCGTGTCATTTTATCATTCTTTACTTTTGACTTCACGTAATCTATTCTAATTGGCTATTCCAGTTCTTGCTTAAAGATTGTTTGAGTCGATTTATTATTTTCATATAGGCAATTAATCTATGTTTTGTCTTAATTTTTTTGTGACAATATCCACACAAATCGTAATTTTCATTTAAATGCCTTGGCGATGGAATATGAATTCTCGGATTCCACTGATGGTGGGCAATATAATAACTCATCTCCAAAAGTTTTATTGCCTGAGAAGAATAACATTGAATTGGACCTGAGCAAGTCCTTAAAAGGCTCACGGAGGAAACAGACGGGAGCTCCTCCCTAGGGTGGGAGACCCCGCGCTGTCCTCCCGTTTCCTCTTCATCGAGAAGATAAAGATAAATAGGGAATTAGGGGGTTTCACAGTGGTGAAGGTAGACATCACGTTGGAACTTCGGTTCTGGCTACCATCGGATATGCAGATATAGTAGCCTCTCGCGCCTGGGGTGAATGAATATGAGTTAAATGCCTACAGCTAGGCTAGCACGCCTTACGGCACTGTCCTCAACCATAGGCTGGCACAGTTCCCCGGTTGAGGACAGTGCCGTTGTCTTCATAGATGACTCCTCTTTTCATTCTTTATTTGATAAAAAAAATATCTGATCAACTTTTGGTATTGATTTCTCATTAACAAATCATTTGCCATCACGTTGCTTGGAATATTTAAGTTAATGATTTTATTGTGATACTTTTCCAAATAAATTTCGATAGTCCAATGTATGCCATTGATAGTTGCAATCTAGATAGATTAGGTACTCTCTTGCACCAGCTTTATTTTGTAGTTATCATTATTAATTTAAGGGACAACAACGATGGAAAGAAATGAAAACATAAGAAGGAGAAAAGGTACACCTCATGCTACATAAAAACATGACAATTAGATAGTAAATTGACAACACATTGCATTTGATCGGCCAAAAAAAAATACAGAAACTACAAAGCCCAAAACATACATATAGGTCCAAAAAAGGAAAAGACGAGAAAAGAAAAATCAACAAAGCTTACTTAAGAATTTTGAATATCCAACTCAGCAGTAAACACAACAGAAAGTAGCCCAAATCAGCAAATTCTTCATATTATTATTATTTACACGTTCCGGTGTCATCGAGATGGGATGATCAATGTTAAAGGATGTGATAATTTGAGATATAGTTGAATGATTTAGACAAAACCAATAATTTTTAAAAGGCTCGTCATGAATATTTAAAGGAACAAATTTCATAACTCTGAAATTGGGCACTTGAATCTTGAAACTTCTACTTTATGCATTTAAGTCCTAAAATATAACTCGTCACCGTCCTCAATTCTTCAACGTCAGATAATCTATATGGCATTTTTTTATTGCCTTTTTCTTTTATTTTTCACACAAATGGCACCTATGCATGCCAATAAAAAGATTAATTTTGTGTACCAACCTTGTAGCAACTCTGGCAGGTCCCCTAACACCAGCGGCGACAAAGGGGATGGCGCTACTCCCCCCATCCTCGTCATCATCGTACGCTCACCTCCCCCTATTCCTGATTTTCACATTAATTTTGAGTTTATTTTTACCAAAAAAACGGCGCGATTTAATGCTAAAGGACATTCTTTTACTTTCCATTGGCATATTAATGGCAACGCGAATGAAAAATATTAATAGAAAAGCCAAGGCTTTTCTGTCAAGAAAGGAGACAACACGAAGGAAAGTGAAAATTCCAGGACGTAAATGCTCCCGAATAAAAGTTGATGGCTCAAGTGTCAAATCAACATAGGTTTTAAGACTCCATGTTATCATTGTGTATCACCCTGCCCACCCTGCTTTAGGGTCTCGCTGTGCACGAGTGCTGGTAGGACTAGGAAGGGTAAAGAAGGGTTTCGAAAAGTTCCTGGGACATCTCGGGCTTTTTAAAAATAAAAAGATGGAGTCGCTATCACTCAATCCTTAAAAGATGTAATTACTAAGCTAATTGGATATTTAGGTGCATAAAAACTAGAGAATACGATTGATGACGCATATGATAAAATTTATACTTTTCTATTTCTCTATTTCTCTGTTTCCCGGAACAAATTTGGTAACGTAATTTGATTTTTCTATTTCTGGAACAGATTTTTATTTCAGAAATAAATTTGAAGAAAAAATCAGAAGTTAAAATTTTTAACTTCTCAATTTCTGAAATAGAAATTGAGAAATTAATTTCAGTTTCAAAAATTTTATCATACACACCCTTAGAGACTCAGTTTCGTGTGGGAAGGGTTTTTTTTTTGGTAAAGTTCGTGTGGGCTGGGGTTAATGTCCCTACAATGCCCTTTCTATCGGAAAAAAACCTTCCTATAGCTTTTTGATGATCATCGAACCATTCATCCTAAATTCTATTTGGTAGTTGCCGATATTTTTCATAAACTGATGATATTGCTCTTGGGAACACTTTGTGTTTATCAATTGTGTCCTAAGCAAATCGTGAAAAAAAGGCATCTACAAGTTGAAAGAACCTTGATATGTGGAGAACAATTCTAATAGAAGGAGGTACCCTTAAAAGGCTTGGAGGGATCATGATAAGATGAACATCTCATTGGAGGGTTCTTGTTGCTTATGGTAATTTAAGAATAAGAGAAGTGTACAAATGAAAAGCTGCATTCTGATAGTGTGATCTATCATCTAATAAAAGTATTACTTGCGACTTTGTAACGACTCTTTACATTACTAGTGAATTCAAGCCTACTCGTGGTTGATACTATGGGAGAGTAAACGTAGGCATGGTTATAAGCAGAACAACTATATAAGAGTGTGCAAATTAAGTGAGCTAATTTTGGTCTCGTCACAGTTGATATGGTAAGTTGCTTCTATAAGCTTCTCGTGAGTCCATCCATGCTTCCTTGACTTATGTGTTGCCATCCATTTTGTCTTCCCCAATATATTAGTGTTCAAGAATTTATTTAGCTATTGACATTATCATGATACCTCCAAATCTTCACAAACTTTATGTTCTTCCTAACTTGTTCATTTTTTTTATTAAGATTCATCTAGTTTCTATCAATCTTCTCACTTTGTTTTTCGGATTCCATCAATGGTCACAAAGTATCATTTATATCAATATTACCTGAAATAAGATAACATTTGCATTTATCGATTAATATTAAGAAATATATGGTTTTGTCAGTTTAAAATATTAGGGGAGTTTTTTTTTCAACACAAGTAGCAGTTGTTGGCTGCTACTAGTCTGTAGCTGATTTTGATCTTTTTGTTTTTGTGTCATTTGATACGACAGGCACCAGTAGCATTGGACAGTGGCAATTTGTGTATGGCCAAAATTGCCACTACCACTATGGTTTCATATTATAAAATAATCTGATTAAGTCCGAAAGATAATCGGATTTTGCGCTTTAAAGATTTTGAGATCTCAAATTCACTTTCGACATTTGTAATTAACTTAGGATTCGAAGGCCATAGAGTCACTCCCCATTATCGTCCAAATCGTAGTATGGAAAAATACCTTTCATCAAAGCTAAGAACAAATTTGACTTGAGATACCATCTAACAATAATAAAAGTAATTAATTTTATGTGTCGTGATACAGCAGAAGGATCACATCTTTTTGTGCAATTTGGATTGAGAAAATTGTCCAAAAAATCCCAAACCTATCGCATTTTTGCTAATTTAGTTATAAGTATTTCGATTTTACCAATTGAATCATAAACCTTTTCGCATTTTATTAATTAAGTTCATCTGATTAATTTTGACAGAAAATTGCTAATATGGATATTGGCGGTCTTTCATGGCATAGCTGGTGGAGACGTAGAAATTTTTTAATAATAATATATTTTTTTTAATTTTCTCTCCTTTTAATTTTTTTCTCTCTTCCTTCTTTACTTGTCCCTTTATTTCATTTTTTTTTTTCCTTTTCTCTTCTTTTTCTTTTCTTTTTCCCTTTGCCTGCCTAAGGCAACGACAACCCTTGGGTGAGGGACGCTTGCGCCTAGGCTGGTGAGGCCAACCCTTGCCCCTTGCTAGCGACTTTTGCTAGCCATTGATGAGGCATGCAATGGTTGACGGAAGAGGGAAAAAGGGATAAATGAAAAAGGAAAAAAAGAAGAGAAAAAGAAAAAGGAAGAAAAGTAAAGAAGAAAATATGAAAACATAAAAAAAATCAAAGAAATATTAAAATATTATAAAAAATTGTTCACGTTAATATCGAAATTGCTACATAAGACAATCAACGTCTATGTCAGCGATTTCCTACCAAAATTTGACGGATAGACTGAATTGGCAAAACATCTAAAGGTTGATAATTTAATTAGCAAAATTGAAAGGTTCAAGACCGTATTAGCAAAAATCCAATAAATATACGACTTTTGGAACAATTTTCCCTTTAAAAATCGTTATTCATAAGCTAGCAATTATTTTTGCCATGCCAAAAGTCGTAAATTCATAAATGTAATTAAAATGAGCCCGTGGACGTTTTCCCATCGAATCTGATTTTATTATTTGCTAGCCAACAAATTACTTTTGTCATGTCAAAAGTCGTAATTCATAAATGCAATTAAAATGAACCTGCGGGCATTTTCTTTCCAATGACATTTTCTCATCATTCATAGGTTGTAAGCCAAGCAAAACCACTTTGATTGTGCCAAAAGCCGTAGCTTAGTAAATGCAATCCCGGCGAATCCCGCGAATTTCTTCAATCATCGCGATTCTACATGAAAACCTCGATCGATTCCAACCCGAGCCGGGTCTGTCTGACTCGGCCACGGTTCTCTCCGGCACAGGCAGCCCCTCCCTTACAGAAGGGCGGGCCAAATAAAGAAAAGCCGCGATCGGGCGATCGGGCAACCGGGGCCCCGACCCCTTCACTCCGGAAAAAAAAAAAAAAATCACCCCAAATGACCCTAATTCCTCCATGACCACATACAACACAATGGCAACACTAATGTGCCATCACCTTCCATTTTTGATGTTCAATCTTCATTTTTTGACAACGGGCGTCCTGTTTACCTTAGGCCTCTCTCTCTCTCTCTTCCCTTCTCTCTCTCTCTCTCTAGAGACATTCTCTCTTTTGGTAGCATTATATAAGCGGAGAACCAAATCTCATCGTCGAACCAAAACCCTGCATTCCACCCCCGAAACGCTCTGATCCGCTCCTCTTCGAGCTCTCCCACCCCCACGAAAGAAGACGGAGAGAAATCCCTCTTCCCCTCCCCCCAAATCCCGCCGCGGCCCCGCCGATTCCGATTCCAATCTGCTCCGCCGATCTGCGATCCTGGCCGCGCTCCGGCCGTCGCGGTTGCCGATTGAGATTGAGATTGGATTCCGATTTTTCCCGATTTTTTTAATCCTTTTTTTATTAATTAGATTGGACTGTGGTGGATTGCGATCGAGCAATCGGAATCGGGAGTGGGCGGCGGGATGCTATAGATTAGATTCGCGCGGAGGCGAAATCTCGGGCCTTGCGGCTGCCCCCCGGGGGATGGGGACGGATTGCCGTCGTCTGGACGCAGGGTATTGAGATTTTGAGGGGGAGAGACGATGCCGGGATTGACCGAGAGGAATGACCAATCCGGTAATGCTCCGCTGGCGCCGCCGCTGTCGTGCTCGGCGGCTTCGGCGGGGGGCAAGGGGTTCTGGTCCAAGCAGCACGATGACGTGAACTACGGCCAGCTCCAGAAGGTAGAGGGCTCGCGGCTGGATTTCCCTTGGTTGGGGGGGACGGTCAAATCGTTGGATTGGATTTGGATTGTTGTGTTGATCTGTGTGAATTGGATTGTCCGTCGAATGAATGTGGATTGAGCTTGTATTTGGTCCACAGTAGGGCGGTGTTCTTTTAGCTTCGATAGGTATTCGGTCGATTGGGATATCGGATGCTCTTTGAATGCTGTCTCTATTGGGCATACTTCTGGATTCTAATGACGGTCGGGCATGTACACGATGTAGTAACAATTTAGTATTAGCATTATAGGAATGTATGGTTGGTATGCGATTTATTTTGTAAGCCGGTGTCCATTGCAGTAGTCTCATGTATTGACTACAGGCTGCATGGTCTCGGAGCTTCTCAACATTGCGGATGTGATTATGAGGACAGTCATGCAAAGTTCCCGGTGACTCTTTTTTTTCGGTTTAGGGTCCTTAGTGACAAAAGAATAAAAGAATATCACCTTAAATCTATGGCGATGATACTGTCTAAAGTGCAATAAACATGCGGAAGAAACTAAATGAGTCATGATAGTTTATAAGAATGAGAATTTTAGATGTCAACTTCATATGCAGTTTTCTTTCTTGTGTGCCTATCAAACTGTTCACGAAGAAACTTAAATCCCTATTACTCTCCTCCGTCCCTTTTTTTGTTTGGCTTTTGCTAGATGGATTTCTTTTGGAATGTCGACATATGTATTGACTTATTTCTAAGAGGGACACCTGAAATATTTCTTGTAGTTCTGGAGTGAGCTGTCCCCACAGGCGAGGCAAAAGCTCCTGAGGATTGATAAGCAGACCCTTTTTGAGCAGGCTCGTAAGAATATGTACTGTTCTCGTTGCAATGGCTTGCTACTTGAAGGGTTTCTACAAATTGTCATGTATGGGAAGTCTTTCCAGCAGGAGGGAGCAGTTGGGCACCTTACTGATAATAGTGCAGCCTCCTTGAAATCTCACGATGAGGGTGGATTGAGTGTGACTAATAGGTGTCAGGAAGAGATTCAAGATCCTTCTGTGCATCCTTGGGGTGGTCTAACCACAACACGTGATGGGTCATTGACCATTCTAGATGGCTACTTGTTTTCAAAATCTTTGAAGGGACTCCAAATTGTAAGTGCAATACTGTATGACCATATTATCAATTTCTTGTTATCATTTGCTGATAACTTGCTTGAATCAGGTATTTGACAGTGCACGTGCAAGAGAACGGGAACGTGAATTACTTTATCCTGATGCATGCGGTGGGGGAGGTAGGGGTTGGATAAGCCAAAATACGACAAATTATGGCCGAGGACATGGGATGAGAGAAACATGTGCATTGCATACAGCCCGACTTTCTTGTGATACACTGGTGGACTTCTGGTCGGCTCTGGGTGAAGAGACAAGGCAGTCTCTCTTGAGGATGAAGGAAGAGGATTTTATTGAGAGGCTAATGTACAGGTGTGTGGTTCTTCCTTTATACCCAACATGCAGTTAAAATGAATGGGTATTAGCAGGAGAACTATGGGTGTTGATGAGGGGTCTGGATAAGAGCTGAGATATCCTTATGCTGATTAAAAAGGTGGTTATCTTAGCAATAGCTACGAATGGAGATAAGAAGCTTAATTTTGAGAAGATCCAGTTCCTCTACTAATTAGAATAAATTTAGTCCTGATCGTGTTTCCAAAACCGACAATTACAAGTCAAAGTCGTGCCGTCAACACATAATTATGAACGCTTTTTTTTTAATAAGAGATGTACTTTTAATTTTTCTGTGGCCTTATCCTGTATTACATTTTCACCGTGGTTTTTTTTTTTTTTTTTGGTTGGGGGTTGGTGTTGCTCTAGATATATTGCGAAAACTGACAACTGAGATCTGAGAGTGCATCCAAGTGAAGGGGCCTAGGAATGCTGTAAATTGTTGGAGTAGCTGTAGGGTCACAACGTTAAGTGTTTTTTTAAGATCTCAATGTCATGAACTTGTGTTTATGAATGAATTCTGGTGCTGTAAATGAGATTTCATGTGCTATCTGTAAAAGGGTGAGTCTGGAATGGGGAAGGATTAGACGCCCTGTGGGTAGGTTGGCTTGAGTGCTTGAGCCCCAGGGATATTTCTTGAGGTGGGGGTCATTGTGGGAGGAGTCAGTGATCTGGGTTTTGAATCCACAGTCTCTCAAACCTTTTTGAACAAAAGTAATGGGAGATTTCAGGATTTGTGATACATGCTGTAGTGGTGCGTATAACCTATGACTTTCTCCTGTCTTTGTTCTTTTGTTACCTGTTCCATTATAATCAGTGGGCCAGTACTTCCACTGTAGAGAGAGAAAATTCTTGTCATTGCCTTTATCTGGGATTACCTGGCTGTATGCAAAATTATCTCACTGAATTTCACTTTCTTTGTCTTGAACTTTGTCTTCTTTGTGCTTCATAGACTGGTGTTAGGAGAGACATAAACATTTTTTTTTCCTCTACATGTTGCCCTGCAAAATATTTAGCTAATTTATCTAAGGATTGGTAATTGCAAAATGTAATTGTAGACCTATGTGCTTGGTCTAGAGAAATGGCTATACTGCTTAATCATTTTATAACAACACAAAGGAAGTTCCCGAGGAACAGAACTACGAGAGTATTATTAATTCAGAGTGTGAATAATAGGAACTTGATTAAATCTTTTCTCCATGGAAGATTTATTTTTATATAGGTTTTTCCCTGTGATTTGCATTTATTGTAGATATATAGTTCTTAAAGTTGTGTAATGTTGAAGTTTGGCATGGATGTACAGGTTTGACAGCAAGAGGTTTTGCAGAGATTGCAGAAGGAACGTCATTCGTGAGTTTAAGGAGCTAAAGGAGCTCAAGCGGATGCGTAAAGAACCTCGATGTACTAGATGTTACTGCGCTGCAGATACGGCCTTTCAATACGAGGTTTGTGATTTCCTATCCTCTTCATTTGTTTTATTTGATAATGGCTTCTAGTCTCCTTATCTGGATTGTGGTGAATCATTAAAAAGAGAAAACTAGCTCTGATAATTTTCCATTCAATTGAAAAGTAAAGAAGCTGGATCTTTCATGAGACTTTGGGTTACTGTAATCAGCTTTGACAATTATGCTTTGGCTGTTTCTCTCAGGTATCTGATGACACTGTTCATGCTGATTGGCACCAAACATTTGTGGACTCTGTGGGGTTATATCATCATTTTGAATGGGCAATTGGAACGGGAGAAGGGAAGGCTGACATTCTGGAATTTGAAAATGTTGGCCTGAGTGACAGTGTGCAAGTCACTGGCCTTGATCTTGGTCATAATGCTTGCTTTATCACTCTGAGAGCTTGGAAACATGATGGCCGATCTACTGACATATCTGTTAAAGCTCACGCTTTAAATGGTCAACCATGTGTGCATAGTAGGCTTGTAGTTGGCAATGGTTTCGTGACAATTACAAGAGGGGAGAGCATTAGAAGGTTTTTTGAACATGCCGAAGAGGCTGAGGAAGAAGAGGTAGTTGAAGTTTTGAGCCATAAAGCTTATGTTCAAATATATGATAGGCATGGCTCTGGAGCTTGACTCAACTGTACGTATGCTTTCAGGATGATGATTCTGTGGACAAGGATAGGAATGACCTTGATGGAGAATGCTCACGTCCTCAGAAGCATGCAAAGAGTCCTGAACTTGCTCGAGAGTTTCTTCTGGATGCGGCAATTGTTATATTCAAGGAGCAGGCATGTTAAATTTTTTTGAAATTGCTGTCTTACTCGCATGGCAATCTTTTCTACGCGTCAAACGTCTATTCCGAGTTCTACCACATCTTTGCTTATAGGAATCTATTTCTGTTCCCTTGAGTGTCGTTGATTGCTCAGTGGATAATATTGGTCATAAAGAGGAGATTCGAATTAGCTTAATTGTATGTTCACAGTCAAGATTTCTAACTCGATGGTATTGCTCAAATTTGGACATTAAGTTCCATAATTAATAGTTCAGGCTGTGTTGCCGCAGAGCCATTTTAATTACTTTTACATAGATATGGTTACTAAGCACAAGGTAGAGGTGTAATGTCCTTTGCTACAAGCTGAGTTGTTATGGCTTGATTTATGGGTATTGTTGAATGTTTCCTTAAATTGGAACACAACATAAGTACTTTCATAATTATGTTGATGGCATTTCTCAAGTAGAGAAGTAAGAATAATGTAGACTGGGTTGAGATGATAATAAGATGCATATGAGAGGGCAATGGAAGTTCTTCATCAAGTTGTTGGTTTTGAGGTGTTGAAGTTTAATTTAGACACTTGAATTACAGATCATCAGGGAATGTCCCACCACATAGAATAGATCTATCAAAGATGATTATACTTGGTCAATCAATTTTGGTGAACCTTGCTTTGGTCCAGTTTGAATTCAGGATCTCATCTGACTTCTTGTGATATGCTTTTCAGGTTGAGAAGGCTTTTAGAGAGGGGACAGCACGGCAAAATGCACACAGCATTTTTGTCTGTCTCGCGTTGAAGTTGCTGGAAGAACGTGTGCATATTGCTTGCAAAGAAATTATCACATTAGAAAAGCAGGTCTGCGTCTTTTAAAGAAACACCTTTGCATTGAATATTTTTGTTCTCTTTTAAGCACCATGAACACTGTTCAAAATAACTATGCAGATGAAACTTCTGGAAGAAGAAGAGAAGGAGAAGCGTGAAGAAGAGGAGCGCAAGGAGAGGAAAAGAACAAAGGAAAGAGAAAAAAAGCTTAGGAGAAAAGAGAGGTTGAAAGGAAAAGAAGGAGATAGAGAGAAAAAAGACACGTTGGATGATATTCCTCCTGCTTCATATGACCTGAAGGATGAACCAAGACCAGGTGTCACTGAGGAGCCAAACGAGACTGCTAGCTGTGGCGATTCAATTTATGATGCTGGTGATGTATTCTCTTCCAAGTCTGCATCTTTGGATATAGAAGATGAAACATTCTCCAGTAGTGTAGAAAATTCATATAATGAGAGTTCAGAGATGGATTTTGCTGATGTGAAAGATGTGGTTGGTTCTTTTACGACAGAGATATCCAAAATTTCCCAGAGAAGACCAAAGTTTCAGAAAGAAGGATTACAGGATCAATTGTTTAGATGGTCTGACAGACGTAGACCCACTGTTGTTTCAGAAAGTAGTGCCGCGGGTAATCGTTCTGAGTCAAGATATTATAATGATAATTTTGAATTTCATTCCAGGGGCATGAATGGGTGGATTAGGCAGACAAGAACGAACTCACAGAAATCAAATTCTAGAAATTCTGGTGCCAAATACTGCGAGAAGTTTCAGTCTCCCAAACACAGGATGAATGACAGATATGATATCCATTCATGCAGTTGCAACGAGATCAACTGTCAGCGAGGAAAGGTTGGTCCGCATTTTGCTGGGTCCAGAGTAGCTCGTGAGGGAAAATTTGGGACCAGTTCAGAATCAGCATTTGATGTATCAAAGAATTTTCATCGCAGCAGTAAGTATAATCAAGTGGATTATGCTCATAGTGTTGGAAGACTAAAAAGCAGAATAAATGGTAGCAGCATTACTAGCAGGGACATGGTCCATTCCAGGAAAGTCTGGGAGCCCATGGAATCGCAGAAGTACCCTCGGAGCAACTCTGATTCTGACGTTACCTTATTCGCCTCTAGTTTAAGCATACAAGGCAAGGAGTCTGGTGATGTTAAGTCGGCTGTTGAGTTGTGTTCAAGCGAAGATAGTCGAGATTCTATTGGAAATGATCAGAAAGTTTATAATCTGAAAGATTTTACTGATTCTGGCAGTGGAGCTGATGAAGCATGCGAAAGCCGACCCAATGCTAGTGCAGCAGATGCTTACCACTCAAGAGAAGCCACTGATGAGGAAGTTGGGTCATGTCTTGCAAATGGTACCAGTAACGGGACAAGTGATAATGTTACATGTACCACTTCCAATTCCGATAACTGCTCATCATGTCTCAGTGAGGTAGACAGCAATGCATCCTCAAACCATGGAAATATAGAATCTTCATCTACATCAGATTCAGACGATGTCTGTCCACATTCAGATAGAAGAGAAGCCTTAGTCTGTGATGGCCGTTCTGAATGTTGTAAAGTCGAGGTGGAGGCAAAAGGGGTTAAGGATAGAAAGGAGGTGCAGGGTGGACAACCAGTTTTTGGGTTTCCACTTAAAAGCATGGGAACTAGTGTTTCTTCTTATACCCCAATTAAAACTCCCCACTCCTCAAATGATATGAATGGGAACCTTTGTGTAGCTTCTGAGCATCGAGGAACGCTTCCCCAAATGCACAGTCAGAATTTGTACTTCCAGATGTTTCAGGGTCCTGCACCCATTGGTTATTACCCCCAAAATCTAGTTCCGTGGCCAGCAGTTCACACTAATGGGCTAGTGCCATATGCACATCCAAGTAGTTATCTGTACACTGGTCATTTGGGGTATGGTCTAGATGGAAATTCTGGCTTCTGCATGGGGTATGATGCCATGTCACACTTAACTGCTGTACCTAATGCTAGTCCAGTTCCCGTCTATCAGCCTGCTGTCAAAGCCAACAGTTACTACCCAGAGGAGAGAAATCGTGTTCCCAAGCAAAGTGTTAGTGTGAAGGACGTGAATGAGGGCAACAAAGAGAAGACTGTTCAAACAGGACCAAGATCTGCAGAGCCAACACAGTGTGGGGAAAGTGGGCAGAGAAATTCTTCAGCTAAGGAGTGCCCTGAGGACTCAGGCTTTTCCCTGTTCCATTTTGGAGGCCCGGTGGCTCTTTCAAACATATCGAATCCAAATGTCGGGCCTGATGTAGGGGTGGGCAGAAATATTCCTACAAAAGTTTCGACTGATCCTTCGGAAATTAATGCCGCTTGCAACAAAAAGGAAACTACTATTGAGGAGTACAATTTGTTTGCAGCTAGCAATGGAATAAGGTTCTCATTATATTAAAGTGTGCAGAGGTGGTGTGTGGTGGTCGTGTGAGAGTTCAATCCATATCTTCTTGTTTGGTCATAGAGGTCTTGAGTATTTTATGGTATTTTTTTTTGTGCTCAATAATTTCCAATTGAATGTCACAATTTTCGAATACAATCCACTTTTTGAGTTGAGTTATTTTACCTCCTTTCGATTTTCCCCCCTATATGAAGAGAGAAAACATCTCGAGCTTGCCAAGCAATCAGCATAGCAGGTTTCTCTGTATGAGTTTCAGATTTGTCTCTTCATGAATTTTAGATCTCTTTCTGCTCATGACGTTACATCTTGGCGCATTGGCACAAGATAAAATTCTACTATTTTGGCTTCCGGCGGGGTAATATTGATGAGGATGATGGCACCTGTTTGCTGTATAGGAAGAAGAATGACATACAAAATCTCTTGAGAACTAATTTTCTCTGGGAGCCATGCCAAAAGATCCCTCTCATGAAAATGAAACCTAATACAAAGATTCACATGTACATGCATGTCATGAGTCGTCAGTGATTATCAGAAAATGAGTGAAGACTCTTTTGCTATTTACCTGATATTATTTTCAGTCTGATTAATTCAGCGTTCTCTTCCAGTGTTAGCAGTCTATCCTTGGTATCTAACCAGCAAGAACTATGTCTAGGCATATACACGCATTCAAGGCTTTACAACTGTACCCTTG
This sequence comes from Eucalyptus pauciflora, assembly GCA_007663325.1. NCBI lineage: Eukaryota > Viridiplantae > Streptophyta > Magnoliopsida > Myrtales > Myrtaceae > Eucalyptus > Eucalyptus pauciflora. The sequence goes on along the minus strand of VMYD01000410.1, from coordinate 605,764 downwards.
GTCTCGAGACTTCCAGGGGCACTGGCATCATTGGTTCTCTTTCTTTGCTCCTTCACGCTATAAAATCTGTCGTCAGGACAAATGACAGTGTGGATAAGTCCCTCATTCAACAGCCTGAAAATCAACAATGACGTGATCTTGAATTTTGCTGAAACCAATCGTTCCCTTTTGAAGCACCAGGTGCGACGGCTTTGCTAGATTATTCTCTTTTATACTTGCTAGGCAATGGAGGTGTCTGCAAACTGTTCAACCATTACGAGAATCCGGCCCGTTCCTATTAACAGTTCTAATCACATGCTGGGCATCGGTAAGACAGCATAGACATTCGACACCTTTCATATATCCATGAAGAAAGAACATTGCTGATAGTATCTGGATGCCTAAAGGGCAGGCGTTGTTCAGTGTATTAAGTTTTCTTAAACCCCCAATAATCCTTCCACAGCTTACTTCATCCCCCTTTACGAAGTTACTCTTACATCTTGTGTTAATCACGCTTTTCTCATCAGGTATGTTTTCGTGCGCTTTGTGGGTTGGTAGAATATCGGACACAGCTTAAGATTTACGTAGTTAAAAAGTACCATAACGCACCATTTTTGCAACGAATAAGACGGAAAGTTTCCATTCACCGCACAGCAAAATGCCGACTTAATATATTAGCTCGGCCAAACGGTTCTTCCTTTTGTCCTCAGCATACGTATGACCTAACTCTGAAGTTTATCCTAGTGCTAGAGAATGCAAATGATTGGTAGACCCGTTCGTCGTAGGAGTTGTCAATCCTGGTTATTTGGGAGTCTGGCTTGTGCTCGCACTCGTAATCTAGATGAACGAAGGCTCTTTCCATTTTAGGGAGCTCTTCGATTCTCATTTGCAATGATTCTCCAATTCCGTGCACTTCTTTCAGTGGTGAATCTTAGGGCAACTCAATATTCACCTAATATGGGAGAAAGATAATAGAAGTGCCAACAGTTGTATACGGCATTCACTTTAATATTAAAAGTTTTTGCTAGCTCATTTAGGGTGCGAATGATAACAATTTTATCTCTGGGCACAATATCTGACTAGCAATAGAGTTTTATATTTTTATTCCCTTACGAGTAAAACTATGCGTTTGATAACGACAAAAAAATTTCTTTTCTCCGAGCAATTGGTAGGTTGTAGTAGGAGGCAGGTGGGCGTGACGGGTGTCAGTGGACAGTGGGCGATAGCGGGTAGAAGTAAGAAATGATATTGAACCTAGTACTCAGGTTGGGGATGAATCTATTCTAGATGAAGGATAACAAGAGAGGCATGAGAAGGAGAAGAGATATGCAAGTCATATAAAGAGAGTTCATCAAAGGGGGAGATGTCCTGAAGTCCCCAATGAATACATAGGCGATGAAGAATTGATTAGATTAGATTGAAAAACTGCTTTATCTAGTGAACTAGATGATGAAGTTTTTGCGAATATAAATTTCCCAAGTGATGATGATGATAATGATGAACTTGTAGTCAAAGCAAAGGTAAGAGGAATTAGTGATATGTAAATTTGTAAGATTTGAAGAATCACATGAATTTTAACTAGTAAATAGGGATGAAGGGCTCCAGCCGATGGTCATCAAACTAAACAAAGAAAGTGACGGTAAAAATAAGAGTGCTAGTTCCAAGAATAAGCTTGAAGATAATGGAGTAGTTTTGCATTGAAGGAAAAGCAAGTATTTTTCCCATGATCTAACTGTTGCATGTCCTATTTTGTTTATAGGTATAAATTTTGATGATATGAAATAGTTTAAAGAATTTATTATCAAGAATTTCATTGCTAAACGGAGGAGTGTTGAATTTATTATAAACACGAAGGAATTTATGAGAATTAAGTGTCCCAATGAAATTGTTCATGGAAGATCTATGACATAATAAGTAAAAAGAGCATGTCATTTCAAATTAGATCATTTTAGGAGGAATACATTTATTCCATTATATTTGACATAAAAAGGGTAACAAATGCTTGGTTGTCGAAGCACTTCTTTAACACAATCAAAGTAATGCTCGAGATCAGGAGTCCTCTGTTAAAACAGTTAGTGAAGAAGCAATAATGGGTTAATGTATCGAGAAATCAATGCAAAAAAGCTAAGTAAAAGGTTATAAGTACACTAATAGGTCGATACAATAAAGAATATATTCATATTTGGGATTATGTTTTCAAATGTAGGCTTCAAAACCCATCTAGTAGAGTATATGTAGTGGTTGTGGAGATGCTATTGCTTGACTGTGGAATGTTGACGGGAATTTTTGGCTAGTTACAAAAGAGTTGTAGGATTTGATAGATGTTTTTTGAAGAGTTAATGCAAGGGAGAGTTGTTGACTACCGTTTGGAGAGATACCAATGACCAAATGTTTTTAATAGCTTGGGCTATTGTTAAGATAGAGAGCAATAACACTTGGTCTTAGTTCTTCAAAAAATTTAATAGCTAACCTTGAGATAACTAATGGATGAGGTCAAGCATTCATAAGCAACTAACAAAAGGTAATGCCACTGTCAACTCTTGACTTTGTATTTTTGCTTACAAGTACTTATTGGTTTGAATATTGTGGGGACTTGTTCTTGCATTAATTGAGTTGATGCCATATACTAAACACATAATGTGTTCCATGCAAACTAGGCAATAAAGGATATAAGTTGCAGAAGCAATTTTGATAGATAGCAAAGAGGACAAACATGACTGATTTTAGAATTATTGAACAGGGGTTGTTTCAGCTGATAAAAGAAAGCTTTGAAGTATTATTCCAAACTAAGCATAAGCATTGGTTGAGGGCTTTCTTCAACAAAGTGTTCAAGTGCGATATTATTAACAACAATCTAACGAAGCTTTTAATGGCAAAATAATAGAGGTCAGGTTATAACCAATCATCAACATAAATGAAGATACAAAGTTATAATCATGACTAGGCTACACAGGCAAAGAGATGAGATTGCAAAGTAGATGATAATGTGGTCTTAGGATTGCAAAGAGATTAGATGAGAGCATAGCCACTAGTAGGTTCTATCATTTAATTTGAAATGGAGATGATATATATGAGATTATTAATAATGCCGATATGAATGTCGTCTACTTAGAGAGGAAAAAGTATTTGGCAACTAACTGGATTCCTTTTGCACATGTCATTTGTGCCAACCAATTGAAATTAAAAAAAAAAAAAAAACTAGAGGATTACCTAGATAATCAGTACAAGAAAAGCACATATCTTGCTTTGTACCAATGCATGATGTAGCCTATTAGAATTAGCAAAATCTGGGAGTCAACAAATCATGAAGCCCTTAAACCTTTGCCACTAAAGAAACAAATATGAATGCCAAAAAAGAGATGAAGAATGAAGAAGGAGATCTTAGGCCAAAAAAATGAACAAGACTAGTGCAAAGATGAAGTGCTCCTATGGTTGCAAAGAAGAGCGCAATACAAAAAAGTTGTGAATTGAAGAAACAACATTAACAACAATAGCCATTTGCAAGGGCTAATGTAGGGCCATTTAAAGGCCCAACTAAAAGGCTTGCTGTAGGGTCAAGTGTAGGGCCAACTTAAAAGCCAACAGAAGGGCTTGTTGTAGGGCCCAATACAGGGCCAATCACTAAGTTGACTGTTGAACAAACAATGAGAAAATATTTGTGTATGTGTTATTTTATAAGCTAAAGATTAACTTTGTTAGCCGTTGTATCTTTCAAAATACTATTTCATTTTGGCCTTTAAATGAAATAGATCCTCCCACTAAATTTATATTCGAATCCCATACTTCTTAAGATGGGAAGCGATAATCTTTGTTGGGTAAAGATTACTAGTGGGGATTGGAGTCCCACTAGCCCAAAGCCCACCTCACCTAGTAGTTATTGGTGTTCTATGAATTTAGTGAGTGAACCAACTTGTTCAACGCATCATATGCGAGTCCCAATCACAACTTCGGCCTCTAGACCATGAAAGCCTCACCTAACAGTTATTGGCATCATGATCATAGTTAAGTCTCGCCCATCGTCTCATGCAAGTATTGAAGGCACAAATGATTTCCTCACCTAACAATTATTAGAAATCATTTGGCTCCAACCCCACAGCATCACATGCATAATGGAGTGATCCAATATTATAAATGGTAATTAACCCCTACGTATCCATAGCCGGTCAATTAACCACTATAATATTGAATCAAACCACGACGATGGAAGGCCATGAGTCCGAAACCCGTTTCGACTTAATATTATTAATAAGGAGATTTGGATCGTTATTAACGGTCTCACTTTGCACATTAACTGGTTTAACATGCACGATAACATAAACACAATAAATAAATAGATATCACATAAACATCTATCCTACGCAGTGATCATGGAATTATGGTTCAATGGGTCTTGAGCCAAAGAGACCCATTTAGCCATTTTAATGTTTTAATAATAGGGACCTGCTTTTCACTTCTTCTTCAATCTTTGAACTCTTCAAAGACCGGGCCTAGAGAGCTCTTCGGCTTAATGGCTCCTCCAATGGCTCCTCTCGAACTTGTAGTATTTATATCAACAATTGATATAATAAACTATGCTAAAATTACAATTCATGAAAAAATTAAAATAAAATAAAAGGAAGGACGCAGCCTCCATTTAATAATTACATCCCCAAAAAGAATACTTGTAATCATTATACATTCATCCAGATAACAATCATAATGATTAGGGATTTCTCCACGATCACCACCAATCCTTACGAGCTATAAATTCAAAATTTAAAGCTCCGGAAGGCATAGATAAAATTCTGCATTTAATCAAATTTAAAGTCGAACAATGCAAATTACGTCAAGGAATCAAATTGATGAAACAAAGTTCATGAGCGTGATTCTGAACGGAAGTTGCGTTGTCAACTTTAAATTCACAATCGTGAATTATTCGCAAAATATAAACATAAAGTATAACAAGTTACGGATTTTTGATTCAAAATTGATTTGGTTCTTATTTTTCCTTAGTTGATTAAATTTATCACGTAAATTAATCAACTTCTATAGGGCCACATAAGAGCAAGAGATTCTCTTAACAAAAATAAATTGGCCATTAGAATGCAAAAATATCTTTGAACTATAAATCAATTAAACGCATGAAAAACGCCTAATGTTGGCTATGATACCACTGTTAGGGTTTCATGAATCATGTATAGGTAAAATTAAATTAAAATATAGCGGAAACAAAGATGATATATTTTAGACATGATTCTCCGAAGGCGTTGTTCGTGCATTTTAATCAAAAATATGAATACAAAAGGGAGTTAAACGAATTACCTCTCAAAGCGCGCTTTAAACGAATTGGTTCGGATGTTCTTCAGTTCAAGTCCCACAAACGTCAAACCTCTAGTTCAAACACACAACAATGGACGTCGGATGGAAGAGAGAACTTTCGAATAATCACCGCTATGATTGTGCTAGCAATCTCGTGGAGACAATCCGCCATATCCTTGATATTTTAGTCACTGCCTGAACTAGAAAGAATTCCTTTTCTTTCTCGCATTACTAAGACAAAAAAACACACTTCCGTTTTTCTCTTGTTCATTGCAACCTTTTGCAGCATTTCATTTCAATAATTTATTCACGAATTAGCAACGATTGTTGATCATGCATGATCATGCACGATCGTGCATCGTGCATGAATGTGCATGATGGTCAGCAACCACTGACCATCATGCTTTGTGCATGTGCATGAAGCTTCAAATATTTTTTTTATTAGTTATTATTATAAAAAATGAAATGCACATGATGTGCATTGCACACATGCACCATAATTTAATTAATTAATCAATTTCTAAAACAAAAAAAATAAAAGGAACATAATCTTTGTGTGTGCAATTAGGGTACATCAACATGTATTCACTTTAGGCATGTGTGTATCATATGCAAGTAGGCTCGTGACTATAATACAAGTTAAATTAAATCTCATTTAATTTAATTTCAAATCGACTTAATTCGATTGTAGTAATTGCAAACACATTTGCAATAATATTTTTCTCTTGTTCCATGTTATCCTAATTGTTTATGGTGTGTGACATCCCTAGGTTCATTACTAAGCGGGTAGTAAGACTTGTACTAACACATTAGTACTCCCAAAAGAATTAATTGTCCCGATTAATCTTTGGGTCCTACAAGCATGATTGACATATATCAATATGTCATGGCTACCCAAATAGTGTGAATGGTTTAAGAACATAATGAACCTGTTAGTTTTGGCTACTGTGTAATTCAATTTATCTATCTTACTATGTCACGATCAAATAAAGACTATGAAATATTTGTCAAGTCACCAATTCGATCATATGTACAAATCTAATTGACATGCATTTATTTGAGATATAAACAATTTATTCTCAATTACAACCTCGGTCAAGGATTTCAATGCAGTATCATAATTAGATTGCATGGGACATCATTATTATACCTTGCATTCAACAAGGAGACAGATTCCATATTGCGCACACGTGCAACTTCGTATATGAACAAACTATGACCATCAAGCATAAAGACGGATCAACGACCCCGCATTACGTGCACCTGTGAACCATAGTTATTCGACACACAAGTTAACACTGTGCCTTAGGTCTAAAGATTATTTACACAAGACCAAAGTATGAACAATTAGACATTGACCACGCTAAAAGCTTCCATGTCGCTAATCGTTCCATATGTGTCACATTCAGTGAACTTGTCTAATACAAACACCTGTGTTCTAACTCAAGCATCATAATACCCAATGACATGTGACTCATCATTCCCTTAAGTATCCAATACTTAATGGTAAAGTTAAGAAAACACAAGTCTCAACAGGATTATAAATATCCATTCAATAATCCATTGACTAGGAATGGTTTAAAGATTCAGCCTAACTATGAACCCGTCACATATATTATTGACGTCTCAAGAATAGGTCTAGTTGCAACTGATCTTATGGAATCATTTATAAATATAAAATAATTGGACAAATGAATGAATACGTTATTGTCATTAATTAAAGAATAATGATGATAGTACAATTGAAATCTCTAACATATAACTATTACATAGTAGCTTTAGGGCATACATCCAACAAGTAGTATGTCTGAGTCAATCGCTCGATGCCTTTGCAAAATGTGTATGTGACTGAAGATATAGATGTTTGTGGCTTGCTTAAATCTCGATGCACTTATAGATTTCATCCAAGATGCCTCTAGTCATGATAATTTGCCAAGACCTCCAATTTTTTTATGCTAGATTAGTTTTCATTCGATCTCTTACCTTTGTGTTTTATTTTGATTCTAACGTACAAAACACGAATCTATGGCATTGAGCAGAGATTGTATCTTAAATGTATCTTTTTCTTAAATTAAAGTGCAACCTCCAAATTTTATATGCCGGTTCCAAGGTGTTCTAAATGTAACTCTATCTTGTGTTTTTATGCACCGTGTGATTATTTCCGTATCGCTGATGATACATATCATAGCTCGGACATCCATTTCAAATGCATATCCCATTTTCGCACATCAGGGTTATGAAAATCCACGAGAAGCGACCGGACGTATTGTATGTGCCAATTGCCATTTAGCTAATAAGCCCGTGGATATTGAGGTTCCGCAAGCGGTACTTCCTGATACTGTATTTGAAGCAGTTGTTCGAATTCCTTATGATATGCAAGTTAAACAAGTTGAATGTGGGGGCTGTTCTTATTTTACCTAAGGGATTTGAATTAGCACCTCCCAATTTGTCTTTTCAGAGCTATTGCCCCAATAAAAAAAATATTCTTGTGATAGGTCCTATTTCTGGTCAGAAATATAGTTCAAGATTACAACATGTTCAAGTATAGTTCAAGATTTTGAGTCGCTCACAAGAAGCAAGTTGCAACATTAATTAATTAATTTTTGGCCTGGAACAGCAAACTTACCGGTTCCATCAGACTGGGCCGGACCAAACTAGTCGGTTGGTCCGATTCTCGGTTCCAAGACCAGCTGGTCTGGTCCCTGGTCCAGTTCTCAGTTCCACCTTGGAACCATATCAAACCGAAAACTAATCACCCCTATTTGTTATGTCTTTCTCAAGTGAGAAGAAGACTGAGTATATAGGTTGCTTAAAGTGAGGCACCACAGCAAATTGAACCAACAAACTAAGAGAGGCTCTTGGAAAAAAGATGAGGCAATATGGTTATGGCTTTTTTACAGAAGAACTTACCAAAATGACTATTTTGAATTTAAGTTTTGTAGAACTCGTGCATTTAATTTATGGTATTTCATATTGTTGACAACTTGGTTATGTTGTTGTAGCTTTGGAGAAGTTGGTAGGTGGTTCTCTCTAGTTGGCCCAACTCAAGAGTTAAAGGTTGTCTCAACGAAGAGTGCTCCAAAGAATAAGATATCGAGTGTAGTTCCAAAATAGCCACCAACAAAGAAGCTGGCACCAGTTCCATCTTAAAAAAGGTGCAAGGATTATAAATCAAGCCAAAAGTACATCAAAAGGAAAAGGAACTGGGGGATTATGCATATTGACTGATGGGAGAGTACTAGACATAATACTAATTTTTATTTTTATTTTGGGATGGGAAACTTGACTGATAGGGGGTTGTTGCACATTTTTTTGTTTAGGTTGGTTTTGACATGTTTGGTGGGAAGTGAACCTTGACTGATAGGAGAAAAGCTTGATTGGTGAATGTTTTTGTTTGTAAAGTTGAATGTCAATGGCAACAATATTTTTGTCAATGTAAACAAGTAGTCCAATGTCAAGGAGATGATGTTTTTGTCTATATTTTTATCAATTCCCATTTTTTTTATCTTGCTTTTGGCTGGTGCTTTATATGGTTGTTGTGTTGTATAAATTTCGTTTGATCTGTTCTTATGTTGTTTCTAAAAGTGATGGCTTGATGTTATGTGACTAGTGCTAGTTTGTTGTGGTCTTCTGCTCTTTGTGCAAGCTTTCTTTGTCTCGTGCTATGATGCAAGCAACTTGTTCTTGTGCTGTCGGTACAAGACTGCACTTTGTGCTCCTAGTCTAAGAACCAGCAACCTTGTGCAGTTTTATGTTAGCATTCATTTACACAACACTACACTAATACTTATTTTTGCTAGTTTGTGCTTGCACAAGCATACGTTTGGGCTACTATTGCAAGCATGAGACTACTAATATGTGTTTGGCACTAAAATGATTATTTTTTTTTTATTGAGATTGACACTGAAGTGATCACTTTTTAACAACAACTAGCACTGAAGTAATTATTTTTTAATAACTAGTAATGAAATGATTACTTTTAACAATTACTAGCACTCAAACGATCCTCATACAATTTTTTGCACTTAATAATCATTGGTCAACTAAACTTGCCATTATAGCAAACTAGCAAACCAAACCAATAGTTCTTGCAAAAATTACAGAAAACCATTACAGGACCAAAGATTATACAACTAAAACAGAAAATTTGTTGTCATCACATTCCACCAAAGATTAAAAATTGTAGTGATAAAGCTCATGAGATCACATGATATATATGTCCATCCTTAACTAAACATATAGGTTTCCAACAAGCCAACATTTCCACCAAAATTTGCAGCAAACCAGCAATACAACTAGACGTACAAATTATCTAAATACAATTACATATTCTACTTATCTTCAATTATGGTAGACCGAGAAACTTCTTCCTATCATTTTCTTTACATTTAAGCATAAAAGAGATCAAACAAGACAACAAAAACACAATCCACACTCAATAACACTTTCTTTTACTTTTCATCCTTGAAACTTCCTCTTCAAATAGTTGGCCAGAGATACTAAAGCCTTCATTTTTGCTTGCATAGAGTTGACCCTATTAGCTCGTGTGTTAGTGTAGGTGGAAATCGATGTCGTCCTTCAAGTAGTTCCAAGATCACCTTTGTCACTCAACATGAAAATTTTGCATCAACAATGGAAACATTCGCACTTCGAGCCTTCTCTATATTTGCAACATCCATAAAATCTTCTTTCGAGATTCAGTCTAGTTCAAGATGTTCTTGTTGTCCATTTGCATGATATAGCTGCTAATTTTGAGGGCGACTCAAATTAGGGTTTTGATTCTCAGTAGAATGGTGATTAAAGTTTCAATTTGAGAATTTGCCCAAATTTCACAATTTAAGGTTCTTTTTAAGGCATACCTTCTAGATGATGTTGTTTAGGGGTTATTTGTTAATTGGGCCACCAACAAGCCACGTAGGACTAAGAAACTAATAAAATATGGCCATATTGAATTTTCGATGGCCCATATTGGAGTTGACACATAAACGGCCACTATTTTTAGAAAAGTGGCACTTAAGTGATTCGAAAAAAAAACTTTTGGCACTAAAGTTAGTGTCGTACATAAATTTTTGCACTTCTAGTGTCTTCCCCCTGTGACATCCCATATTTTCAATCATGTCTTCTACTAAATAAATCGAGCATTTCATTGACGCGCCTATAGGGCTGTTCTTAGAGCTGATCACTCTCGAGATAACTAGACTATTCGGGGAAACCATTTAAGAAATTTTAAGGCAATAGACTTGAGAATTCGATCAGGTTTCAGCTTCTCGACAGTGCTCATCTTTAGAGGCCATTACGGCACAGTTAAAAATCGATTTGAAATCAGAGATAGATTGGTTTGACGGAGATATGTGGCTAATCGTGGGTGACACCACTAAATTGGAAAATTCTCGCCGGCCGGCACTAGACTGATTTTCTTATTGTTTTGGTATCCTGTGTCCATATTTGAATCCTTGAGATTTTCACGACAATTGAGAGTCGCCAAGGAGTCAAGTGGGGTTCATAGTGGTTTGAAGAAAATAGACCATGGGTCAATTGCACTAAAAATATCTGAAAAGTTACCCAATAGCCTAGGTCACGCTAAAAACGTGCCGAATAGAAATTAACCCCAATTCGAGTCCGATTTCAGAAATTGAAGTTTCTTTCATGTCACAATAAATTCTAGAAGTGTTGAGTCAGTCTCAGAAGATTTTTCTGCGACCCGACACTTATTGGGAAAAAGTCATCGCAGGGCCGTTTTTTAGCAGAAAAAGCCGGTGAGTATGTTTGGTCACACATTTGAGATGCAAGATGGATTCTTGGATGAGGAAAAATGTCAATTGAAGCATTGAGGTGTTAATTGATTTTATGGAGGCCAAATGAGGTGGAATTGAAGTAGACCAAGCCTCCAATTGAAGTCAATTGGTGCCAAATTCACGTGCCCCCTTGGCCTTGCCCAAAATGGACCAATTCAATGTTACAAAGGAGGCATTGGTGGCCAATGGACAGCCAAGGGATGATACTTGGCCTAGGTTGAGTGTAGAAGATATTTGTTGTGGAAAATTTGGTATGTGGCCCCCTTCATCTCTCCCTCATATCTATCTTCTCCCTCTCTCTCTCAGCCTATGCGACCACCAGCAGCAAGAAGGAGACCAGCAGCCTGTCACCGCCTGGACGCTGTTGCACGCCAAACCGTTGCCGGAGTCGCGCCACTTGCCCGCTGCCCAGCCGCACGCCGTCCGCTCCTCTCCGCCCAACCATGCCCATCCAGCCCTCTGTCTAGTCATCCAACCCTCTGTTCAACCGCTACAATGGGTTGAGGAAGCCCCTGGTGCCGCCAGTTTGGACCTGAAACCACCTCGTTGTCCATTCCCGAGCTTTGCCACTCATTTCACCTTGTTTCCCCCTATTTTGTAGCTCAAAACAGAAGGTTTTTGTATGGGTTTCCAGCCACCTTGTATGCTCGATTTGAGGTGTTTTCGGGCCCCGTACCTTAGGCCCGCTTTGGAAAAAAATGTCCCCCGCAACGTTCCCGACACTTCAATCCGAGCGGATTGTTAAACGGGTGAGTTTAACTCACTAATCCCAGCTTAGTTTGCTAACGATGCTTAGGGGTTAATTAGTGTTAATTAAGCATGATTAGGTTGATAGATTAGAGTAGAGTAATTAAATTAGGGATTTACCTATGCATGTTAGGCAAATGGTTAGTGCAATTAACTAGTAGATATGTGGTAGTATTTATTGAACGGGTCTCGAAAATTTTCCGGGTCTGTCTCGGCTTTCAATTAGGCATTACGGGCCTAAGTTGGATATTTAGTATTTCTTTAATTAAAATTTGAAATTATTTAATTAATTAATTATTTTCCGAAAATTAGACCGGGATGGTCGACGACCGGAATTTTATGCTGATTATCGTGGTGTAGTCTATTTATTTATTTGAGCTTTAATTTAAGCCGAATTGAATAATTTGAAATATTAGGATTTTATTCCTAAATTATTTAATTTCAATAATTAATTGGAAATTAAACTAGCATCGGTCTATAGTGCTAGCAATATGTGAATTGGGCTATAGAGAGTAGTGAAAAGAGAATGTTGTATGACGTGGCTCAGTGATCAGTGAAATCGCCTCGGAGAATGCACGTGACTTGTTAATTGGATACATCACCTCAGAGAATGCACGTGGCTTGGTGATTTTGGTATATCGCCTCGGAGAATGCACGTGGCTTGGTGATTGTGTACATCGCCTTGGAGAATGCATGTGGATCGGTGATTTTGATATATCACCTCGGAGAATGCACGTGGCTCGGTAATTGAGTACCTCGCCTCGGAGAATGCACGTGGCTTAGTGACTAGATATGTCATCTCAAAGAAAGCACATGGCTCGGTGACTAAAATGACTGGGAAATGGTTTGATTGATATGTAATCGACTAGGTCGATTGATTGATGTTTCGATCTGTGATTGATAGGGTGCCTATTTAAACTGTGCTGATTTGCAGGTGGAATATGAGGCTAAGGTAAGTCCTCTGACCCGTGTGTGTATAGGTAGCTCTTATGGCATATTGATTTACTAATCGGGTCTTAGGGGGTAAAACTCGCTGAGACGTAGTCTCACTGGTTATTATATAACTATTTCAGGCCCCTAGATGGTAGCACCTCCACCTCCTCGCCCTCCTATGCATTTTGGCATCCCTGAAGAGGTTACAGAGATAGCATACCACTTCCATATACACCCTCACTCGAAAGGACTAGAATATGTGCTGGTTAAGTCCATTATCTGGGTTAACGTTGGTTAGGATGCCTTAAAACCCCATGAGTATCGGTCGTGGTACAGTCATTACTTCGTGGGCGAAGGGAGGGTCCCATACTTGAGGGTGATGTGCCTATGTATGTATTGGAAGAGGCATTTGGAGAAGGGACGGCCAATCATAATAATGGGTCGATAGTGGATGCTAAGGACCCTAAGGAAGAGGATCATGCTTGTACTCCCTTGTACTCAGTTGAAGGCGCCAACTAGAGTGAAGAAGAATGGGAGATTGTTGAGTAGGAGGAGGGACATGAGGATGAGCTGATAGAATAGGAGCCTAAGGACGAACCTGCAAACGAGCTCGATGAAGAGCTCGAAGAAGAAGAGGAAGAAGAAGAAGACGAGGAGGATGACCCCGAGGAAGATCCTGAGTACGACTCGGATGAGGACTGAGATTCCATCCTGTTTTGCAAACTCTGAGTTTTGATTGGATGTATAGTAGATCAAATTTGTGAGTAGTATTGTATTATATACTATATAGTTTGCCTCGTATGAAATTGTGGTTGGATTTTTTAGTTGTGAAAATATAGCCCTACTTTTCTATCACATTATTTTATTGTCCGGGGTTTCTATTATATACTTCCGCATGCACATATTAAAATGACAGGGTCGGTGATGCGTTCTGGGATATCGCTATTAATTGACTAGGTGAGGGATGGACACGCGTTCGAGGATCGGGGCGTGACACCCCTCGCCCCCCCCCCCCCCCCGAGCGCGATATTATCATGCAAAATGTTCATTTACAAACTAATCGAAATTATTGTTGTTATGAGCAACTCAAGTGTAACAGGTCCAGGAGGCGCAACAAATCATTTGCACAAAAATCTAGATTTTACTAACCTTAAGAAAGTAAAGGACACCAAAGGTGTATGCATGAATTGTGTTGACGCGTTTAATCTGAGGATGGTGTCTAAGGGTTAGGTATGTCAGTTCTGCAAGACTTTCAATGGAGCTGAATGCCTTACAAGAGGAACTGAGTGTCACGCCTCGAACCCCGAGCGCGCGAACATCCCTCGATAGTTGATAGAATTGCGACGTTCCCAGGATGCGTCAACGACCCTTTCTTTTTATGCACATGCGGAAGTGAACTAATAAACCCCAGACAACAATCAACACAGGGATAGTAGAAAGACAAGCCATTTATTTTCACATATACACTTAGTCAACCCTATAATTGTATACACATAAGTCTGGTTCAAAAAGAAAACCTTAGGCTACCTACGCTCCAAATCCTTCAGCCTCGGGCTCCAGATTCTTCGTACTAAGGACCTGAAAATATTTAACCCACGACAGGGTGAGATAAAAATCTCAGCGAGTCCACACCCTAAACCTTTATTAGGACAAGAATTCACTTAGAGGCAACCTAAACATGCACCATATAGGACTTACCTCGCCTTAGCACCTCCCTGCACATTAGTACATCATATATGCATTTATCAACGCAGCAAGTGTAATTCAATAATTGGAACACCTCATATCATTCATAAAATATTCACAGGAGTCTCGATTATAAGGCCAAATCATTATGATATGTCACATTCCGTGCCACACAATTTCATCCCATAATCAAGCGCAGCTATCTCAATCACTCAAGCGTGTCCCAATTATTTATGACCTAATGGCCACGGCCAACTCATCAATCAGCGATCATCCGGCATAACCGAGCTCCATTGGGCACGGCAATGTCCCGCGTAAACGCATCAAGACGGCATTTCATAAAGGAGCATCGATCCAGCCTCCACTACGACCGGCATCCGTTATCAAGGGTATCTGAACTTAATCGGGCATCGTCCCGCGTGAACGCATCAAGACGGGTTCACTACCCTACGTAAATGCAGGGTATTTAGGCAATCACAAGAACACATACTTGGCCAAGAATATCGTGCTTTGCACTCAAATGCCTCAATTTCAAATAATGAAGTTGGCCAATTTTCTTCATATTAAAAATTTCTGGTAAAATAATTGTGCATGGTCACCATTTAAATTGAACCAATAAACGTGATACGCTCTATTTTCAAAATTCCACAATTTTATATAGTACATAAAATATTTTTGGCGTAAAAAACCCGACACCCGGTATTTTTCTAATTAAATACCATGAAATCATACTTTTGCAATAATAATTAAAAATCATCATCAAGCAATCAATTGCATAATTTAGCAATCAATTTCACAAATCAATTCAACCACGACAATCAACGTAAAATTCCACTAATCGGCTATCCCGGTACAATTTACGCTAATTACAATTAATTAAATAAATTGTAAATTATTTAAACTAATTCACTTAATCAATTTAATTAAGCTAATCGGACTAATCTACTTGAGCTAATTAAACTTATTTAACTAGGCTAACTATATTAATCTAATTAATCTAACCAAATAATCTAACTAACCACCTAACTAATCTAGCTTAGGCAACCACTGGGGCGAACCCCCAGTGGCCACCCTTCCATCTTGGAAGAGGAAGGTTGGGGGTTCAAATCGCCACATTCTCAAGGGGGATTGGGGTGGGGACGATTTCATTTCAGGAGTGGGTTTCGACTCCCACGCCTTGCAAGGAGGCAGGGCAAAAGTCTGAGAGTGAAGTGTGTTAGAGTAGGATTAGCGTAGGACCGACAAAAAAAAAACAATCTAGCTTAGGCAACTAACTATCCTAACCACTAATTACACTAACTATGATTATACTAATCCTTAATTAACACTAATCCAACTACTAAGTGTAATTAACTTCCTAATATCCAAGATCATGGCGTCAACTCACCGGATTAGCGAGATAACGGGTTCACGGTGACGGCGGCGCGACAGCGGTGAGATCCTATGTCTACGGCGACTCCAACTAAGGCCCGAATGAGGCTAAAAATAGCCAACAAGCCTCACGATTTGGACTGGAAAATCGGTTCTGGTTTTGCCAAGGAGAAGCTAGTCAGTTTGGCTTGGTGGGCTGGACAAGGTTGGCAATTGAGGGGGCGAACGGTGAGGTGTGCACGATTGACCAGGGGTGGCTAGCTGGCAGCGACGATCACAGCTAGTGGGCTCGAGGACGGCGTGAGGCGATGGCTGCTCGACGAGGACGACAGATGGTTGAGCAAGGGCTGGTGGCCAAGCAGGGTTGGCGAGACGCAGCGGCAGGTGGTTGATGGCTGATGGCTAGTTAGTTCTATGTTGCAGCAAGGAAATGGAGGATGAAGAAGAAGACGAAGCAAAGCAGAAGCAGAAGTTGTTCTGCTGGGAGGGGGAGCTAGTCGCACAAGGAGGAAGAAGAGAGGGGGGACAAAGGGCCAAGGAAGTCCACATAGCAACCAATGGCCATCCAAGCCAAATTTCTAGCCACTTGAGTGCCCAAGCACAAAATTCTTCAGCCATCCAAGTCCAAGCATCAACCAATGGGCATTTTCTCTTCAAAACCTTCACAAACAAAGCCTTTTTTGTTGCCAAATAATCCATTCAGCTGTCCCTGCGAATTTCCCTCCAATTCCTCACAATTTAATTCAATTTGGTGGCCAAAAATGCCAAGGAGGCTGCCCATACGAATTTCCTTGCATATCCTTCACCAATTAAGTCATTTTGGTGGTCAATTTATCCCCTTGAAGCTGCCATACGAATTTATCCTTAATTTCCAATTTGCCGAAATTGATTTTCCGTAAAAATTCCGGGCTCGACAAAAATTTCCCAAAAGATGAGACAAGGTCCTAAAAATAAATTGTGACCCGCTCGAACGTTCGATTCCCGAAACCGAGTTCAATTTCATGGTTAAAATCGATCGGATGCGATTTTAGCGCGACCTAATCTACCGGGTAGTTTTTAGGGATTTTAGCGCGTTTAACCCATGGTCGATAATTTTCGATCCACGTTTGTGCATATTCGACTTGTTAGTGACTCTCAGTTGTTGTAAAAATCTCAAGGTTTCAATTACGAGTACCGAGTACAAAATCGACAGAAAATCGAATTAGTGTCGTTCGATGCGAATTTTGCAATCAGTTGGAATCACCCACAATTCAATTACGTGCTTTTGTTGAATCGACCTATATCCGATCACTAATCGATTATAATGGTGCCGTATTGACCCTTGCCCATTATCACAGTCGAGCAGTCGATTTCTAATCGAATTCTCAAGTCTGTCACGTTTATATCCCTTAACGGCCTCACCTGATAGATCAATTAACTCGAGAGTGATCAATTCTGAGAAAAAAGACCATAAGCGTGTCGACGAAATGCCCATTTCATTTAATCAAGACAGCGTTGAAATTCAGGATGTCACACTAAAAGACCAAATAGCAAAAGATTAGCATTGAGAAGAGATAGTGACTTTTATCTTCTTAAATCACATATATTAGTACAAAATTCTTAGCAATTCTTGCATTTTCTTTCTAACATTTTTGTTAAATCGTTGTCATATTGGATACTTTGGTCAAACAAAGTCGATTCAATATGAATCCCTAGGTAAAGAAAGGAAAGTAAAGTAAAGAGAGATGTCATGTTATGTTTATTCCCTTTTGAAACTTTAGGCACCTATTTGTAAACGAGAGCTTTTCTAGATTATTCTCTTCCTATACTTGTTATGCAATAGAGGCACCTATCAACTATACCATTAAGAGAATTTGGCCCATTACTATAAATAGTTCTAATATGAGTATGTAGGCTTTGCCTCAACTTAAGCATTTTTCTCAAACCATATATTAAGTCACATGCATGGCATGGGTTAAGAAAGCACAGATACTTGATACCTTTCATGTAACAATGGGCCCAGCCTAGCCCATTCCCCTATGAAAAGTCCAAAGCTTAGCCCCTCTTTCATATTTTCTTTCTCTAGATTAGTCCCATTGAAGCATAAAGCGACCGAACGAACAAGAACAAAGAGAAAAGATGAAGCACATGGGAGAGAGAAAACTAGGAAAAAGCGAAAAGTTCTCACGAACAATCAATCTGGACATACCAACAAGCTTATTCAACTACGAATTGCAACGCCAGGTAAGTATTCAAGCCCATTTCATTTAATTAGAGTAATTTTCGAAGTTGGGTCTTAAATTTGGAGCTATGTCGATTTTGAACTACAACGCTTGATTGAGGAGTTTTTGAGCTACGATTTATTTATATAGGAATGGTAAAGAAGGCATTGTGGAGCTATGAAATCTGGTGAAACTCGAGTCCGAAGTGCAGTTTGATCATAACGAAATTCAGAAGTCTCATATATGTGTAACGGAGAAAAATGAAAGTCCGTTATAAATTAGTTTCTTTATTAGCATTAGGAGTCGATTTGTTGATGATTAAGTCATTCATTGGAGCAATGTTTTACTCAGATTTTGATATCGTTTTTTGAACAATTGTTAGGAATTCGAGTACTTGGCTCAAGTAATCATCATAAGTTGGTTTTCACCTTTCCCAGGTGAGTAGTGCTATATTTTCAATGAATTTGTGAATTTTTTAAAAATTCTTTTAAAATGTGTCACAAAATGTTATATACTGATTTATGAACTTAGTTTACGAAATAAATTCTGAAATGGTTTGAAAAATGTATCATGGTTGATAGATGGAGATGAGAAAAATCATGCATTTTGTTTTATGAAATCAATTTGTGATATAGATTATGGATTTGATCCTTGGTATTGGAGGATGTGAGTTTGGCTCTTAATATTAATTTTGGATATTCTTTGATCTGAGCCTCCAACAATATAAGTAGAAACCCTACCAAGGGGGAAATCTTGGTCACTTTATCACAATGCATTATGTATAATCATGGTTAGATATTTGAGCATGAGTTTAGTCGATAGAGTGGACCATTGACATGTGATTTGAGATCCGTCGATGGAATTTGGAAAGATATTATCTACTTTTGATATATTACATATACAGTATTCTAGCTTGGGGATTGATGAATGATGATATCGTGTTTTGTAAATGTTCATAGTGAATGTTCGATTTGCCTAGAAGAGATACATTACTCATTGATGTATAGTTACTCACCCCATTCCTTTCGACCTTTTTTAGGTTCTTCA
Organism: Eucalyptus pauciflora; assembly: GCA_007663325.1. Taxonomy (NCBI): domain Eukaryota; kingdom Viridiplantae; phylum Streptophyta; class Magnoliopsida; order Myrtales; family Myrtaceae; genus Eucalyptus; species Eucalyptus pauciflora. Next base: position 586,707 of record VMYD01000410.1, on the reverse strand, counting down.
ATTAGCGATGAATAGTGCAAAAACAATATCGACAAAGGGACTTTTGAGAGTTGGATCTTGATGGACTGAGGCTATGTCCTTTGAGTGGAAGTACGGCCATGCCATAACCATTCTTGATAATTTTGGGCCGTGACATTTCATAGATCCATGAAGAAAGAACATTACTGACAATACTCTGTGAATGCCCATAGAGCAGGCATTTTTCAATGTATCAAGTTTTCTTAACCCCCCAATGATCCTCCCATAGTTTATTTCATCCCCTTTTACAAAGTTACTCATGCATATTGTGTTAGTCACGCTTTTCTCATCAAGTATATTTTCGTGGGCGTTATGGGTCGGTAGAATATTGGAGGCAGCTTAAAATTCACGTATTTGAAGTCCCATGAGCACCATTTATGCTACGAATAAGACATATGGTATGATTTCAGCACATAGAAACACACCGACTTGTATTTTAGCTGGGCATATGGTTCTTCCTTTTGTCCTTTTAGCTTGTATATTGTTGGAAAAAATATGGTTTTGAATCAATAAAGCAATTAAGTCGGACCTAAAATGTGATCACTTTCTTTGAAGATTTATTTGTCTCACAATATTGCTAATAGTCACTAGCAAATATCCTTCATGATACAACAAAGTCTCAAAAGAGAATAATAGATAACAATTATAGTATTTATCAAGAATCTCTCTAGAAAACAATTGAAAAGATGGCTGTAGTTTTAGAAAGAAAACTCGAAAATGATTTCATACTCATTCATAAAAAAACTAACACACACACACATATATATATATCAATCGGTCTTAAAGAAAATAGACAACTCTTTGGTGGAGGATTACAAAGTGAACAAAGGCATATCTTCAAAAGAAGTTGCAAAATGAACAAATGCAACCTTTCAAGAAAGGTTGCAAACTAAACGAGTATAATTTCCAAAGGTTGTCTTAAAAAGACACACATAAAAATTTGGAATAGTAAAATTAAATAAAATAATATTTTTTAATAAATAAAATTCCGAATTTTCATAATTTCCAAAAATACTTAATAAACAAAAACAACCTATGAACTAATAAAGGTTAATAAAATAACCGTACGAAATAGAGTAAAAATAAAAACACGCCTAATAATCGCGCATCCACACGCAAGTATTGTTGAGTCTAGCCCACACTTAATATTTTCTAAATACACTAGAAAATGCTTATATTTATAAATTAGCCCATCTACTTCTAACTTTCCTACGTGGGACATGGAAAAATATATTTTGTCTATTTTACAAACAAACATCCAACACATATTACCAAACAAGTGCTACAGAATCCCAACAATGAAAGAGCAGTTCGTTGTATGAGTTGTCAATGCTGGTCATTTGGAAGCCTTCGGAGCACAGAATGCTCTGGCTTGTGGTCGCACTCGAAATCTAGATGAACGAAGGCTCTTTCCACTTCAGGTAGCTCTTCGATCTTTATTTGCAACGACTCTCCAATTGCGTGCGCTTCTTTCAGCGGTGAATCTTCAGGCAACTCAACATCTACCTGATATTGTAATGTAGAATGTGCATAGTTGAAATCATTTTATGGAATTAGCAACTCGAGCATAACGGGTTGAAGAGGTGCAACAAATCATTAGCATAAAAACCCAAATTTTACTAACCTCTACAAAGTAAAGGACACCGAAGGTGTATGCACGAACTGTGTCAACACGTTTAATTTGAGGATGATGTCTAAGGGCTAGGTATGTCAGTTTCTGCAAGACTTCTGGTGGAGCTGATTGCCCAACAAGAGACACTAAGAGACCAAACAGCAAAAGATTAGCACTGAGAGGAGACAGGAATTTTTATCTTCCAAGATCACATCTATCAGTACAAAAGTTTCAGTGAAGAATTGATGAAATCGTGCTTTTTCTCGGTAAATATGTTAGTTGACTTGTTTTCATATTGCATACTGTGGTCGAACAAGATTGATTGAATATAAATCCTCAGAAAAAGAAAGATAAGTAGAGAGAGAGAGAGAGAGAGAGGAGCCACCGGCATTTTCCAAAACTGTGCCGGACCAATTCGAAATTGTATAAACAGCCAGGGCTATGGCACCAACTGGGTCGATCCACCAATAAAACTTATCTCCAAGAACAGCAGCAACTAAGCCCACCACATTTGTCACCACATCAAAGTAATGATCCTGGTGGAATTAAGATCTCGTTAAAACAACTGAACCATTAAAGCACTAGGGCAAATGGAATTTTGTTGGCTCAACAATCCTTGTCAATTTGGTCTGCCATCTTACCTTTGCATACGCGCGAACTATCTTGTTCCCCGAGCTTCTGCAGTAGATCCAAAGGATGAGTTTCACTCCGGTTGCCGTCAGCATAATGGTATATAACCACACTAACTCATCTGATGTCATCCTTTCGGAAGGTTGGTTTCTGATAAGTTGCTCAACAGCTTGGACAAGCACCTGAAACCCTGTATCTTACAGAAAAATAGATTGCTTATGTTGTAAAGTGTAGTTCTCCTAGTGTTTCCAGCAGGATTTTTAACAAATGTTTAGTGAAAGCTTCAAGACTGAATTCTATCAATGTTTTTGCCAATGGCTTACAGTTATATAATCAGATGTATTCCACAGCAAGTGGAAATGTCCTAAAGCTTTTTTGCCTACTGTATAAATAGTAATAATGTGAAAGATGTCATCAAATTCTTACAACTGCAACCAAATATATCCTATTCAATGAATCTAAATAATGTCAGGACAGAGTAGCAGAGCTGAGAATTGGAGAAACAACTCACCCAGAGTGGCCATGATAGCAGCGAAGATGATAATGCCTACTGGCTGTACCCGAAGTTTCCCGATAGGATACTTGTATATGTTTATTGTCTTCATTGACAAGTGCGTAAACCAAAGGATACCGCCGGCCATTAAATCAAGCAAGGAATCTAAGGTTGATGCTGCGATGGCTATGGACCCACTCTTCACAGTTGCATATATCTGGTAAAGGGAAACAATAAATATCAGGTCATCTAAATCATTTTTGGTGCAAAAATGCTATAAGAAGATTTAAATTATGCAGTAAGTTGGACAGCATTTGGCAAGTCGAGCTAATTCTGACGTAAACCATTTCCAAATCTATTTGTTATGATAGTGCTATTTACATTTTAGAATAGAGGTTAGCAAAACTCAGCTATATTATGTCTAAATTCACAATGTAGCAAGGTTAGTCCTTGAAGTTCAATTGTACTTGAAGAGATTGCTGAATTCGTAACTACTGGATTTGTTAGTACTTTCAAAATATTGCCCTCCTCACATGTTCAACATTTCCTGTTTCATGCACAGAATGCGTAAGTGGGAGAGATTCCGTGTAATGCATACACCATGAAGACTTTTTCTATGACCATGTGGCAGCTCAAGAAGCCATAGAAATCCATGAATGATGCATTTAAATCACAAGGACGGTAGAACTAAGAGTTCTATGCGTACCTTGAATACGAGCAGTAACACGTTGGCCCAATTTGAAATTTTCATTGCTCTTTCATGTTGGGCTTGCAATTTGCTGCTCTGATCTTCATCGATGACATGAGGTAATTTGAGGGACTCAACCTCTTCGAATGACCTCAAGGTGGCAAACTGTTTCTCATAGTATTCCTTCTCCCCTGATCAACGAGGAAATGAATATACTCATTTTGATTATAGTTCATTGTCGCTAAATTATTGATAACATATGAATTGCTGGTTTTGGTTATTTGATGTTTACGTAGGTTGAAATCTTTTATTTATCAGTTTTGTTGGAAGAACGCTTTTGTAGTTTGGAAACAACCTCAAATATGTAGTCTGAAAATTTACCAAATCTGACATATTCATATTCAAAATTATAAAGTTGACTTAAACGACATACACCCTTCAATTGTAAGCATAATTTATGAAGCACTCATATGTGCTTTATGCATCCGTCTGCACCTTTGGCTTTGGGATAGTTCCATTGTACTCCAAATCAAAAGCTAATCAGAAATATGAATCTCCATTTGCCGTTAAGTTTGGAAACCAGTAAAATAGAGTGTACAGGGAAGAAACCAGCTTTATCTTGATATTCAGAAGAGAACATATCTATACATAACAAATTGTGCTTAATCTGTGTGAACCATGGCTTATGAACAGAGTCTAGAAACTGAAAGGTTACCTTCAACCATCCCAGTGGTCTTGGAAAGGTCGAGATGAAAGGGGGACTCAGGGTCAAGCCCAGACCGGACCTTCTCCGGCAATCTCAAGAAGAACTCATGCCTCAGAACCGAAACAGAGTTGCCAGCGTTGGCGTTGTTCACTTGTCCACAAGCGTCATTCCAATTGTCCTGACCAGTTTCGCTGCCATTTCTTGGCGACAAAAGTGGCGTTTTCGCATCATGATCGGCGCCATCACCCCTACTCTCCATGGACTTTGGAGCACAAACCCAACCAACAATTCAAAAACCTCTCTTTACGTGATCAAAGAGCTCGAGCAACATAAATGAAAGCAGACCCACTTGGAGTAGGCAGCTAGTAGGCAGCTTTGACAAAGTCAAAAAAGAAAAGAGAGGGACACCCAAAAGAAAGAAAGAGACCTCTTGTCAGTGTAACTTCTTTACTCATTCATTTGCGGAGAGACATCATCATGCTTCATCATTTGTTTACAACCCAGATGAAAAGGAAAGTTGATATCATTTTACCTCATTCAGCTTTTTCTCAACATGAGGAGAAGCACCTTTCTTGGCACAATTCTTTTTAGAGATCCCAAAACAAGGACTCCCCAGTCACAAACTTGAGGGAAAAGCTAGGAGAAAAGTGGCTTGATGCTGGCTCGTTACTTTTGTTCAGTAGAACTGAGGCTGGCCTTATAGTTGCACATGCTTCTTGAATGCAGGAAACCGTATTCCTTCAGGCACAAAGATGCCCCACAGATTCAATAATTAATAGGGTATTTTTTGTTGATATTAATTTATTTATTTTTCATTTAGTTGCTTAGCAAGTTTCTCAGTCCAATATTCGATAACCAAAATAATCAACAAAAAGACAAAAGGAAAACACATTTATCGTGCTTTGGTGGTTTGGAAGGTTGCTCATTAAGTGACATGTAGTTTCTTTTTTTGGACAAGTCTAGGGAAGTTTCAACACCTGTCAATCTAATATTTTCTAAGTCTATCATGCATTGGCTTGGGTTTGGCTTGGCTCCTTTGGACCCCTGACACCTCGCCATGCTTTATCGGATCCAGTCTGTCTCTCTGCCAGAGCGATGGTGGGTTCCTCGCGTTTCTCACCCGCAGGCTCACGAGAGGAAATTATAATTTTTTGTTTTTTTTCCTTTCTTTATATTCTTGGAATATAATTGAGTCACATAGTTGAAAACATGGACAAGAGGGTAGAAGAAAAAAAAAAGAGAAAAAAAAGAAAAGTTCATGAAGGAGCACTCAATAGAGTTTTTCAGGCATAGCATGTGATCGATTTGAAATTAGGTTCACGCTAAAATAAGTGGATATCTTGTTAGGACCTTGAAGAATGAAATAAAAATGAAGTTATATCATTCGAACTCATATAACTAGCGTGCACATAGATATGAGCTGGATCAAATTACATTTTGCCTCTACTGATATTGGGATTATCTGAGTCAGCCCCTATTATTAACCTTGTCTCAATGGACCACTTCTAATTTCATTGCTTGTGTCAATTTGGCCCAAACGCTTAATTTAAATGACTGTTGTGACGAAATTCGGGACATGTGGCATCACATGCCTAAGCTCTGACCTTCAATATTGGTAAAATATTTGTGACACATCATTTTTCTTATTGATGACATTCGAAAATCACATATTCATTTCTCGATCTTTCTCATTTATGAAATAAAGGAAGTTTAAACTTATGTTGGAATTTTTATTGAACAGAAAAAGGGCAAACACTGCACGAACTAGGCCCTCTTTCCTTAAATCAATTACTAAGATATGAATTTGAGCACATCGACTAGGAATGCTGACTGTTGCATAATTTTCAATTTACTAACTAATTTCGTGATATACAGAACTATGGTCCTCTAACTAAATATGTCCAACGAGAGCCCCCTCAACCAGTGCTCCGAAGGTGGACACTCGTTTAAAAGAACCTTACATAATTTATGAAGGCAAGAAGCTACTCGCTTGAGAATCTGTGTGGTGGCCAAAGCCAAAATTGTGATTTTAGGTCAATTTAAGACATAAATAAGATTGTAAATGGCTGGCAAAATAGATTAATCTATACAAGTTAATTTGACTAAGATAAATACGTAAAAAAATTTGGCATTTTAATGAGACTGTCAAGGCATTGGTAGGCATTGAAAAACACGCTGATGATAATGGAATTGAATGGTTGGCAATTGGGATTGTATCTTTAATGATCTGATCATAATCGTCCTGTGCAACTATTTTGGAAATTCCGGGAGCTACCTTGCTCATTGCAATTGGCATCTTGAAGCTTTCAAATGAACTGAGAGAAATAAATGGGCAGTGGATAATGCATCAGCATGCATTCTTTATCTTGCTTAACATGCCAAGGACATTAATTGACAGTTCCTAATGCAGGAACCAGACATAAAAAAAAGTTGTGAGTGCCCTTAGGAATTCTCTTAAATAGAGTTGACCTTATTCAAGGTTGGTTATGACGATATTTTGCATCACCTCCTTGCAACAAGCTTATAACGTTAGCCAAATTGCTATCTCAGGTTCAGTCAGGGCTCTACCAGTCATTTGTTTATTGCTCCAACTACATCTACAATACCCAATCCCGCTCTCATGACCAAGACATTCAACCCAACCAAATACAAAAATGGCTCCTTTGAGACTACATGCCACGCGGCAAAGCCGAGGAAATTTTTCGTTCTTTAGCACAGAACGGAGAAAGTGTTGGGGAGAATCAGGCATAATAATTCACCACAAGCTAAACATAATCCATGATCAATTTCTCCCTAAAACTAAATCAACCGAAATTCGCTTAACCCCCAGTAACAATCAGCAATATATAACCTCACAATATGCAAATATAATGCCGAAATGATGAGTAGACAAAGAAATTAACGACACCAAGAATTTAACGTGGAAAACCCAATGTGAGAAAAATAGGCTCAACATTAATATTCCAACCATATTTTCTCACCACATAGATGGATAAATCAATTCAAAGTAAGAAAATCCTAACCTCAATTGGAGAATTCAGAGGCGGTTCTCAACGAACGAAAACTTGCAACTCACAACCCTCGGTCTCACGAATAACATACTCAAATTTGAGCTGATTCCATCAACATTTGGCCTTCGAATTGGGACCACAATGCAGCCCTCTTTTGTTCTTCTCTTCTTCCCTAATCCTTAATTAGGTTATTAATTGTGCTTAGGGGGTTAGATTAGTGCTAATTAGCTTAGTTAAATTACTATTAAGTGAGATTAGCCTGAATATGGATTAGTGTTAATCTAATTGGTTAGATTAGTACTAATGAGGTGGTTTAGTCTAATTGAGTGGATTTCCCTCGAATCTAGTTACTGGACCCTCGCCGTTTGTCATTTTTGTGGGGAAAAATGTGCTATGATTTTAAGGTTGATTCCTTCTTAAAAAAAAATTTAGACATCTTCAGCTATGACATATATTTTACTCAAGATTTTAGAGATTTAAAATAATGAGATTTCAGTTTCATTATTTGCAAAATAGAATCTCATATTATGCTGGAATTAGTGATCTTTTGGTGTTCAAAGAATTTTTATCAACTTTTAGGGTTAGATTTTCAAAAGAGTGCCTTCACAAAAGTTGTTTGTCACATATTTTAGTTTAATATACTCAAATTTCAGATCAAACAGATAAGTTTTGGACCTCGAACCGAACTGATTTTGGAAAACAGAATTTCTGGACGTGGGCACAATTTTTGTAACGGTTTGAGCGAATTACTGCTCTTAATCTAGAAAGATCTAGGTCAAGGTGTCTTCATAAAAAATGTTTTTTTAAGTGTCTTTTAGAACATATTCAAATTTGATAATTTTCCAAGTTTTTTTTAATTATGTTTCTGGAATTAAACTTGGAGGCGTGCGAGTGGCTCGGTTTCTGCCGGTTAGGACCGGTAGTGGTTTTGTGGTCATTCTTGGTGTAGTGCTTGCTGGATAGTGTATATTTGGTGATGTGGTTGTATTGATATGTGAAATTGATTGCTAAATTATGCAATTGAGTGATTATGTGATGACTATTGAAAGATGATGTGTTGTGTTGAGGAAATCAAATGTGTTGTGAACGGGTAAAGAAAAGTGCTACACGACAACGAAATTTTGTATGAGTCACCTCTAGGGCCTTATAGTCAAGGGCTAAGTGCTACATGGCGACCTGAGTCACATGAGAGCCACCTCTAGGGCCTTGCACTACCGACATGCGAAGTAAAGGGCTAAGTGCTGCACAATAACGTAATTTCGTGGAAGCCACCTCTAGGGCATTGCTATGTAGCACCGACACGAACACGTGACACGCGACATGACACGACACGACACGACACGACACGCCGACACGTCATTTCTTAAAAATAGAAAATTTTGACACGTTTCGACACGTTATATATTAAATATATTTTTATATATAAATACATAAATAAATAATAATAATAATAATAGCCTAGAATTAATTCACACAAAAAAATATTAAATAATATCATTCATTATTTTAATTTGTTACAATAATACATAAAACTTAGAGGAAAAAAACATTGTTTAAAGAAAAATGATGAAATGATATTTTTAAATTTATTTATTTATCATATATAGCATTTTTTATTACTTCTTTCATAGTAAAAGACTTTTTAAAAAACTAAAACAATTCTAAAAAAAAAAACTGAAAAAAAAAATGACCCCGTGCGTGTATATGTATAGCATTTTTATTACTTCTTTTGTGTATATTTATATTTTGACCCCACAAGTATTAGAAATTTTTAAAATTGACCCCGTACGTGTCGGAATCGCGTGTCAAAATTCTGGACTCGAGTGTCGTAGTGTGTCGGAGAGAGTTGACCACGTGTCGGATTTTTCAACACTCGTTGACCGCGTGTCGGAGCGTGTCGGGACGTGTCGGAGCGTGTTGGACACGTGTCGGAGTGTCGGACACGACACGAAGGCTTCCAGAGAGTGTCCATGCTACATAGGGGCCTTGTACTATTGCTATATGTGGTTAAGAGCTAAGTGCTACACGATAACGTAAAGCCACCTCTAGGGCCTTGTACTTTTGCTATATGTGGTCAAGGGCCAAGTGCTACATGATAATGTAATTTCATGGAAGCCACCTCTAAGGCCTTGAGTTTAGATATTGAGTGTGGATTGAACCATCGATATGAGATATCTGCACCTTATTATGGGGCAAAATTGTGTGGCACGGAATATGACATATCATAACGATTTTACCTTATAATCGGGACCCCTGTGAATATTTGATGGATGAATTGATGTGTTCCAATTATGAAGTGCGTTGCTGTATGCATATGTTATATGTGATGAGCTAATGTGCGGGCGCCAAGGCGAGGTAAGTCCTATATGGTGCATGTTTAGGCTACCTCTAGGTGAATTCTCGTCCTAATCGGGGTTTAGGGTGTTGACTCACTGAAATTTATTCTCACCCCGTCGTGATTTAAATATTTTCATGTCCCTAGTGTGGAGAACCCGGAACTCGAGGCTGAAGGGTACAGAGCGTAGGTGGCTTAATAGTTTCTTTTTGGAGACAGACTGGTGTGTATAGACCTGTAGGTTAACCTGGTTTGTTTATAAAGTATGGTTCGTGTTGAATGGCTTGTCTTTATGCTATCCTTGTGTTTGATGGTTGCCAGGGTGTTTGTTTAATTCGCTCCCGCATGTGCTTAATTGAAAGATAAAAAGAAAAGGTTGGCGATGCATTCTGGGATGTCGCATTTTAATTGACCGCCGAGGGATGTGCACGTGCCAGAGGTTCGAGGCGTGACACGATTGGCTCAACTAGCTTAACTAGTTCAACAGGCTGCTCTTGCTCAACTATTTCACCTTACTCAATTGAAAAATTAACATTATGTGAGGATTTATCATTTTCATGATTTCCATGCACTTCTCCCCCATGATTTCCACACACAGTAAGAGGATTTGGGTTGAAAATAACCGCACGTTGAGCTATATTCTTTGGTCTCTCTGCCTTGTTGATGTCTTCAATAGTTTGATGCTTAAAGAACACTACATCTTGTCTTCTAATAATTTTCTTTGCAACTAGATCCCATAACCTGTAACTAAACTCTTCATGTCCATAACCCAAGAAGATACACTGTTTAGACTTGTCATCAAGCTTGGATTTTTCATCTCTCAAAACATGGACAAATGCCCAATAACATAACACTTTTAGATTGTTGTAGGAAACATCTTTGTCACTCAAACTCTTTGAGGAACATCCTTCTTAAGAAGAACTAATGGAGAAAGATTTATCAAGTCCATTACTATTCTCATCACTTCACCCCAAAATGGCTTAAGCAACCTCGCATGAAAAAGCATATATCAAATCCAATTATTAATTATTCGGTTCATTCTATGCTACTTCACTTTTGTTGTGGTGCTTTGGAACAGTCTTCTCAAGCTTAATACCATAATTAGTGTAATAAAATTCAAACATGACTCTATATTCATCATCATTGTCAGTTCAAATAAATTTAAGCTTCTTCCCGATTTGTTTTCCCATGTTGACATGGAAAGCCGCAAGCACCTAATATTTAGATTTCAAAGCAACAGCCCACACTTTTCTAAAACAACCATCAATAAATGTCATAAAATATAATGTACCTCCAAAAGTTCTAACATCCATGCAACAAACATCAGTGTGAACTAAATCAAATATATTTGATTTGTGTGAGGAGAGGAATTACGAAATGAGAATCTATGTTGCTTACCTGTAAGGCAATGAATGTATTCCTTTAAATTTTTCTCTTTTAAGGGTATAAGGTTCTTTCTCACGAGGGTTTCAAGCTCTTTCTTCCTAAGATGACCAAGCCTCATATGTCATAAATCAACCGAGGAATTCTCCACTGCGTTTGACATCTCCTCTAATCAAGTTAGCTTGCATAGTGTAAAGAGAGCCTGTCTTCTTAACATTTGCCACAACCATAGAACCTTTAATCAACTTTCATTTTCCATCAAAGAAAGAATTGCAATAACCATCATTATCTAAGGCACCCATGGTGATGAAATGAAGTCAAATATCTAGAACGTGTCTCACATTATTCAAAAACAAATTACATCCGACATTGGTTTCCAAATAAACATCCCCATGCCAATAACCTTGGAAACACCACTATTTTTCATCCTAACATAATCAAAATTACCACCACAATAAAAAGCAAAAATAGTCACGCTATGAGGTGACATGAAAAGAAGCCGCGAAATCAACAATGCACGTAGAGTCTTGGCATGTAAGGTTCACACATCCGTTGTCACATACAAACACAATATCACCATTGGATGCAGCCGCTGTTATAACTTGTTTCTCTCCTTTCTTTCAATCTCCATTTTTATCATAGGATTTATCTCTCTATTGCAACCAATATTTTTTTGCATAATGTCCCATCTTGCCGCAATTGTAACACATTACACTCCTTCTTGGTCTTGATTTTGACATTTCTCTTGACTTGCCTTGATTATCATTTCTTTGAACCTTCTTGATTAACTTCTCGCCTTGTTTCTATAACAATAGCATCCGATATAGAAGCATAATTGAAGTGTTTTCTTCTTATTTCTTCATTAAACAAGCTTTCTTTAACCATGCTCATATAAAGCACACCACAAAGAGCTGAGTTATTCAACGCCACAACCAAGGTGTCCCAACTATCAGATTGAGTACTAAGTAATAAGCATGCTTGCAATTCATCAGTAAGATCAATCTTAAGATTTGCCAATTGATTCACAACATCTTGAAATTCACTCAAATGTCCTGACATACTACTCCCATCCTTGTATCTCAAATTCACAAGTCGTTTACCTAGAAAAGTTTTATTTTGTGAAATTTTTCTCTCATAGAGATATTGTAATTTCTTCCACAAGTGTTTGCCTTCGTTTCTTGAGCTATATGATGAGTCCCAACAATTGGGAAGAGTACTAAGTAATAAGCATGCTTACAATTCATCGCCAACATCAATTTCAAGATTTGTCAATTGATTTACAACATCTTGAAATTCACTCAAGTGTTTCGACATGCTACTCCCTTCCTTGTGTCTCAAATTTACAAGTCATTTAACTAGAAAAGCTTTATTTTGTGGAGTTTTCCTCTCATAGAGATCTTGTAATTTCTTCCGTAAAGTGTCCACCTTCGTTTCTTGAGCAACATGATGAAACACAATATCATCAATCCATTGCCAAATAAATCCAATTGTTTTCCGATTCATTCTTTCCCATTCTTTGTCTTCATTATCTCCTTTGGCTTCTTCACCCTTAGCCGAATCAAACAAGTCTTTACAATACAACACATCTTCCATCCAAGGCTTGCAAATAGGCATTTAACTGAAACATTGTACCGCTAATTTCCTCCATTAATAACTAGAATCTCAACCTGACTCTGATACCACTTTGTTAGGGAGAAATGGAACAATAATTCACCATAAGCCAAAGATAATCTAGGATCAATTTCTTCCCAAAAACTAAATCAATCGAAATTCTTTTAACCTCAGCAACAACTAGCAATATATAATCTCATAATATGCAAATATGATGCAAAAATGATAAGTAGACAAAGCAAATAATAACACTAAGAATTTAAAGTTGGAAAACCCAATGTGGGAAAAACCACGACTCGCCCAAAAACATCCACTAATCATTAAGAATAACATGATACACAACTAGTCACACACTGGATCCTCAACATCAATATTACAACCATATTTTCTCACTACTTAGGTGGATAAGTAAATTCAAAGTAAGAAAATCCTAACCGCAATTAGAGAATTTAGAGGCGGTTCTCAACGAACAAAAGCCATCAACTCGTAGCTCTCGGTCTTATGAATAATATACTCAAATTTGAGCCGATTCCATCAACGTTTGGCCTTCAAATCAAGACCACAAAGTTGCAACCCTCTTTTTTTCTTCTCTTCTTCCCTGTTTTGGTGGTTTTTTGTTCTCTCTCTCCTGAATTTTTGAGTGCGCACACACACAAAGCCACCACTTTCTTTCTTTTTGTTCTTTTCCTTTTTTTGACTTTTTTTTTTTAATTACATATCTACATATTGGCTAGGTCCCACAAATGAGGTGGACCCAGCCAATAGAAAGGAAATGAAGAGAAAGGGCTCTTGTGAAACTTTGGATATTAAATGAGTTTCCCTCCTAAGTCACAACTCGTGGATTCAAAGTGGATGACCTCATCACTATAACTTCTTGAGTTCTTATCTCAAACATTGTTTATGCCTCAGGAAATATCCACTAGCCATAAAAAGTTGTGAGAATATGCGCCTAACAGTGTAAAGATTCGGTCTTGGCAACAAATACCGATACATCATCATAAATCGAGTTATGTCGTGACTATGATTGAATATTTCTTAACAATGACATACTTTTTTGAAAAATTGTCATGCATAGCTCACACAAGTGCTTGGGGCATTTTATTTATTGAATTTTTCATAAGGGCTAATATCACAAAATCCCAAATTGGTACACTTGTAACACCTCAAACTAATGTTTTGACCATAAAAAACTCTAAATGACAAATTTACCCTCTATTAATTTCTGTTCAATTTTATTATCAAATTACTAAGTTAAATGACATGCAGCAGTTAATGAGTATTTTAGTTTGGGGTTTTACCTTCCGTTTGTTACAAAGGTACCTGTTTGAGGTTTTTCATGGTATTTATCTAATTTAACGGAAACTAACATATTGTAAATTTATTACAAATGTATTAGCTTGAAGTTTTTGTTGATTGAAAACTAGTTTATGGTAAATTTATTTTAGATGTATCAATTCAGGGTTTTTCATGATATACACCTTTTTCATAATCAAATTAAATCTATAATTGAGAGGCTCGTCGAGTTGGAAGTTCGAGGCCTTGTACTACAGGAAGTCCACTCAAATCAATGAATACGCCCAAAACTTGGCCCAATATCAAGCCCAACGTCCACAGAGCAAATAAAAGAAAAATCTCAACTGAAAAATCACCGGAAAGGAGGGAAACCGACGACGGCTTCTCTTCTTTTAACTGAAAAATCTCTCTACACTCTATCCTGCAAGCACCAGCACACTCACACACGCTGACACTCTCATATCTAGTGGTAGCATCTTGCTTGAAAGCTCAAAGTGATGGAGTTGAGCATCTGGGACTGTTAGAAGAGGGAATTCAAATAAGGAAAAAGCGGGCTCAGTAAAGGATTCTCAGGAAGGGAACTTCGTGGCGGACTTCCTTATCCTGGCAACCAAGTACGCGGTTCACAGGCACAACTGCTTGGTGTTCTCCACGATTTAAATGAGCGAATGGTGGACAGGGTTTTTGTTCATTTGTTCATGGAATGCAGGTCGCTACGGCAGACAAATCAAGGGTGGTGCTCATCTCGATTCAAGCGGTGAAGGAAGTGCGACAAGCAGCAAAATCTACTTGTTGCACTCTGTTGTTTCAGGAGACTGCTTTTGCTTCTGGAGCTCAGATTTGAAGCTTGATCATGAGAACACGACTCTTTTCTGTTTCTCTGTACCGAAATTGCAATAGACTCCAGCTTTCTCGAAATGGAAGTAGCGGTGGATAGATCCTGCATTGGCATAGATCCTGCATTTTGAGGCACCTTTTTGTGGTGCTCTAGCATTGAGTTCCCCTCCTGAACATTACTTGGATGGAACATTGGCTGCAAAATTCTCACACTGAAGGAATTCATGTCGGCGGAAGACGACTTACTTGATTCCAATGCGCAAACAGCAAATAGTCCCGAATCGAAAGTTGAATTGCGAACCAATCACGAACAACAATACCTCACGTTGGTCTGGATGCAATCACAAGGAAAACACCCGATTTCCACGGCGTAAATGCAAACCGTTCTTCAAATTGATGATTGAATCCTGCCTATCTTCCGGATGGAATTTTGAGAGAGATTTTGGTGCGAATGAATTGACAACTCGTCCAACGGTTGTGTTCGGGAGATTTTATACGTCTCCCTTCGTACCCCTCCATTGGTGACATTCCATCGTAACGTTTCAACTTGAAACGGTGCGTCCAATCGCACCCCCATCATGGTCGTACCACTTGGAAGAACTACATCTCTCACTCGGACATGATGGGCCGGATAGCGTTCTATCAAGAATATAAGGCAATGCATTCAACATTCATCAACTTTACAGAACAATTCATACTGGCAAGTAAGCCGTGCGACCAGTGAGTACACCTGCACTTGGGAGCTCAAATTATGCACCTGTTAGGGATGACATAATGGCTACAACCCGAAAAGAAAAATAAACAACTGATGTCTCACAGTGCCCCAGACATATCTTGTTACATCAATTCAAGTATACCTATCCCTTAAAGGCTATACTTGATTATCCTCAAAACATCATGTATTTACAATTATATCCGCAACCACATAAGGCGATATAATTGGTCGACCAGTAAATACATGTGACAGATGTAAAACAACAATAGTCTTCCTTCGCACTCATGTCTCTCTTAATTTTAGAACAACTGCTTTCCTAGACACGTCCCATAGGCCATATCTATTCATGACCGCCCGTAACATGCTAAAGTAGCAACACTGATCTTTCATTTCGAGAACATAGTCAGAAGTAACATAGGGCACGAATTGAGGTAAATTATAAATTACCTCAAGGGCTCACGCAATGAGTAAATAGGGATAATTTTACTCACCTTCCATTTTCGGTCGAACAATGCACATGTAGTATGAATTACATGCTATAGTGAATTTCTCTTTCTATAAGAGCGTATGTCATTTCTTAAATATATCCACTATACGGATCTTAGCCTAAACATAGTCACGTGCCTCTCACGTACTCATGTTTAACTCGAGTGCTATATTAGCTCGCTCTCTATAGCGCCAAATTAAGTACTCGCATCCGGCATCTTACAGGCATACATGATTGTGGGACTATCATGTTCGGTCTTAAAAATAAATCACAGACCTCATCTTGACTCCAATCAAGGCGCCATATTTTATGTACTAGACTTGCTCTTCAGCATTTATTTGTACATAACGTCTCATCTCAACGTGCTAACTATAGCACTTGAGGCGATTGCTCGTGTGAGTAAGCCAATCATTACCTGCTGACATACTTTCCAATAATATATGTGTGCTTGTGCTAGTCTCATAATGGATTTGGACTTTTTGATAAAACATCAAGTCATTAATAAACAAACAAGTACAATACATATGTCCATAAATACATAAAACAATGATCTTCTACAATAACACATATCACATCCTACGCAAACCCAGTGACATCTTGTGGGTCAAAAATATGTCTCTAGGAATAGCCTTCGTAAATGGATCAGCAACCATTCTATTGGTTTAAATGTATTGTAGAATCACTTCTTTCTGCGCTATAATATCTCTGATGAAGTTATTCTTTATGTCAATGTGCTTCGTCCTTCCATGATACTTGGGATCTTTCACATAGGCAATGGATGCTTGACTATCGCAATAAACTGTCACCGGTCTTGGAATCTCAGTGACAGTGGCTAAATTTTCAAAGAAACGTTTTAGCCATACTGCTTCTTGCACTGCGGCAGAACACGCAATAAATTCAGCCTCCATAGTTGACAAGGCTGTGCATGTTTGTTTCTTGCTATTCCAAGAAATTGCACATCCATTGAGCAAGAACGCATATCCAGAAGTCGATTTACGCTCATCCAGGTCTCCACCCCAATCAGCATCTGAATAACCTAATAGGCGTAAATCATTCCCTTGGTAACAAAGTCGATAGTCCATAGTGCCCTTCAAGTATCTCAGGATCCTCTTTACTGCTTTCCAGTGTGCTGGACCGGGACTTGATTGAAATCGGCTCACCAATCCCACGGCATAACATATGTCGGGTCGAGTACACATCATAGCATACATCAAACTTCCGATCGCACTAGCGTAAGGAACAGTTTCCATTATTTTAATTTCTTCTGGAGTCTTAGGACACATCTCAGTACTTAGGCCTTCGCCTTGCATGACAGGGGTATCAATGGGATTACAATGCTGCATATTGAAACGTTCAAGAATCTTCATAATATAAGATTCTTGTGATAAAGTAAGGAGTTTCCTTGATCGATCTCTTTCGATCTTAACTCCTAATATATAAGCAGCTTCTCCCATGTCCTTCATTTCAAAATTGGAGGACAACCATTCTTTTATGGTGATTACCATAACCTTGTCATTTCCAGCCAACAGAATATCGTCCACATAAAGTGATAAAATCACAAATTTATCTTCAGACCGTTTGACATATACACAGTGATCCTCTTCGATCATCGTAAAACCATAAGTTGTTATGGCTCGATGAAAACGAAGATACCACTGTCTAGATGATTGCTTAAGGCCATATATTGAGCGATGAAGTTTGCAAACTTTATGCTCTTGACCTTTAGCTATGAAACCTAATGGTTGTTTCATATAAATTTCCTCATCTAGTTCTCCATTGAGAAATGCCGTCTTTACATCCATTTGATGTAATTCAAGGTCCAAATGTGCAACGATGGCTAGAATAAGACGTATTGAGGCAAACCTTACAACTGGTGAAAAAGTTTCCTCGTAGTCTATACCCTCTTGTTGAGTATAACCTTTCGCCACAAGACGAGCCTTATACTTTTCAATGGATCCATCCGCCCTTTGCTTAATCTTAAAAACCCATTTGTTTCCAATGGCCTTACGATTGGGTGGTAGATCAACCAAGTCCCAGACATGATTTGTCCTCATTGACTCCATCTCGTCTTCCAAAGCTTTTCTCCATTCTTCCTTATCAGAGGATGAGAGAGCCTCTTGAACAGTCTTAGGCTCGGCATCATCTTTATGAGCAATCATAAATGCTTCCCCTTCAATCTCAAAACGACGACGAGGAATACTTTTACGATCACTTTTACGCAACTGAATTTCTCTTGAATTCAATTCGCCAGACGATGCTACACTCCCACTAGGTCTTTCATGTTGAGGTAAATCTTCATTCCCCTCCATAACATTAGTGGGTGTATTATTAGGATCTTCCATCTCATATAATTGGAAATCCTTATCAATCTCACCTCTACTAGGAAAATCGTTCTCCAAGAACGTGACATCTCGTGACTCCTTTTCGGTCACACTTCCATCAGCTTGTTCACCTATGAACACATACCCTTTGGAGTGTTCAGAATATCTTATAAAGATACATTTCTTCCCTCTAGGGCCTAATTTGCCATATTTATGGGAAGATTCATGAACATAAGCTGCACATCCCCATGGACGTAGACTACTTAAGTCTGGTTTTCTTCCAGTCCATAATTCATAAGGGGTGGAAGTGACCGATTTTGAGGGCACTCGGTTAAGTACATAGGCAGCAGTCAATAATGCATCTCCCCAAAAGGAGATAGGTAAATTTGCTTGCGCCATCATAGACCTAACCATTTCCAATAGGGTTCTATTCCTTCTCTCAGCTACCCCATTTTGTTGTGGAGTATAAGGAATAGTCAATTGTCTTACAATTCCCTTTTCATCACAAAGAGCTTTGAATTGCTCCGATAGATACTCACGTCCACGATCGGTTCTCAATGCCTTTATTGTTTTGTTCAACTGATTCTCTACCATCGTTATATATCGTCTAAAGCATTCTAATGCTTCGGACTTATGGGAGATCAGAAAGACATAACCGAAACGCGTGAAGTCATCTATGAAAGTAATGAAATATGAGGCTCCATGCCTCGCCCTCACATTCAAAGAACCACAAATGTCAAAATGTATGAGTTGCAATGGAAATTCAGCTCTAGTCCCTTTACCGAATGGTTTTCTAGTTGCTTTTCCCGCTAGACAATGTTCACATACGGGTAGATCAACATTAGTGAGTGACCCTAAAAGGCCTTCTCTAGCTAATGTTTGCATTCTTTGCAACCCAATGTGACCTAATCTAGCATGCCAAGTATTTGCATCAGTCCCAATGTTATCAGAAGACGCAATTAAAGAAAAACAACCATCAACATTAACATTGTACTGATCATAGTCAATGTTTAACACCATAAAACCATTCAATACATGACCTGAACCATAATAAACGGTTCCATACAAAATATCAACACAATCACCATGGAAATTCAATACATAACCTAAGCTAAGAAGAACAACTACAGAGACCAAGTTTCGTCGAATATCTGGAGCATAAAAGACATCATGCAGGAATAGATTTCGACCACCACGCAAGATTAATTTGCATGTGCCGACACCCTTCACTTCAACTCTTGAATTATTCCCAACATATATCCATCTTCTTCCAGGCGGTATCCGACGATACTCCACAAATGCTTCTCGGTCTCTAGCTACATGGTCCGTTGCTCCTGAGTCTACAGTCCACATTGGATGAGATTCAGCAAGCATTACAGTACTAGAAACAAAAGCATTACTCATAGTAATGGAGTAATAGGGTACCTTTTTCGGCTCAGTGCATTCACGAGCAAAATGACCCAGCTTGCCACAATTGTGGCACTCCATCTTGGCCTTGTCCTTCTTCCCACCACGCTTCTTGCGTCGGAAGGTCTTAGCCCTCTTGGGTCCCTGATCAGTCATCTTCCCTTTGTTGTTGAACTGAAGGTTCCTCTTGCGCTTGAAGCCCGAAGCTTTGCGCAAACTCGTTTCAGCAACATAAGCATGGGTAGAGGATCTTGCAACCTCTAGGCGCTCATTCTCTAATTCCAAATGACGTGCAATATCATCAAAAGTGACGATGTTCTCACTATGCGTCATATTGAGCTTCATATGTTCCCAATTATCAGGAAGAGACCTAATAACAGCCTGAACTTGCTGTTCATCAGTAAGGGAGTGACCTGCCGACTTCAGCTCACGGATCATGTTTGACATCTCCCGAAGATGTTGCCTCATTGTTACATTTGGGCGCTTTCGGAAAGTGTCAAACTTGATGGTGAGTCTCCTCAGCTTAGTGGCAGATGTACCCCCAAACTTATCCTTCAAGGAAACCCACATATCTTGAGCTTTATCATAACTTTCAAACACACACATGAGATCATCTTGCATACAGCTCAGCAACGTGATGCGAGCAATGCTATTCTTCTTTTTCCAAGCTTGATAAGCTTCTAGATCTCTCCTGTGTTGAGCTGAAGTTCCATGCTCAGATTCATCCATGGTGTGGTTGAGGGTTTCCAAAACCTCTTGTTCCTCAAGGATGTACTGAACCTTTCGGTGCCAAATATCATAATTGTCACCGTTCAGCTTCTCACCCTTATTGAGGTCAGCCACAATGGTCTTGGGTGCCGATGCCATAATCAATTTCTATAACACATTAACATAATAGACGCAGAATCAATACTAGCACATTTTTCAAAGTAACACGCATATTTAATTTTCAGCAAAAACAAAATAAAATAATAATAATTTAACAAAAGACATAGAAACAAAAGTTCACTATGTTCCCAATCAATTTCTATGTACGATTGTTCAATTATCATTTATTATTTTAATTTGCACAAAATTTTGAGTTCTAGGTGAGGATTCCTTCGAATTCTACCAACCTACGAACTCCCACTAGGAAAAATAATTACATGACTTCATGTAATTTCTACATCTTTCCTTAACACAAAACCATAGCATGATAATAACCAACATATAAACAACAATCATGCTTCAACTATAATTAAAAAAACAATTCAACATGTAATGGATTTCCTACCATTGTTCTAATTTTCTAGCAACTAGAAAATTCCAAGTATATTAAAACTATATACTTCATATCATTGAACTAAACTTTACACATCATATGTAACAACACTTGCACATAAGCTAGCTACTGTATTTCCTAAACTACAAGAAAATACAAGCTACAAATGAATAAACTATGCATTAAACCTCAAAAAAATACGCGTACATAAGGTTCCCTACACATTTTCATACATTTATAAAATTCAAAAATGAAAAATAACTATCCCACAGTGTAGAGGACATCCATACGAACCCAACGCCACCAACCACGCTCCAATCGGAGCCCGCACGCGCCCCCACGCGCCGCCTGAGTGTGCGGCGCGTGTGGCGCACGCGCCAGCGAGCCAAAAAACCTTGGGTCACCGGTCCGACCGTTGACCGGTCAACGGGTCGGGTCAACGTCCGGGTCGGGTCAACGGGTCGCCGGTCGGGTCGGGTCGCCGGCCGGGCCAACAACCGGTGATGACGTCACCGTGACGTCATCGGTGACGTCAGCTCGCGTCGGTTCGCCGACGCGAGCGTGACGTGCCGGTTCGGCGAACCAGCGCGTGACGTCACGCACCGGTTCGCCCACCAGCACGTGACGTCACGCGCCGGTTCGCTGGCGTGCCCAGCACATGCAGCGCGTGGCTCCCACGCGCCGCGGCTTCTGGCCGCGCGTGTGGGCGCGTCCGGCGTCATCTGTCGGCGTTCGACCCACCGTTGGACTCGTCTCGACGAGTACTTTCATCTCGTATATTTGAAAAAAAAATTTGGCCCAAAAAAATATATCGAAAAATGGCCAAAACCGTACGGGTGTTCGCGACGCCGAGTCCGTTCTTCACTCCGATTGAAAATTCGAGTTATTTCAGATGGTAATTCCGATCATTAGACATCCAAACAGTGTAGAATTGATATTGATTCCAATATCAAAAAGTAAACGGGAAAATTCAATGAAAAAACAAGGCAGAAATCACGATCGGGCTCTGATACCAATGAAGGAATTCATGTCGGCGGAAGACGACTTACTTGATTCCAATGCGCAAACAGCAAATAGTCCCGAATCGAAAGTTGAATTGCGAACCAATCACGAACAACAATACCTCACGTTGGTCTGGATGCAATCACAAGGAAAACACCCGATTTCCACGGCGTAAATGCAAACCGTTCTTCAAATTGATGATTGAATCCTGCCTATCTTTCGGATGGAATTTTGAGAGAGATTTTGGTGCGAATGAATTGACAACTCGTCCAACGGTTGTGTTCGGGAGATTTTATACGTCTCCCTTCGTACCCCTCCATTGGTGACATTCCATCGTAACGTTTCAACTTGAAACGTGCGTCCAATCGCACCCCATCATGGTCGTACCACTTGGAAGAACTACACACACAATCCTGACATATCTTATATTGCTCAATCCAAATATTTGTGAACTTTCTTTTTTGCTCGAGTTTAGGTTGTCTCCTCGGTGATGAGACAGTGCACTAAATTTAAGATGAGATGACAAAAAGGATGGGACAAAGGAGTTGCCGTGATGAAGAGGGGAGAGAGGGCGATCATCATGATACCTCCGAACTTGGCTTACGGTGAAGAGGGATCTCCACCTCTCATCCCTCCCAATGCCGCTCTCATTTTCATCATCAAGATGGCATCGCAGATCCACATCAGGTTTTAGACGGGAGATGGAGGACTTCTGAAGAAGATTATTAGAGAGAGAGAGAGAGAGAGAGAGAGAGGATTGAGCTACTCCTTGGGACGCCAATGAAGTTTTAGGTAATCAATTCATTTGCTCAGTGTTTTAAACATTCGACGAGCTGCCACTTGTATGGAAACGGGAAAAGTTATCCGATGTCTTTTTAACTGGACTGTCACACTCAACCACACATGTTCGAGTACAGAGTTTCACGATTTTTAGGCTGATTCATCTTCCTAGTAAGATACTAATGACAAATGCGCCTGGAGCAGATTCCATGAAAACAAGTAAGAACTTTCGACAACTTTCTATCCTTGGATATATCGAGAATGGGAGGGAATTCACAAATAAGTGCTCCTGTTGCAGTCATATATGAGGTGATGCTTGAGGACAGAACTGTCACATCTTGAAGTCCGATGTAGATATGGAGTTTCAAATCAATCATGGTGGTTGAACTTGAACTTGCCTTCTCATGGTATTTACATTTTTTGGTAGAAAAGAGAAAGGCTCTCTGAAATATTCCTACTGATAATTCAGATTATAGTTCCAAAAATGTGCATCTGTGTCCATCGATGAGCATAGCAGCGGAGACAATGAGAAGGGCGAGAAAGGGGAGCTAGTGGTGAAGTTTTCTTGTATGTTGAACTCTGAACTTGTCTCCTTGTATTATTTACGTCTCCTGGTAGAAAAGAGAGAGACTCTCTGGAATCTTCCCAGCAATACTGGAGACTATAGTTCCGAAAAGATGCATCTATATCCATCGATGAGCCTAGCAGCGAAAACAATGAGAAAGGGCGAGAAAGCAGAGCTAGCGGTGAAGTTTTCTTGTATTTAGCTGGTAATATTTCTGCCCTCTAAGTGTTAGCGTTTAGCAGATGTCACCTTTTCTTGGAGCGACACACATGAATCTTAATTACCTATGCTTCTTCAGATGGCTTCAGGTAGAGCGAAAGTGTACCTGAAAGCATTGAAGTCGGTGCTTCAGCTGATTCCAATTTGGTCATCCTGCTCGAGTTAACCGTGTCAAAAAGTGTGGTTGATGTTACTGGAGATACGAAAGTACTTACAAAGATCGTAAGAAAAGGTGAGCGCTTTGACCATCCTGATAAAAGATCAGTTGTCAAAGGTGATTTACTGTAAGCAGAGTGGAGTGATCTGTTGTGATGTGAATGTCAATCTAGATCTCTCCTGTTTAATCATTGTGCTACAGATTCTTTCCTTCAGTGGCATATATTGGTAAATTTGAAGATGAAAGAACTTCTGAGAAGAAGGGATCGACCGAGGAACTTTTCCAGTATGTAGCCCTTGAAGGTACCATGCATTCATCAGCAATCCCAGACAGCAATTTCCAACTTCGTCGAATGAGTAGAAGCTGATTATGAGTGTTTGCGCCTGCTCAGAACAAGTCAATGAGGGCCTAGACGGAGCAATCCCGAGCATGAATAAAGGAGAACAAGCCCTTGTTACCATAAGTACCAACTCCGTCGTCCATCTCAATGATTCAGTGGTTTTGGCGAATTCACTGTAGAGTTATGAAATAGAATTGATAAACTTTATTGAGGTCATTTTCATGTTCTTTTTCACTTTATCTGATACAATTAAAGAATGTTGTCACACGTAGAATCAAGTTCCCTTCTTTAAAGGACAAATCGCTTTACCAGATGAACAGTCGTGAAAAGTTAGAAGCATCCGAAAACGTAAAGAATGACAGGGAATTCTCTGATCAAGACAGGAAAGTTCTAGTGCGCATCCAAGAAACACAAGAAGGTGACTACTGAAAAATGCCATCACAAAATGCTTTTTGGCTGAGTGATATGTTTCACCACTACATTTGATGGATTATGACCTGCTCGCAGGCTGAGAAATATGTACAGTTTGACCACGATTTTACTGATGAAGAGGAACTAAGCGCATGCGTCACGGCTATCGAGCCATTTGAACTGTGCTGTTTGTAAACTTAGTGAATTTAGTGCAGAGTTGCGAACTACAATCATGAAGCCAAACTCGATATTGGTTTCCCTAGATTATTCATGAAGTTGGAGCTTGGAACTTGTTAAGCCAATGCTTTTATTTACTTCTTTTTTTTTCCGAATTTACTTCTTCATATTTTGCATTAGGGATTTAGTGATCGTTGTCTTCTTCATTTCTCACTTGCAGGTTCACCTTAGTTGAGCAAAGGTTGACCTTACTCACTACCGCGAATAAAATCTGCTTCATCTGTGTGTGGAATCGACTCCCGTACTGATTACTGCAATCGGGTTGCTGTAGAACTCACTGAAGAGCATGTGACAGTATGCTTCAAGTCAGATTCTGGCAAGCAGTATCAAGTTCATCGCCTGTTTCATCACCTTATGAAACACCATACACCATGTTGGTTTTTCCTAGTATTCACCGGTCTGTTTGCTCTTATGCAGTAGCCCTACCCATGATGAAATTTTGGAATATGTCTTGTCCTCATTTCATAATCTGTGTCTTTTGGACTGGTGCTGTCTCCTTAACACTTGGGTTGTGTCTGGACGAATGGTTTTGGGTCATCCTGCAACTGAAGTTCCTTATTTTAAGCTAAAAGATAGGAAAGGTCCTTGGAATTGCAGTAGCAAGAATTCTTACTCCAATTTGTGTGAGAAAACCAGATTTGTTACACAGTTGTATGGGGAGCTATCTTTTGCATCTGAACTATATGGGACTATTTAAAGATAGCTGCTTTTGTTCTCAATTAGACGATATATGTCGACCAAACATATACATATGACTTGTTATTCCTATCAAATTTATTGAATAATTTCGTCTTCGCTTCTCTTTACTATGAACTCTTTTACTCGGCCGATTTCCTTTCTTGTAGCTCCATAGACAACAAAGTATATTTTTCTAGTCGTGATTGATGCGTTCAGGTAGTTTATGGCCAAGAAGTCCACTTTGTAGCAAACACAAGACAAAAATTACCTTTTATTGTACAAGGTTTGTTCTCTTGCCGACCAGCAATAGAGGAGGGAGCTATGCAGCCAACATGTGTTTTGAGTCGAGTCGAGCCAAAGAGAGCATGCAAACCCTAATGATTTGCATTGGGTCAGAAAATAGTAAAACCCGACCCGATCCAACGATACCCGTAATTGTTATGAGTTTATATTAATAATATGATCAACGACAAAAAAAAAATTGCACGTTATAAAAGTGCCATTTATTAAATTCCGGAATTTACAAAAAGATTGATTTTTTTTACTAATCTCGTGTTCTACATTTAACTGATGTGAATATAATCTCCCCATGGCACTTAAAACTTAAAAGTCAACACATTTTTAACATCCCTCCTCTGCAACTCTCTCTCTCTCTCTCTCTCTCTCTCTCTCTAGAGCTCCGCCTCCGGCCGCCGCCTCCCCACCATCACCGCCGGCCATGGCGGCGACGCCCGGCTTCCTCTCGTCCTTCAGGTACGGCGACGCCCTCACCGTCGTGGGGATCTCCGTCTGCACGGCGCTGGTGTGCGAGGCCATCTCGTGGGTCCTCATCTACCGCACCGCCTCCTACAAGGCCCTCCGCTCCTCCATCGACAAGGCCTCCAAGAAGCTCGAGTCCATGAAGGCCACCACCGGCACCTCCTCCGCCGCCGCCGCCTCCGCCTCCCTCCGGAAGCCCTCCAAGGCCAAGAAGATGGACCGCGTCGAGTCCAGCCTCAAGGAGTCCTCCCGCGACCTCTCCCTCTTCAAGTTCAAGTCCGGCGCCGTCGTCGCCCTCGTCCTCGTCGTCGTCTTCGCCCTCCTCAACTCCCTCTTCGAGGGCAAGCCCGTCGCCAAGCTCCCCTTCCACCCCTTCGGCCTCGTCATGAAGATGAGCCACCGCGGCCTCCAGGGCACCGACGCCACCGACTGCTCCATGGCCTTCCTCTACTTCCTCTGCTCGATCAGCATTCGCACGAATCTGCAGAAGTTCCTTGGGTTCTCGCCTCCGCGGGGCGCCAGCGGCGGGCTCTTCCCGATGCCGGATCCCAAGACCAATTGATCGATCGGCTCGGCCTCCGCCTCGGTATTTCGCGCGGAACTGTTTGATTCGAGGTCGGAGAAGTACTTTCTCTTGATTGTTGTGAGTTAGATTTATGTGACATGATGGGATTCTTCAGGGAGGACAGAAAGTAGGCTGATTGGGGTTTGGGATTGCGCCAGATCGCAAAGGTGCGAGACTTGAATTGATCAATATAATTCGGGTAGCGACGATTTCCTCGTTTTGTTGAATTAATGTTTCGCTCTTACGAATTTCATGTGTGACGATGAATCTGTGAAAATGTAACGATTTTTTCGGGGCTGCATCTGAAGAATTAGTGAGTGAAGCGATCGTATGTGTTGTGTCCAATAGCTATAGTTCGAATCTACTTGAACTGAATATCTCGGTATCAACTGTGACATTTGGGAATTTTCTGGATTATGAGTAGAGTTGTAAGACTGATTTAAATGGCTTGGTATGTGACGACTGACTAGTGTTTCTTGCCGATTCTCTTCTTGCTTCAGTGCTTCTCTTGTTCTGTCCCTGCTGTTTTCCTAACTCGTGGGTCTATGTCAGCATATCTATATCTTCTGATCCGAATGCCTATTCGACTTTGCCGCCTAAAGAGCTCCTTGGTCAGTACCACTCAGGGATATTGGTCTACTGCCAGTATCATCAGTTTATTGAGTTTCTATATTGAATGTAGCTATAGGGATCTGATTGCTCATTTGGACTTATTTTCTTGGACTGCTGTGAAGGTGAATTAGATGCGTGTTTGATGTTGTGAAATAGGAGGTGAGAGAGTTCTATTTCTTGGTAGATCTGTCAATTAGTTAAGAAGTTGAACTTCATAAATATAAACATTCCAATTGTTTTTCTTCTCTTTTTGGCCAATGCCAAATTCCAATTACTTGACTTGCATGCTACACTAGATGTCGGGATTCTTTGGTTTGTATCGGATCTCCTTCCCTTTGGCAACTTCTTTCCTGATTAGATGTGGTGTTCTCCTTTTTTGTGCCCATTGACCAGACTTCTTTCTTTGAAAAAGTTCTTCTCAGAAATTATTTTTTTTTTCCTTCAACCGGTAGTAGCATTATGGGGAGCATATAAACAGGATGTCTGCAGTAAATTTTGACTGATATCTTTGAGTTATAGATTACTTTGGTACTCCATTGAGTGAGGTTTTACTATCGTATCATTGTCCATAAGTTGGTTACAATGCGATTTGTTTTGACTGAGTAATGACAGTGAGGACTTATTTGAAGTATAGAAAAGAGACAGTGAGAATATTTCTTTACAGTTTTTGCTGTTGAGGCTCCATGTGCATTTAGCCTAATCTCTGCTGATTGGCTTTAGTTCAAAACACTGCATGAATTATCAATGGCGATAGTTATCTGGCAAATTACGCCTTGTTAAATTGAACAGAACTGTATCATTAAGACTTAAGAGGCTTGCATATCTATTTTAGGCAGTACTATTCAGCACTGTTGACCTAGTGCCAGTATCAACAATGTCTTGCTTTCAGTACTGAGTAAATTGCTTCTTCAGGTTTCATTGCTCTGTGGAGAATTCATATCACTTAGATGAATTTGAAGTTAGTGGCCCCTTCTTAGACTACCTTGCAGGTGAAGTAGGAGTCTGTTCTTAGATTTCCTAAGTAGTAAAGACAAGATGGTTTTGTTTCTTAGGTTTTTCATCGGAGGGTTCAAAACGCCTAACGCCGATGTTGACTAATCCCGGGATTGCATTGACTACATTAAAATTGCCCGAGAAGAGAGAGGGGAGGGGGGCGGGGGAGAACTCCGATATGGGACAAGAATCTCTACTTTGGAAAGGTTTTTTTTTTTTTTTTAAGTAGATGATCCGATTATTTATCAAATAAAAGTTAGCTAAAATTGATGTCAGTTATCTAATATGTACTTCCAGTTACGTGACTTACATAATATATCGAACATCTGATATTGTTTAGCTTGTGTTTGAAGTCTTATCTAGTGAGGTCCGATTTAAATCGGATGTGGGTTGGCTTGGCTCCTCTGTGGTACACCCATTGATTAGAATTCTCTCTCTAATATCCGAAAGGAAAAGAAAATCTGTTCCCTTGTTAATCTTTTTTCTTTGACAAATAGTTCCCCGTTGCACTTAAATTGTACATGTCCCTCGGTTTTTTCGTCCCTTTGGCTGGAGATTAGGATACGATAACAATTTTTCGAATTATTACTTAAGAATTTGTTTGCTGTGCCGATGAAAAAACAGACCAAATCTTTGTTTTTGTTAGGGAAAAGAACATTGGAAATGTCATAACTTTCGTGCAATATTCATTTTAGTACTAAAACTTTTTGAGTATTACTTGAGTGTCATTTTGTAAAAAATTGATCATGTTAGTGCCATCGCAGATTTGTGGCTAGCCAGAAAAGTGAGTTTGCATCAATTGACTTAAATGACGTTGACTTTATATGTTTTCCCCGAATTCAGCCTCTTCTTCAAAACCTAACCCCACAACCGAGGAGTTAAGGCAAAATTATTAGCTGAAAACTTGTAATGGAGGACTGCTACTTCTTTTGTATGATTTTGTTTGGCCGGACTTGAATTGAAACTTTTTACACTGGGATTCTTATATGGATAGTAACACAGACGAAGCATTGATGTGTATCTGCTTCATTGAGGGGGCGATCGCTGCGGGCAACAAAGAGCGTGCGCTTGGACTGCTATTCGCCTGCTGCTGTGCTCTTGGACTGCTGCGAGAAGCTTAATTTTGGTTTAGAGGAGACTAATATTGGAAAGAAGTCTGATTAAGATGAGAGTAAATAAGGAGCCGTGATGGAGAGTCGATGCCGGGAAAAAGAAATACTAGGAAGAACATATGCAACTTATTGGGCAGATCAAGACAACGATGTTGTCGTGCACTTTTGGGAATGGAGAGAGGGAATAAGTTTTAACATGAAAAAACGTTGTCTCGTCAAGAAGGGTCAAAGTCATCATCCGTGTTGAACTTCCTTTTGAACAAGAAAGGTAGAAAGTAAGATTTTATAAGATTTTATAATAAAATAAAGTAAAAAAGCCACATTAAGTGATCGCTTTTTCTGATATGACACTTTTCATATTAAAGTTAACGCTGCACGAGAACTATGGCACTTCCAGGGTAGTCTGTCTATTTTTGTTACTCCAATGACTGATACCTGCTGAGGTAAGTTCAATGATAATCTCCTCTTGCTCCGGCAGAAAACAGTGGAGTTTCATATCGAACCAGGGAGTAGTTTATCTATGAACAATTTCTGATGTACACGGATTATTCCAAACTCTAGCCGGCATTGCCACAAGAAGTTAAGAAACTGAAATCTTAAATTGAGGGAAAACACCAGTAGCCGTATATCATGAGCTTCCTTCCTTTCAGCAGCAAATCAAACATTCATTAGTAAGGGAATATTGTCAGAGCCATTAAGCTTAAAAACTCAGATCGATGTCATGCACTCCCCGCAAGCTACATATTGCACAAAAGAAATCTAGTGTAACATCTATTGCTGAAAAAGATACATTGGAAACCAAACAGTATCTCGCTCCCGAAAAGAACGGGAGAAGAAAAACAAAGCGTAAAGACCCATGCTATTCACACCTTCGCCAAGGAAAAAGCTCCTGAAGTTCTTTTTCTAAGATATCTAAGCAGCAGCCGTGCTCATCTCATTGAGAAGATGGTAATATGTGTTGTGATCTGGACTGCTCCTGAAGCCAGGAACATTATCTGAGAAAAATCTGAGGACCGCAGCTAGATGTTGTGAATCGCTGGAAGCAAATGCTGCTTCAAGGAACATCGAAGGACGCATGGTAGTTACCTGAAAAATTCAATTTCTAATTCTTAGGATTGGATTGTTGTTTGTCCAAATTAACAGACTATAATACAGGACAAATACACCACCATGCTTTTTCACTAAAAATTTTGCTGGAAAATCTAAACAACAGAAATTGCAAAAAAAAAAAAAAAAGAGTTACTGGTAAAGAGCAAAACATGAGTCGACAAGAAGTACTGGTGCAAAACTAGGAAAGGAAATGATGTGCATAAACCAGACCTAAGCTTTGTGATAGAAAAGAGTTAACGTAAAGACAAACTCTTGGCTTGGCACCATTTACCTTATGCTTTTTCATGTAACGTAGAGCTTCGAGGTAATATCCATCTTGCACCAAAAATACCACATATTCATTATGCATGGAGAGTTGCCTTAGCATGTCCAGACCCAACTTCCTAGTTTGTCGATTATGCCTACCAGACTCCAATAATTGCAAGGCGACTTCTTTAGAAGGTTCAAGAATCTGCAACAAAATGTTTGTCTCATAAATAATACTGCCATATATAATTTACTATAAACACCTTTTAGAACTTTTTTACATATTAGAGCAAAGACTTGAGAACCTTGTTTATGATGAATAACCCAAGTTCTGCATATCTCTCATTGCGGGCCAGCAGTTGTGCCGTCAAGGCATAAATATTTGGCCGTACCTTAATCCTTTCCAGATTACAGCTGACAATAGAAGCATATCAGTACTCATCAAACCAAATTGAATAGCATTTAAACTTTGGCAAGAAGGAAAGAATATGAACATCACTCTCTCAAAGCACTCTCAGATTTGTTATTCGTGATCTTTCAGCTGGCTAAGATGACCAATGGCACGGTCCAAGCTTGTCAAGGTGTCTTGCCCATGTCCAGGCCC
Organism: Eucalyptus pauciflora; assembly: GCA_007663325.1. NCBI lineage: Eukaryota > Viridiplantae > Streptophyta > Magnoliopsida > Myrtales > Myrtaceae > Eucalyptus > Eucalyptus pauciflora. The sequence continues at coordinate 555,509 of VMYD01000410.1, read as the reverse complement.
AGACCGTGACTACCAGCTAGAGAGATATTCAGCTCCATCACTCAGCTGGCTAATTTATAAAATACACATGGGGATAACTTGCTAATCCACATACACTGGCCTACTCTCTAGTGAACCCACAAAAAAAGCCTAACAAACTAGGTGATGGCCTCACTGGGAAAAAGATTCCTTATGCCGTGTATAAGTTTGAACTGTCAACCCAAAAAGTATGGACAGAGAAGCAGGATAAAAAGGTAAAATTCCAAGGAAACAGGATCCTCTTCAATCCCCTCAACATGGCTATTAACATTGAGTGACAAAATGGATGGATTAGATGAATAAATATTTTTTGCAACAGGGCATAAATAGTCTTTGCAGAGACGAGAAAGACATTCATTGGTCAATTACCTGCGAAGGAACTCAACAATGACCGCAACCAGGTATGATGGGTCTCCAGCCATCTCTTCCTCAACCGGAGCAAATACATATGTATACATCTCATCAGGAGAAATTGCAGGTGTTGTAATTAGAGCCTCAGGCTGTAAAGTTGATCTCAAAATGTTGTTACTTGCTCCGACATTTTCAGAATGTAAAGATATTTGACCTCCAGTTCTCCGAGTTTCACCACCCAACAACAATTTGCTGCTGCCGCCATTGGAGTTGGGTTTTACATATCCCGTATTTCCATCTTCATCTGAGTCTGTATCTGAAAAAGTTGGCCTTTCAAAAGATTCTCCATCCAATCCAGCAACATATTCACGTTCCACAGACTTTCCAGTTGTATCTGATCTGCTGGCATTAACACCAGTACCATGAATTGTAGCATATGCTGCACCAGAAGATTGTGCTTTCTCAGCTTTCATTCCCTTAAAATAACCTGTTTTGAATGAATTGGAGTAGGATGTAACTAATACATCCATTGCCTTGGCAACCATGGTCACAGGTCTGCGCTCTAGAATGGCTGTACGTGCCATTGCCAAACACAAGTGTTTAGCCTGAAATAATAGAAGTAAATCCATAAGATAATTGCCATTGATGTATTCACAAAGAAAAGCTGAAACGATTAAAAAAAGGGAGCATTTTCATTTTTCAAAACAATTATATTCACAAAAGTTCCCAAGTTGGTACACCCAACTCTGCTTCCATGGAGTCTTATGAAATATTGAAGTTGCCTCTTGCACAAACAACTGAAGCAGCCATGATAGCATGATATTACCTCTGCATTTGTATCATAATTATATCTCATGGAACAACATTATTCCGCTAAACACGTATTTTTCCCATAGGCGATTTAAATCTAACCCATCACCAGCCATTGCAGCCAAAAGCAGATTAGCTATGCTCCCTTTGATTGCATTGTACATGTATATCAAATACACCAGTACATCCATCAAAATGAAGTTGCAACAATGTGAACTACTCCGTATGACCCATGAACTATAAATATTTCATGATATCAATCATCATCGAGTAAGAGAATTGTAATAACCGTCGCATTTTCTATACATAAACTCCAAAGAAGTTCTTACATGACTACTCCAATCAGATTTTCTTAGAGCTATTGAAGCAAATCATTTTACACTCCAGTCTGCTTTGCTTTATCCTTTCAATGGGTTCGTCCTTTAATAACTAAAAAGATAGCTTTAACAAACAAAGAAAACAGCAGACCTTGTAAGCTTCTAACTTCCGTCGTTGCAAAAAATCAAGTACTGATGACACTTCTGAGCTACTAGCAGCAATGGCCTGCACCCAAAAGAAGAGGAAACTAATCCAAGGAGGAAAATGCCATATATAGACACAGAAAATAATTTTTCAAGCAAATCTACCTCTAAATCAAGATGAATCTTCCACAGGAGTTTACTGGAAACATCACATATCAGGTCAGGCACTAGGAAAGTCCAGTCATCTCCGTACATGGTTGCTTCATGATCACTTGGATAGATTGCCACCTCTGAACTTTCCCCATCTTTAAAACTGGACCGCGCACCCAGACTACTGGATCTTGGAAAACCCCTCAACAAAAGCGGAAGTGGAGCTGATATTGGTGCTCGAGAGTCCAGAAATATGTCATATAGTATTATGACCTTGGCATCCACTTGATGCACAAGCAACACATTATCAACCACACTGATTGCGACCTTGCTTGAATAAATTGGCAAAGAGCCCTGAAAATAGCAATGGGCATTATTTACGGTATAAAGCTATGGTACAGCACAGTAACCTAAGATACAGTGCTATTATGTTACACACAAATGCTGATCATTCTCCTACATAATTTGCTTTCTCTGCATTCTAAGATTAAAAGAAGATACGCCTCAAGTCTAACAATCAGGAAGATCATGTGAAAGTTTAAAAATCATCAATAACTACAGTCTGAGCATGTGAAGATGGATCTGAATGCAACGAAGGGACTAAAATCTAAGAGGTGGACTATTGACACTAACAATGGCTTTCTAGATTTAATCAGTTTGCCAGCTACCCAATCTATAGTTTTCCTGTAGAGCTCACTGAAATTATCAACAGGACCTCCCAAAGGAAGGTTGCTGATCTTTTTGAGCTTAAACCAAAGGCAAGTCTTAAAAACTTTTTCTACTAGTTTACTGAAGCCTTCTTGTAGTCCAAAGGAATAAGAGTGAATTGAAACGCAATCGGAATAGGAAAGAGAAGAAAAGAGTGTATCCTCCCCTCTGATTTGACTAGGAACTGACGACTATGAGATGCACCATAAATGCAATAAACATCATCATCGCAGCACACTGATCAAGTTTATATCATTGGAAATACTTATTACTTATTCCTTTTTCTTTTTCGTTTTCTTAGTCTGGCGCTTGGTCTTTTACTCATGGAGTGAGAAGATCTCTCTATTAAATGATTCAAGTTAGACCTTTACTCACCGTTTGGGAAACTGAGTAAAGAGGAAGGATTGAAAGTGAGTGAGGAAAACATGGAATATTCTTCAAATTTTTGGGAAACAGATATGGAGGGAAAATCTTTAATTTATGCCAATGTTCACTCCCCGGCCCCCCCAATTTTCCACACCTCTCGAGTTCCTAAACAAAGCATTAAGATCATGACACTCTCTTTATAAAAAATGGGGTAGCTCAAGAATATTCCTAAATGATGCATTGTGATTTCAAGGGTGTAAACTGAGTCTATATAAATTTTTAAAAAAAATTACTTCACATTAGTAGGGGGAAAAAACACACATCTATAAATTGGTTAGTTCCATGGAATTGTAACAGGGATAAGAATTTGTCTTCAACTTCCAGAAAAAATAGCCACATTCATAGCAATGGAAACAGAATCTTAAGCAAAGATATACCTGTTGTACAACAGCATCGCGATAAAACCGATAAGAATGAAGTAGCATCGCCACTCTATCAACTTGCAAGCAGTATATTCTACCATACCTGCCAATCAGGAGAAGGACCTCTTTTATACTTGCTAATTAGGCACATTTAATCCAAAAGAGGAGGGAAGAAAAGGTACACACACGGTGACAATATAAACATCCTCAGCAGCCAGCACAGGCTTGTTGTTTGCCTCAGTCTTTGCCATGGCCATCTCAAATTTTGGCAATCTAATGATTCCAACAGAAGAAAGCTGAAATAAAAGAGAATTGGTTATTATATACCAGTAACAGAAAATGCAGGAAAGACTAAGCCTCCATTTGTTTCACGGAAAATATTTTCCTAATTATGATTGTTTTTATCTCTTACAAAAATGAATGAATGAAAAATAATTTCATAATTCATAAAACTTTAATAGTGAAATATTTTTTTTTTCATTAATAGATTATTTCAAGCGATACAAGCAATGGAAAAAGAAACCACACAACTACTTCAGCCAAAGCCTAAAAGGCAAACTTTACCTACCTAAAAGACAGAAAATGACCCCATAATGTCTGAAGCAACTAAATCCAACATAATGTTACTTTGCAGAACAAGAAGATGAGCAACCCAGAATTCACAGGCATGAGTTGCACCAATCCAAAAATAAAGAAAGTAACCAAAAGTTAAAACAAGAAAGATGAAAAAAGAAGAAGAAGAAAATGCTTTTAATCAATCTCCCCTTCTGCTACTGTCTCAATCATAAGCATCAACTCAGGCACACATCTAGAAAAAAAGACATTGCCACTGACATCTTCAAGGCAAAGATTAATAGAAAAGACCACCAGTCAAAAATTCTCATTTTCATGATCCATATAAGCATACTAACCAACAAAATCATAAGTATAAACTTGTTGAAAAGCCCTGGAAGGACAGTTTCTAAAGTTGAATATGTGGTTCCATCTAATATTAAATATCTGGGTTAGTCCATGCCCCATGAGAACTACCAAAGTCACCAGATATTGGTTACCTATCCAAGGAGAGCACCAATAATTTTTGTGAGAAAAGTATCTGGATTTGAGTCAAATTTAATAAATGGGTTCATAGGAATGAACTTAAAGAGACCTCACAAGCAATAACGAAAGACTGCTAACGATTCAATAAGACATGCCATATTTTAAGAGGCATACTAAAATCGTGCATGAACTTGCACATACTTTCATAATACAGAGGCCCAAAATAGTCGTGCCATAGGAAGATAGTAAATGGATATGTTTATAACAGGAGTCTAGAACCACATACATGCAACTCTCCCCAAATGACATGCATAGGCATGTTCCGTTAAGTAAAAGTGGAGCATGGAAATTAAAAATGAAACATACTGCTTTGATTAGTAATATTTCTTGGGGGAGAAGTATGCTAGAAGTGCTTTAACTTGTGTACGGCACTCATTTTAGTACCACAACTTTTCGCTGGCTCACTTAAGTGTCACTTTTAAAAAAAAAAATCCTTAAATGCCAACTCTAATTTGAGTCGTCAGAAATCTGATGTGGCAATATTTTATTAATTTCTCAATCCTGCATGGCTTGCCGGCGTGCCTAGTCGACATATAATTCTCTAAACGAGATCGTGTAGCAAGTTAAAAAAGTGATCACTTCAATGCCAGTCGTTGTAAAAAAATGATCACTTTAATGGCAATTGTTGTTAAAAAGTGATCGTTTCAGCGCCAATCTTGATGAAAAATTGATAACTTCAGTGCTAAAAAAAAAACCCCTAAACGATGTCCATAGCAAGTTAAAAAGTGATCACTTCAGTGCCAGTTGTAAAAAAATGATCACTTCAATGCCAATCATTATTAAAAGGCGATCACTTAAATGCCAATCTTAATGAAAAAGTGATCACTTTAGTGCCAAAAAATGCCACATTAGATAAAAATTTTAATTATAAAAGCTATGTAATTTCTCTAATCGGAATTTTTCGCCAGGGGCACTTAAATGATTGTTTTTCTCCGATCTTGGCACTAAAGTAAGCCGGCGAAAAGTTATGGCACTAAAGTGAGTGTTGTACACAAATTAAGGCACTTATGGTATACTTTTCCCTCTTTCTTTGATCATCCTAATCACCAATCCTTGCAAAACAGGTACGGATGTCCAAAAAGTTAGAATGCAATAAAATATTTAGGAGAAGAGGTGAAATGAAAACAACGTGAGGACATCAAATAAAGAAAGTGCAACCAAATTCTAGGAAGTTTATTCCCTCTCAAATTAGACTACAAGTTGTTTGAACACAAGCACTTGAGCTCCTGCAGATGAGCAATTAAGTACAAGTGTGATGCTCTTGACGCATTTTCCACCATTTCAAAGCTTGTTGCCCGTAAAGGCCACCATTTTAAATAATGGCTGCAATCTCCAAACAGAAAAATGTCCTCATAAAACAGAAAAACGTAAGGATGGGATAAAAATTACCTGGAATCCAGTGAAAGTCTTGCACTGCATTCCGGAAGCAAGTAGAACCAAACGACTTTCATGTGTGTATACATACCAACTCACATTCAATTTCCTCGCCTCCACCAAATGAAGTGTCTTTGAGTCAGAATTATAAGCAAACAAATCTAGCCCACTGAAACGAATATAGAAATTTAGAATATTAAATTTTCATCACAGCTAAGAATACAAAAGGAAGTCCAAGAAAAGAATTGAAAGGTATAAAATGGCCCTAAACCGCCAAAACTGCAAGAAAAAGGTACAAATAATATACATGGGACTGGTAAAAGCAACATGGAAACTAAATTGTCTATTTAAAACAGCATGACTGCAACATTATTTAAAAAAAAAAAGAATGAAGTCCCAAACTAGTTTCCCTGCAATAGTAAGCTTGAGCCTAGACACGGAACTTCAAATGATAATAGAGCAACATGGGCCCAGCACAGGACGTCACCAATGTACCAAGGTCATATATTTTCAAACGGTAACATCTCAGTCAGGAATACAACAATGTAATTGCTAGTTGCTATCACCACTGGATGTCAAAGAAGCTGGCAATAGAATCTGAAGAACATTGGCTCAACAATCAAATCAAAAGCTCTTGTCATTACAATGTGTTTTCAAGAAAACATCAGGATAGCACATTAATGTAGCCAGAGGGATAAAAGCGTAAGTAAGTTTTGTGCAATTAGTGTGTCATTCTGTGACCAAGGGGAGGCATAAATGATTGGCACTAAGAAAAAAGGTAGCATCTCCATCTCACGATTCATTTACCCAAAATTGCCACCAAAAGTATTTCAACCTGGATGCCGTTTTATCTTGCAAGAAGGAATTTTCACAAAATTTACTCCAACTGCTTCATTTGTACACCTATTAAACAATGTCACAATTCTGAAAGAATTGTATCCTAATGAATTACTGCACAGAAGCGATTAATGCACTAAGTCATTTAAGAAAGTATGCCGGCATGCTGAGATGCTCCAAGAATACAGTGAAAAAATAGCAAATAATTCTACCTCTTATCAGCCAAAACAGGCCTTTCTTTTTCTGATAAGTCAAAGTACCTAGTCTTTGGACATACCAAAGTGTAAGAGCAATGAATAAAATGGTTATAATCTTTATCAACCTAGAAACTTCATATACTCTTCTCACTGAATATGGTGTTGTAATCAGGAGAACAAGGTCATTTTATTCTACTCAAAGTAATCAAAGAAATTGAAGCCAAAAGTGAAGTTTATCCATACCTGGTTTTTACGAAAACGATGTCACACAATGGACAGTCAGTCCAAAAAAATCCTAATATATTCTCTGACTCTGATTTGCAAGTGTGACTGAAAGTTTCCCCAGTTTCTCTGTGCTGAAACTGTATTTCATGGTTTGAACGTTGAATAGCAATTAGCTTTCCATCCAAAGAAAAACGAATTGCAAGAATCGGCCCGTCACTTATTGAATCAGAGATAGGAGCAGCCACAGGGTCAAAGGGAACAACTTTCCAGGAGTAAACCTATGTCAGAGTTAAAATAATTAACAGAAGGTAAGAAGAATATATTTAGTCAATTAAATGTAAACTAGCGTATTGTAAATTTCCTGAATTGAACAGGATTATTCATGTGCATACACTTCCAAAAGACAGGTAGTTCCATTTAAAGTTGATTACAATACCTGATCATTGGCTGGTGAAAGAATAATCTTATTACAATCATCATAAAATAAACCCCTAGATCCTGGGATGCTGCAACGCAGAGGTGGCTGCTGAATATAAACGTGTGAAAGCCCACTTGACCCACTCATGCCAACAACAGGATGCGAACTTGATGCTAAACCAGACATCAATAGGTTCCTTGCTGTTCAAACTTGAGAATATAATTATGCCAGGTCTGAACTCCGCTAATTCATGTAGCGGTTAAAAAAAAAAAATTCGAAGTAACCTGATAGATGCACAAATTACCTTTTAAAAAGGATGCTTCAAGCTGCTAATCAGGATTCCACAAACAACGATTGCAGTATACTCACATGTTACCTCGACAGATAGATTGACAGGAGTATGTAGTCAACCCTTTCGATTGACAGGAGTATGTAGTCAACCCTTTCGATTGACAGGAGTATGTAGTCAACCCTTTCGTTGGAGCTATCACAACAAGGAAGAGACATGAGGCACGAGTGTTTTTCTTAAAGGAAATCATACTAGACGAGATCAAATGCTCAAGATATGAAATATTCCAAATTATCATACCGTTCTCTGCATGCAACTCTTGAGTGCAAGAAATTCCTTCAAACACATATCACGTTCAACCTCTGGAACCTTTGCTGCAACGCAGCTCCCATACAGTTTTGCCTGCAAATATGGCACTTCATGTCATATTAAGCACTAACGAAGCAGAAGCTCGTATGGACCCCTCTTTTCCCCCAGCCAGACTACTGTCCCCGGAAATGACAGAGAAAAGAAGAACACCCAGAATAAACCAAGATGATATAAATTCCTTCAAAATGTTCAGGATGCAAGACGAAATTGTAAAACCATATTACTCTTCACAAGACTATGAGGAACACCATATCCAATCATACATCTGCCATGCCAGCAAGCTTAAGCCTCTCCATCAATTAAAGTCAAGGCCCCTAGGGGAAACAAGTGAACATGGAGTCATCTTTCTAATTATACCATAAGCTTCTTATGAACATAAGCAAAACTTGTCCAAATGCGAAGTCTCATCAAGCTTCCACAAACGAGTTGCTCACAAAATTCAATAGCACTTCCCAATACATAACTCATCCTTTTCGTGTTAAAAAGCCAAGTACAAGAAAATATGGACATTGCCCCAAGATCCGACTCTATGGACAGAGTACCAAATAACCTGACTTTGAAAGTTTTGCACCCGCACGTCACACCGAAGCTGATCACTCTACATTCAACGAGTAGGCACCAGCGCAGCTTCTTCATTTTATCAACCATTACAAATAAATTTGTGAGGAATAAGCAAACATCGCGGCACTTAACTCTAGGCATAGCCAAGGAAAACGCATATACCGAGAAGAAGATGAAACCAAAATGCAGGAAAAGGTCTCGCGCAGATGACGGTGCGAAACCGGCGAAACCAAACCAAACCAAAGGCGACGCTCATACGAAAGGTATAGTCGAGAACCAACCTGGGAAGAACAATTCACCAAGATTCGATTAAGCAGGGAGGTAGTATTCCTCTCCTTCATCCCCGCATTCCGGCCGAGAAGATTCGACCACGTAAATGCACGGGAGTTGCAGGAATCGCCTCTCCGACGTCGGAACCGCGTGCGATTCGATCCGAGACCGGAAGAATCGATTCCGTTCCGTGCTGTGTAGATTCCTCCGGGAAGCGAGACCGCGATGATCGGATACGAAGAGCTGAACCGCTCGAGCACCTACCAGTCTCGTTAATTTCCTGCTTCATAAACGAGCCATTGCGCCGAGCCCCGCCCCGCGCCGCGCCACGGTGGCGGGGGCGTTCGCGGACGGGTCGGACCAAATTCGGGTCGAACCTTTTCGACCCGGACCCGACACGTCGGGCCTACAGTATTTTGGCCCATGTCTGCGGGTCCGGAGCAGATTTATATGGATTTGGAATCTTGTACCTGACCCGCCGACGTTCGTCCGGCTATTGATGAATAATTTAGAAGATATTTTTCTAAAAATAATTATTTCTATCGTCTATAAAAATGGGTATATGAAAAAATGCTTTTATTGTTCGTGAAAATGTTTACATACAAATTGTTTTGGATGATAAAACATTTTCCATCAAATAATTGTTTCCAGCAATATAAACGATTGTTTTGAGAAAAATATTTTTCAATCTTTCATTTTCAGCGAAACAAATGAATCAGTTATACAAATCATGAACCACACTCAATGATTCAAAGATATAATTTTATGCCTCATGCAAGGTTTCTTCTTCTTTGAAATTATGAAGTTAACCATAGTTATATCAGTAAATTTCGCGAGTGACTGGCACTGAAATCCATTTTCCTTGACATATTGGATATCTATATCCACACAAAAAAATTAGGTCAAGAAAATCCCTCTTGATTTATGAGTTTCGTCGTTTGCCAATACATAAGATGAGACCTTACAATAGGGGTGATAAATTCCTGAACGGTTGGTTCTTGCTCAGACCAATGTCCCCTAAAACCGAAGCGACCAACTGATTTAGTTCAATCTAGTTCCAAAATGGACCAATAGAATGGGTGGCATGTTCATTTTTTTAATCTAATTTGTCGTTTATGTTCAAGACAAAATTAAAGATGCTCTTGATAATCAAGGCGTTTCTACAATTAGTAAGGTACATCTTTTAAAATTTTAGGTTTCACGGTGATTTGTCCAATTTGTGGCAAAATTCGCTTTTTTTTTTGTTTTGGGGTTGAAGGCAAAATTTGGTTGAAATGAGCAATAATTGTCGTGTTTTGTTATGTTCTTTGTCATCTTACTCACATATTTAAGTGAAATGGGATTCGTGCGACTAGTTCTTGCCTACATGCATAAGTGAAGTGTAAAATGAGAAATGAATTAGGATTTTTTTTTATAGCTTTTTAAGAAGTAAAAAAATAAAAATAGTCTTATCCGGATGGCTCGAGGGAGCAGTTCCGTACCTACAAGTAGAAATCGGATCGAAATTCACCAAAGGAACTAGGAACTAGACAAATTTCCTAGGAATCGGCTAATATGATCCGATTCGAGCAGTTTCTTTTTCACACCCTTACTTTTTTCTTTTTTCTTTTTTTGGTCCTACGCTAATCCTACTCTAACACTCATTCTCAGACTTTTGATATGCCTCATTGCAGGGCGTGGGAGTCGAAATGAAATTGTTCCCACCCCAATTTCCTAGATTTGATCTTGAGCCTTTTCATAGTCAGTGACGAACCTGTCTTCGCGACCAAATGTTAGGTGAGCAATAGCAATAGCAAATCTTGGTGAAAGGTTCAGCGTTTCATTTGAGCATTGATTAGCAGGAGAAACGCTTCGGAGTGGACAGGTCTTATCATGATCTTCAGTTTTATTGGCCGGCAAGCTCGTCCCTTCCTGCACAGCCCATGACAAGACTTTCATCCTATAGTACAGACAAGTCAGGCTATTCAATAAATGCTAATCAAGGGCACGTTTTTCCTTTTTCGAGATTCATATTATAAAAAATCTCGATTTGATATATACATAACAAATTTATCTCAAATTTTGGCCATCACAAACTTCATACTAGTATATAATTTTTTTTTACCACAAAAAACTCATATTGATATGTTTATGACAGATTTGTCCTCCGCTGATTTCTATTAAATTGGATAATATCACCAAAAACTATAAACCTATACATGTGACAAACTTTAGGTTGAGAGAAAACTCACAAAACTGAATATACAATTATTCTGAGTGGTTTTTACTTTTTGCTTTTTTCTATATTTTGTGGAATTTTTGCTTTGATTTTTATTTAATTGAAAATTCCTGAAATTTTTATAAAATAAGTAAATGTCGATATATAAAATCATATTCTATTTATAATAATCAATTCAATTATATTTTATCAAGTACGGTTCTAAGGGAAGGAATTGACCCACCAGGGCCTACCTAATAAAAGTTAGAAGTGGGTACAAAGTTTCCCCGAGACAAGCAATTGATGATTCGAAACGACGCAACGCCCACAATTTGGGATCTGACAAGGTGCTGCGCTTCCCACGGAGTTCTGCACGAATTTATGGGCCGTGCCCAGAGGATAGGAGGAATTAATGGTGGAATATTCACCGCATACTCGTAATAAAGTAAAAAATAAAATAAAATGGAGCTTTGTGTCGTGTCGGTGCTGCCTAAAATGGAAATTCTCCTGAACATTTTAATAAATCTTCAATGAGATTTCGAAACTGCTAAAAGGGTGAATTAATCTACATTTTGAGAATAAAACGTAAAACATCAGCTTTTGTGATAGTATTTTAAATATTAAATTACGTCTTCATTTAATAATAGTTGATGGCGGTTTTACAAAATTTCATGAGGTACCAAAGCAAAATGATTATAAATTTATATGTTTCCAATAAAATATTTTCACCTTTAATACTAGCTTTTTTGGTGGGATACTTTTAATATTAGTTAAAAAAAAAAACCAGAAAAAAAATGAGAGGAAGTTATATATTATTAATGGTGCGCCTTTGCCCATCACCGCTCGCGATGATTGCCACGACCACCCTCGTCATACCAATGCCGCCTCCTGAGCAAGATGGCAGAACGGGTCATCGAACGAGGCAGTGGATCCGCGTCCATGCCCAATTAAGGATTTTGCTGAGAAAATTACTGTTTCGGTGGTTACCCAAGCGACAAAGAAAGAGAGATTCCCATGTGTTTTCTTTTAATTTGTTTTTCTTTTTTCCCCTTTTAATAGATTTTCTTAACCAATAATTTTTATTTTAAGCAAGGGGGATAGAATATAGGATGTATGAATAACCTCATGTCTAAATTATTACATATATTTATAATTATTTATGAGAACCGAATCACATACAAAATGAAATACCTAAAAATGAGGATCAAAGAAAATAGATACGTTATATGTGTGTAACTCGATTATTTCTTAATCCAATTTGTACAAACACACCTAATGAAATTACTATCTTACATTGTTAATTAATTCTTATTGTATGAGACATAAGTCTTTTCAAAGCAACTAAACTTAAACTTCAATATTCGAAGTACAAAGGGATGGACATATGGACTGCCCATAAAGAATTGTTAGACAACTAATCTAGAAAAAAAAAAAAACTAACAAATTTTTCCAAATTAATCACGCTCATCAAGTATCTCGGAGGTGCTTATCAACATGATATTTCAATAGGCCATGGTTAAACTATTCCACCAACTTTGGCCGTCCCCTTCACTTCTGATGGAGGGAGGATTTCTTCCTTCTCTCCTTCAAATTGAATGGAGGCGACAAGTCCAAACCAACTACCGACACGGTGAATTGAAGAGCCTCCTTGTCTGGTGGCCTCCATAAATGAACCCCGTCCGCACGAGGTCCTCTCGTGTCTATATAGCATCGGCCTCCCGACCACGGCATTCAACGTTCCAAATCCCGCCCCTTTATCGCTCCCTTCTCTAAGGCTCTAAGCTCGTCCCCCGCCTCGGGACACACCAGGCTATATCTCGGGTTCGGCCATGGCTACCAAGCTTTCCCTCTCCTCTCTCTTCCTTCTCCTCGTCCTTCTCCTCTCAGGTAAAAAACCGGATCCCCTTACTCGCCTGAAAAAGTGTTATGTGCATGTGATCCGTCACGCCACGCGGCGGTGATAGCATGGCGTGACCGGCATCCTAATCAGTTGGGTTACATCACGTGTCACTGCTGCACGAAGTTGTTAATTTAGGCCTAAATCAAGGACACATGTCAGTGCAGTCCGGTCACCCTGGTCACCAAGTCTCACTAAAAAAGAAAACTTATCGCTCCTGTTCTGTAATCGGTCATGTTCATCACATTAAATACAGACCAAGCCTCTGCCATATAATCTTCCTGGCACACCTAATCCAAGCATGGCCGCATGTCGACCGGACTTAAAAAGTTTGATTCCAATGCCTCGTCGTGTTCAGATCGATGGCATGAACTCGCTCGAAAAGCCTTATTATCACACCACGAGCCTCGGTGGTGCTGAAAATCGTGGCAAAACTTGACCCTCTAGGAAAATTCGCCATGTCTTTCTGACTTTCCATTTCTGATTTCCTTGTAGTCGCGTGGATGCCGCCCCAGGCAAGCGCTCAGCCGAGGACTTGCTCCGTCGAACTGGACTCGACCGGGTGCAGGCCCCAGGACTGCGTCGCAAGGTGCGCCGCGCAATACCGCGGGGTCGGCGAATGCGCTCATCAGGAGTACGTGAGTAACTTCCACTGCGTTTGCCTCTACTCTTGCCTCTGAAGCGGCTCCCTTTCGTTTCTCTATGCCTCTCCCGCTTCCTAGACTCTATGAAGCCATCGGTCATCAAGAGAGGAGAGGGAGAACTCAATAAACTAATTTGGAATGCAAGTCTGTTCACTTGCAGAGTACCTTCAGTTCAGAATGAGAGTGTGTGTTTGAATTGTTATTTTGTTTCGAAGAGAGGATATGTAACTTGTACTTGGCTTTAGTTTGCTCATGCTTATTAATAAGCTCGTGTTCAAATCACAATTTCTCCTGCTTGAGTTAACTTTTCGGAGGCTGCAATTGCCATCTTGCAAATGGAGTTTGTCTTCCGCGATACTCGTGGACAAAATGAAACGATGTGTATATGTGGAGAAGAGCCAAGGGTTTCTTGATCATGCGAATGAGAGAAACTTTGTGATAGCCATTTTCGTACATTTAATGTGCTCTCCGGATAAAGAAATATATAGAATTGAACATAGTAAAGTAAGAAATGAAAAGATTTCGTTGCAATTATTTGTTTGGAAATTTCATGAAAAGATAACCATATGTTCTTCTCTTCATCGGAACAATATAACTGTTATACTCAGTACTAAACCCGTTGAAGAGATAAAATAAAAATTCTTTTCGAATTAGAGGTTGAATCAATCATCAGATGAGGAGTTAGGCAAAAAATTAGGATACATCCTGATCTCTTCATCGGAACAATAGAACTGTTATACTCAGTACTAAACCTGTTGAAGAGATAAAATAAAAATTCTTTTCGAATTAGAGGTTGAATCAATCATCAAATGAGGAGTTAGGCAAAAAATTAGGATGCATCCTTTTTTTTTTTTTTTTTGGTCGAAAATATATAATGCATTCGATCAACGAAAGTAACCAGTCTTACAGGATAACGACGGATAAAATTCCAGACATAAAATTTCAGAAAGGGGTAAAGGAGCGGTGGACCACCAATTTTGAGGAAGAGTTTTGGCTCGATGTGTTTTGGCCAACCAATCCACAGCTCTATTTGCTTCACGTGGGCAATAAACTACTGTGGCGTCGTTGTTCCGGGCCAGCTCTTCTTTGTAGGTTTGAACCAAGTCTTTTAAATTCCAGACAGGCTCAGCCTGGCCCATTACCTGTTCCACGACCGCTGAACAATCACTTTCACACTTCCACTTTACTTTTTGTTTGCTGTCTCCTCCCACGTGCGTAAGTTTAAGTGTCTTCAAGTAAAGCAGTCCTTGAAGTATCGCGATCGTTTCTGCTTGTTGCGACGAAGAAGCCCTAATTTCCGAAGCGAAGCCTTCCACCATCTGCCCGCAAGAATTTCGCACGATACCTGCAATCGAGCCAAGGAAATCGCCTGGAAACCACGCCGCAAATAAAACTTTCATTGAAAAGAAGCAGATGAAATGCTTTCATAAAAATTCTCATAGAATCAAGAATAACGTTTTCATCCTGTAAATAATAGGCCGTGAAGAATACAGTTAGCGGTTGTCAGTTAAGAGGCGGTTATCAGTTAAGCGAGTCGGGTTACCAGTTCTCGCTCCACATTTTCAGCTTAGATTACTTAGTCAATAGACTCAGCTGAGGGTTCCAAATTTACCCTATAACACTGATAAGAATTCATTCAAACTAGTAGCTAATCATTACACACGATAATAAGAGCGTAGGTTTTAGTTCTGTCTACAGCCTCCCCCATTGGCAGTCGGATGTCAATAAGAACTTACCTGCGTTACTAGAGTGAGGAGTGAACAAATGTATCATCGAGGCAAGTACAAGTGAACGAGAGTCGGGAAAGAAGATCGAACGCCGACCCAAGAAGAGACCCCTTTCGAGCTGTCATCCGGACCATCAATGCTCAAGCAATGATGAAGATCTGAGATTGATCTGACATTCAAAGCAACGGATAATTCAGCGAGCAGAGAGAGTAAATGAGTCACCAAATCATTTGTCTTTTATGATTGATCGATACAACCTAAAGCATTTATCAGTCAAGGACGAGTAGGAACCGCCCGCAACAAATGTGACGGGCCAGCACCCCCTTCAAAGAAACTACTCTGCGTCGACAGTGTACGTATCTGAGGCTTCCCGAGGCTGCTGGGGCGGCCATTACACGCGGTGGTCGCGCCCACCCTTTAGCCTTCTTTACAGTAGAGAGAGAGAGAGAGAGAGAGAGAGACTGGCGCGGCTTTCGATGAGCAATCAATCGCAGCGGCATGCGATGGCGACAGCGGCAGTAATGGTGCGACGTTGTAATGAACCAAGGCACAAGCGAAGCCCCAAAAGAAGTATTCCGAGGACGGTATAAATGAACGTTTATTCGGGGGCTGAATCTTTTGGTTGTGCACTACTTACCGAGGCCTCGCCCATCTAAAGTGGGACCTGGGTGTGTACAAACCCTTCACTTAAAAGAATAATTGATGTTCTTTTGTTAGTATTGAAATGTATCGCTCGACAATTATCCCCAGTTATTTGACGTGTGATCCGGTAAATTTCTTACATCACATCTGCTAAGTAGCACCGACACACGATACGAACACGCAATACAACACGACATGACATGTCGATACATCATTTTTCAAAAATATTTTTATTTTTAATTAATTTGATTCAAATTCATAAATAATTAATTAATTAAAAAAAAGCCTACAATGAATTTACACTAATAATATTAATAAATCAATTCATTGGAAATTCGAAAAACATATTCATAATTAATGCGTATCCATATTTGTAAACATGTTTTTAACTTTGACAAAAGTTATTGATGAAACTAATGACTAATAAGAAATTAGAATCAATTTATTTAAATAAATCCATGATCTTCTACGACCAAAATTTATCATTATTCAAAATTCAATATTTCTATTTTTCGAAATTATTTTTTAATCTCATTTATTTATTTTTCCGATTAAAAAAAAATCTCCACTAGGAGTCCACCCCCACTCCCTTATTTCCCCCGTCCATTTCCCCCCACCCCCAAAATTTATTTCACTTTCTTTCCTTCCCCCAGCACCTGACCCTCCCCCCAAAATTAAAAGTCACGCCATTAGAGTCCCCCCCCCTTTTTTTTGAGTTTCCTTATCAAAAACCCTAACCCTAGCCAGCGCCCTCCTTTTCCTCCTCCTCCTCGCCGCTCACTGCACAACCCCATTCCTCTCCTCTTCCTCTCGATCTCTACTTGCTCTCGGTCCTCATCACAATTGTTTACCACCTCGCCTTCGGCCCTTTCTCCCTCACAACTGCAGCCTCATCATTGATCCATCGCAGCATCATAATGGTAGCCCTCACCTTAGTCTATGCTATTTCTCTCGCTGTCTCTCGCCATCGCGAGCTCGTCGTCGCTCACAGCCTCGTCTCCGCTCCCTCGCCCTCGTCTCCACCCTCCGTTGTCTTCTGGACACGCGTGTCGAAACGTATCGAGAAAAGTTGACCACATGTCGGAAATTCGACACGCAGTCAACGTGTGTCCGACCGTGCCCAAGCATGTCGACATGTTCGACACACTCCGACACGTGTCCGACACAACACGGAAGCATGGGCACTGCTTCATAGCCCATCTGTCTTAAAAGCTTGCGTTGAGTGTGGAAGAAAGATAAGTGAGTATATTGACGTGAGGTAAATGCCTCCACTAAAATTTCTGACATTATTTGTTATGTATGTGCATTTTCTAAGTATCAAGTACCTTAACTTTCCAAATTTGGCTCAATGTGAGGCACCTTATGTAAGTAGTCATGTAATGTGATTTTGCTGAGTAGCTCGCTTACTCATCAAAAGATAAGTATAATTGGTGATGTGACTTGTTAACGTAGCAAAAATCTTATCATCTTTATGTAGTTGTCAAATATGTTTATAATGACATGATATCATCTCAAAAGGCCCCATTGAATGCCAATGTAGATAATTGATGGCTATTTAACAACGTTAGTGTCCGCGTTAACATTTTCTGTGTTGGAATATAATATGCGGAAACGACAGGATATTGTAATTTACGTCAACAAGAAATCGCCAAAGAAATAAACGAGAAAAATAAGAACACTAGAAATTTACGTGGTTCGATTTGAATATCGGTACCTACATCCATGGGGAGAGCCAGTAGCGAATAATCTACTATAATCGGAGAATCAGTGTTTACAATCACTCACACGTTCAAGTGTTTCCCACACCTAGATTTAACCCAAAACCCAAAGTATTTATAAATAAACAACTCACTTGGATATAAACTCATGGCACAAAATTGCCGCGCGTTCAAGTCGTACGCCTAAAAGAAAAAGATCTTCAGCTTCCTCGTGCAGCTCCTCACTCTCAACGGCGTGCGGCTTCTCGTGAATCGTTGTACGTAGGGCTTTGGCGGCAACTTTTGGAAGAGGGAGTAAAACCTGCAAAAATTTTGTTTCTTCTTTTATACATGTGCCTAGGTCAAACTTTGACCTAGGCCCACCTACGCTTTTGTTTTATACACATGCAAGGACTCCATCTTCACGGCAAAGAAAAAAAATCGTGTGTTTGGGCCTTACCGTGGATAACAACTTTCAGCAAGAAGAAGGAATTTGTATACGTGTGCCCATCTTTTTTTTTTTCCTTCTATTTTATTTTCTCTTATTTTATTTTTTTGTAGTTATTCAAGAGTTCAGCGAATCACATTTTTGCAAACGCTCAAACTCGAGACATAATTTAACAATTCTCCACCTTGGCTCAATGTTTGAAGCCAAGTTATAGTACTCATCATCCATGCTGCTCTCCCAACGCCCCGACGGGCGCTCACTCTCCACAGACGCCAATAGAGCTCAAGCAGAGCTTGAGCTTCGCCAAAAGAACAGACTTAGTCATCATGTCTACTGGGTTATCTGCTGTAGCAATCTTTTTGATAATACCATTACCCTTAGTTAAGACATCTCGGATGAAGTTGTACTTAATGTTGATATGCTTCGTTCGCTCGTGATCAACTGGATTATACGCCAAATATATCGCACCTTAGTTATCACAGTGTATATCCACACTTTTTTGTTCTAAACCAAAGTCTGAGAGCAAACTTTATAACCATATCGCCTCATTCACTACAATGTTAGTGCCATGTACTTTGCCTCAGTCGAAGACAAGGCAATGTGATCTTATAAGGACGCTTTCCAACTAACTGCACCACCTGCTAGCGTAAACACATATCCTGCTACAGACCTGCAATCATCCAATTCACCGACGTGATCCAAATTCACAAAACCAATAGTCTCACTGCCATTGTTGTCCCTCCAATACACTATACCCACGTCTATTTGTCCCCTTCAAATATATGAGGATCCACTTCACAGCTTCCTAATGAGCTTTACTAGGGCGCGTCATACAACGACTAACCATGCTCACAACTTGTGAAATATCAGGTCTAGTGCACACCATAGCATACATAATACTACCCACGGCATTAGAATAAGGAACATGGGACATCTGCTCATCCTCCTCCTCAATCTGCGGTGATAATTTATTTGAAAGTTTAAAGTGCTTCGCTAAAGGTGTACTTACAGATTTTGCCAACTATATATTAAAACGTGCCATGATTTTCTCAATATATTTTTTCTGAGATAGACATAAAACTCCTGCAGTCCTGTCACGCAAAATCTCCATACCCAAAATTTTCTTTGCAGCACCTAAATATTTCATCTCAAATTCAGCATTTAACTACCTCTTCAGCACATTAATATTAGACATATTCTTGGCTGCTATCAGTATATCATCAACATATAAGAGTAGATAAATCAAAGAACCATTCTCCAATCTCTTATAGTAAACGCAGCTATCCATTTGACTTTTCGAATAGTCTTGGCTAGCCATGAAAGTATCAAAACGTTTATACCACTGCCTAGGAGATTGTTTCAACCCATACAAAGATTTCTTCAACAAGCAAACATCATCTTCTTTACTCGGAACATAAAATCCCTCTGGTTGCCTCATGTAAATCTGCTCCTCCAACTCACCATGAAGGAATGTAATTTTCACATTTAGTTGCTCTAACTCGAGATCCTGTGAAATAACTAAGGCAAGTAAAACACGAATAGAAGTATGTCTTACCATAGGAAAGAACACCTCATTATAGTTAATGCCCTCACGCTGTATATACCCCTTCGCCACAAGTCTCGCCTTATACCTTGCTGCCTCGACACCAAGAATGCCCTCTTTTCGTTTAAAGACCTATTTACTTCCAACAATCTTTTGGCTCTTAAGTACTTTGACCAGCTCCCATATCTGATTTCGATTGAGTGATGCCATCTCTTCACTCATAGCCCTTAGCCACTACAACGACTCCGAACTAGCCATCGCCTCAGAGTAAGATGAAGGCTCATCTGTCTCCACCTCATCACCTACAGTCAATGCATAAGTAATATTTATATAACCATAACGTACCGGTGATTTAATTTGTCTTCTTTGTCTATCTGCGGCTATAGTGTGCTCTGGCTTTGCTGAAATTCACTATCACCGACTTCAGGAATTGCAACTTCATCTGTAGTTTCAACTTCTGTTACCTTCGAGGTCTCTGGAGTCTCCACCTGATGCTCCACCTCACTAATGACACCATGTCTTCTCTACTGGTTGTGTCTCAGAACTCCTCCGTTGAAGCATTGCAATCTCGTCGAAGATCACATCTCTGCTGATTAGAAAACCGGGTGATTTAGGATCAGTGCACCATAGCCGGTAGCCTTTCGCTCCATGTGCATAACCCAGAAATATGCACTTCTTTGCCCTCGGCTCAAGCTTACCATCACTCGCATGAGCATACGCAGAACATCCGAATATATGTAATCCGGAATAATCAATAGGTTTCCCTGACCATACTTCCTCAGGAGTCTTCCACTCGATAGCAGATGATGGAGATCAATTAACCAAGTAACATGCCATGTTCATTGCTTCGGCCCAAAATTCCTTGCCAAGTCCTTCATGCGAAAGCATGCATCGAGCTCGCTCAAGCAAAGTTCTGTTCTTCCGTTCTGCCATGCCATTCTGCTGTGGTGTCCCAGGTACTGTGCGATGTCTCACAATACATTCTTTCTCGCAAAACTCAATAAAATATTTACCACAGAACTCCATGCTATTATCGGTTCTTAAGCACTTGATCTATTTATCCAACTGCTTCTCAATCAATGCCTTAAATTTCTTGAACCGATCAAACACATCATATTTTTGCTTTAGAAAGTAAACACATACCTTCCTCGAATAATCATCGATAAATGTCAGCATATATTGGGCACCTCATTTCGAAGGAACCAAAGACAGGCCCCAGACATCTGAATGAATATATTCAACTAGTCGTTTGGTCGAATGAATAGCTATAGTAAACTTTGTTAGGACTAGAACTAACACCAAGAGGGGGGTGAATAGGTGTTTAAAGCAATTTTAATAAATTAATCCGAATGAGATATAAATAACTTAAAACCAACAATTGCAGCAAATGAAAGCAGTTAAAGATAAAAATGATTAGGGATAGAGAATCAAGACTCCAAATTTATAGTGGTTCGGCTTAGACCAAGCCTACGTCCACTCTCCCGCACGGACATCCCTTCTGGCTGGATTTCACTAAGAATCAAAAAGAGTGATTACAGTCTCACACTCTTGAGTCCACAGTGTAGAAAACTCTACTACACTTCCTCAAGGTCTCACTACAATATGATCTCTCTTTTGATTACATATAACGCTCAAAAAGTGATATCGCAAAATAGAAAAGGAGATTCAGACTTTGGAATTTTTCTATCCAGTACCCTTCAATAACTAGAGCATCTCTCTTATATACTTCTTCATGCCTTCAATACCGTTGGCACCTTCCAAAGAAGTTCTTCCAATCAACCCGTTGGACAGAATCAATTAGAGAGATCTCGAGCTCTTTAAGGTAAGTGTTGATAGCCCATCAATCCTGCTCGCCCATACAATCAGGATCTCGATTTCCATAAGTAGATCCTTCCAAATATAAGTTGCGAAATCTTTAAAGAATCTATACATATTCAAATATGAAGGTAAGATCTTTTAGTGCTGAATTCAGTAGAAAGATATTCTCTAATCGTTAGAATAAATATCATATAAGATCAGAATAAATGTCGTTCTGGAAACTGTCCATGAGAGTAGACTTTGAAATATAAGTCTTGAGTCTTGCCAGCTTCAGACTTTGATCTTCAGACTTTGTCAATAGAGTCTGTAAGTCTTCAGATTAGACTGATAAAAATGTTTTGTCAACTTCAAAATACTTTAAGAGAATTTATCCAACAATCTCCCCCTTTTTGATGGTGACAAAACTTTCCTGCAGATTTGAATATTATCGCCCTGCAATACAACTTTTAAGCAAGCATCATAAAAGATTAGAATAAAAATAGTAGAAGTTATCTTGTACACAGATATCCTGTACACAGACTTTCCCTGTACACAGATCTGCATTCACCGAAACCTCATTAGTCATAAACAGACAGTACTATCTTTATCTAATTTAAGAAGCTTAAAGTAATGCCATAGTGAGCACACATTCAAAAACTACACACGTTTAAAAAAACTCAAGTCAAAGTCAAAATAACAACTCAAATATATATATATATATATATATATATATATATATATATATATATATATATATATATATATATATATATATAAAAGATAAGATTTGGTTTGAGAACAGAAAATCATCGAAAATCTGTAAAGTCTTCTCCCCCTTTTTGTCAGCATAAAAAAAATCAAGGAGCACGAGAAATGCGAACAAGTTGAAAGTCCTCCATAGACTTGACAGTGTCTTCAAGCTTCCTCAAATCTGCCTGTACTTGGGTGAGAGTAGTGCCCTTTGCAGTATCCTGAATCTGACGCTGAACATCTTTAAGCTGATCATGCAGAGTGATGAACATTGCATGATTTTCATTCTGCAAGGTCTGAAATTCATATCCCACGGCATAAATTTGGCCTTTGAGTTCCAAGATGATTTCAAGCAGCCTTTGAAAATCTCCGGAATTGTCAGTCTGAGTGCTTGCTTCAGCTTGGTCTGATGGTGGAGTCAAGCCAGTATGAATATCAGCAGGAAGTTCAGTATGTGGAGATGATGCCTCTCCTTCAGGAAACTGTGCAGCATGAACATCTTCAGCATCGGGAGGTGATCGACTAACACCTGTTTGTGCATCTTCTTCTCTAAAAGTTAGTAGAAGAGGGGTGTGTTCTTTGTCTGTATCTCCCCCTGTTTCCATGTCTTCTGGAGGAGAAAAGAATTCTTCTTTCTGAGGAGTTTCCTCAGTGACAGGTTGTTGTAGATCCTCTTTTTCTGCTGGAGAATCTGTTTGTTCTGGTTCATCTGCTTGTTCTGCTTTTCCTTCTTCCTCTTCCTCTCTTTCTTCCTTTCTTCTTTCTCTTCTTCTTTCTCTTCCTCTTTCTCTTTCTCTTTCTCTTTTTCTGCAAATTGATGTTCTGGAACAACTGGAACAGATGCAGCAAATTGAGAAACAAGAGCAGAGATGGGTAGAGCATCCTCATCATCTTCATCTTCCAAGATGATTGCCCTTCTCTTTTTGGTAGAACTAACCACTGGTTCTTTCCCTTTTTCTTTTGGCCGCTGATGAGTCTGGTCTGAACTTGATAGGAGTCTTTTCCTTGAATTGCTCCAGCTTCTTGCTAAGCTCTTTCAGACGCATCTTGGTAATCATCCTCAGCCCGATGACCATTTTATCAATAGTCTTCACAGTGAGAATATGAGGAGGTTGAATGTTCAGATGTCTGAAGAGACGAGTAATGAGAGCAGCATAAGGAAGTTTTCCTTTGTCCTTTGCCATGCATCTGTACATGTGAAATATGATGGTGTGCGGCAAAGAGAAGTTAAGACCAGTCTTGATTGCAAACATCAACTTGGCCTCTGAGATGGATACATCTGTCTTGGATGTTGATTTGGGTCTCAGACAGTTGATCACAATCTTGTGCAGCAAAGTACTTGTTGCATTCATCCTAGAGTAGGAGAGTCGACCTTCTGCAATTCTATGTCTTGCAAGTTCAAGAGTAGCATGGCTTACGAACACACTGATTGATTGGAAAGCCCTTCTTTCCACACCAAGTATATCTGCCAGAATGTCCTTATCAACAACATACTCTTTATCCCTCACGCTGAAAGAAAAGCTGTTTGCATCAATGAAACTGAGATTGGAGTAGAAGTACGCTGTTAATTCAGAATGTGCCATATCACAGTCAGTACAGAATTGATAAAGTTGAAGTTTTTCAAACTTCTCTCGCAGATTTATGCTCAATAAGTCCAGAAAATCGAAATCCACAATCCGTGGGTTCATCACCCCACGCTTCAGCAACTTTTCATACTTCTTCCTATGTCCGTCTGAGTGGAACAGTTCATCATTCTTCCCTCGAAGGTTTGCAGCCACACCCATCCATTGTTTAAAGTGGATGAACATCTTTTCATCATCATCATTTCCCTTTGGCCGATTCATACTACCAAACCTAGGGTCACTGGGAAAGTTTGCAAAGGCTTTTGCAGCCGTTCTTTCAAGAACAATTTCTGACCTTTCCATGACAGTGAGAAAATGAGTCTCATTTCTATAACCCTTCTCTTTTAGGAATTCATCAATGAAGGTCATAGCAGAACCTCCTTCCTTTAATGCAGAGTAAAGCCTATAAACAAAAGCAGGCTTAAGAGTTCTTACTGGTTCAATATCTTCAAAAACCGTTTCTACATCTTGAGGGCGATGTCCTTGAGGTCTAGTTAGGGAAGACCGCTGTTGAGATCGTTGAGGAGTTTGCTCAGTAGGAAAGTCGCTTTCTTCAGTGAGATCAAAGTGTGTAGGCCCCTCACCAGATCCATGTGGTCCCATGTTTGCTATTCTGGATGACTTCCTTTGATACGACATTGTGCTTTCTTTGGAGAAGCTTTCTCACTTGTGTCGCAAGAAAGTTGAAAACTTTGAAACGAAGAAGTTTTGGAGAGAAAAATACAGAGCAGTGAAAAGCTTTTGATCTAAGGTTTTTAGGTAAAGTGAAAACGAAGGAGAAGAAGTGTATAAAAGATAACAGCTATGGGGGGTAATCCAAGCGTCGTATATTTTGGAAATCTTAAAATTTCCTTTTGAAAAATAACTGCCTTAATAAATCGATAACCACTCTCTTTAAATATAACCGCCTTAAAAATAAACAGATAATCTTACCTTATCGATAAAGACAGTTTAAGTAAATGAACTTACAGTCGTGTCGATTCGTATTCTCAGTCTTTAACCTTTGAGTCTGATACTCTATCAGACTTTAGTTTCTGAGTCTGAGCTTCAACATTCTTCAAGAGATAATATATTGAGTCTTGAGCGAATAGACTCAAACAGGCTTTTCTTAAGTGGCTTTGTGAAGATGTCTGCCAGTTGATTCTTTGAGTCTATGAATTGTATCAAGACCTCTTTGTTCTGAACATGATCTCTTATAAAGTGATGTCGAATCTCAATATGTTTTGCTCTTGAATGTAGGATAGGATTCTTTGTAAGATTGATTGCACTGGTGTTGTCACATCTTATTTCTGTGCAAGAGTCTTCAACGCCAAAGTCTTGCAGTTGTTGTTTTATCCACAGTATTTGAGAACAGCAACTTCCAAGGGCTACGTATTCTGCTTCAGCTGTTGAAAGAGCCACAGTACTTTGTTTCATTGAAAACCAAGATACTGCCCTGTTTCCAAGCAATTGACAAGTACCTGAAGTGCTTTTTCTTTCAACTCTACAATCTGCAATATCTGCGTCTGAATAGCCAAGAAGTGTAAAGTCTCCTTCTTTGGGATACCAAAGACCGATCTTAGCAGTAGTAGCAACATATTTAATAATACGTTTAACAGCACTTAAGTGAGATTCTCTAGGATCAGATTGAAACCTAGCACATATGCAAACACTAAATAATATGTCAGGTCTGGATGCAGTAAGATAAAGGAGTGAACCAATGATACTCCTGTATAACTTTTGGTCGATTTTATTCCCTGCTTCATCTTTGTCTATCTCCAAGGAACTTGACATTGGTATGTTAGTCTTTTTGCAATTTTCCAGACCGAACTTTTTAACAAGTTCTTTTGCATATTTCTCTTGATGAATGAATATTCCATCCTTTAGTTGTTTTACTTGTAGACCAAGGAAAAATGATAGTTCACCCATCATGCTCATCTCGAATTCATCCTACATAGACTTAGAAAATTTATTGCACAAAGTCTCATTAGATGATCCGAATATGATGTCATTAACATAAATCTGAACAAGTAGAAAGCTTTTACCTTCCTTTTTAATCAACAAAGTAGTGTCTACATTTCCTTTAGAAAAACCATTATGAATTAAGAAATTACTTAGCCTTTCATACCAAGCTCGAGGAGCTCGTTTCAATCCATATAAAGCTTTCTTCAGTCTGAACACAGAGTCTGGTTTCTTTGAATCTTCAAATCCAGGAGGTTGTTCCACGTAGACTTCTTCTTGAATAAATCCATTCAGGAATGCGCTTTTGAAATCCATTTGAAACAACCTGAAATTCTTATAGCAAGCAAAATCAAGTAGTAATCTGATTGTTTCTAACCTTGCTACTGGAGCGTAAGTCTCATCATAGTCTATCCATTCTTCTTGCGTGTATCCTTTAGCCACGAGTCTTGCTTTGTTTCTCGTTACTTTGCCTTTTTCGTCAACTTTATTCCTGAACACCCATTTAGCTCCAATAACTGATTTACCTTTTGGTTTGGAAGTTAATTCCCATACGTCGTTAATACTGAATTGTCTGAGCTCTTCTTGCATTGCTTCAATCCAGCTTCCATAAGCTAAAGCTTCTTCAATATTTTTGGGTTCTATTTCAGAAATAAGAGCAACAGCACTAGACTCTTCTCGCCTTTTGGATCTTGTTCGAATTCCCTCATTAATGTTCCCAATAATGAGTTCTTCAGGATGACTAGACTTGTGCTTCCAGTTACTGGTCAGTCTGATAGATTGTTGATCTTCTTCTTGAGTGGATTCTTCATCAGTAGCTTGTTGTACTGATTTCGAATTAGTAACTGCTTCAGTGGAGTTAGATCTAGCAGTGTCTGGAGCAAATTCTGAATCTTCAGTCTGTATTTGCTGAACTTGTGGAGAGTCTTGAAATTTGACATTCATTAATTCTTCCACAGTCTGAGTCTTTTTGTTGAATACTCTAAAAGCTTTGCTTGTAGTTGAGTATCCACGAAAGAATCATTCATCTGATTTTTCTTCAAACTGTTTACCCAGTACGCATGGTGTACATAGATCAGACTTTAAATAATTGAGAATAGGCAATCATCGAACAAGTTTCTTTGTAGAGATCTTGTTGATTTGCTTCATATTGATATGGCCTAGCTTTTTGTGCCATAGATTTGCTTCATCTTGTACTGATATTAAGCACTGTGATCTTTCTTGATTCACATCCAGAAGATAGATATTTCCATGTCTTCGACCAGTAAAAGATTGAGTAAAGTCTTGAAACCAGAATCACACAATTGACTTATGCTAAGCAGGTTGTAATTTAATCCTTCAACTAAGGAAACATTATTGATAGACAAACTTCCAATCTTTACTGTTCCTCAACCAGTAATCCTTCCTTTGTTGTTACCACCAAAGGAAACTTTTCCTCCGTCTATCTGAATAAGTTTTATGAAGCAGCTTGAGTCTCCTGTCATATGTCTTGAGCAGCCACTATCAAGATACCATTTAATCTTCTTTTTGATAGTAACCCGCAATTAACAAGAATTCAAGCTCTTTTTGGTACCCATACCATCTTGGGTCCAAAAGTGTTAGAACAATAGACAGTCTTAGCCCAGCTCCTTTTAACAAGTCTCCAAACCAAAGGACATTCTTTCTCCAAATGTTCTAAGCTTTTACACTTGGAACATCTCAAAGCATTTCTGCAAACAGGTTTTACAAAAACTTTCTGGAAATGATTCTTATAAGCAATTCTAGCTGGTCTCTGTTTAATTCTTTCTTTTACCTTCGGAAAATCAATTAGTGGAATTGTCTCAGAAGTCATACCAAGACCTAACTTATCAAAATAAGGTCTTTGTATCGAAAGAATCTTATCCAGCTTTTCAGAACCATTTGAAAATCTTTTTGATATGTTAGTGATATCATTTTTCAAAAGATTATTTTCATTTGAAATAATGTATGAGTTTTCTTTCACAGCAATAAAATCTTTTTCAAGTTTTTCAAACTTTTCTTACATAAGTTTATCCTGTTGCTTCAATGTAGAGTTTTCCCTTTTTAATTCGGAGATCCTCTTAAGAGAGGTTTTCAGACTAAGACAAAGTTCATCAATATATTTAGAAACCTTAACAGGAATTTTCAGGTTACCTACCTCGAGTTCACTGTCTGAGTCTGTGTTTGAATCAAGATCTGAGTCAGAGTCTGATTTTGCCATTAAATAGATATTGGCATAATCATCGTCACTTTCTTCACATTCGGTATCATTTCAAGTCTCTGCTTTGAGTGCTTTCCTGTTTTTCTCAATCTTTCATTTTCTCTTCTTTAACAGAGGACAGTTGGGTCTGATGTGTCCCTTTTTCTTGCATTCAAAGCAAGTCACTTCTTTATTAGAATCATCTTCCTCTATTGACCTGTTTTGAAACCTTTGAGAATTTTGTTTCTTCCAATTGAATTTCCTTCATTTTCTGTTCAACTTTCTGAATCTCTTTATCATGAGTGCCCGTTCATCATCATCTAGATCTTCTTCAGAGTCTGTAACATCAGAATAGTCATTAGACTTTAAGGCAATAGATTTCTTACCTTTTGAGTCTTCCTCTTCGTTGGTCTGTTCTACTTCATAGGATTGAAGAGTCCCAACCAATTCGTCTACAGAGAGTGGAGCTATCCTCTGTGTCTCTCTTATTGAGGTTTTTATATAATTTCATTCTTTTGAGAGTCCTCGAAGGAGTTTGTTGACCTTCATATGTCCTGAGATTGGATGTCCCTGATATTCAAGACCATTCACAATTTCAGTAAAACGACTAAACATGTGAGTTATTGATTCTCCTGATCTCATCTTAAAGACTTCATATTATCCCAGAAGAATGTTGATCCTCGTTTCTTTCACACTATCAGTTCCTTCATAGGTGATGTGAAGCCTATCCCAGACTTCTTTTGCTGTATCACAAGAAGATATTCTGTTATACTCAGTAGGAGATAAAGCACAGTATAAAGAGTAAATAGCTTTGGCGTCAAGAGTCTGTCTCTTGGTGATTTCTTCTTGAGTCAGAAGAGTAGGAACAACAGTTTCTTTTCCTCTCTCTGATTCTGATGCAGCAGCAAGAATGATTCCATTATCAACCACTTCCCATTCCAAAGGATCTTTTGATCTTAGGAATGCCTTCATCTTATTTTTCCATATGCTGTAGTCTTTTCCATCAAAGTATGGAGGTATGGTATTGCTTTGACCTTCTACCAACCCTGTAGGCAACATACTAGCCATAGATCTTTTACTTAGAAGTAAATACACTTCTTATAAGCAAGTACACAAGCTCTGATACCAATTGTTAGGACTAGAATTAGCACCTAGAGGGGGGTGAATAGGTGTTTAAAGCAATTTTAATAAATTAATCCGAATGAGATATAAATAACTTAAAACCAACAATTGCAGCAAATGAAAGCAGTTAAAGATAAAAATGATTAGGGATAGAGAATCAAGACTCCAGATTTATAGTGGTTCGGCTTAGACCAAGCCTACGTCCACTCTCCCGCACGGACAGCCCTTCTGGCTGGATTTCACTAAGAATCAAAAAGAGTGATTACAGTCTTACACTCTTGAGTCCACAGTGTAGAAAACTCTACTACACTTCCTCAAGGTCTCACTACAATATGATCTCTCTTTTGATTACATATAACGCTCGAAAAGTGATATCGCAAAATAGAAAAGGAGATTCAAACTTTGGAATTTTTCTATCCAGCACCCTTCAACAACTAGAGCATCTCTCTTATATACTTCTTCATGCCTTCAATACCGTTGGCACCTTCCAAAGAAGTTCTTCCAATCAACCCGTTGGATAGAATCAATTAGAGAGATCTCAAGCTCTTTAAGGTAAGTGTTGATAGCCCATCAATCCTGCTCGCCCATACAATCAGGATCTTGGTTTCCATAAGTAGATCCTTCCAAATATAAGTTGCGAAATCTTTAGAGAATCTATACATATTCGAATATGAAGGTAAGATTTTTTAGTGCTGAATTCAGTAGAAAGATATTCTCTAATCGTTAGAATAAAGATCATATAAGATCAGAATAAATGTCGTTCTGGAAACTGTCCATGAGAGTAAACTTTGAAATATAAGTCTTGAGTCTTGCCAGCTTCAGACTTTGATATTCAAACTTTGTCAATAGAGTCTGTAAGTCTTCAAACTAGACTGATAAAAATGTTTTGTCAACTTCAAAATACTTTAAGAGAATTTATCCAACAAACTTAACTCAATGCTGCTTCCTAAAAATGCGGTGCTCACATAAGTCCAGCTTTTCTGTGTTTGGACCCTTCAACAACCTCCTTTCGCTCAGCATCGTCATACCTGCCTCGCTCATGTGCCCTAAACGCATATGTCATAATTGAGTCAAGTTAGAGTCTGACTCACCTAATGAAACTGCAGCAGTTCCGGTCACGGTCTCTCCTAGTAGATGATAGAAAACATTCACTTTCTTCCCTTTCATCACTATCATGGCACCTCGAGAGATTTTCAGTACTCCACCTTTAGTGGTGTACCTACACCCGATGTCATCGAGTGTCCCCAGAGAAATAAGGTTCTTCTTGAGCTCTGGTACATGCCTCACATCTGTCAATGTGCGCACCACCCCATCGTGCATCCGAATCCGAATTGTCCCTATCTCCACAGCCTTACAGACTGCATTATTTCCCAAAAGAACTCTACCACCATCTGTAGTCTGGTAAGTAGTAAACCAGTTCTTATGAGGCATTATATGATAAGAACACCCCGAATCTAGCACCCATTCGTCTCTTGACGAAGTGGTAGTCACACATAAAATAGCTTCTACATCACTATTGCTCCCCTTGGCAACGTTTGCCACATTCTACCTATCAACTTTGTTCCTCCGCTTTGGACAATCTCTCCTAACGTGCCCCTCCTTGTGACACTCAAAGCATTTCATGCGTCCTTTGGACTTTCTATGACGTAATTTTGATATACTTTTACCTTTGCTGCTACTAGGCCCTCGATGTTGTTCTCTACCCTGAATTGTTAGTGCTTGCGCTACTCCTTGCGCCACTCCTTGCGCCAGAATGTCATCTCGCAACTTTCTCTGCCACTCCTTAGAGAATAGGGCGGATTTTATCTCTTTCAAGGTAATTGTAATACGCTCACATGACTCTGGTAAAGAGGCTAACAACGTCATGCCCTGCTCTTCATCATCAAGTATCTTACCGACGTTCGTCAGATCCATCATGAGTTTATTAAATTCATCTAGGTGAGTTCCGATAGACGTACCTTCAGTATATATAAATTGAAACATCTTCTTCAACATGTACAAACGATTGTTTAAACATTTCTTCACATAGAGTGCTTGAAGTTTTGCCCATAATGCTGCAGCATCCTTCTCCTCAGCAACCTCTATTACGACCTCATCCGACAAATTTAACAGGGTTATGTTCTTTGCTTTTTCCATTAGCTCTACCCTCTCAGAGGCTTTTATTATAATTGGCAACTCATCTTCACTATCAAGTGCCTTGGCCAAATCTTGTGTTGTCAATAATGCCCTCATCTTGATGCTCCATAACACAAAGTTATTACTCCCATTAAACTTCTCAATTTCAGATGTCCTCTTAGACATAATTGCAGTAACAGAATTTCCAGATAATAATCAAACAAGTAAAAGCTCCAAATCACAATCAAGAAATCCAATTTGGCTTTGGTACTAATTGTTGGAATATAATATGCGAAAATGATAGGATCTTGCAATTTACGTCAACGAGAAATCACCAGAGAAATAAACGAGAAAAATAAGGACACTAGAAATTTACGTGGTTCGGTCTGAGTATCAGTACTTATGTTCATGGGGAGAGCCAGCAACAAATAATCTACTATAATCGAAGAATCAATGTTTACAATCACTCACATGCTCAAGTGTTTCCCACACCTAGATTTAACCCCAAACCCAAAGTGTTTATAAATAAACAACTCACTTGGATATAAACTCACGGCACAAAATTGCCACGCATTCAAGTCGTATGCCTAAAAGAAAATGATCTTCAGCTTCCTCGTGTAGCTCCTCTCTCTCGGTGGCGTGCGGCTTCTTGCGGATCGTTGTACGTAGGGCTTCGGCGGCAACTTTCGGAAGGGGGAGAAAAACCTGCAAAAATTTTGTTTCTTCTTTTATATGTGTGCCTAGGTCAAACTTTGACCTGGGCCATCTACACTTTGTTTTATAAGCATGCAGAGACTCCATCTTCATGGCAAAGAAAAAAAATCATGTGTCCAGGCCCCACCGTGGATAACAACTTTCAACAAGAATTCCAAAGAAGGAATTCATATACGTGTGCCCATCCTTTTTTTTATATTTTTTTTATATTTTTTCTTATTTTATTTTTTTGTAAATCTTCAAGAGTCCAGCGAATCGCATTTTTGTAAATGCTCAAACTCGAGACATAATTTAACAATCCGTCCTCGATGTTTTTAACGGAGGTCTTAAATTCACTAACATTTGAAACGTTGAGAGTACTTGATTGAACCCAAAAAAAAAAAATAGGTACTTGATTGCAAAATGAGTAAAAGTTTAGGTACTTCCAATCTCATATGCCCCTTTAAAAATTGAGAAAAAGCCAAATTGCAATGGTAAATATGTTAAAAAAATTCCATTTTTAAGAGGTCCATGCCATCTCAACCCATTAAAACATAAACGAAATAGAATTGCTCCTACCATAGCATTTCTTCTCTAAACATGAATTCAAAAACATATGTTCTTTTTCAAATAATAATTACTCTGAATGGCCATATAAGGTAATGCTCATTTCAGAGTAGCTCTTACTCATAAATGACTTAATAGAGTATCTCCCATCCAATGTGGTTGAGATGTCTTGGGCACAACAATGTCAAACGCAAGGAGGGGTGGGGATGAGGGAGAAGGAGAGAGAGAGAGTTGTGGTTTTTGGATTTCATAAAGTGAAACCGAGATTCGGCATGATCGCAATGTCAATTGGGTGGATGGATGAGATATAGTTATCTCATAATATAAGAGGATCTTTATCGTTATTTTTAAGGGTGAGTAGTCCTTAAATGGATAGGTTCCATATTTGGAATCTAAAACCTACTATATCTGGATTAGTTCTCAATTTTTTAAATCTGAAACTTATCTACAAATCCTAGAATTGGCCTTGTTGATATGACCTAGGTCTAGGATCTACCTAAGAACCAACCCATTTTTTTTAATACCTTGAAATGACAAACTTTAGTAAAACACCTCACTATTTACAATCAAGACAAATAACAAATACAACAAAATAACAAAGCAACAAAACAATGAGAAGTATAGTACAAATCAAACAAAAATATAAAGCAATTGGGAAATGTCTCACTCATCCCTTAGTCAAGCAAAATGAAAGTTAAAGAAACACTAGAAATTCCAATCCACCAAAAGTAACAATTCATAAATAAATAAATAACCATAGTATCTTTAGCTACGTTATTGTGAAGTATTGAGAGCCATCAACGGCTTGAAATAATTGAATTCTTTAGACGATATCAAAAGTTGCAAAAGACATCATTCGACTGGGGAAACAATCATGACTTTCAGTATTGTAGGACAAATAAGTATCATCGAAAGTGCGGGGACTTTGACTGGACAAGAATGAAAGGTGTGCAATTTAGGAGTGAGCTGTTTCGAGGTGTGTATGTTATAATTTTAGGGTGCATATGATCTAGACTTGAAACTTTGAACCTATTATGTAGACCTTGTAACCAAACCAAAATTGGCCGAATAGGGTCAATTCAGTCCGATTCCAGGGTCTATCCCAATTTGACATTTACATACGACTTTTTAGAAAAATATATTTTGTTAGATATTCATCATCTAAACTTATCAAATTTACAATCCTAAAAGGAATTAAATTTCCCTTATCCCATATTTAAAAAGTTGAAAATAAATGCACTGGAGATCCTTGAATTATTGTAATTTAATTAGGTCCCTCAACCTTTTATTGTACAATTGGATCCTTAAATCATATGTTTTTCTCAATTCCAGTTGCTCCTTTTGTTAATAAAGTACACACAAAAAAAATGCCAATTTGGCGTCAAATTACGTCGAGGGATATGATTAAAAAATTTTGAAATAGTTCCCTAGGTACTTTTTATCCCGACAATATTTTGATAGCTTATGGTTACATATATACATATATGTGTACATATATATACAAAAATGCAGGGGCCCAACTCCCTTAATCTTTGGGTTCTAGGCCTTTGATTTCTTTAGTTTGTTTGATGGGCCTGATATTCTTCACCAGCAGGCCGCGCAGCCTAATTTGTCGTCGGCCTCTGAGCCAATCTTGAGCAAGGAAATCTTGTGAAAATTCCACGTTATACATCCTAAGGTCTCCATCTCCATGCCACGTCAGCAATCCGAGGATTTTTAATTGAGTTTCGTTCTCCAATGCTTTTCTCACGCCTTCAACACATGTGGTCCTTGGAATTTCATAAATTGCATTGACTCACGGCACTTATTTGCTCCTGTCGTTCTCTCCCTCTTGCAATTCGTGCACATAGACCAAGCATTACTATATAAATCCACGACCATTTCCATGATTTGAACTCGACAAATCGAGAGATTGAATTTGAGAAAGTTGTCCAATTAATCCTAATCCTGATGTACGGATAGTAATTCATTCGTAAACTTTTCAACCTTGCTAATTTAGGTCCTAAATCTCTGCACGAACGTAGGACAAACGGCTATGTCAGTGATTTCTGGTGAAAATTCGCCAAAATGACTATAATGGAATTTAGAATTAAGCTTTATGACTAAATTTTAAAAATTGAAAAATTTATTACTGAATTGACATTGGTGCAATAGGTTTAGGATTGACTAGTGAATTTTCCCAAATGAACTTTGCAAATATTTGGAGGATCAACTTCAACCAATTACGACTGTGGCAAAGGCGAATGTCGAACATAAGACCGAGTCATTGTGTCGAAGGCACGAGTTAGCCATTAGTTTCCCAAGGTTTACACTAAACCAACATTGAGGCTATATCAACCACTGGCTCAGGTGACTTCGCTGGGTAGGCTCTATAACGTCCTCCTCGGGGAGGTCGGGAGTTTGAAGCCCTTGCAACGCAAGTTGCAGGGAGGCTAGCGGATCATTAGGCGACTTAAGCGTGGCGTCGGGTGGTGGTTTCCTTGCTAGCGTCACCAGAGGGTTTACGACGCACTGTCGATGCAAGCTCGTTCCTCTTGCCACCCAAAAAAAAAAAAAAACATTGAGACTATATCAAAGAGAACTGATTTTGATAATTTTATAGATTTTATGTTTACTATTAGATAAAATAAATAGAACCCTCTCAATTTTATGGGATTATAATTTTTTAGTATCCTCAACTAGTTACTCTTTTTCTTATTATTATTATTTCTCTCATGTTTCAATTTTCAAATTCGAAATTTTTGTATTTCATAGTAACCTTGCCAACAAGTTCATTTCCATATTTCTTTATTTTCGCAAACATAGGCACGGATGTTTCATATTGTGTTAAATAATTCAAATATTTTGTAGTAAGCCGATTATTCAATATTTATTAGATGCTAATTTTTTATATACAAGAAACATGTGTGTACTTTTCCTAATTACAATTATGGCAACTAGGGGTAATTGATTTTACGGGGTTGACTGTTTCCCAATTTTTGGAATCTGGGATCTATCTTGTTTGCCCTAAACCACTAAACCAATCATGGAACTTAACCTGTTTTTTGATCTAATTCCAAATTTTAACCACCTATAAACAAAACAAACAGTATAGTTAATCAATTAACAATAGTTTTTTTTTTTTTTTGGTCGAAAATTAACAATAGTTTAAGTGAGGGCGAGTTGACAACAAGCGAGGATTGTGAGGCTCAAATGAGCAACCGTGAGCCATGAGACGCGCGCACGCGAGAGAGAGAGAGAGAGAGAGAGAAAATGTTAAGAGAAAAATGTGGGTTAAAAGACTATAAAGTCAATTCCAAAATCAGTTCGATTGGTCTATTGAATCTTCACTTGGAACTAGGAACCGGACCGGTCCCAATGAGAATTTGAATTTGAGCTGGTTTGGTCCGATTTTAAGGTAAAACCGGTCCAAGTGCCCTAATAGAAACCTACCTCAAAATGTGAGGCAAAAATCGCTTTATGCGTAGTTCTCGTACTTATTATCTAAGTAGCATCAATATCGATATGCCAACGCATTGTTTCTAAAAATAGAGAGTTTTCCGATATGTTAAGACACGTTGTATATTAAATATATATTTTTATATATACATAATAAATTATCATTTTTATAATTATTTCAACTAAACTAATTTAATTCAAATTCACAAATAAATAATAAAGTCTAGAATGAATTTACACTAGAAATATTAATCAACCATTTATTAATATCATTCATTGTTTAATATGACAAATTCAACTCTATTCCAATAATTCATAAAACTTGGAGAAAAAATAAGCAATTTACATTTTGGACTCGCATATCAGACGTGTCAGAAGAGAAGGGAAAAAAAACTTGGGGTGAATTGTGTATGGAAATGAGAGTCAAAAGAGAAGAGAAAACTAGATTTTTATTCTTTCCCCATTTATTATTTTTTTTTCACATATATACATTTTGATCCCTCATTTATTTAAAATTTTTAAAATTGATCTCGCGTGTTGGAATTATGTGTCGAAAACTAGCATGTCGGAATTCCAACTAGAGAGTCGAAGAAATTAATCAAATGTTGGATTTTTTGACACGTGTTGATCGAGTGTCAGAGAGTGTTAGACACATATTGGAGTGTTTGGCATGCATGAAGGTTTTTAGATAGTGTCGGTGCTTCCTAACTTATCATTGAAGGAGAGGAAATATAGCGCTTAGAAATGAATAGGATGGATTTTGTAGACTAAATGAACAAACTGTGAATATAACCATCAAAGATTTCAAATATTTAGTCAATTCTTTTTTTTTTTTTTGTGGTAATACGATGAAAACCCCAAACCAATGCACCGGTGGTAATTTTACTTCAAACTATTTTTTTTAACACAAAAAACCCCAATTTGGTACACCTGTAACAAATTTACCTATCAAATAGTTGAATTTGATGATACATGATAATTGACGAGTGTACCAATTTGGAGTTTTACCCTGCATTTGTCATAGGTACACTGGTTTATATTTTTTTTTGTGATATTAATCATATTCAATAGAAACTAATGAATGATAACAAGATATACCAGTTTAGGATTTTTATTGGTTAAAAAATTAGTTTAGGGTCAAATTATTATAGATGTATCAATTTGGGATTTTTTATGATCAAAAAGTTAATTTATAGTAAATTTATTACAAATATATCAATTTGAGATTTTCATGGTAAAATTTTTTTTTTGGGCAATCCATACGCTTTTTGACCTTAAGCTGACCAGCTTTCAAGAGAAATGCTGACTTTAGCGAATATGTGACCAGTCGTGTCCCAATCATATCTGTCTGACTAAATTAGTACTCATTCAAGTGCTAATTGGACTCTAGTTAAAGTGCGTCATCTATTAAAAAATAGAAAAAAACAAAGAAAGTTAATGAATTGTGTGATTAAAATCAAAATTCAATAACCAGACTGCAAAATGTGTTAAAAGTTCAACGACCACCTATGAAGTTTTTTTCCAATGGATCACATAGATGCCTCATCGTCCATTCAAAATAATAACCTAGAACAATATACACACACATATAATCGCTTATATATGAAAGATATATATTTGCCTCCACACTATGCCGAAGCTGTTATGTTTGTGCTTTTAATGCAATATTTTGTTTATAGGTCGAATATTTACTTGGATGCTGTCCGGAAAATATAAGATTTCATTTTTAGAATAGTTAATTATAATCGCCATTTAGTAAGAATGGGCTAGATATGACTTATTTTCTTATTGTAAGCAAATACATGCATTTCTTTTTACCCAAGTTTCACAAGTAGGTAGTGACACACGGTGTACTTTTGCTTATTTACTATTTGAGGTTGTGACCCATTGGGGGTAGAAGATACCAAATCAAAAAAATTATAAATTAGACATATGCGGGTTAGAAGTTTAAATTCAAAGTTTTGCCAAATAGATGTATTGTAAAAAATACAAGAGGAGATAATGAATATAATTAACTTCACGACTTTAATTTAATTTCATTTTGGAGTGTATAGATTTCCTTATTTTAGTGTCATATTCTTCAAACGTCACTTTCATTCAATTTTTTAAATGGAAAAATTAAAACTCGAAATTATCTATATTTTATCCATTATTCAAATTCATTTGAATAGTAGTATTTTAAAAATAATTTGTTGAACGACAAATGAGTACATTAAAGCTTACGAAATTCTCTCTTATATTTTTTCTTTTGGAATCAATTTATTTTCTATTGAATAAATTGCTTTAAAGGATGTACGATATATTAAAAATAAGTGGATTTCAAAAGTAAGTAAAAAAATTGAATGAGATGTCAATATGCATGCTTCAAATAAGCTCAATCTCTTAACTTCTTTTAAGATAAATATTTGTTATTTTAATATTTATATTTGGTGACTATCAAGCACGAGAGTCATAACATAACCTATCCTTCGAGTCATACTAATATAATTTTATATTAAGTACATAAGTTGTACGCTTATCCACATGTGAAATTATACTCCATAACATCAATATTATTCATCTAAGAAGATTGTCGAAAGGATAAATACTTTGAAAGGATATTAATTATAATTTTTGAGATATCTTGTCCCTTTCTTGTCGTTTTCAAATTTAAAATCAATGATAGAAATTTTTTTTGAAAGAAATAAATATTGGAGAATATATTTGAAATATTTTCTCTTTAACCATTTTGTTTTCTAGTACTCAAACTCAACAACGTTGAAGAGGAAGCGTTACCTCCTGCGCCTTTTCTTTTTCAGGGTGGACTGTCGGAATACATTCTTTATTTTAACATATTAGTGTCCTCAAGCCCTTGTTGATATAGTACCTTTATCAAGTCATGTACTCGACTCTATGCCCCGATTGCTTTATGTTCGAGGAATGTTGAGATTCGTACGAAGCTTTGGACGAAGCAATTAATGTCGTTAGGACGAAATACTTTTCTTTACCCATTTTGTTTTTTGACACTCGAACTCTTTTTTTTTTTTTTTTTTTCGTTCGGTCAGTTTTTGACACTTGAACTTAACAAAATATAAAATTTGAAGATAACAAGCTAATAAATCGATGTTCACTAGCCAACTGTAGGTCCCGTGGCAAAAACTATGTCTTGTGTCTTACTATGCGACAATCGTGGAGATAAAGTGAAGTGTCACGCGACGATAAGAGAGCGAAACTCTTTCAATCGGGCTTTAACTATATAATAAAATAGATGTGATATAAATGTACATTGACAATTAATCCAATGCATATTTTGAACCTTCAACATTCATTATTAAAAGATATATTTTTAGACATCAAGTAAGATATTTTAAAAATATTTTTTTTTCTATTGTTCATTTAGTTCTGAACAGATATTTATTTGAGATGTAAGTGAGAGGCAATAATTTAATCACTTTTAGGAATATTAACAATTCATAAACATCCGTGTGACATTCATTTATGAAATGTAACATAATCTTTCCTCTCGTAGGTAAATATCAAAATCGGAGAACATTTTGAAAATCGATTTTCTCATTGGCAACCTTAGAAATTGCCAAATTATTTAAAAAAAATTAAAATATCAACTTTACTTTTCCTAACGAAAGGAATTACTAATTATCATCATGTGGCAAGCTTAGGGGGTGCATGACAACATTTCTGTTCCAGAAATAGTTTCTGGAACAGAAATAGATTTTTCTATTTCTATTTCTGGACGAGTTTCTGAGCAAAAAAATCTGTTTGATAACGATACAAAATTTCTATTTCAGAAATAGAAATTCGTTTGATAACAGTATAAAATTTCTATTTCTTAAAACAAATTTTTTTTTGAGCAAATGAGATGTCCATTCTTACAAACTTCTATTTCTTAATCCATTGACCCAAATACAAAGTAAGAGTTTTTTTTTTTTGGGACTTGGTAAAGTCTCCCTTTTTTGGAAAAAAAATACAAAGTAAGAGTTGTTACATCAAATTTTCTAAACTCATCCACCTAGATAGGTAATTACGATCAAATAATATACTTTTTTTTTGGGGTAAAAGCATAACTTCATTAAGCAACAAATGAAGATGCCTACATATTACACAACCAAGAAGGGAGGCATACCTCTCAAAACTTGAGTCTAAAGTGCTTGCATTAGCAGAAATATTAGAGCAGTAGTTACATCATCCTTAGCCAACAAGTTCAAAAGCCAGTCGGGATATCATAAAAAACAACCTATTCCATCTCAAAATCATTCCCTAACCCAGCAAGTGCATATGCACAGCAGTTAGCTTCTCTAAACACATGGTTTAACCTCACCCGCTGGAACATTTCCACTAATATCCTGCATTCATTCAAAATATGTTTCTCATACATGTATATAATCGTATTTTCTAGTCCCTGTTTAGGACTATTTGCTGGCGGGAGGAATCTATTGCATGATTAAAATGTGGTGTCTCAACAAGCTATGTGCTAGCTGATGATTGACCTTCCCGGCAGCCACCATTACGGATGCCTGTATTTGGTGCTATTAAATTTCTCTATGTAATGACGGCAAAAACATCTTTTTCATGTTTTATCCTCCCACAAGCAAACATGTTTCCAGTCCTTGCACACCCATCAATCATACAATTCCACGACACAATGTCCCTAAACGACATTCTATCAAACAACCATCGTGCCTTGCCCATGTCCCCTTGCGCAACATAACCCGCAATCATTGAGTTCCAGCTGAAGACGTCCCTTTCAGTCATTTCATCGAAAAGTTCGCGAGCAACATCGATTTCCCCATTCTTCACATGACCATAAATCATGGAATTCCAGCTAACCAAATCCAACACAGTCCCTGCATCAAACACCAAGCATGCACTCCTAGCCTTTTGAAAAGCCGAATACATGTGAATCAACGCATTCCTCACGAACAAATCCAACTCAAACCCGAGTTTTAACACACTGCCATGAACCTTCTCTCCTTCAGCATCTTAATGCATCTAAAACACAGGCGAATCTAGCCATCTCCTATTCATACCCACGAGCAGCAAACCCAACTTCAGCACACGAACCCACCCAACTTTAGCACACGAACCCACGCAAAACACAGGCGAATCTAGACGTGATTTTGAAGGTGATATCGGCACAAACCACAGAAGGGAGGAGACGGGTAGTTCTGCTTGTTTGCGCACTTCACGGTCCTGGGACTCGTCGGACGAACTCGAGCTGACAGATTGACAGATTGACCCACGAACTCGCCGGGCATTGCTGAGGTCGTAGGGCGGTGGCAGCTTCTGGTGAGACGGAGCAGAGCAGGAGCGGCTTAGGCGTCGGTGCTCGGGATCTGCTGCAGCGGGCTTCTGGCGTCACAGGGGAACGAGCAGCGGGGGTGCAGGCGCGAGATCTGTTGCTGAGGGGTGCTCGGACAACAAGCGGGGGCAGTGGGTCGCGGCGAGGGGGTGGATTTGCGAGCAGATGTCGATGAGATGAGGAGAGGCAGAGAGCGTCCAGTGGAGGAGACGATCCGAGCGTCCAATGGAGGAGACGATGTCTTGAGGAGATGAGGAGACGATCCGAGCGTCCGGTGGAGGAGACGATGTCTCGAGGAGATGAGGAGAGGCGGAGGAGAAGATCGGAGCGTGAAATGGTGAAAACGATTTCTGAGGAGATGAGGAGAGGCGGAGGAGGAGGAGGAGGCAGAGACGTGGATGAGGGAGAGACGTCGTAGAGGAGATTAGGGTTGAGAGGGAAAAATAATTTCTGATTTCTATTTCAGAAATCAGAAATAGAAAAAAATAATTTCTGATTTCTGTTCCAAACCAATTTCTGGAACAGAAATCTATTCCAGAAATTGAAAAACGGAATGGATTTGTCAAACGGGTTTCTATTCCAGAAATTGGTCTGGAACAGAAAAACAATTTCTGGAACAGAAATTGCAGGTTATCATGCACCCCCTTAGTACATGATATTTTAACCGTCATCTCATCGGTTATGATTAATTAGCAATGACAATAAGTTAATATATAATTTTTATTTTACGATTAAATGAAAATTACTAATTTGAACATCCTATAAAAAAGTCTGCTATACATAACACAAGTTTAATCTATTATTTTCACGTAATAGTGATTTTTGAACACCTCTACACGTTCTAACGATATATGCTGTTATTTGAAGTTCTTTTTTTGCTTTTTTTTTTTTCGTGAATAAGGAAAAACATCTTAATTTTTGCCCGAGACTAAACCAAGTCAAAATACTATCATAATTTCTCCCTTCTCAATTTTTTAGTTTTTTTTTCGAGTTGAATCTGGTTGACCTAAAGGTTTCTATGAAATTATTTCTTCCCTTCAATGGTAAAAACATTTTCTCAGTTGAGGATCTACATGTTTTAAATAAAGTTTACTAATTTGAACATCCAATAAAAAGTTTGCTATGATTTAAATTTTTAGTTTTCGTAAAATACAATTTAAATAATTAGATCATGCTACTTATAAAAATACTTTCCATTTTTATATACGATTATAAAAGTTTATCATTGACTTCTCGTTAAGAAAATGAAGACAAAAACAAAACGATGTACAATTTTTTCCTACATGTTTGACTTAAATGTGTTTTCTTATTTCTTTTTTTAGATAAAGTAATCATGAATTTTAGACATTCCAGGATTTTCTTTTTCTCCCTCTCTTTTTTTAATGTGTAGAAAGAAAAAAAAAACCAAACGACGTCGTTTCGAGCTTTTGTTCCCGTCCTCTCTCCAGTGGTCTCGCCCTCCCGCATCTCTCTATAAACCTCATCGCATGGAGTGTCGCAGACGCAGCAGAAACCGCCACCCATCGCCACCGCCTCCTCCTCCTCCACCGCCGCCCACGCGCCACCACGCGCCGCCTCTGCAAAAAATCGGCTCGGTACCGCTGCAATCTCGAGACTCCCCACAGCAATCGATTTCCCACACTCCCTCTCGTTCTCTCCCTTCCTCTCTCTCTCTAAAACCCTAATTCCGCATTTCCTCTGCTTTCGCCGTCTCCTCCGCCGATTCGCTCCAATCATTCGAGGGGGAAAGCCCTCCGCTGCCGTTGCGAGATCCGCGAGGGGCCCGTGAATCCTGCGGATTGCTGTGCGATAGCGCCCGGTAGGGAAGCCTGGCGCGCAGTCTCGTGCCCGTTCATGGCGGATCCGCCGCGCGTCCGCAGCGATAGAGGAGCCGACGCCGACGCCGCCGCCGCCACCGCCGCCGCCGCAGCTTTCTTGGATTCGTATTCTTCGATTGAGCTTGGAAGAGTGGAAGATTGCGAGGATTAAAGTATGCTGAGCGTGATTCGCGTGCACTTGCCCTCCGACATACCGATTGTAGGCTGCGAGCTCACGCCTTATGTGCTTCTGCGCCGACCCGACAAGACTATCTCCAATGACGACGTGTCCGACTACGCTCCCCTCGATGGCTACTTCCTGAGATATAAGTGGTGAGGATTTGGTTTTCTGTGGAGCTTGTGTAGGGTTGAAATGGAAGATTTAGTTTCGAGTGCCCTGCTCTGAGTTCTCGAGGTTTCTCTATATTTTGGGCTTTCAGCTCTCCTTTTTGACCTAGGATACCTGGACTTGGACTGGCAGGTTTTTGGGTATGAGATGGGGTTGGCTTTGTTTACTTGCGTGCAGTAGAGCTGGTATAGTATAAAGTTGTGTGAAATGCTTATGGCCTCTTGAGTTTTACTTGAGTTGGGAATGCTACGTTTATTTGCTCAGTTTTGTGGTCAATCATTGTTTCTTCGATCAACTTCCCTCTGGTATTTCTAATCATTGTCTGGTCCCTTTAGGTTCGTTTGTAATGTTCTGTCAGTTGGCTTGCTGTGTCTTTCTCATTGAGTTTTGTCTCTTATTGTGGAAGCCGTGCAGTTTCACATAAATTTCTCTGCTCAGGTAGATGTTTGGTAAGCAAAGCAGAAAAAAAGTATTTAATCGCCACTCTTTTGGGGGAACACATGATTCTTTTTGCCGTGGATACTGCCACTTATTGGAATTTTTTTTTTCACCTAAGGAATTTCCACTAGAAAAGTTTTGAGTTTTATTTGTTTCTGTCCAAGTGATAGAAGAAGATTCCAACTGAGTGGAATTTGAGAGTTTGTGGGGCAATTTGGAGTTGCTTGTCAAGGTCGTTAATCACTAAAAATCTTAATATGTTTTCAACTCATCCTTTCTTTAGGGTGCTGAGTCTTTCCCAGAATTTTTCTTTTTTCTTTCTTTTTGGTTGGGGGGGGGGGGTGTTGTGGATTGGCATCATGGAAAGAGAAGCCCATATCACAATGGGTGAATGAGCCTTTCTAAAACTTAAATAATGTCATAGCTTATTAGGAGATAAGAGAATGTAAATTTGAAGGCCTTTCCATTTTCATCCCATGTATGAACCACTCTATCTGTAGGAGGCCTTGCATAGAAGTGTAAGTACAAATTAAGTCTTACTGTACTAAGTAGGGATTGAACTATAAACTAGAAGAATCAATGCTTATA
The DNA here is from genome assembly GCA_007663325.1 of Eucalyptus pauciflora. Classification (NCBI taxonomy): domain Eukaryota; kingdom Viridiplantae; phylum Streptophyta; class Magnoliopsida; order Myrtales; family Myrtaceae; genus Eucalyptus; species Eucalyptus pauciflora. The sequence continues at coordinate 511,063 of VMYD01000410.1, read as the reverse complement.
CAAATTCACATTGTGCATCTCTTTGAATATAATCGTCGTGTCTTTTATATGATTTCATTCGAGATTATATTTTGCAGACTCTGTCATGAAACTAGTCTTGAGTAAGGAAAATGATGTTAATCGACCTCCTTTCACCCTAAAGTCTAAGTGAATGTAATTTTCTAATATGGGACTTCTTCACAATGTTTGATTCACTTTAGCATTGTTGCTACTTACATAATCAACTTCTACATGTATATGTTGTGTAGGAAACAACTTTCCATGTTGTAGGTGATTAGGCCGGTAAAGAAGATGCCTTTCTGGCATATAAGTTCTCTTGCTTGTGCCAATTATGGTGTCTTTCTGCACCTTGATTGTGACACTTAAATTATGTTCGTTATTAGTTTAATATTAGTATAAAGGAACTCATCCTTGTCTATTTCTGATGAGATTATGTTCAGTTTAATAATATCCGGTGATGGGAAGGAAATATTGGTTCAAGTGTTTAACTTTATGAATGCAACATATCTAGTTTTCTTTGACTACGTGTCTAGACCCATTTATTGAATGGTCGCTATCAATCTCCACTTTGCAGGTATCGCGTCCAAAGTGACAAAAAAGTTGCTGTTTGTAGTGTGCACCCCTCAGAGCAAGCCACGCTGCAGTGCTTGGGTTGCGTGAAGACTAAAATACCTGTTGCCAAAAGCTACCATTGTTCACCAAAATGCTTCTCGGATGCATGGCAGCATCATCGAGTTCTACATGACCGAGCTGTGAGTGCTGTAAATGAGAATGGAAATGAAGAGGAAGAGTTATTTGGGCGTTTCAACAGTTCAGGATCTGGAAATATAAGTGCTAGTTTATCTAGTTCTGGATCAAGCCCTAGTCTGGCTAATGGTTCGGCATCTTTATATCCTGTAGCAGCTACTCAGAGGGCTGGTGGTGAAACTTTATTTGAAGTTGGACGATCTAAAACTTACACACCAACAGCTGAAGATATTGGTCACGTTCTGAAGTTTGAGTGTGTTGTGGTAGATGCAGGAACGAAGCTTCCTGTTGGGCATGTCAGCACCATAGTAACTTCTCGTGTCATTCCAGCTCCCTCCCCTAGTCCTCGTCGATTGATTTCAGTCGGTGCAAATGATTTGATGGGACATTTAGATGCTGATGGTCGCATTTCATCGTCAGGAACATTTTCCGTGTTGTCATACAACATTTTGTCTGATATCTATGCCGCAAGTGAATTATACAGTTATTGCCCTTCATGGGCTCTTTCTTGGCCGTATCGCAGACAGAATTTGCTTCGGGAAATTGTTGGTTACTGTGCGGATATTATTTGCCTTCAGGAGGTACAAAAGTGCATGTGCAATCATAATTTTCATCTTATTAGATTGTTATCATTTTTCAAGTTGAGTTGAGGTGCTTCTGGGAACTTGTCTATCTTCATGAGATTCTCTGGTGCTTGAGACATAGTAGTTTTCCTTTTCATCATGAACTGTTCTATTTTTCAAGCTATGACCTTGAACAGGATCTGTTCTATAAGCTCATAAATCTGTGTCATTTTTCAAGCTTTTCTGAAGATTGCTAGATATCTGATGTGCGCAGGTTGCACTCCAGGTGTATTCATGGAAGTATTAAGAATTTTTGTTCTGAGTAATAAACGTCTAAAGCAATTCCTTTTCTTAAATTCCATGTCCAGAAGATGGTTCTTGTGTCAATTGTAAATGTCCCATGTCCTTTCATGGTTTGATTTCCAATGCACGAGATCAATATATAATTGATCCATATGCACAAACCAGATTGACTAGAGTGAAAATTTCCTCCCCCGACTTCCCCCTTTGTCATGTGATTGACATAAGCTTAGGTTTGGACAATAAATTCCTCTTTTTGTTGTTCTAGATGGAGGTTTTCTGTGTTTTCCTGGTTTGAGTTTGCTATGGGGTATTTTTTTTTTTGGTTTTTTGTTTAATGAGAGCGGGCATGCACAGATTTCTAGGTGCTTAATCATATCTTATGCCATGTTTGATATTTTGAACACTTAGACCTTATAGATCTGAAACACAACTGATCTTAACTGCCCAAATGGAATTATATAGCCCACTGCACTCACAGGGGATGAAGCTTAAGTAATCCTGTGCTGTCTGATATTTGGGTTTTGCAATAAGTACATATATGATAATCATACTCTACTCTTACTAAATTGCCGAGGAGTCTTGTTAATGGAGAGTTATGCTACTAATTAAAATGCTTAAGGAAACCGAGTTTAAATTATGATCATTGAATATGCATGGGTGAGGATATTTTGTCCCTGATCCCATCTGTTTGAATGTTTAGAGTTCAAGTATTGGCTTCAGTTTGGAATTGCTAGATGAAGTTGCGTAATTTCTAATTGTCACTATAGCTTCTTTTCAGGTTCAAAGTGATCACTTCGAGGAATTTTTTGCTCCTGAGTTGGAGAAGCATGGCTATTTAGCTTTATATAAAAGAAAGACAAATGAGGTAAGCTTTGTAGTACCTGTTAGTCTCTGGCCAAGGGAGCTTTTTTTATTTTTTGTTTTTGCTATCTACAGGTTTACAATGGGAATTTCAATGCAATAGATGGTTGTGCAACGTTTTTCCGGCGAGACAGATTTTCCCATGTTAAAAAATATGAGGTCTGGAGTCATAGGACTGCAAATTTGCATCTCTTCTTTTTTATTTTTTGGTCTCTTGTTTATTTAAAAGATTTAATTGATCACAGGTTGAATTTAACAAGGCTGCACAGTCTTTGACAGATGCTTTGCTACCTAGTGCCCAAAAGAAAACTGCCTTAAGCAGATTGGTGAAGGTGGCTTGATTTCTGCTTCGATTCAGTTTTTCATCCAGGCAAAAGTTTCTCCATTTGAGCCCTGCAGTCATGTTCATTAACTTATGCTCATGTAATTTCATTCTTCATGGTAGGATAATGTTGCTTTAATAGCTGTTTTGGAAGCAAAATTCAGTAACCAAGGAGGTGACAATCCTGGGAAAAGGCAGCTTCTATGTGTGGTAAGATGTCTGAAGTCTTATTAGTGCCTCCATAAAACTAGAGAGGAAGTTGTCACCGACTGTGCATTTTAATGTTGTTAAATGTAAAACTCCTATTTAGAGAGCTGATCATGAGCTTTGTGTACTGTGAGGCCCTAATTTACAACTGTTCCACTTCTTACAAGATTCAGTATGTCAGTAGCTAAAAAAGCAAGACCACTACATTAATGAGGAATGAAGTCAACATTCAGAGAGATCTTTTTGTAACACTATTGATTAGAACCAGCACCTCTGATTACCCTGACTGCTTGCTTTGGACATAGGCTGGGGGGTTTTTAAGTGTTTAAACTCTGAGAGAATGGTGGGTCCTAAATTTGTCTCTTTGTAGTGGGATTGTTTATGCCATGTCATTTTGTGTAAGCTGATGCCTATTTTTTAGATTCTAGTTTACATTAACAGTGAGCATTAGGCTGTCCATTCCGCACCTCTAAAGCTTTGAACTGGGCTCCATTTGACAACTTCGCTTACCAGCTTTAACAATGTCAGAGTTAGTAAGGCATATTAGAGAGAGAGGAATTGTATTCAGTACTTATTTCCTTGGGCTTTCCTGAGCTTTGGCCACTAAAATGCGGGATTGTCCTTTTAATGTTCATCTCTGGTAGTATTTTCTTTTTACTTCTTTATATAACTGTTTTTTTTTTTGGTGTTCTGGTAGAGTAATTTGGCTTGATAGATGCTGGGTTCCATACAGTGGCAAGAATTTTCTACTGAGAATTTTTGTTCTTGACTTAAGAAATCATCATGTTATAATTTCCTCTCACTAGCAACTGTGTTCACCTGCTGCTTGTGTGCAAAAAATGGACATTTGAAAGATTAAGCAAAATTATATTTTCACAAAATATATGAATTATTATATAATGGAAACAAATGATTCATTAAAATACACAATATGAGCAATGTGTATGAATATTTATGGAATGAGACAAATATAATAATTCATATATTTTGTGAAAATATAATTATGAAATTACACATTTGTCCATGGATGTAATTTTAATAAATTAAGTAATTAAAGATATGAGAGGGAAGAAAAAAAGGACTGAGATTTCTTAGAAGTATGAGGCTTTTTTGGCTTTATATTAGAGTATGAAATACTGAAGCTATCCCTTAGATTTGCCTTGGTGGTTTGCGAATTGAGCCTCTTTTGTTGAAGTTGCCTTTTATGGGTTGTTGGAGTTTGACCCCCTATCAAGACTTGGGATGCATATGCTTCCTTTAGATAGAGACACTTTAGAATTATTCTGAGCGGTGGATATGCCTTATTGTTCACCAATTGTTGGACTTTTGCTGTATCACCTATGTTTTTTCAATATTTTTAAAAGCTACAGGTGTCAATTTTTCAAAGTAAATTTCTTGCCTTTATCCCTAATATCTTTTAAAGGATTTTTGATGGTTCATTTATACACTTTAATCTTTATTCTAACTCATCTTGGGGCTTTATACATCTTGTGACCATTTTATTTTCTTCCTGCTGGAGTGCAGGCCAATACACATGTTAATGTCCCCCATGATCTCAAAGATGTGAAGCTTTGGCAGGTACCTTTCCCATATCTTCATCCTCAGTGTACAATCTGTCTCAGCTATTCCGCATTTTCTCCTTTTGAACCTCATTGTCCTTTTTATTGTCATTTTAGATCCACACTCTATTGAAAGGATTGGAAAAAATAGCTGCCAGTGCAGACATTCCAATGTTGGTGTGTGGGGACTTCAATTCAGTTCCTGGAAGGTGGGTAGCTGTCATGACTTTTTGGCCACATGGTTGTAATAAACGGACTTTGATGTGATGACTGTTAATGCTTCTTGCAGTGCTCCTCATGCACTCCTTGCCGAGGGAAAGGTTGATCCCATGCATCTAGATTTAGTGGTTGACCCTCTAAATATCCTGCGTCCCCCTAGCAAGCTGGCTCATCAATTGCCACTGGTAATCTTTTACATGCATAATGACTGTTTTGAAACACAACACTGGGGCCCCCAGGGGGTGTGGGGGGGAGGGGGAGGGGGAGAGAGGGAGTGCCCCAAAAGTGGCAGTTACCTGAGAAACAGTTGATATTGCAGGTCAGTGCGTATTCTTCTTTCGCAAGAATGGGTGTTGGTCCTGCTTCAGAACAGCAGAAAAAAAGAATGGACCCCACAACAAATGAACCTTTATTTACAAGCTGCACTAGGGATTTCATTGGCACCCTCGATTACATTTTTTACACAGGTGAAATTGTTTTGTCGATTCTTCTCCTTTTCACATCTAAGTCTTTGCTAATTTGTATCTGGAAAAGAGCTCACCCTTGTATGAATATTTCTTTTGTTGCTGCTGTAGCGGACTCTTTAACGGTGGAGTCCTTACTAGAGCTCTTGGACGAGGAGAGCTTGAGGAAAGACACGGCTCTTCCTTCTCCAGAGTGGTCTTCAGATCATATAGCTTTGTTAGCTGAATTTCGCTGCAATCCTAGACCCAGACGTTGATGTTCCAGGTGGGCAAGCTTGTCTTTTCCTTTGGTTTCTTTTATAGGACTAGAATGTTTGGATGACTTTTGGAGCTGCTTGGTTATCTAAAGATCAGAAGCCCTTCCATTGGTTGTTTGAGTATGTCCTCAGAGACTCTTACTTGGAATTTTCTCATCCCGTAAGCTCCCATGCCATCTAGTAATCTGAATAACATGTTTTGTTATTAGGATTTGTGGTCAGGCAATTTGGTGACCATCTCTTAGCTGAGCTGAGATTTGCTGCCTGATCAACATCTTTCCTCCACACTTCATTTTCTTCATACTGGTGATGTCGATAATCTAGGACTAATTGTGTGTGATCCTGAAGCATTTGTAGGTCGTGCTGGAGACACCGGGGAAAGTTATAAAGAAGCAAATGACTCGACAGCACTCACTTGTTGTAAGAATGGTACATATTCTTTCTGCAATATTCCCACAGTTGGGGATCCTTGCTGTGATCTTTTTGTATCATCCCCCCCTTTTTTTCATCCACAGAGAAATGACAGTTCATCCTTTAGATGTGTTTTCTTCTCTTTTGGGGCTAACAGTAATTCACTTAGGAATGTCCACTTGCTCTTTGCATGTACTAGAAAATCCTCGTGCAGCGAGCAGTTGATTATAGTATGCATGCCCCGCTTTTTTTCCTGGGTTTTCCACTCTTGGTTAGCCTGTGCAGACACAAGATAATAAATTCGCATGGCGAATTTGGTTGTCTATCTGAATCTCGTGTATTAGTTGAGAGTAGTTGCTCCAAAACCATTCTGAAAAAGAACTAGAAAGTACTTGAGACTTAAGAGAGAGAGAAAGAGGGAGTTTGTGGCAACTCTTCTTTGTGGGCCTATCTATGATCAATTGAAATTAACCTTGTTTTCAGGTTTGTAACAGGTTTTACTGATTTGATACCACATCCCCTCATCAAGTAATTAGTGAAGAAATATGATGAATTGTGCAATTACACTTAGGTGAAGTCTGAACTCTGTCATACCAATCGACTTAAAGTAGATGAGCTTTGATTAATTCGTATGGAACCGCTTACAAAAGTGGTTAGCAACACCATATAATTGAAAGTTGGAAAATGGAGGTATCTAACTTATTATTATTATTTTCTTTTAGATTAAACTTTTGAACCATCCAAAGTGAGTAGACTTATATATTTACTTTTGTAATTCTTGTTAATAGGTCTTGAATAAGCTGACTAATGCGTTGTAATTATTTTGAACTGGAACTACAATGAAATGTTCGATGGTCAACGTATCTAGTAGCGGGTGGAACTCTGATCAAGCCTTTGACCAATAGCGTCTCTCAAGACATTTTCAAGGATGTTTTTTTGAAGATTAAAATCATCAGAAATGCATACCGATATTCTGCAATTGGATTGTTCTTGCACCTTATCGATGTTGTACACAAACCTAGGAAGCACGGTATTGCCTAACATCCCATCCCAATTATGGGTGAGCAGGCGACTTAAGCTTGGCTATGCACGTTTTCTGCGATGTTGAAAACAATTGATCCAGCTATTTTCAGTACTTGTCATTGAAAAAACAGTAGGGGTAATCAACGGAGCTTCATGAATCATAAATGGTGGATGCTACTGTCATCTCGTCTTTGGCAGAAACAAGAAAGAATTCCGAGAGGATCATTCTGTTTACAAGCAATGGATGGATCATTAAGGCTTTAACGTAGTGCGAGTCAATCGTTGATTCTTCTAGGACATGCGGGTTCAGAATTATCTTTTTTCGTTTTTGACTTTCAAGGCTGTAAACCCGTTTGAGCCTCGAACGACACTGATTTGTCCAATTTGTTCAGTTTTGTGCGCTCCGTTGCAGTAATGAAATTGACCAAGGGGTGCTGGATTTATGGGGAAGTATAGCATACACAATCACGAGTTCAAATGAAAGTTCTTGGGAGACTACAACTGACAAAGGCTTTGAGAACATAACAAAAACTATTGTCGATGCAATTGGCCTTTGTGCATTAATGTTCATTACATTTAGTCTTGGGAGGAAAAGGAAAAGAAAAACATCATCTTCCTATGCAGAAGTGAAATAAAACAAATTAGGAACAAAAGACATGGTTCCTTTTTAAATTATCAGTCCTAGGAAACTTTATATATAGTCCAGTGGAATAACTATAAAAAGATCAAGTTGCTGACACTATTTTGCGAAAAGTAAAATTTGAAGTTGCGTCGTTGATGTTTTGTTAAAAAGATTTCTGTTCCGCGGAACAACTATTTCTATTCTTTTGTTCCGGGGAATGAAAAAAGAATAGAAACCTGTTTGGTAAAATTTTTGTTTCTAGGAACAAAAAATTTATTTTTTTGTTCTCGGAAATAGATTTAGAACATAAACAAAAAGTAGAAAAAAGTAACTTTTTGTTCTCGATAACAATTCTTAAGAATTAAAAGAACAAAAACAAAGAATTTATTTTTTCTTCTCTTATTCTCTTTCCTTTTCTTCTTCTTCCTTTTGGCCGGTTGCTAGCCTTGGCCATGGCCGGCGTCAGCGACCTCATCGAAGCGTTGCCGGCCTCGACGACGCCGATCCTAGCCTAGCCTTGCCGATAGCTGGGTGAGCTTGGTCTCGCCGCTCGCCAGGCCAAGGCAAGGCCAACCTTGTGCCGCTTGGGCCAAAGTGAGGCTTGTCGTGGCCAGGCGAGCTCGGCGAGCTCGCTGGACCTTGCCTTGGCCTGGCAAGGCTTCAGACCTCGCCTAATCGGTTGTCGACCACCACCGTGGCCAGCAACCAGCCAAAGAGAAAATGAAAAAGAAAAAAAGAGAAAAGAGTAAAATAAGAAAATATAATAAAAGTATTAAAAAATTTTAAAAAAATAAAATAAAATTAAGAATTTTACCAAATGCATTTTTATTTTGGGAATAAAATTTTTATGGAGTTACCAAATACGTTCTTTTGCTTAGAAATTGTTCCGAGAACAAAATTAGAAAAAAAATCATTTCTGATAAAAAATTGTTCTCCGGAACAAAAACGTTACCAAATGCGCTCTTAGTGTTCATAAATAAAAGATATATATTGTTCTAAGAAAATTAAAATGGTGATAATTCTACAGTTGGTCTTAAGTAATATGAATGAGACAATTTCTTTATAGAGAAATTCACAATATAAATACAAACAAATGATGAAGTACAACACTCATTCAAGGAAGGAAAAGAATCTGACCCAAAAAAAAAAAAAAAGGAAGGAAAAGAAAATTACAACATTAGCGACCATTGTTTTCATTTCTGAAAACAGGAGAGATTGATGAAGAATTAGCTGAGTGTTAGTTCAAATCTTGGCGGAGATCCACATGTCGTGGCAAATAGATTGTGAAAGTTCATCTGCGGTCAAAATGAAAATAAAAAAAAATGAAATGAGCTTAAAGTACCTGTTACATAGTATTGTGTCATGCAAATTTGTCATTCTTTGACATTCTTCTAACCAAGATATATTCATTATTACCCACCCATGGGTAGTGCAGTTGGTGTGAGTTCTCTCTTTCATTGCTGAGATCGAGAGTTCGAATTCTCTCGTTGCATTTCATGACTTAAGTGGGGGTCCCAGGGTGGATTACTGGGCCAGCCCCCCGAGGTTTTACGTTTAAATAGCGGCTTGCGGCGAGGCCTGACGGTGCTACCGAGCACCGAAGGGTCGTGTGATCCCCGAAGGATAATCTTTGGCGGTTCCTCGGTTATAAAAAAAGAAGAAGATATATTCATTATTAGTGAAATTAAATTTTATATGTAGTGAAATTAAATTTTATATGTACGTAAACTTTCTTTCACTAAATACAGAAGTTTCTATTTTGTATAAAATGTGGGAAATTTTGTTTTTATAAGTGTTTCTGAATTTTTTTTTTCTAACAAATGATAATATCATGACTCCAAAAGGGCATGTATCCGAATAACACGTGGAAACCAAACTTTTTATATGCTGTGTACACACTATAGGTAAGTACTTACATGTTTGATGGTTCACATTATTTTTGAACAAAGTGCTAATATTAGCACTTTGTTCAAAACAAAATCTTGATTTATTGCTAATATGTTACTTCAAAATGAACGGTTTATATATAGCTTATAATCAAAATCTTATCAAGCACACACTCTGACTTTTTCTTCATCAAAGACATCTGAAATTTTCCCAACATCGTTGGCAAGCATATTCACATTATTTATTTATTTATAATTCTATAAAATTCGAATGTTATATTTTTATAGAAAGCCAAAAAAAAAACCTTGTACTTTTTCTTAATTGGAAATAAACAAGCCCTAAAAACTTTTAAAGTTGAGGACCTATCCTAGGTCACTAGCTGATGAACCCTGCCTTTTTCGGGCCATTTTTCATGGCAGATTATAAATATCGATATCTCCATGGATGGACACTTTATAGAGACAGCATCGACCGCTAGTAATCCTTTTATTATTGCCAAATTAAGTGCATATCAATCTTCATATTTATTCAATCTTAATTAAAAACGACATAGGAATATTCTTAGCCAAAAAAGTTTCGTCTTTTCCATCAGTTGTCATATCTTCAAAAAAAAAAAACAAAAAGATGTGAAGGTAAATTGATACATAAAAAAAAATTCCCAAAAAAGGCCCTGCATTTTTTAACTTCATACTTTACATTATTTAAAACACTACAAAAATAAATGAAAGCAGTTTAATTGCCCTCAATTACCCTTGATCTTAACATCTCTCCCCTGCATATAACAGTATTATATGTCAATCTCCTTTTCTTTTAAAAAATTTCATGCGCAAAAATTACTATCCTGAAAGTGCGTTGTTCTAATATTTTCTTAGATAATTCGTCTTTTTTAATGTTGATTGTGGGCAAATTTCATTGGCTCCATTCAACACTCCTGCAACTGGTATTAAGCCAAGTGTCTTGCAACAAAGATTATCCCGAGCCTTCAAATTATATTATCTAAAAACAATTGTCAAATTAAAATGAGGAAAATTGTTTCCTCGTTTAACGTATAGATTCGAAATAACCTTTCAATATTTTCTGTGCTTTTATTCTAAAAGAAAAATTGGAGATTGTGAAGACCATCTATTTTACGTACTCATGTTGCAAGAAAGAAATCTTTATTTTTGCTTAAACTTTTAAACTTTTTTTCTGTTTCCTTCTTTTAATAAGAAGAAAAATGGAAACCGAAAATGTTCTCTTAAATCAGAGGAGTTGTAACTTTTTAGCCAAGTGCATTTTCTAGGATAAATTTCCAAATATTTCTCAATTTCTTTATGACATGATTGGTGAACTAATCGGTCCTTCTAGGAAACTTGCAACATATATATTTGGTAAATTATATTCAAACTATCAACTTGAGCGAGAGCAGCTATAGTATTGAACAATAATCATCAACAAAAAAAGTATATATTCAAAACATTACGTCATGTTCCATTTTCCAAGTAAAAGGAGGACATGAGATTTCATTGTAGGAAATCAATTTTACATTTAATGCACCACATGAAATTGGGAAATTGAGATTTGTCAAAAGTTGTCCAAACATATAGTTGAAGTCGTCAATATTATGAAAGTGCATAATTCATTAACCTCTTATTCTAATTTTCATCCGGTGAGAAAGTCAGGAAAAAAAATAATAGGAGGGAATCTAAATATATATGACTATATCACACATTTTTTTTTTGCTAAAAAAAGAAAGGAAGGGAGAGGTAGATTGATGCATACTTAGGGTGCGTTTGGTAACATTTCTGTTTAAAAATTGTTCCAGGGAACAGAAATAGAAAAAAAGTGTTTTTGTTCCGGGGAATAATTTTTGAACAAAAAAACGCGTTTGGTAAACTTGTTCCGGGAATAAAAAATGAATAGAAACACGTTTGGTAAATTTGTATTCTTTTTTTATTTCTTTTAATTTTTTAATTTTTTAATTTTAATTTATTTATTTTCTTTCTTTTTTCTTTTTTCTTTTTTTCTTCTTTTGGCCGGTCGCCGGCCTCGGCCATGGCCGGCGACCGGGCGACAAGGGCCGGTGGCCTCGGCCATGGGTGTGGCCGATAGATGAGGGCCGGCGGGGTTGAAGGCGGCCGGCTCGGGGAACCCCCAGGCGCCCGACTGGGGGTTTCGGCGAGCTCGGCTCACCGATTAAACTGACTCGACTCGCCAGATCTGGGCGAGCGAGCCTCGCCGGGCCGATGACGCTTGGCCTCGCCTGGGGCCGGCGACGCCCCAGCAAGGTCATCGGCCCTCGACGGCGTCACTGGCCCTCTTTGGCCGATCACCGGCCATGGCTAAGGCCGGTGACCGGCCAAAGAAAAAAGAGAAAGAAAAAAAAAAAAAAGAAGAAAAAGAGAGGAGAGAGAAAATGTGTTTTTAATTTTTGTTCCAGAAACAAGAAACAAGTTTTTCTTGTTTCTTGTTTCTGTTCCAAAAGTGTTCCCGGGAACAAAAAAATAGATTTGGAACGCAAACAAACGCGTTTCTGTTCTTTCTTTGTTCCCTGGAACAAAAAAAACACAATATCTGTTTATAAACAAAAAAAAAAAAGAACATTAACAAACAACCCCTTAATCACCTGTCCATTGTACATCTATCAAATCAAGTTGGATTTGAGGAATGTGGACGATTTTGTTCCAATCCTTGCCAATTTGAGGTTCACATCTTTTGCTCAATTCACTATAGTGTTCGATGCATAATTTTTTGAGGGAAGTGAGGGACCAGATTCTTTGCTTCACGGACAATAAGTTGGGACATCGGATCAAATAAATTAATCTGAGACAAGTATGATTGGGTAGCCATTCAGGAACATTCGTCAAGCTCAGGCAGTCATAGACTAAAAATGACTCCAAAGTGTAAGCTGATCCTTCAAGACATCGGAGCAACTACATTACTCGTTCAGAGTTATAAATGTTGTAATTATGATTATAATTATGGTTAATGGATCAACGAAAGCCAATGAATTAAGATACGTTTTTTCTATTCACGTATCTCTTTTGGATTCATGTATTTCCTAATCTTTTCTGTTCACGTATCTATTGATTTCATGAATTTCCTAGATTCATGTATCTTTCAGTTCATGTACTTATTGAGTTCATGAATCTCTTGAATTCACGTATCTTTGGATACATGAATCTCTTGGATTCACGTATCTCTTTATTCATGAATCTCGTGGATACACGCGTCTATTTAATTCATGTATCTCTTTAGTACATGAACTAAAAAGCTCTATAAATAGATATGAGAATAGAGCTTCATGAGATGAATGGGTTTTGGTTTTGGTTTTGGTTTTTCCGACTCGATTCCAAAAGGCTTTGATATTCTTTTCTACTCTTCTGATTTTTCTGAGTGTGCTGGTTCAATTGAACGGTTCGATTGAGTCATGTTTGCATAGTGCTGATCCAAACAGGTTCGAGGTGTTGTATCTTGGGAGGCATAGTTCGTGAATCTGCGGGGCACCTTTGGCAGGAACTAATCGCCTTAAGGAGATTCGGTTATCAGTACCTCACCTCCAATTCTATGTTATTTTTCAGTGATATCTTATTTTCTTTTGCTCCAAGATTTGTAAAAGGAAGGATATTATAAAGTTGTTATCATATTCTTTACATTGATGTTCTGATTACAACAAACAGTGTGTTTTCTCTGGATTATTTTCCAACAATCTTAAGGCGATTAACATACTCACTGTGTTTGTTGTTCTTGTCAGATTATTGAGATGGCTGAAAACAATCAAGTGCTATTCAATGTTCATAATGTTTCAGGAGACGTTCCTATGGTCGATTCGACCGTTGCTATGGAAGATATTCAACCCTCAGGGTTTGAATTTGTAGCAGTTAATGCTACGGGCCCTTGGGCTAACACCAATTTTGGTGGTGCGGTTACAAGTCATTCGACTAGTATACCCGAGACTGTTTTTCAGAACAGTACAGGCCAAATGGCTTTTGGCTCCGTTTCTGGAGGAGTAGTTCAACGAACTTTGTCGACTGTGATGGCAACACCTTCAGTTACAGCTAATGAGAAACCGGAGAAATTCACCAGAGTGGGCTTTAAACAGTGGCAGCAGAAGATGTTCTTCTATCTGACCATGCTCAATCTGACGAAATATTTATCGGAGGTGTGCCCGATAATTAGTCCAGATGAGCAAGATGTCACGACGCTCGGTGCATTGGAGGCTTGGAAGCATGGGGACTTCTTATGCCGAAACTATATCCTTAACTGTTTAGTGAATTCTCTTTATAATGTTTATTATAATATTGAATCTGATAAACAGTTATGGGAGTCCTTAGAGAAGAAATACAAGACTGAGGACGCTGGCACCAAGAAATTTGTGGTTGCCAAATTCTTGGACTACAAGATGGTGAATTCTAAATCTGTCATGAGTTAGGTTCAAGAATTGCAATTAATTCTGAGTGACATCTCTGCCGAGGGAACGATTCTTAGTGAATCATTCCAAGTGGTGGCTATGATTGAGAAATTACCTCCGGGCTGGTCAGACTTCAAAAATTATTTGAAGCACAAACGGAAGGAGCTGTGCCTCAAAATAGAGGAGGAGAATACAGTTCAATCAATTTCAAAGAGTTTTGTGCTAGTTTTGGAATAATTCTCCAAACGACTACACCTTATACTCCGCAACAAAATGGAGTTGCGGAACAATTGAACAGGACACTAAAGGAGATGGCTAACGCCATGCTTTTGAGTTCAGGTTTACCTCAAAACTTGTGGGGGGAGGCAGTTTTAACTGCAAATTTAATTTTTAATAAAATACCCCACAAAAGGCCAGGTAAAACTCCATATGAGTTATGGAATGGAAAGTTGCCATCCTACAATTTTCTAAAAGTGTGGGGGTGCATAATGTGATTTATAACGGTAAGTCTAGACACATTCGTCGTAGACACAATACCGTAAAGCAGTTGCTCTCAAATGAAATCATTTCTTTTGACTTTGTAAAATCAAAGGAAAATATTGCGGATCCGCTGACAAAAAGTTTGTCAAAAGAGCAGATAAACTGCGCATCGAGGGGAATGGGTTTAAGAGCCTTAACCCAATAAAGAGATTCCAGGGTGGAAACCTAACCTATGCGATTGGAGATCCCATGGACTAGGTTCAATAGGACAACGCAAATTTTGGAAACTCTAGTGTGAGCACTGTCTCCCATTCCTATGATGCAACAGTGCTTTCCTACAGCGTTATTAAGGGTACGCTATGCGTTTAATGATTCCTATAACTTGGGATGTAACATCCAAGTGAGATATGGTAGGCTATCTTTAAAAGAAATGCACCTATATGCGTGGAGCTGGCCGACTCTATAAAAATTTTTAAAGGCTTGATTTTCTAAAGCACGCATGAATCGCGAGAAGTTCAGGGCCGAAAGAACGAACACAACCGAGAACCAATCTTGAATTGGAGGTACTCCGTGTGAGGTTTATTGTCTAGGCTTACACAAACAACTGGCGATTCAAGGCTTAGTCCATCGACTAGTTAAGTAAGTCTGATAGGCTTTCACTAAAGAAGGTTCAAAGCGAAAGCTACCTATCTTGATGCGGTGTATTTCAACAGGCATGCTCAGATTCCTTCGAATCAAAAATGTTTTGTTGATCCATTAATGTGGGGGATTGTTGTAATTATGATTATAATTATGGTTAATGGATCAACGAAAGCCAATGAATTAAGATACGTTTTTTCTATTCACGTATCTCTTTTGGATTCATGTATTTCCTAATCTTTTCTGTTCACGTATCTATTGATTTCATGAATTTCCTAGATTCATGTATCTTTCAGTTCATGTACTTATTGAGTTCATGAATCTCTTGAATTCACGTATCTTTGGATACATGAATCTCTTGGATTCACGTATCTCTTTATTCATGAATCTCGTGGATACACGCGTCTATTTAATTCATGTATCTCTTTAGTACATGAACTAAAAAGCTCTATAAATAGATATGAGAATAGAGCTTCATGAGATGAATGGGTTTTGGTTTTGGTTTTGGTTTTTCCGACTCGATTCCAAAAGGCTTTGATATTCTTTTCTACTCTTCTGATTTTTCTGAGTGTGCTGGTTCAATTGAATGGTTCGATTGAGTCCTGTTTGTATAGTGCTGATCCAAATAGGTTCGAGGTGTTGTATCTTGGGAGGCATAGTTCGTGAATCTGCGGGGCACCTTTGGCAGGAACTAATCGCCTTAAGGAGATTCGGTTATCCGTACCTCACCTCCAATTCTATGTTATTTTTCAGTGATATCTTATTTTCTTTTGCTCCAAGATTTGTAAAAGGAAGGATATTATAAAGTTGTTATCATCTTCTTTACATTGATGTTCTGATTACAACAAACAATGTGTTTTCTCTGGATTATTTTCCAACAATAAATTACTAGGTACGAAGATTCAATGAAAAGTTGGATTTATTCTCCGAGGTCAATGCGAGCTTGGAACTAGCAATATTCAAGGACTCTAGGGCTTTTAATTCCTCAAAAGGCAAAAATATTGGTCCCCTACAATTTACAATTTCCACCCCTAAAGGCGAGTCAATCGGCAAGTACCTTCAAACAAAAGTTGGAGATTTGTGCATTCATTGAGTCCCACAAATTGCAAATATTCTAGGTATTGTATTCCATTTTATTGCAAACTCTTTTGCTTTGTCATATTGTATAGATATCTAAGGCTGACGAGTTTTTTCATATTTTTGGGTAAATTGCCTAGCTCTAAGCAACCAACGAGGGATAACTCTAGCAAACTTTGCAGGTCACAAATGGTATTTGGAAGCTTCTTCAATAGCTTGTTCTCTTAGGGACTTAACGATCTCAATTGCTTCAAATTACTTGTGGACCTTGGCAGTTCCTCAAAATTACTCTATGACAATTCCAGATACTGTAAGTGGTTACACTTGGAGATGCATGTTCTAGCAAACTCTCTAGTAATAACTCCATCATTAACTTGGTATTGAAAATAAATGGCACGCAGCCTCTTTGAAGTTGGCTTTCTCAAAAAAGGTGGGACTCCACTGAAATTTGAAATTCCCTCTAACAAAGTGCTATAGACCCCTTTTGAAATCTCATTAGTAATTAAGTGAACAATAGAGAAATCATTTTGTGCCACACTCGTTGCAAGAGAATGGACCAAATCGTGTACTTTAAATAGTAATTCTGCTCCACACTCCTTAACTTCTTGGATCAAAGATATCTTCCACAACTCTTTGACGTACTCAATACCAACATCTTCCAATGCTAATATTTCCCTTTTTGAACTAATGAGTCCTAAAGCCATCCATAACCAAGCTAAAGCAAGCCCTTCATTTGAACTCCTTTGGAAAAAAGTGAAAATGTGGCAAAACAACGTTTTAAGTGGGATGGTAAATGATCATAGCTAAGCTTGAGTACCAGCACAATGTCCTTTTTCACTTCCACTAAATCCCATGTTTCACTGTCCCTTACATGTTTCCAATGCCCATAATCACCTTAGAATATAGAAGGCTCCTTAGAGTTTTCACAAGGAGAGGAACTCCTTGAGATTTTTTGACAATGTCATTTCCAATCTCTAGAAGATCAGGACGTGGCCTCTTTTCTTTTATGTCAAATGCCCATTTTTTGAATAAGTTCATACAATGTTCATGAGAAAGACCTTTTAGATTATACACTGGATCGGTACCCATGATAGAAGCAACTTCTGCACTACAAGTAGTCACAATTATCTTACTTTCACTAGCTCCTCCGATTAGCAAATTTCTCACTTCTTTCCATCTATTGCGGTCGTTACTCCAAACGTCATTCAAGACAAGTAGAAACTTCTTGTCTTTAATGATGTCTTGTAGAAAGGTTTGAGATTGTTGAATATCTAAGTTACTCAAATTTTGATGAGTTGCGTCTTTGATGATTCCTTTGATAGTTTTCTTTAAATCAAAGTCCTCGGTTACACACATCCATAGTCGCAACTCCAATTGCTTTTTCACCCTGTAAACTAATTTAGTTAGGGTCGTCTTGCCCATACTTCCTATTCCAATAATGGGAAACACCGAGAGGTTTCTAACATATGGCCGCATCAACATTTCAATTATATTTTCTTTATCAATATCTCTTCCAATAACATCCAATTGGTTTATGAATGAGTAAGTCATTTCTCATGATTACGTATGTCCCACACCATTGTCAGCAATTTGCATATTTAGATTGAATCGATCTTTCTCAGTGCAAATCTTGGACAATCTTTCCCGAATCTCCTTGATTTTATGACTGATTTTCGCATGGAACATGAGTGGATTAGAGAGGGAGAAGAAGCAGCGTACCTTCCCTTTGACACTCCCATGGCGACTTATAACCTGCTTCTGTAATGCTTCACATTCGAGATCATCAAGCACGAAATCCATTTGGTAAATTCTTTATTCCCAGAAACAAAAATCATTTTTTTTCCGGGAATAGATTTGGAATATAATCAAGAAATAAAAAAAAGTTACTTATTGTTCCCGAGAACAATTCCTAAAATCAATTCTAATTTTTTTCTTTTTTCTTTTCTTCTTCTTCTTCCTTTCGGTTGGTTGCTGGTCTTGGCCATGTCTGACGATTGGCTAGATGAGGGCTGGCGATCTTGTTGGAGCGCCGCTGGCCCGTAGCGACGCCAAGCCTTACTAGGCCACCTCTAGGTTAGCGTCGCTTGGTGGTGGCTTGGCGAGGCCAAGCCTCGATAGTGGTTGGAGAGCTCCACCTTGCCAGATCTAGGCTAGGCTTGGCCTCGCCAGGCCAGGGTGAGGCTGACCTTGCATCGCCTAGGCGAGGTCAAGCCTCACCCAGATCTGGTGAGGCTGAGGCTAGCCTTGGGCAGGCGAGCCTTTGACAAGCTCGCTGGATCTCGCCCAATTGGTTGCCGGCCACGGCGCTACCAAGAAGGAGGAAGAAGAAGAGAAAAGAGAAAAAATTAATAAAATTAAAAGAAATAAAAAAAATTGAGAATCCTACCAAACACATTTCTATTATGGGAATAGAAATTTTGGACAGTTATCAAGCATGCTTTTTTTTTTCTCAGAAATTGTTCCCAGGAATAGAATAAGAAAAAATCATTTTTGATAAAAAATTATTCTCGAAAATAGAATTGTTACCAAATGCGCCTGGTGAATGCTGTGAGTTAGCTGCCGTGATGATGACTTCCTCACGAATGGATGAAAGGGAGGTTTTTTTCCTGCCTTTCCCTATGAACGAAAAGGACCGGCGAATGCCGCTCAACGGAAACACGCTTTCCACCCTTTCTTCATCTAACTTTCCTGGGACCAATAAAGAATCGAGATTAGATTAAAGATCCAACGGTGTCTCTTCCCAGTGTCTGTTCTTCACTTTCTGTACATGATTTACCTAAAAATATCTATCCGTGTCGCCTAGAGTAATCAGTCAACAAAACATTCTTTCATAACTAATAACAATAGATGCCTAAGCATTTTCCTTGAAGATTAGGATACTTTTTTTTATCAATTCAATTTTGTAAGTAATATAAGCGAATCAGTTTTACAAATGCACCCTGAATATATAGATATTTTTTATCCATTTTATACGGCTTTCTCGGCATTTCATTTTTAGAGATGATCTTGAATAATAAGGAGGTCATGAAACTCTTCCACAGCAACATCGCAAGTGTTGGATTAAATTATTCACCTGTCAGGCTTGTAACACATTGCCGCGAAGACGGTGCAAAAAAATTAAGCCTCGGCTTGGTCGTGCTTGAATTTTCTAAATGGCGTGTGATTCGCTTCCCGACTTCCGTACTAGTCAGTTGGAAAACAATAATGAATGAAAGGGACCAGAAGAGTTTCTTAAAAAGGGAATAACACAATTTTCATCAACATTTGGCCCTAATCTTTACTGCAACAAGAGTTCACCTAGGGGCTTCTACATAATTGTAATTAGGAAACTTTAGAAAATGGATCAATAATTTAACGTTAGGTAACAAATATCATAAACTTCTTTTTTTTGGCCTTTCGTTTTTTTATGGGGGGTTGATTGATTAAGGGTGCGCATGACAATTTTTGGAATAGAAATTGATTTCTGATCAGAAATTAATTTTTTAATTTCTATTTCAGAAATTGAGAAATTAAAAATTTTAGCTTCTGATTTCTTCTTCAAATATATTTCTGGAATAGAAAAATCAAATTGCGTTACCAAACAGATTTTTGTTCCAAACCTGTTCGGGGAATAGAGAAATAGAAAAATAGAGAAGTAGAAATTTTATCATACGCGCCTTAAACGATTACAAAGCGCATTATCAGCCATAAAAGACAAAGGCAATAAATTAAATTGGTTTTTGAGGGTGGTCATTTCATTTGTTGCCATGGCTTTATGTTCCCTTCAGGCCCACCACATAACGCGTGCTTGTACAAGACCCATCCCACATTTGTAGACGACGCTTTTCCGGAAAGAGAGAGCGTTCCAAGATGCGACAAGCGCTGCTTCCGCGAATCCCCTCCGAATTTAGATAGCAACCCGATAGCCGTTGGCCAAACATCGGAAATATCGCAGATGTTAGCTCAATATCCAAGGTCCAATGTATCTGATTGAGTGGCTTTGATCAAGCCTCGACTAAGAGCGTGTCTTGAGACTTTTTCAACAATTTTCTTTCGATAAAAATCATCAATAATGCATACCCATATTCAGAAATAGGGGTATCAAGGGAGCTTCATGAACCGCACCCGAATGGCAACTTAGTCATCTTTGGCGAGCGATCATTCTTTTTGTATTCAACTGAAAGCACCATTCTGTTATATAAGCAACGGACCCAACATTAAGGTTTTAATATGGTGCGAGTCCACCAGTGGGTTCTTCTACGACATATGGGTCAATAGTTATCTTTTTGTATTCCTACTTTCAAGCTGAAGATCCGTTTCAGTTTCGAATGACACCGATTTGGCTAAATCAACGAACTGAGCCCTCTTGACCTCATTCTCTTCTTTACGTTGTCCAATTTGGGCAGTTCTGTGCACTGTAGGTAGTCATAAGGAGATGCTCAACTTACGAGGAACTATAGCATACATAAGGGATAAAAACATTACAAATGTTATAACTTTCATATGATGTTTACTTGAATGTCATAACTTTTTTTTTTCTTTATTACAATCATTAAGTGTCGTATTGATTATCGGTGATTCGTATAGCCAGAAAAAGCAATGTGGCATTAATCTAATATAAATATGCTAACGTGGCTCGCCAAAGATATGAAGTCACCGAAAGAGTGCATACCCGATGACGTTTTGGCCATTTTGCTGCCCCAAATTGATTTGAGGATGAAATCCTAACTTAACTGAAAGGATTTCAATTTTGTTCAGAGTAATTATGTTTGAGCATCGATTTTGTCATTTGATTCCAAGGGGGAAGAAAAGAAAACCACAACGTGTTGTTGATTTTTGGTACAAATTCGTCCATAACGGAAGTAAAAGACTCAACCGGAAACAGAGAAAGAACCACTCAGTCAAGCAGAAGAAGAGATCGAAGTAAAACTCTGATCAGCCTCTCGGTTTATCGCGAAATTTGGACGACCTCATCTTGAAGGAGGAAGAAGGATAGGAGAACCAAAAAATCCTCGAACCATTTTTCTTGCCCTGCTTTTGGGCAACGGAACCCACCATGGATGTGCTTCACGGGAACAAGGTCTGCGGCAACAGCGAAGATGAGCCCATGAAGAACATGATCCCCCACTATCTGCAGTACATCGACCTGATCGGCATCGGCCACGAGGAGGCTGAGGCACGAATGTGTGTCTATGTGTGTGAGAGAGAGAGAGAGAGAGAGAGAGAGAGAGAGAGAGAGAGAGAAACTCTCACATGTTATAGTAGCAACTTCACCGCTTACAGAAGATAGATTTTCAGCATTCTACCCACTTAATTTTTTTGTGTACTTTATGATACTAGGCTAGTAAGTTCTTCGAGTAACTCGTGACATCCTTAGAAAAGAAGAATTTAGATTTAGTGTCAATAACCTTCTAACTTGAAGCATCACAGAAGGAGTCAATACACTATCTAATAACCTGCATTTAATCAACAGAGGCTTCAACGAGTAATGGGAGATTATCCGTGAACATCAAATGAGAGATCACACGACTTCGTTGACGAGTTCCAAGTGGCTTCCGGTCACCCTTTTCAACCAAATCTGTTGAAGATACGGTTGCTGATAGTTAGTTGTCTTAATTGATCCCGTGCTGATAGGAATTGATCTTAAATGATCTTGATTGGGGGGAATATTCTTTTATTTGATTTATTGTATATTTTCCTTCCTTATAGATTTAGACCTCTTGTATTATAAAAGGTGATGTAATTATACACATGAAGATATAGAAGAGAATTCCAAATTCCAAACTTTACTCTCTATCTAAACTTCTGACAAAATCCATGATTAAGTGAAAAAACCGCTCCATACAAAGGAGAAAGATGGAAAGCAAAAGCAGATCCCCTCGTCTGACACCCTTTTAGGTTGGAACCCTTCTGTTAGTTCCCCATTCCAAATAGTTGCATAGTGTTAGTCAAAATACATGGCGTGATGAGATCCAGTATGAACCAGGAAGTCCAGCCATGTAAAGTTGACGTGAATGAATTCCCATCTCAACCTGTCGTTCGTCTTCTTAATATCAACATTGACTAGCATGTGGCCTTTCTTCCCCTTCATTTTGCACATTGAATCAATAATTCCTGTGAAATGATGATATTATCTTGGATTGGCGGTCCGTAAATTGGATGAAATTGATTCAGGCTATTTGGTTTGAGACGAAGAAGAACGTGCAGTGTCTTCTTTTTATATGAGTTATTTGCTATGATGATAACTTAGCTTGCAATTGGATGAAAGGAAGGTTCTTTCCCTCCGAGTGGCCTGCAGGTTAATAGAAACATGCCTTCTACCTTTTCTTTTATCTTACTTTCCAGGGAACAATCGAGAATTTAGATTACTTCAAAGATCCAAGAGGGTCTCTTAAAAGTGTCTATTCTTTACTTCTTCTGTATGTAATTTACCTAAAAATAGTTGTCTATGTCTCTTTGACTAATTAGTCGACCGAAAATACTTTCATAATCAAAAATAATCTATGCTGTGTTTTCATATTGATGATGAAAATACTTCTTTTTTTACAATTCAATTTTGTAAGCGATATAAACATTTTTTTTTAGTTAGGAAAATATTTTCTAAATAGTTGATTTTCAACAGAACAAACGTGCCCATAATATATGAATAAGTTCACCCCATTTTATATGATTTTCTCCGCATTTCATTGAAGGGGACCCAGAATAATGAGGAGGTTACGAAAAGAATTACTGACCAAAGCAAAAGACAAAGTCTAGTTGGCATCCGAAGTGATCAAATAAAAAATAAGATGGAACAAAATGGAAGAATCAAAGCTAATTCTGCCTCAAAAATTTGAACCAAAAGGCTACCTCAGTTTCTATAACTTCTCTTCCATGCCAATCAAAACAGGCAAAGAATCGCAAGATAGCTTATGGCGATGGTGTATATGCATAAAGCAAAATGGAACAAAGTGAGATATGGACAAGACTTTGTCTGGACCGTGGAATGAACTCTTTGGTGATGCTTTGGTCCATCAGTTTTGAAATTTTTAATTCATAGAATGCAATATAACTTAGATGCAAAGTAAAATACTGATATTCCAATTACGTCTTTTTTCTTTTGTACATCTCTCGTTTTACATCTATCATGGTGATATTTCAATTTTCCTTATATTCTTTTTTTTTCTTTTGTGTTTTAAGATAATGTTGGGTCGTCTATCCGAAGTTCATATTGATTCCTCTTGTGCGTTTGGAAAGACTTTTGGGGAAAGTCTTTAGGAAAATGCAAACACTCTTGAGTTAAAGGTGTTTTTCAAAATGCAACTGTGTTTGGTAAATTGTATTTTGAAAGCCATTTGTGAAGCACTTTGAGCAAAATGGTGTTTGGAGAATTATATTTACAAAGCAACTTTGTGGTAAAAAAAAAAATTATCAAAAGAAAAATTAAAAAAAAATTGATCGGCAAGGGCAGCGGCCATCAGTGACCTCTGGCGACCTCGGATCTAGGGCAGCGAGGTCGCGCGACGCCGTCGCGACCTCTAGCGACCCCGGATCTGGGGCGGTGAGGCCCGGCGACCCCAGATCTGGAGGCGGCGAGGTCGCATGACGCTGCCTCGACCTCCGACGACCTAGATCTGGGGCGTTGAGGTCGCGGGAGGACCTCGCCGCCTCGGATTTGGGTCGCGTGACCTCGTCGCCCCCGGATTTGGGGCGGCGAGGTTGCGGGAGGTTGTGCGATGCCACTGCGACCTAGATCTGGGGGCGGCGAGGTTGCGCGACCCAGATCGGGGGCGGCAAGGTCCTCCCGCGACCCTGCCGCCCTAGTTCTGGGTCTCGGCGACCCAGACCTCGCCACGACCCACCCCCCGGCGTTGGTTGCGCCACCCCCAACGACATTCGTTTGGGCGACGGTTGCCAGCAACTACCTGCCTTTCGCCGGCGACCGGTTGCAGAAGAAGAAGAAGCTCGCGTGGAAGAAGAAGAAGCTCGGGGAAGAAGATGATGAATAGTAAGGGCGAAACCGGACAAACGAAAAATCAATGAAGGTATTTTGGGAAGAAATTTTTTTTTTAATCCCTCAAGCTTAGCATTTTCGGTAAGCTGAAAGCCCAAGGCAGGTTGGGGGCAGGTTGGGCAGCCCCCAACCTGCCTTGGGCTTTCAGCCTTGTAAAGCTAGCATTTGGGGAATGCAAACCCAAAAACAAATGCCAAACACACTTGCATTTGCCCAAGGGGCTTTGGACCCCCAAAGGGCTTTTGGGAAGTGGTTTCAAACACACCCAGAGGTTTATCTTACTAATGAAATGATCGGTAATCATTTCAACTTCGGCACATTAGACTTCTCTCAATTATAGAATCCATGTCCCGTTCTATCTCTAATTATTTGTCTATTTACTTTCTTCGGACCATCATGGATTGAACTCTTTTGCGATTTATCAGTTCCTAACTCTTAATATTCTTACTTAATAGAGTCCAATATTATTGTAGATGCAGAGTACAATATTAATATCCCAATTTTGCCTTCTTTCTTGTGTCTCCTCTCTTTTCACATCTATCAAGTTAATATTCCAATTTGTCTTCTCTTTTTAGAAGGTGTGAGATTATGGAATTTCAACTCGAAATTGATATCTGAAAAACAATAATCATGTGAGGTTTAAATGTTTAATGTTTGCTTGGCTTAGAAAAATTCAAAATTAACAGAGCAACATCAACAGAAACAAGGGCAAGCTCTCAATACATTAATTATACATGCTTGGCCTTCTTAATCAAGAGATGGATGGCAAAGTAATAGGGCAGAACAACGGTAAATATCTATCTGAAAGTCATTTCATAGACATAAGGTAAAGGTATGCTTATTTCTTCAACTATTGGATAGTTTTGGCACGGTAATGAAAACTTTACGCTTTCTCTCTGGACACATCATCTTTTCAAAGTTTTCTTTATTCTTATCTCTATCGAGCAATTGCGATGAATCCTTTATTTTACCAGGTTCATCTCAAAAAATCGACCTAAGTTTTATGGGCGCAAAAAATACCAATTAACATGGCCTTATGGAGAGCTTACACTTCACTCGCAATTGAACTGCTAGACACATCGACATGGTCTTATGAACGTTAGCTCCATAATAGTGGCAAAAACACTCTTCTACCGTCCATATTGATCGAAAATGGTAAGTACCTTTTTAACGACAAAGAAGAACTTCCATAGAAGATCCAAACTTTTTAGCTTGAAAATACTCATTTTTTTTAAACTTTTCTTTACATTAATTGTTTGATATTTTACACTTGGTCATTAGTAACTATTAATTTCTGTCACAGTCATGCAAGATATGTCGATAGAAAAAGGGGCCACTAATACATAAGGATAATTTTGGTACACAACTCGGAATCAATTGATCTGTCAATATTCGACTAATAGGAGAGTTTGAGTACTTCATCGAACTACGGGCATTATTTTTCTCTCATACTTTCATTTCAATGGCGATCTAGTTAGAAATGATTAGAGCACATCAGTCAGCTTAATCACATCTTTTGTTTAGTTTATACAACATGCCTGGAAATTTTTTCCAAAATGTTATAAACTTATTATACTTTTGTCAATTTAATTCTAAACTTTTCAATTTTGTCAATTGAGTTCTAAATTTCTTTGCATTTTGACAATTGATTCTATTCAGTCAATTTCGGCAAGAAATCATTAATATGAACGCTAGTCATTTTACGTATCACGGTTAATGCTAATGTAGATAATTTTTAATAATATTTTAATTTTTGAATTTTTTTTTTCTCTTTTTTTTTTCTCTTTTTTTTTTCCTGTTCTTTTTTGGATAATTCATGCATGATAAGAATACATAGCAGAAGAGCATGCATGGGAAAATCACGGTGTATTATCACCTACATGTTTATCTCAATTAAAGCAGCTACTTTAATAACTCCCGTTGCATGCGCAAGGTGGATACTTCATGGGATGTTTCCGTTGGCAAAGAGAGAAAATAAATAATTAAATAGATAGTTTATACTGCTTCGTTAATTTAGCTTTGATCCTTTGCTTCTCCATCTAGCCGACAGTTTTATCATTGTCTAGAATTACTTTTGTCTCAGACCCATTTTTTTTTTAAATAATAATAAACAGAGATAGAGAGAGGGGAGGGGGGGGGGAGAGAGAGCGGGTTAATGATACGAAGGCTGATTAACAAAGCATTGCAACAAATTTTAAAGTGATTTAAATTAGAATTAGTTATATTCAAGTTGTCTAGAAATAGTCTGCTGCATCATTTTGTAAGTTAATAATCTCATAAAGTTTTGTGTTAATTTGTAGCATTATTCATAAATAAATGTCATATTGAATGATTGACAAGTCCTTGCACATTGTTTCGAGGAGGGGACAAGAATTGTCTCATTAATTACAATGCTAAATAAATCTCTACCCTCATGGCATATGCATTTTTTTTTTTAGTACACACAAGAATAGTTATTCTTCACTTATCAATTTGTACTTTTTCAAAGTATTTTGCTTAATGATTTTTTTTTTCCGTTGGTTCAACTTTTAAAAAAGTGAAAAAGATTTCTCGACTCTTCCATTTAAATAAGAATCTCTTTGACGAAATTACAACTTTTCCTCTTGACATGGAGCACCTGTGGCCTGACACCGGCAATACTTTCAAAAGCTCTATATCCTCTGCACGTTTCTGGTGGCACTGAAATTGGGAAAGGAAAGACCTTTCAACTTGATTTTTGAACTGACATGTCGAGGACATAATCATTAGATGATTCGATCAGCTTTTTGACCAACCACGACCAGTATACACGTTTTTTTTGTTATAAGTTTAGATAAGTCAAAATTGTTATATTAATGTGAAAATATTTGTGTGGATTTAAATAAGCCATCATACATAAGCCACGAATAGAAAAAGTTCCGTCACATCAGTAATACGTAATAAATTAAGATTAATTCATAAAAAAATGATTTTTCGAGACAAAATAATAAAGTTTCTCAAATAAGAATTTAAATATAGCATAATAAAGTTCAATAAATAATTTTTTGACACATATAACCATCTAGTATTAAGAAGGAATTTTAGTTTTACCGTGATTGTTGCTTGTTGTAGCTACGAAAAGATTAAGCCAAGTGTGGTTCAAAAGAAAAGATCTCACTTAATGGACCATGAACCTTGCACAATTAGTGGACTTTTTGTTCGGGAATAAATCTATTTGTTATTTCATCAAATTAACTATGTGTTATACTATATAGCAAACAATAAACGTTAGATATAGAGGACCTCTAAGTTCATAGATGATGTTATAAGTCTATAATAAGTCCATCATAGTTCACTCATTAGATGTTAATTAGGGATGAGCATGAGGTGAGTGGATTGAAGGGAAAATTATCAAAAAAGTCCTAAACCTATTGCAATTATGCTAATTCAATCATAAATTTATTTTTTTAGCCAATTGAGTTCTAAACCTTTTGTAATTGTGGTAGTTCAATCCATTTGATCAAAATTGGCCAGCCAACACTAATGTGCCCATCGGCGACAATTTTTTAATAATATATATATATATATATATTTTTTTTTTTTTCTTCCTCCTTCCTCCTCCCTCCTCCTCCCTCCTTCTTCCTTTGGCTCTAGTGACTGGCCAAAGGGGAGGGCTAGTCAGTCGCTGGACTGAGGTGACTGGGCAGCTCGCCTCACCGTCGCCCTCACCCAACCATTGGTGAGGGGGGCCTTGCTGTCGCTAAGTTTGGCGAGGCGAAGCTCACCCAATCACCTCAATTTGACAACCAACCAGCCCTTCCCTCTAGCGATTGCCAAAGCCAAAGGAAGAAGTAGGGAGGAGAAAGGAGGAGGGAAGAGGGAAAAAAGAGAGAGAGAGAGAAAGAAAAAAAGATTAAAAGATTAATAAAAATAATTCAAAAAAATAAAATATCATTAAAAAATTGTTGCTGGCCACATCAGCACCGGTTGGCCAATTTTAATGGAATGAATTGAATCTATACAATTGTAAAAGGTTTATGACTTAATTAACAAAAAAAAAATTTAAGACTAAATTGACACAATTACAATAGTTTTAGGACTTTTTTGATAATTTTCCAATGGATTGAATTGCAGGTTGGAGTTGTGAGCATACGTAGCCGGTTCTAATCATTTGTCAAAAAGTTAGAATTGGAGTAATTGCATCGATCACTTCTTGAATTGGCCTATTCAAAGGTGTTTCCCATTTTTACTTGAAAATTGGTCCTTTATTCCATTTTCAATTCTTAAAATATTTTAATATACTACAAACCCGTCCTAGAACAATGGTAAAAATAAAATAAAAATACAAACACTATATCTTGGATGAATGTTAAATATGAAAAATATTCATTTGGGTAAGTAATGTTTTTAGGAAAACTAGATAAAAAGTTCGTCTTTTGTGAAAGTCCGACTTCAAGGCTGGTTCGACATTGACCTCTTACAAATTCGGGCCTCTCTAAATAAATAATTAACCGGTTGACCTAGGAATCAACGTGGATTAGAGCAAGGGGTGATAAGTTGCCAAAATAAACTTGCATAGACAAGCCCCTACGACTAGGGGTGTCAGTAACCGAACCGAAAACCGAACCGAACCGAACCGAAAAATTCGGTTTTTTCGGTTCGGTTTTCATTCGGTTCGGTTTTCATTAAAAACCGAAATTTTTCGGTTCGGTTCGGTTTTTATCGGTTAATCGAACCGAACCGAACCAACAAATAAAAGTGGAGAATTATGAGTTTAATAGAAAAAAGAAAACGAAAACCGAAAATCAAAGGTTAAAAACCAAAAACTGAAAAACCGAAAAACCGAACCGAACTGAAATTTCGGTTCGGTTCGGAAGATTTTTTTAACGGTTCGGTTCGGTTCGGTTTTTCAAAAAAACCGAACCGAACCGAACCGTTGACACCCCTATCTACGACTACTCCGAATTATTTCTAAGGCAAATGGATTCTTTCCTAACATCACCTTATTTCTCAAGTAATTGTAAACACATCATCGCTTGGAAAACTTCTAATGGATCCTCCAAAAGGATATAAAAAGAATATACATAAGGTCATATTACTTTCACCGATCATTTGCCATTGTCGAAATTCAACCTAAATCCCTATTAAATCTCTCTCTCTCTCTCTCTCTCTCTCTCTCTCTCTCTCTCTCAAAAGCACGTGTCAACTGCAAGGCAAAACAAAAATAATAATAACGGGCATTCTCCAAATTTAAGCGGTACATGCATGGCAGGGGGACAATGCGATTGATCCGTCTTACAATGTTAGCTTCTCTTAAAGCACTCTCGACTTTTCCCTCTCTCAGCGTGAAAGTTTGAGCTGCTTCTACAGGAGGGAACCACAGTGGCGTCAGACCCATCTCTGCATTCATGCAGCACTTCCCGTGAAGGGTCCAGTTCCCGGAGGGATTAAATCTGATGGGTTTCGGTCTGTACTTCGTTTGGTTTGACCAAAACAGTGTATGGTCTTTCTCTTTTCCAGCTTCGAAAGACCTTTATATATAAAGGTATATAGCCCCACAGAAAGGAAATTATGCGATTGTGTCCGTGTCTACTCTTTATTTATTGTAGATTTTGTGAGTGTTTTTGTGAGACGAGTTGGAGGGACAATACATGGGGAGATTGATAATGTAATTAAAGAATGAGAAGACACCAATCGGTGTGTGGCATACATGGGACGGTCCAGGCAAATGGTTATTGTTCTTTTTTATTCCGTTCTGTTTATCATAGTCTCATCTCTTTCTGAATGTTCTATTTTGCTCTAGATCGAGTAAAAATAAATGGATGATATGTTTGGATCATGCAGCTGATGATCATGATCTACTCTGAGTTCTTTTTCCTTTCGAGGCTTTCATGTCTGATATTCTTGGTTTCTGGAATTTGAATGATATAAGTATATCAACAAATTGTTGTCAAAGGTAATGTAAGTTATGTTCTCATCAGTTGAAATTCAATCTCGAGCATGTAATTGGAAGCAGGGGTGGTTGCCTCGAATGTCAATTTCAAGGCTTCCGTCTTTTTGGGTGAACTTATAAGATTTTCCATTTGATGATTTAATCTTTACACAATCTTTCCAAATACTCTAGATAGCACGTGTCTATATCCATCCCTTATGTCTGACATTGTCTAGAACAAAGAATAGGATAAAGATCTATAATTATTATTTAATCCAGGCTGGTTTGATACCAAAGAAAATTTCACGGAATTCCACATTCGTCAAGTAAAATAGGCCTTGCTTTCATTGTTGAAAGTTTTGCACAGAATTTGGGCAACAATTCACCAAGAACTAAATTCAATCTAGAATCAATTTCTCCCCTGAAATTAAATTAACCAAAATCGACTTAATTCCAGCAATAACCAGCAATAAATAATGCCAAATGATAATAAAATAAAGCTGCCACCAATACCAAGTATTTGACGTGGAAATCTAATGTAGAGAGGTTCAACATCAACAATACAACCATATTTCTTTACTACAAAGATGGATTAACAAAAATGAAGTAACAAAATTCTAACTGCGATTGGAGAATTCAGAGGAGGTTCTCAATGAATGAAACTGATCAACTCGTAGCCTTCGATCCCGCGAATAACATATTCAAATTTGAGCCAATTCCATCAATATTTGGACCTTGAATCTGCATCACAAAGACTTGCCCTCTTTCTTGGCTTACTCTCGGTCTTACGCCCTCTCTCTGTTTTTCTCTCTCCTCACTCTCCGGCTCGACTCCACAAACGAAGCAGCCCCACTCTTTTCTCTCTTTTTTGACTTTTTGACTTTTTCTCTTTTTGCTTTGCTCTATGTCAACGTTAGCGCGGCCCACAAGTGGCGGAACCAGCCAACAGAAAGAAAGGCCACCGTTGTAAGGAATACAGGTATAAATATTGTTGGGAATTTCTGATTCCCAGAAACCGGATTCAACTCTAAATCGAATCCCTAAAACTAATGCGGAAGACGAGCCCGGGAAAATTACATGTATCACCGATCAAAGGCACACCACGAGTTCGAGCGTACCTTGTATCCACAGACTAAACACCGACGCCGATATGAGAAAGAGAATTTAGCCCTGTTCGATCCGATGACGCCAATTCGCCTTGAAGGGAAGATGAAGTTGTCTTCTTGCCTTTGTTCTTCTTTTGGGAGGAGAGAGAGAGAAGGAACATATGTACTGTTGAAAAGGTACCTTCCTCCCTCTCTTTTCTCCCTTAAATACGTCCTCTCCAAAGGATGTCTCCCTTCGGTAAAAGACGCTCCCCCAAAAGTTACAACCCTTCAACGTGTCCCTCCATCCATGGGCCCTAAAATTGTGGGCCAGGCTTTTAGGCCCAACATGGGCGGACGGACCAACTTAGGCCCATCACATTAATTAAATAAAACCATTAGAAATGATATTGGGTTGCAAGTGGGTTTATAGTGGGGAAAAAACATTGTACAGATGGTCCTATACAAGCATTTAAGGCAAGATTAGTTGCCGATGGCTTTAAACATAAAGAAACTATTGATTATTTTAACACATATGCTCCAGTAGCATATCTAATTTGCATGTACGACGAAAGGATGTTAAGATTCCTTTTTTGAATGGTAACTTTAACTGAAGTGGTATATATGGAGCAATCGGAAGATTTTTTACTTTTGAGAAATGAGAATTAAGTATGAAAATGAGTTAAGTCACTGTATAGTCTCAAGTAATTTTCTAGACAATGACATGATAAGTTCGATTTCGTGATATTAATGAATAGACACGACCTTCATAATGCTGATGAGTGTATTTACTCCCAAGTTACCAAAGAATATGTGGTATTAGTATGTCTTTATGTGGATGGCATGCTAATTTTAAGCACAAATAGGACTGGATTAGATGAAACAAAAGAGTATCTAACTTCTTACTAAAATGGAGGAATAATTGCATAAAAAATCCTAAAATATGTAGTGAAAATTTGATTGAATTCTAAAATTTTCTGAAAAAGGAAATGCAATCAAGTTTTTTTTTTTTTTTTGTCAGAAGATGGTTGAGATTCATTACTAGCCCATAAAATGGGCACCATAAGCTGGTACATCTAGACATAATATTGAAAGCAAAGGCATAGGAGGATAATTAACCCAATTACTAGGAAAGGTGTTTGATCGATGTGCACGTGCAACCCAATCTGCTGCCATATTGGTCTTCTTGGGCTCATATTGAATAGAGATATCACCGATTTGGGTTGCAAGAAGCTTGCAATCCATAATGAAAGGTTGGGCTTGCCAGGGGGGTCTTTTCGGATTATGATGTTGTCAACAAGTGATAAGCTGTCTATTGATACGTGGAGTGGCAGATCAAGAGTGTCGAAGACTTAAGGGGCTTCAGTTTGTGCGGTTTGGTTGATTTTCATCTCCTTTACCCACTGCAAAGCCCTGCGCAAAGCTAGGGTTTATGCGATCATGGCTGATGGAGCATAAATCGGCTTGGCGAAGCTTGCGACAAGGCGACCAGCAGTAGTTCGGCATACCCCTGCCACCGATCCTGTCTGGTTCGAGCTACTCCAAACAACATCAATGTTGACCTTCAACGAAAATAGGTCAGGGGGTTTCCAAGTTTCGCAATTGGTTTTGTCTGGTGCTGTATTGTTTGATGGTTTCTTCCCATGTTTTCCCCATTTCAGGTGCAGATCTGCTGTAATCCAGGCGTTTTCTTGGGTGCGAGAGCGAGCCGGCTTGATTCCCTTGAAGATCGTTGCATTGCGGGTTAGCCAGATGTTCCACAAAAGAGCTGCGAAGAGGGCTTTTGATCTGCCATCAATTCTGGTGGTAAGATTCTCAAAAATCCACTTGTCTATTCTAATTATGTGTTCTGGGTTTGTGTCGGCTTGATTTTGAGGGTCTAACCATGCGGTTTTTGTCCAACCATAGAGGATGAAGAGGTGCTCCATGGTTTCTGGGGCTTGGCCGCAAATCTGGCACAACAGATCAGGTATCATTTTCCTTTGGTGAAGATTTTCTTTGGTTAGGAGTGAATTGTTGCATATATTCCAGATTAGGAATTGGATTTTTGGGGATGTAGGAAGTTTCCACATTGTAGGCCAGAGCGACTTTGGTGTTTGGTATGATGGGGAGGGTTGTTGGTTGTTTGGATGCGTGGCTGAGCCGTGTATGCGATTGTATCTGCTTTTGATAGTGTAGATGCCTGACTTGTTTGCAGTCCATACAAGTTTGTCTGGTCTAGAATGAAGGCAGAGGGGTTGAGCTAGTATCTCGTTAGCTATATCTTCCTGAAACAGGGTTGTAACTCTGTTCACAATCCACTTTTTGCTCTTACTTTCTATTAGATCAGCCACTAATCGTGGTTCTTCCTTATTAGCTGGACTAATGAGTCTTCCAGTAGGCAACCATAAATCTTCACGAATTTTGATCGTTTTCCCATCCCCAATCTCCCATCAGGTAGCTGGTTCAATTACTTCTCTCCCCTATAAAATACTCTGCCAGCCCCATGATGGACAATTGCCTTTTTTTGCTGCCCAAAAATCACTTCTAGGAAAGTAGATGCTTTTCAGCACTTTGCACCATAAGGCATTTGGTCGATTGATAATTAGGGGTGAGCATGGTTCGGGTTGGGCCGGTCCACCCCCTAACCCTAGGACCAACCCGCACAGTGCTGGTCCTCGATTTTTTGGACCAAGGACCGACTCTATTGAGTTTAGGACCAAGGATCGGACCAACCTAATGGGTTCGGTCCGGTTCCAGGGTCAACCGGGACCAGCCGATAATTTTTTAATTCATTTTTTGTACTCCTTAAAAAAAACGATTGAGGACTAGACTAACCCAATGGGTTCGGTCCGGTTTCAAGGTCAACCTAGGACTAACCAATAATTTTGTATTTCATTTTTTGTACTCCTTGAAAGGGCAACTAAGGACCGTACCGACCCAATGGGTTCGATGATGAGCAAGGTCAGCTAAGAAAGGCAAGCGGTGAGGGTCAAGGGGGTGAGCATCAAACATAATGAGCATCAAATGTCAAGCAAGGAGCAACAAACCAAGCCAGCATCGAGCGGCGAACGGCACGAGTGACCCAAAGCGAGCGAGGCGAGTGTCGAGTGACGAGTGGAGAAGTTGTTTATTTCAATTTTGGCAAATTGAAGACTAAGTGAACAAATAAGACAAAAGAGAATGAATACTATAGGAGGATGCCATTAGGAGTTGTCTATACATTTTTGGATGTCATGAGGACCCTTACAAAAACATTTTATTCCTTCGTAAATTACGACTATTGACGTCGTAAAATGCATTAAAAATCTAAGATATTAAAGAACAATGTAAAATTACTTGAACTCCTCACTAAATAGCTGTTTAATGTTGTTGACATCGTTTATTTTAAGGTTTTCTCTATATAAAAAATTATAAATAATTTATTAAATATATATATTTAGGGTTGGTTCGAATTGGACCGACCCAGAACTCTCACGACCGAGGACCGACCCGCACAGTGTTGGTCCTGGAATTCTAGGATCAAGGACCGACCTAATCTCCTTGAGAACCGGACCAGGACTGGCAGGGTTGGGCCGGTCCAGGGTTGGTCTAGGGTCAACCCTGGACCAGTGCTCACCCCTATTGATAATCCTCCATGCTTGTTTTCCCAGCATGGCTAAGTTAGAATTCAGCAGATCTTTGAAACCCAAACCACCATTATCCTTCCTGATTTTCAATTCTTACCACTTTTTCCAATGGACACCTCTTTTTTCAGCATGCTGTTTCCACCAAAAGGAAGCTATTCTTTTCTCTATGGTTCGACATATAGAAGTTGGAATTTTAAATATAAACATCACATACTGAGGAATGGCCTGAATGACTGTTTTAATAAGGATTTCCTTGCCAGCTTTTGAAATTAGCTTCACTTTCCACCCTTCCAATTTCCTTTCTACCCTTGTCAACATCCAAGCAAACATGTGCTTTTTTGTTTTCCCCCAATCAGTTGGAATACCGAGATACTTTCCTATTTGTTTAGTGATAGCAACTCTCAATTCTGAAGCTAGATTCTATTTGAGATGAGGAGGGCAGCTCTTCCCAACAAAAAGCCCAGATTTGTTGAGGTTTATCGCTTGGCCTGTCACATAGCAATATTGATTCAGTACATTAGAAACATTCTGAGCTTCTCGGATTGTGCCATCTAGGAATAAAATGACATCATCTGCAAATAGGAGATAAGATAGAGTTGGACAAGTAGGATTTAACCGAATACCTTTAATAGTTTCATCTTGAACAGTTTTGCGCATTAGGGTGGAGAGGATATTTGTCATGATAATAAAGAGGTAGGGTGAGAGGGGATCCCCCTATCTGATGCCTCTAGTAGGTTTAAACTCAGCTGATGGCTCACCATTAATCAAGATATTAAAAGATACTGAATAGATGCATAGTTTAATCCACTGAACCCATCTCGCATGGAAGCCCAACTTCAGCATGTAATCACAAAGAAAATCCCATTCCACTCTGTCATATGCTTTTTGCATATCTAATTTGAGAATAACTTGATGTTTACGGGTCTTTTTCCTCACCCTTAATTAATGGATCACCTCTTGAACAATAAAGATGTTGTCTTGGATCAGCCTGTTGCTCATGAAAGCTGTTTGTTCTTCTGCAATGAGCATTGGCAGCCATGGTTTAAGCCGGTTAGCCAGTACTTTGGCAATGATTTTGTAATTGAAATTGCAGAGGCTAATGGGCCTGAATTGGGTGATGTTTTTTGGGTTAGAGAATTTAGGGACGAGGGTAATATGGGTTCTATTTATTGCTGGTTCAAATATACCTAGGCCGAGGAAAGAGTTTACCATGTTGAAGAGATCACCATTGATGATGGGCCACTGACTTTGATAGAATAAACCAGTTAAACCGTCCGGGCCCGGTGCCTTAGAGGCCCATAGCTGAAAAACTGCAGCTCTAATTTCTTCTTGAGTAGCTGGCTTGATTAAATCTGCATTTATCTCCTCAGTTACCACAACTTGACACTGATCCAATACAAGTTGATAATTCCGGTCGCCAATAGAAGTGAATAAAGATTGATAAAAGCTGGTAATGTGATGAGTAATGGTTTCAGGATCCCTGCACCAGGTATGATCATCTAGCCGAAGCATAGAAATTCTGTTTCGATGTTGTCATTGAATGGTGGTTGCATGAAAATATTTAGTATTTTGATCGCCCCATTTTAGCCACTCAATTCTTGATTTCAGACACCAATATATCTCTTCCTGCCTCCATAGCACTACAATCTTTCGAGTTATGCTGCTGGTTGCCTCTCTGTAGTGTTCTCCAGTGGTACTGTTTGTTAGTTCCATAAGACAAAATTTGAGGGAGTTAATATGTTTTTGGGCATTATGGAATTTTCCCTTGCTCCATTTATGTAAATCTGCTTTCAGCCGTTGTAGTTTTTGAAGAAAACTAGTAGTAGCAGAGTTATGTACATTCCATACCCGCTGCATGACTTGCTCAAAATGAAGGTCTTTGAGCCAAAAAGGTTGAAACCTGAACTGTTGCTGGAATTTCCTACCTGTTTGATAGAGGGATAGGATAATCGGGCTATGATCCGAGCCGATGATTCGTAGAGCAAAGGCCTGTGCATTGAGATGTTGCACTCTCCAGTCCATAGTATAGAGTACCATATCTAACCTCTTTTTAACTAATGCAGTCCCTTATCTTTTATTTGACTAGGTGAAGGCACAGCCCTTGCTTTCAACATCCATCAGAGAGCAGTCATCTAAGAAGTCCCGGAAAGCTGCAGTGCGATATCGGTTCACCTCCCTGCATCCAACATTTTCCCAATGGTAAAGTATTTCATTAAAATCCCCAATACATAGCCATGGTAACGGGTTAGAGGAGTTGCTGTCTTTCACTAGGCGCCGAAATCTAAGTCGCTCCTGGAAATTTGTGGGTGCATGCAAAAAGGAAATACGCATTAGGCTGCCACTTTGAACATCTTTACATTTAATATTAATGAGATCCTTGTAACTCCCTTCCACTTCCACTTGGATCTCTTCGTCCCATGTCAGTGCTAAACCTCCAGCTATGCCAACTGGTTCAATAATATAGGAATGCTTTAAAAGAGTCTTTTTCCTTACTCACTCCACGACATGGTTCCGATTTTTTATTTCCATGATGAACACCAGGTTGGGCCGTTTTTGAGCCACAAGGGCTTTAAAGTGCTGGACTGTCAAGGGGTTGCCCAGCCCTTGACAGTTCCAGCTAAGAAGTTTCATCTTTGCTGAGGTGGCTTTTTGGGGCTAGTCACCAAAGCCCTTGTGCTTACCCCTTCCCAGGACTGGACCGGGGTATCCAACAACAGAGTTTCATCCAACACATGCTCTTGTGTCATTTTCTTTTCATAGGGACTAACCCTTTTTTGTTTCTTTGCTGCAGGAGCTTTGTAGATTGCCTTTCCTTTCTTTATATTCTATGAAGGCAGCTCACTACTAACTGGATAGAGGAAGAGGGTCCGCTGTTCTTCTGAGGTATGACTTCGATTTAAGCTCAGGTATATGTTTTTTTAGGTTGAGCAGGGACAATCGCCAGAGCGTATGATTCTGCCATTGTTGTTGTGGCTGGTGTTTCCAGAACCTCTGTTTGTGACTCCATGACAACCTCGTCATCCAATTCCAAAAGATCAAGGTCACCATAAAAGGTTTTCCAGTAGGGGCTATTTTCCTTCACTTCTGCCTTCAACCAGGATCCATAACGGCCTGGTTGATCATGAGGTAAGCCAGTTTCTTCATAAGGTATTTTAGAACATACAATTGCATAGTGTCCTATTCGGCCACAAGAATAACAATAATGGGGAAGCCTTTCATATTTATAATCAATCCACCATTGTTTCCCCCCACAGGAGATGACATTGCCTTTTTTAGTGGGCTAGACAAGTTTAGTGACACTTTGGCTTTCCCATTTGTTGCAGAATTTAGACTTCTTGCCTCAATTTTTATCTCCTCTACTTCTCCTAGTTTGGTGGCTAAGAGGCGTATGGCATCTTCATTGATCCTAGCTTGGGGGCAGATCTTTGAAGTGGACCCAAAACGCATAATGCGTAAATTCATAACAGTGCTCAGGTATGTTTGGATCACATTCTTTTAGGACTAAGAGGTTGCCTGAGAAAGACCATGGTCCAGATTGTAGCACCCTTTTTTTTCTCTTCCTTAGATCGAAAGGTAAAGGAGAAGAAACCTGGTTCAATCTGTTCGCATTGGACAGAGTTGGTTTTCCAGGCCTGTTTCATAGTAGTACTAAAGGCTTGAAAATTGACATTTGGTCTCGAATAGAGCTTGCCATATAGGGTTAGCTCACTTTGTTTTTTTGCTGCTTCTGGAAGGTCATTGCCGAGATCCGTGAAGTCTTCATCGGACCATAGGTCACTCATTCTACGGCATAGAGCTGCTAAACGAATGTGATTTTCGTTGTTTTCTGCCATATCCCGGTTCTGTAACACTAAACGGTACTTTTGGCCTTAGAATGAAGGGAGCTCTGGGATTGCTTACGAACTAATGGAGTGCGATTGACATAAAACCCAAGATTCAACAAGGCACCAAGGGAGAGTACAAACCCTGTGATCTCAAGAACAATCCAGTTGAGCAATGGGAGACCGGGTGTACTGATTCTGCAGGAAGGCTTTGATCTTACCTTTTGAAGAGGGCTAAGCTTCAAATATGCAGAATCCTTGCTAGGGGAGCAGAATCCTGAAGATCTGGGGTTTCGCATCAAAACCCATCGGTAATGCTTCCCATGGGTACTCGTTGAAGTAAAGGAAGAGGAGAATATGACTCTAATCTGGAGGGGGGGTGAAGATACGCAGCCATGATTGAATAGAGTTAGGGTT
This sequence comes from Eucalyptus pauciflora, assembly GCA_007663325.1. Classification (NCBI taxonomy): domain Eukaryota; kingdom Viridiplantae; phylum Streptophyta; class Magnoliopsida; order Myrtales; family Myrtaceae; genus Eucalyptus; species Eucalyptus pauciflora. The sequence continues at coordinate 472,239 of VMYD01000410.1, read as the reverse complement.
TATGCTTGGGTTGAAAGGGATTTAGGGCTACTATCACCACAGGATAGGGAAAAGCTCAACCAAGTTGAGAGGAAACCTCGTAGGGGACAAGGAGGAGGGGTTCGCAAGCCTACAGGGCACCACCTTGAGTGGGCAAAATTTTCTCTAGAGGAATGCCTCGGCAGGCACACGGAACATAATGCAATCAAGTTCAAAAATATGTGAAATTGATGCAATTGAATCCCTTTGTAAGCTTCCGTCCAAATTGGTGAACATAAAATGATGTTCTAGCTTTATTTAAATATTTTTTCCCTTTTACTTGGTCGCCCACATGTTCAAAAGGACGCCATTTTCTTCTCCCTTCCTCAGTGACGCAAAAAGGCATCGTTTTTGTTGATGCTTTCTGATTGAACGAAAGAGCGCCAAGAAAAAAACGACATCGTCTTGGTTAGCCCCAAACCGAACCAAAAAGCCCCAAATCGGTCTCCTTTGTCCGAGCCCTAAATTTGTCCTCTTCGTCATGATTGCACAGGGGAGGATGGAAGGAAAAAATCGAGCGAAAATCTGAGGGCATTTCAATTGTTTCTTCCTTTGAAGGTCATTGGAATCGACACTTGGGCTTTGGATCCAGTTTAGCTTGTTAATGCTGCCTGCAATGCTCCTAATGTTCTCATTGCCGAGGCAAAGGTCGATCCCTTGTATCCAGATTTAATGGTTGACCCTCTATATCCGGCGTCCCCTTAGCAAGCTGCCTCATCAATTGCCACTGGGTACCTTTTATTTTTTTACATGCCTAATGACTATTTCACATTGCAGCTACCTGAGAAACAGTTGATGTTGCAGGGCAGTGTGTACTAGTCTTTAGCAAGAATTGGGTGTTGGTCTTGCTTCAAAACAGCAGAATAAAGAAAGGACACCCCACCACAAATGAACCATTTTGTTTGCAAGCTGCACTAGGGATTTCGTTAGCACCCTGGATTACATTTTTCACAAGGGTGAGATTGTTTTTTTGCTGATTCTTCGCATTCCATTGGGGGCTAATTTAAAGGTTTCTAATGAAGATATTTGCACATCTAAGTCTCTATAATGTCTACCCTGAAATGAGCTTACCCTTGTATGGATATTTCTTTTTGTTGCTGCTGTAACGACGGAGTCCTTACTAAAGCTCTTGGATGAGGAGAGCATGAGGGAAGACGCAGCCCTTCCTTCTCCAAAGTGGTCTAATGCCATACACTAGTCTGAATCAACATGGTCGTAATTAGGATTCATGGTTCGGCGATTTTGGGAGTCTAAGACTGATTGTGTGTATGCTGAAGCATTTGTAGGTCACGCCAGAGACACCAAGGAAAGTTATGAAGAAGCAAATAACTCGACAGCACTCGCTTGTTATAAGAATGGTACATATTCTTTCTGCCATCTTCCTCGAGTTGGGGATCATTGCTGTGATATTTTTATATAATGCCCCCCTTTTTTCATCCACAGAGAAATGACAGTTCCCCCTATAGATGCGTTTTTTTCTCTTTTGGGGCTAACATAAATTTGCTTAGGAATGTCCATTTGCTCTTTTGCATGTACTGGAAGATCCTCTTGCAGCAAGTAGTTGATTATAGTATGCATGCCCTACTTTTTGTCCTGATTTTTCACTCTTGGTTAGCGAGTGTAGATACAAGATTATAAATTCACACCACAAATTTAGAGAGAGAGAGAGAGAGAGAGAGAGAGAGAGAGAGAGAGAGAGAGAGAGAGAGTAGGAACTCTTTGTTGGAGAAAACTTCCTTATTTGTTTTGAAACTGACAAAACGTTTCCATTAGTCTAGTCTGAAGACTTGCAGACTCTGTCGTCAAAGTCTGAAGACTTCCAAACTCAAGTTTTAAAGTCTACTCTCACTGATAGCTTATAGACCAACGAAGAAAAGATTTATCCGTTAAAGAAGACTTATCCAAATGCAAGTATATCTGTAAGGATTCGGTTCGTACGGTTAAAGAAGATCTCATGGCCGGAGATAGCATCTCGTGATTAATTATTCTTATTGAAATCAATTTGGATAATTAGATCTGTTGATTGGCGAAGTATACTTGGAAGGTTCTACTTATGGAAATCTAGATTCTAATTGTATGGGCGAGCAGAATTGGTGGGCTATCTTCACATTCCTTAAATGACTCGAGATCTCCTTTAATTGATTCTGTCCAACGGGTAGATTGGAAGAATTCCTTTGGAAGGTGCCAACGGTTATAATGGCATGGAGGGGTATATAAGGAAGACGCTTAAATTATTTGATAGTGTGTGCGAGAGAAAAATTCCAAAGTCTAAATCTCTTAGTTTTTTGCTGTTTCAATCGCTGAGCTTATATTGTACTCAAAAGAGAGATTAAATACTTGTGAGACATTGATGAAGTGTAGTAGAGTTTCTACACTGTGGAACCAAGGACGTGAGACTGTAAAATCTCTTTTGGTTCTTAGTGAGATCCAGCCAGGGGACTGTTAGTGCAGGAGAGTGGACGTAAACTTGGTCTAAGCCGAACCACTATAAACCTTGTGTCTCAATTCTCTTTCCCTAAACTCTTTACTTTATTTCGTCATCATATTTAAACTGTTTATAGTTTGTTACATTTTCAGTCTGTTATTCTTGAAAGACGAATTGAGTTGCTAAGTTTTGCAAAAACTTTTTAAACACCTATTCACCCCCTTTAGGTGTTCTTACTAGCCCTATCAATTGGTATAAGAGCTTGTGTACTCATTTTAATTGAAGTGTTTACTTATGAGTTAAAGATCTATGACTAGTATGTTGGCTCCAAGTTTGGTTGAAGGCCAGAGTAACACCAGACCACCTTACTTCGATGGAAATGAATATACTATATGGAAAAATAAGATGAAAGCATTCTTAAGATCAAAAGATATTCTAGAATGGGATGTGGTTGAAAAATGAGTCATTCCTAAAGCTGCATCAGTTTCATAAAGAGGAAAAGAAGCCGCGGATGCTAGTGAGATGACTCAAGAAGAAATAACCAAGAGACAAGCTCTTGATACTAAAGCAATTTACTCTTTATATTGTGCGTTATCTCCTACTGAGTATAACAAAATATCTTCTTGTGAAATAGCTAAAGAAGTCTGGGATAGGCTTCACATTACCTATGAAGGAACTGATCAAGTAAAAGAAACAAGGATTAATATTCTGCTCGGACAGTATGAAGCATTCAAGATGAAGCCATCAAAATCTATCACTGATATGTTTATTCGTTTTACAGAAATTGTAAATGGACTAAAGTATCGAGGACAACCAATCTTAGAACCAATGAAGGTCAACAAATTGCTGCGTGGACTATCCAAAAACTGGAATCACGTAAAGACTTAAATAAGGGAAACACAAAGGATCATGCCACTTTCTGTAGACGAATTCGTTGGGACACTTCAGTCATATGAAATGGAATAAATCAACGAGGAGGAAGATCCTAAAGGTAATAAGTCAATTGCTTTAAAATCTAACGATGATTATGATGCTACAGATTCTGAAGATGATATGGACGATGAAGAGTTAACTCTTATGATAAAGAGGTTCAGAAAATTGAACAAAAAGGGAAGAAAATTCAATTGGAAAAAACAAAGCACTCAAAGGTTTCAAAACAAATCAAATGAGGATGATGAAACAAATAAAAATATAATATGTTTTGAATGAAAGAAAAATGGACACATTAGACCCAACTATCCTCTATTGAAGAAAAAGAAAGGAAAAACTGAAAAATACCGAAAGGCACTCAAAGTAGAGACATAGAGTGATACTGAATATGAAGAAAGTGATGAAGATTATGCCAATATTTGTCTAATGGCAAAATCAGAATCAGACTCAGACTCTGAGATAGATACAGACACAGACACAGACTCAGACAGCGAAGTCGAGGTAAGCAATTTAAAAATTCCTACTGAAGTCTTGAAATACATTGATGAGCTTTGTATTAATCTCAAAAACCTCTCTTAAGAGGATTTCCGAACTAAAAAGGGAGAATTCTACACTGAAGCGATAGGAAAATTCTTGGAAAGAAAAGTTTGAAAATTTAGAGAAAAGTTTTATTGTTTTGAAAGAAAATGCAGTCTCTCTTTCAAAAGAAAATACGATTTTCAATAGGATCTGAAAACTTGGAAAAGATTCTTTTAGTACAAAGACCTTATTTTAACAAGTTAGGATTGGGAATGACTTCAGAAACTATTTCTCTAATTGATTTTCCAAAAGTGAAGAAACGAATCAAACAAAGACCCACAATTTTTTTTTTATAGAAATCATTTTCAAAAAGTTTTTGTAAAACTCGTTGGCCGAAGTGTTCTCAAATTTTCAAAGTGCAACAGCTCAAAACACTTTGAGAAAGAATGTCTTATGGTTTGGAGACCTGTTAAGAAGGAATGGGCAAATACTGCATATTGCACTCACTCCTCTAGACCCAAGAAAATATGGGTACCAAAGAAAGCTTGAGTTTCTTTTTTAATTGTAGGTTACTATTAAGAAAAAAAGGTAAAATGGTATTTAGATAGTGGTTGTTCAAGACATATGACTGGAGATTCAAGTTGTTTTATAAAACTTGTTCAAATGAGTGGTGAAAAAGTCTCTTTTGGTGGAAATAGCAAAGGAATAATTGTTGGGTGTGGAACTGTACAAATTGGAAGTCTCACAATCAACAATGTCTCCCTGGTAGAATGACTAAATTACAATCTACTTAGCATTAGCCAACTGTGCGACACTAGATTCAAAATCAATTTCCAAGAAGGTGTATGCTCGGAACTAGTAAAGATCTTTCTCAATCTTTTACTGGACGAAGACATGGGAATATCTATCTTATGGATATAAAACCAGAAATGTCTCAATGTCTCATATCAATTCAAGATGAAGCAAATCTTTGGCATCAAAAGCTTGGCCATGTCAGCATGAAACAAATTACCAAGATCTCTTCCAAGAACCTTGTTCGTGGGCTGCCCAACCTGAAGTTTCAAAAATCCGACTTATGCACACCATGTGTGTTAGGAAAACAGGTAAGAAGTTTTTTTAAACCAATAAATCAGGTTTCTACTAATCGTGTTTTGCAGCTTTTGCATATGGATGTTTTTGGACCAACTAGAACTAAAAGCATTGGTGGAAAGAAATATTGCCTAGTTATTGTGGATGATTATTCTCGATTTACATGGGTTCACTTTCTAGCAAGTAAGTTTGAAACTTTCTCTCACTTTTCTAAGTTTGCCAAGAAAGTTCAGGATGAGAAATAATATGCTATTTCAAGCATTCGGATAGACCATGGAGGTGAGTTTGAAAATCGAAACTTTACAAAATTTTGTGATGAATCTGGTTTTCAGCATGTTTTCTCCTCTCCATATACTCAAAATAAAAATAAAAATTGAGTTGTGGAAAGAAATAATAGATCTTTGCAAGAAATGACAAGAAATCTTTTAATATAAATTAATATTTCTTCTCGTTTTTGGGCTGAAGCAGTTTCTATAGCTTGCTATATTATTAACAAAGTATTCTTAAGGCCTATTCTGGAGAAAACTTCCTATGAGTTATTCAAAGGAAAGAAGCCAATTGTTTCTTACTTTCATGTGTTTGGTTGCAAATGTTTTGTTTTGAAAAATGCAAATGATCGAATTAGTAAGTTTGAAGAAAAATCAAATGAAGGAATTTTCCTTGACTACTCAACCTCAAGCAAAGCTTACAGAGTATTCAACAAGAGACTCAGTCTGTGGAAGAATCTATGAATGTCAAATTCCAAGACTCTTCGCAAAATCAACTGATTTAGACTCAACCTGAAGAATTTGAACTTGCTCTAGACTTTACAAAGTTTACCTCACTCGAAGCAGCTCAGACCTCTGAAAATCAACAACCGGCAGAATTTGAAAAATCAGCTGAAGAAGAAGATTAGTAATCTGTCAGACCAACTAGTAATTGGAAGCACAAGTCTAGTCATCCCAAAGAACTCATCATCGGTGATATTGATGAATGGATTCACACTAGATTTAAAAGGCAAGAAGAGTCAAGTGTAGTGGCACTTATTTCTGAAATAGAACCCAAAAGCATAGAAGAAGCTTTAGTTGACAAAAGTTGGATGGAAGCAATGCAAGAAGAACTCAGACAGTTCAGCATTAACGACGTATGAGAATTAACTCATAAACCAAAAGGTAAATCCATTATTGGAGCTAAATGGGTTTTCAGGAACAAGATGGACGAAAAAGGAAAAGTGGTTAGGAACAAAGCAAGACTCGTGGCCAAAGGATATACGCAAGAAGAAGGGATATACTGTGATGAAACCTACGCACCAGTAGCCAGGTTAGAAGCAATTAGATTATTACTTGCTTTTGCCTATTATAAAAATTTCAGGTTATTCCAAATGGACGTTAAGAGTGCATTCCTAAATGGATTTATTCAAGAAGAAGTCTATGTGGAACAACCTCCTGAATTTGAAGATCTAAAAAAACCAGACTCAGTGTTCAGACTGAAAAAGGCTCTATATGGATTGAAACAAACATCTAGAGCTTGGTATGACAGGTTAAGTAAATTTCTAATCCAAAATGATTTTGTCAAAGGAAAAGTAGATACTACTTTGTTTATTAAAAAGAAAGGTAAAAACTTTCTACTTGTTCAAATCTATGTTGATGATATTATATTTGAACCATCTAACGAAAACCTGTGCAAGAAGTTTTCTAAGTCTATGCAGGATGAATTTGAGATGAGCATGATGGGTGAACTATCTTTCTTTCTCGGATTACAAGTGAAACAATCGAAGAAGGAATTTTCATTCACTAAGAAAAATATGCAAAAGAACTTGTTAAAAAGTTCAGACTGGAGAATTGCAAAAAGACTGAGATACCAATGTCAAGTTCTTCGAAGTTGGACAAAGATGAGGAGGAAAGAAAGTAGACCAAAAACTTTACAGGAGTATTATTGGTTCACTTCTTTATCTTACTGCTTCTAAACCTAACATTTTGTTTAGCGTTTGTATTTGTGCTAGATTCCAATTTGATCCCAAAGAATCTCATCTAAGCGCCGCAAAACGTATCATTAAATATGTTGCAACTACCTCAAAGTTAGGTCTGTGGTATCCCAAAGGAGACTTTACTCTCCTTGGATATTTAGACACAGATCTAGCAGGTTGTAGAGTTGATAAAAAGAGTACTTCTGGTACTTGTCAATTGCTGGGAAACAGGACAGTATCAAGGTTCTCAAGGAAACAAAGTACAGTTGCTCTTTTAACATCAGAAGTAGAATACGTGGCTCTTAGAAGTTGCTGTTATCAAATTCTATGGATAAAACAACAACCGAGAGACTTTGGAATCGAAGATTCATGCATGGAGATCAAATGTGATAACACTAGCGCAAATAATCTCACAAAGAATCCAATTCTTCATTCTAGAGCAAAGCACATAGAAATTCGACATCATTTTATTGGAGATCATGTTCAAAATGGAGAAGTTATGATTCATTTCATTGATTCAAAGAATCAACTGGCGGATATATTTACAAAGCCACTGGAGAAAAACCTATTTGAGTCTATTCGCACCAGACTGAACATCACATCCTTTATACATTAAAGTCTGAAGGTGCTCAGACACAAAGGTAAAGTCTGAAAGTGATCAGACTCAGAAGACCAAGAGTTGTGACTGTAACTTATTTCGGTACTAGTACTTTAAATCTTTTGGTTAAAAACTTAAAAAGGTACAATTACTTATTAATTGCTAATTGATTGGAATAATCTTTCCAAGTTGTTTGGATTTATTCATTTTCAAAAAGAGCAGTTTTTCAAAAAGGTAGTTATTCTTTTTCAAAAAGGCAGTTATTATTTTTTGAAAAGGCATTTCTAAATTTTCCTTTGTGACGATTCGTTTACTCCGCTTCACTCGCTTTATATACTGTTGAAATCCGTCCTCTTCGCTTTCACTCTCAAACCCTAAATTATTGAACTCCCACTTGCTCTCACTTTCACTGTTGTTTAATCTAAAAAGTTCACCTTTTTGAGCAAGTCTGTGAGTTTCTTTTTGAAACGACAATGTCTTCAAGAAAGTCTTCGAGAATCGCTAGCAGGGGACCACGACACATGCCTGAGGGTCTTACGCATTTCGATTTGACCGAGGAAGAAGATTCTTCTCCACCACAGTGGCCAAGTCAACAACAACCTTCTCAGCAACGTCAGTCTCCTCCACCGACTCAACCAGAAGAAGAAATTTTGGAGGATGTTGAACCTGTAAGAATGCTAACTCCTAAGGTTGCTTTCAAACTTTATTCTTGTTTGAAAAGCTGAGGAACTGATATGTCTTTGATTGATGAATTCTTGAGAGAGAGAGGCTACGGGAATGAAACTTTATTTTTGCGAGACATGGAAAAGATGGGTATTGCAGAAAAGGGATCGGCTGAAAAAGCCTTTGCTAATTTTCCGAGTGACCCGCAAGTTGGTACTGCTAATCAACCAATAGGACAGGATGACGACGACCGTATGTTTACCCATTTTCAACCTAGAACAGGAGTTGCTGCAAATGTTGCTGGGGATAGTTCAAGTCTATTCAGATCGAAGAATCGCAAGAAGGTTTACTTTAATCTAATGAAGAGAGGGGTTATGAATCCTAGGAGTGTTGACTTTGGTTTTCTAGATTTGGTGAAAGTAAATGTGTGAGAGAAGCTTGCTCTTTTGCAATTAAAGCATTTTTGTTCTGAATCTACTGCTACTTATCCAGAACTCACAACATACTTTTATTCGAACTTATCCTTCTTGAATGCAAATAGTTTCTCTTTCACAGTAAGGGATAATGAGTTTTTGGTGGATATGGATACTTTGGTTGACCTAATTGGGGTGGAAAGAGTGTGTTTCCAACCAATTAGTGTATCCATTGCTCACACTACTTTGTCGTTGGTGAAAGACAAGGATGCCGAAGGAAAAATATCCTACTCTAGGATGAATGCCTCCAACATCTTGCTGCACAAAATCGTGATCAACTGCATCCGTCCAAATTCGACATCAAAGATTGATGTATCTTGGGCTGAAGCAAAATTGATGTATGCCATCAATATTGGTTACAAATTCTCATGGCCTCACACCATCATGTTTCACATGTACAAGACAGTTGTGAAAGATAAGGGACAACTCCCTTATTCTGCTCTTATCACGTGTCTTTTTAGACATTTTAATATTCACATCCTTGCACCATTATGTTTGACAAACATTTCTCCTATGGTGATTGGATTTAAAATGGTCACAAAGATGTGGTTGAAAGAACTGAACAGGGTGTTAGAGCGCATGAAGGAGAAGTCTCCTGTCAAAGTAAGACAAGACTCTGCTGCAGCAAAGAAAAAAGGAAAGGAGCCCATGGATGCTCCAGTAAAGAGAACACTCATCTTGCAGGATGAAGAGGATGAGAATGAAATGACTCTTTCAACTTTGAGAAACTTAAAGAGTTTTGTCAGCTTTCAAGAGACAAGAGAAGGACCTGAAGAAGGAGAAAAAGAGAGAGAAGAGACTGAAAAGGAAGATGAAGAACAGAGAAGGACAGAGGAAGAAGGAAGAGAAGAGGAAGAAGAAGATAGAGAAGAAGAGAGAGAAAGGGTCAAGAAGACTCCGTTGAGACAACCTTAGCTGTCTCCTTGTCCAGTGAACCTGATATGGCTGGAACTGCTGATGTGCATCATTTTGAGGCTGAAGTTGAACAAGAAGAAATCTTTCCTACTCCACCTGAAGGCAACAAAACAGGGGGAGCTGTTGGACAACAAGGTATTTCTTCACCTTTCTTTGCTAGTGATGTGAGTCGTTCTGCAGCAGACCCAGAAGATGTGTATACCTCTCATTATCCAGAAGCATCCACTTATAGCCATGGTGGACAATCTGCTAAGGTTCCATCCAGTCTCAAAGCTCCTGGACTCGACTCTACTGGACCTAGTGCTGCCATAGAACATATAGCAGACTTTTTGAGACTGTTAGAGATTCTCTTGGATGTAAGGAAATAACAATATGCTATGGGGTATGAGATACAAGATCTCAAGAATGCTTTCTTGGCCACTTAAGTATCTTTGCATGAGCAGCTTAACGCCCTGAAGACCCAAGTGCAAGATCATGTGAAGGGTGATGATTTCCAGCAACTGAAGGAGACCATTGGGAAGCTTGAGAAGACAGTAAACTCCATGGAAGAATTCCAGCTTGTTCGCCTTCCCAAACAGCCTTGATTCTCTCTATTTTCAAACTACTCTTTTATTTGTTCTTCACTTTTTGCTGTTGACAAAAAGGGGGGGGGGGAAGATGCAGATTTGATTTGACTTTTGTTTTTGGTTTGGATTTTTTGGATTGACTTTTGACTTATCTTTTGTTTGGTTGAGTTTTGGACTGTTTGACTGTTTGATTTGATCTTTTAATGCTTGCGGCAACTTAAGCCATGTTCATGATTATGGTAAGGATAGTTGTTTTGACTAACATGTTTCTGTGATTGCAGAATCGTTGCTATCTATATCCTAATCTACTTATCTTTTGAGATATCCCGTTTTGCTTAAGTGTTGTTTTGTAGGTTAAAAGTTTTCAAATCTGCAGGAAAGTTTTGTCACCATCACAAAGGGGGAGATTGTTGGAGAAAACTTCCTTATCTGTTTTGAAGCTGACAAAACGTTTATATCAGTTTAGTCTGAAGACTCGCAGACTCTGTCATCAAAGTTTGAAGACCTCCAGACTCAAGATTTAAAGTCTACTCTCATTGATAGCTTCTAGACCAACGAAAAAAAGATTTATCCGTTAAAGAAGACTTATCCATATGCAAGTATATCTTTAAGGATTCGGTTCATACAGTTAAAGAAGATTCATGGCTGGAGATAGTATATTGTGATTAATTATTCTTATTGAAATCAATTCGGATAATTAAATTTGTTGATTGGCGAAGTATACTTGGAAGGTTCTACTTATGGAAATCTAGATCCTGATTGTATGGGCGAGCAGGATTGATGGGCTATCTTCACATTCCTTAAATGACTCGAGATCTCCCTTAATTGGATTCTGTCAAACGGGTAGATTGGAAGAACTCCTTTGGAATGTGCTAACGGTTATAATCGTATGGAGGAGTATATAAGGAAGACGCTTAAGTTATTCGAGAGTGTGTACGAGAGAAAAATTCCAAAGTCTGAATCTCCTAGTTTTTTGCTGTTTCAATCGTTGAGCTTATATTGTACTCAAAAGAGAGATTAAATACTTGTGAGACCTTGAGAAAGTGTAGTAGAGTTTCTACACTGTGGAATTAAGAACGTGAGACTGTAAAATCTCTTTTGGTTCTTAGTGAAATCTAGCCAGTGGGTTGTCAGTGCAGGAGAGTCGACGTAAGCTTGGTCTAAGCCGAACCACTATAAACCTTGTGTCTCAATTCTCTTTCCCTAAACTCTTTACTTTATTTCGTCATCATATTTAAACTGTTTATAGTCTGTTACATTTTCAGTCTATTATTCTTGAAAGACGAATTGAGTTGCTGAGTTTTGCAAAAACTTTTTAAACACCTATTCACCCCCTCTAGGTGTTCTTACTAGCCCTATCACTCTTCTTTATGGGCCTATGATCCATTGAAACTAACGTTGTTTTTAGTTTTTAGTTTGTAAAAGATTTGACTTATTTGATACCACATCCCTTAATTAAGTAATTAGTGAAGAAATATGACGAATAGCAAGTATGACTTAGGTAAAGTACGAACTCTGTCATACTGATCGACTTAAAATAGAGGAACTTTGAGTGTTTTGTATAGGGCGCATACAAACGGTGGTTAGCAACACCATAGAATTGACAGTTGGAAAATGGAGGTAGCTAACTCATTTTTTTATATTAAACTTTTGAACCATCTGAAGTGAGTAAGCTTGTATGTTTACTTTTGTAGTTGTTGTTAACAGGCCTTTAATAAGCCGACTATTAGTGTTGTAATTATTTCAAATTGGATCTATAGTGAAATGCTCAATGTACAAGATATCTACAATGGGAGGAACTCTAATCATGCCATGATTGATAGCATCTCTCAAAGACTTTTTCGAGAGGTTCGTTTTTTAGATCAATACATAAGGCTTCACACTCAACTTCATCAAGCACGTCTTCAGCATCGTAAAACGCATTGGGTGTACCCGGCAGGAATTACAAGGAAAATCGCTTGATTTTCTATATTGGAATTTCCTCTGGAAAACCAATGAGTGGAGATTCCCCTGCAGAGAACCGGATGAGGGGAGACCCTCACGTCCGGTTCGGAGGGTGGGGATCTCCTACCCAAAACTCCCATGATTTCCGTTGGTCAACAACCAACCAAACCTCTATCTAATTTGTAGTCAAAGCAACTTTGTCACTTTCGTGTACCCATCGGACGGTAGCCCTTTTGGGGGTTCCTTAGGGACCGATTCACATATCACGCAAGGGCATCGTCAGATGTAACAATGCCCGAAGATCCCGAAGATATAGTACTACCTACATCTGCTGTAATCGAATCCGCCGAATCATGCAAAAGAGGGCCTCTTTAGGGATAGGAGTAGGGGTGTACATGGTCTGCACGGGCAGTTCCCAACCTAGAACCGAGAACCGCTCGTTAGTTGCATGGATTCTCCCGGGAACCGGACCATCGGTCCAGTCTGGTTCCTAGGTGGATCCATAGAACCGGTCCAACCTCCGCGCCTTTCCATTTTCGCCCTCCCCACATTTGCTTATTTGGGCTCTCTCAACCATGATAGTTTTATTCTCCTCAAGTATTAGCGCCGCGGTGGTGTCCGCAACGGCGGCGGTCACGACCCTCGCTCCGCTTCCGTCCCAGCCACCATCGCCATCTTCGCCACCGCCTCCGTCGTCTCCCACTCCTCCCTCAAGATCGACAATGAGGAGGACAACGGGGACGATGAGCCGTTCTTAGACCTAGAGTTCGCCTGTCCCTAAAGATGAGGATGATGGGAAGAAGCTTGAGGAGAGGGAGTAGGAAGAGGGGAGGTAGAAGCGGGACAAGCCCAACAACAAAGAGGACGATAGTGACAGTGAATGCGGAGGTGGCGACGACATGGAGAGAGAGTTCAAGTTCGAGGGAGGAAAAAAGAGTCAACTCAGTTTTGCCGAGTTCGGACTAGGACTCGAAGGGAGATGAGTGGATTTGGAGGTGAATCGGAGAGGAAGAGGGAGCTCAGGGAGATTTTGAACTGAGAGAGACGAGATGGAGTACGAAAGTAGTGAATTGAGACGAGATGGTGATTGGAGGTCTAAATTTTAAATTTGCTAATTTTGAATTTTTTTAATATTAAAAATTAATATATTGTTATAATATAACCGGTTCAGTCCGGGTGAGCGAGTGGGCGAATCCGCCCTTGGAACCGGGAACCGGACTGGTACCCACCGATTCTCATAAATTGGAACCGGGAACCAGATCGATTCCCTTAAGAATCACCGGTTCCGGGTGGGTCCCGATTCTTTTGCACACCCCTAGATAGGAGATATACGAAGTCTTGTTTGCCTTGTAGATGTGTCGAACAATTGATTATCCCTCTACCTTGGAACTTCAAACAAAGGCTTTCTCTTGTAGTGAGGAATTCATTAGCCCTCGAAGTAACCCGCCCATTTGTACCCAGCTACAATCTATTCCTTGAGGCCCAAGGGCCCCTCTCGGCCAATCGTCACTCGCCAGTTCTGTCCTTGCTTAGGCAATCGAAGTGAGGCCGAACCCCGATGGACTTGAATCTCCTAATTTCAGGGATGTAGGGGAATGATCATTGTGGCGAGTTCAGCCGCCACCTCCGGGCCTGAGCTCTGCTGGAGTGTAGTCAGCCAGCTTCGTGACTTTGCCTAGCTTCCAACATTGCAAAGGGATAACCTTTCACTATCTAGGCACCCTAAAAGGAGGGGTCCCACGGAGTTCTTCCTCGAAGGTCAAGCTGTAGTCTCTGTCTCAGGGATCTAAACACATTTTCAGACTGTGGTTCTTTGCCTACTGCTCCTCAGCATCTAACAACACTGCCTTAATGGCAGTCAGCGTCTATCTAAGCTTGCGGATCTAATTTTCAACACTACAACTCGCGGCAGCTTCTTGGAGCATCAGGGATTCTATCTTCCCTAGCACACTGTGCTAAGTGATGAGGAAATTGATACGGGCGATTTGGTGGAGACAAAAAAGAACACAACATCTTCCTTTCGTAACTTGGTTACAACTGGATGAAAGGTATGTTCTTCTTTAGGAGTGGCCAGCAGGTTAATGGAAAAATCCTATTTTACCTATCATCTTAAATTAGGTTTTGTAATGTTTAGATGTGTTTTACACAATAATTGGCTATGTAACTCCAAAGTATTAGCTTGGCAGTTCAGGATCGGACTTATGTTGTGTATTAGGGGCACACAACAAACTCAACAGCAAATGCTAGTTTATTTGGGTCACTAGTCGGATTTCAACTCGTGTTTTTTAAGGCAGATTCATTTTTGCAGGTGATAAAGACAATTTACGTAACTGAGATTCACTATATCAAAGTAAGATTTGACTTCGTTATTGGGGAGGCTACACCAAGTTTATGATGAATTGTTGTCAAAATTATACATTAATATCAGTCTTGCAATCAAATTACATGACCTCGGCATTTGTTTGGTCTCTTCACTTGAGTTGTCTAACAACGTAGTTCTCAAACCTTTTGTTCTCGTGTTGTTTTCCGCCATGTATATTAAGTTGCTCTTGGTCCCTCTGCTCCGACTCCCTTCATGCTAAATTCACAGATAAGCAATCTTTAGCAAGAACCTTGGGAAAAGATTTAGTTGCACTCAGGTGCCAGTTAATCGCTGTCCGAGTGAAGAGCCTCCACAATGGTGTCTGTAGCATGGCGTCGATGATGGGTGGAACAGTGGAGGGTATGGCGAGTCTGGCGATGGCTGAGAGAGGAGAGAGATGTACCAAGTCAAGGTTTTCTTCAAAAAATAAAAAAATAAATGCGTGCTAGATCCCCATTAAAGACTCAATGAATGCTTGATAAGTGTCCTGGCACCAGCTGCAACACATTAATTTCCCCTCCTGTCTTCGGATCCTTACAACCTTTAACAGACTCCATCTCTCTGGAAAAAACACTAACACCCAAAGAAACAGAGTACTCTGTTCCCGAGTTCCAAAACACGGAAACCTATAGGAACAGAGTACTCTGTTCCCCAGTTCCAAGAGCAAAAAATCGTAAGCTGGCTCTACACACTCTCTGCGATATCAAAAACAAATGATCCAGCTATTTTCTTTTCTCGTCGTTGGAAAAACAGTAGGGTTAATCGACGGAGCTTCATGAATCGTAAACGATGGATGCCAGCGTCATCTCGGCTTCGGCAGGTCATCATAATGGCTATACTAGAAAGCATTCCAACTAAGGGTTTAATATAGTGAGTCAACCTTGGTTCTTCCAGGACATGTGAGTTAACGATTATCTTTTTGTTTCCTCACTTTCAAGGCTGGAAACCGCTTCAGCCTCGAATGATACTGATTTGTCCAGTTTGTGCAGTCTTGTGCACTCCATTGCAGTCATGATTTCATTCACTATCTGTGAATGAAATATAAATATCTTTCTGTGAGAATTCAAATGGTGATGATGCTACAATTGGTCTCATGTAATACAATTAAGGTTATCCTCCGTAGAGAAGATAGCAGTACAAACACAAGCAAATAATGAAAACAACATTCATTCAAGAAAAGAAAGGAAAAGGACAAAATACAATATCAACGACGATTGTTCTCTGAAAATAAAAGAGATTGATGAAGAATTAGCGGGGTCCAAGTCCAAATCTTTGCGGAGATCCACATGGGCATGGCCAATAGACCACATGAGTTCATCTGCTGTCAAAATGGAAAAAATGAAATGAGCTCAAAGTATCTATCATGACTCCAAAAGGACATGTATCTGAATAACACCTGGAAACCATACTTTTTATATGTTGTGGACACACTGTAGGTAAATACTCACATGTTTGATGGTTCACATTATCTTTGAACAAGGTGCTGATATTATTAGCACTTTGTATAAAAAGAATCTTGATTCATTACTGATATGTTACATCAAAATGGATAGTTTATACATTGCCTATAATCTAAATCTTATCACGAACAGACTTTGACTTTTTTTTTTCCAAAACATCTAAGACTTTCACAACATGTAAATGTTGGTAAGCATATTCACAATTTTTCTTTATAATTCTATCAAATTTGAAAAATATGTCATATTATAATGAGAAAGCAAAAAAGAAAAGAAAAAAAAAAGCTTAATCAGGGACATATAAGTCCTAAAACTTTTGAGTGGAGAACCTATTTATTACTATCCTAGGTCACTAGCTGGCGAACCTCCGCCAAGCTCAAGCCATCTTTCGTGACAAATTACAGATACTAGTATCTCCACGGATGGACACTTTATTTAGAGCGACTAGTAATCCTTTATTATTGCCAAATAAAGTGCTAATCAATCTTTATCTTTATTCAATCTTGGGAGAAAACGGCATCCTATTTTGTTGGAATATTCTTACCCAATTATATTTCCTCTTTTCCAATTAGATGTTATATCTTAAAAAAAAATAACGTGTGAAGGTAAATTCATACATTAAATTTTTCCAAAACGGGCCCTGCATTTTAGGGATTTTAACTTTATGCTATACATTATTTAAAATACTATAGAAATAAACGAAAGCACTTTGGTTGCTCTCAATTACCTTGACCTTAGGCACTCTCCCCTGCATAAAACAGTTTTATATGTCAATCTCTTTTTCATTTAAAAAAATTCATGCTTAAAATTTACTACTCCAAAAGTGCATTGTGCTTTGCAGATTGGAAAGAATTCTTATGGCCATGGTTTCATTCATAAGCATCGTTTGTGCCACTATGCTAGTAATTTTAAAAGAATGTTGTTGTGAATTATAAATTATATTTAATTGTAGAAAGTAAAATTTTCTTAATGAAATAAAAGAAGTTATATTGCATAAAATAATTAGAAATAGTTATAAGAAGTAGAATCACATCACCTTAAAGGATCGGGAAAATCAACTATTTTTATTTAACAAATTGATCGAAAAAATTCAATATTTCTATAATAAGATCGAGAAACTAATTTTTCTCAAGTTGGAAAGTTAAGTTAAAAATGAATACATTTCTCTATGTGTAATCTTTTCATGCATATCAAGTTGAAATAAATAAGTTTTTATTAGACAATTCGTCTATTTTTATGTTGATTGTGAGCGTTTTTCATTGGCTCCATCGGACACTCCCACAGCTGGAACTAAGCCAAGTGTCTTGCCAACAAAGATTATCCCAAGCCTTCAAATTATATTATTTATAAATAATTGTCAAATTAAAAAGAGGGAAACTGCTTTCAAGTTAAACGTACGAATCGAAATAACCTTTAAATATTCTCTGTGCTTTCATTCCAAGCGAAACATGGACTTTTGAAGACCACCTATTTTATGTACTAAAGTTGTGAGAAACAAAACTTTATTTTTGCTTAAACTATTTTTTTTTTCTATTTCCTCCTTTTAATAAGAAGAAAAATGGAAACTGAAAATGTTTTCTAAAATCGAAGGAGTTGTAAATATTTAGCAAGTGCATTTTCCACAATAAATTTCCTAGTATTTCTCAATTTCTTTTTAAAATGATTGGTGAATTTAATTGTTCCTTTTAAGACACTCGCAGTAGATTCATTTGATAAATTATATTCAAACTATCAACTTAAGCTAGAGCAACTATTTTATGCAATAATAACTGTCCAAAGAAAAAGTATAAATTCAGAACAGTACGTCATATTCCAATTTTCAAGTAAAAGGAGAATACGAGATTCCATCGCAGGGAATCAAATTTTACATTCAATGTGCCCAATGAAACAAGGAAATTGGGATGAGTCAAAAGTTGTCAAAACATATAGATACAGTCATCAATATAATGAATATTAATAATTCATTATTTTCGTATTCTGATTTTCATCAAGTGTGAAGTCAGGGAAAATATATATAAGGAGGGAATCTCAATATACGTGACTGCACTACATATGACAACAAAGAAAAAAATGAAGGGAGAGGTAGATAGGTGCATACCTAATCATACATCCATTGTACATATTTCAAATCAAGCCGGATTCGAGGAACATGAGCGATTTTGTGCCAATCCTCACCGGTTCGAGGCTTACATCTTTTGCTTAGTTCACCACAGTCTTCGATGCGTAATTCTTTTAGGGCAGTGAGGGATTGGATTCCTTGCGGCATGGATGATAATTTGGGACATCTTATCAAGTAAATTATTTTGAGATGTGTATGATTGGGCAGCCACTTAGGAACAGTTGTCAAGCTCGGGCAATCATAGATTAAAAAGGACTCCAAAGTGCTGGCCAATCCTTCGAGACATCGGAGCAACTCCATCACTTGTTTGGAATTAATAATTACCAAAGTATGAAGCTTCATCGAAAAGTTGGACTCATTCTCCGAGGTCAACGTAAGCTTGCTATTTTCAATATACAAGTACTCTAGAGCAGTTAATTCCTTAAAAGGTAGAGATATTGGCCTCCCACAATTTGAAATTTCCATCCCCATAAGGCAAGTCAGTTGGCAAGTGCTTTCAAACAAAACTTGGAGATTTTTGCATCTTGCAAGTCCCAAATATCGCAGATTTTCTAGGTATCCTATTCCACTCTCTTGCAAGCTCTTCTGCTTTGTCGTTATGCTTAGATGTCTAAGGCTGACAAGCCTTTCCATATTTTTGGGTAAATCGCCTAGCTCTATGCAACCATAGAGGGATAACTCTAGCAAACTCTGCAGCTCACAAATGGTACCTGGAAGCTTTTTCAATCGCTTGTTCTTAGAGAGACGTAACGATCTCAATTGCTTCAAGTTGCCAATGGAACTTGGTATCTCCTCAAAACTACCATAGGACAAATCCAGATATCGCAAGTGTTTACATTTGGAGATGCACATTCTAGCAAACTCTCTTGTAATAACTCCATCATCAACTTCGAAGTGAAATTTAATTGCATGCAACCTTTCTGAAGTTTGCTTTCTCAAAAAAGGTGGGACTCCATCGAAATTTGAGGTTCCCCCTAATGAAGTGCTAGAGAATGAAACGCACCGAACTCCTTTTGAAATCTCTGCAGTATCTAAGCCAACAATAGAGCAATCCTTTTGTGCCACACTTGTTGCAAGAAAATGGATCAGATCATGTACTTCAAATTCTAATAGTGATCCATCATCTTCAAGTTCTTGGATCAAAGATCTCTTCCACAACTCTTTGACGTACTCATCAGCAATGTCTTCCAATGCTAGTTCTTCCCTTGTTGAGTTAATGAATCCTAAAGCAATCCATAACCTAGCTATTATAAGGCTCGTGAATTTATGTCCTTTGGGAAAAAGTGAAAATGTGGAAAAACAACGTTTTAAGTGAGATGGTAAATGATCATAACTAAGCTTGAGTACTGGCGTGATGTCCTTTTTCACTTCCATTAACTCCCATGTTTCACTATCCCTTGTATGTTTCCAATGCCTAACATCATCCTTTGAATATAGAAGGCTCCCTAGAGCTTTCACAAGGAGAGGGACTCCTTGAGATTTTTTGACAATGTCATTTCCAATATCTAGAAGATCAGCAGGTGGCTTCTTTTTGTTTTCATCAAACGCCCATTTTTTGAATAAGATCATAGAGTCTTCATGAGAAAGACCTTCTAGATTATGCACTGGATGGGTATGCATAATAGAAGCAACTTCCACACTATGAGTAGTCACAATTATTGTACTTCCACTAGCCCCTCCGGCTAGCAAATCTCTCAAATATTTCCATCTACTGCGGTCATTACACCAAACATCATCCAAGACTAGTAGAAATTTCTTGTCTTTGATGATCTCTTGTAGAGAGTTTTGCAATTGTTGAATATCAAAGTTACTCAAATCTTGACGACGTGCATCTTTGATGATTCCTTCGATAGTTTTCTTTAAATCGAAGTCCTCGGATACACACGCCCATAGTCGCAACTCAAATTGCGCTTTCACCCTGTCATCATTATAAACTAATTTAGCTAGGGCTGTCTTGCCCATACCTCCTATTCCAACAATGGGAAGCACCGAGAGGTTTTTGTCATCTGGCTGCATCAACATCTCAATTATTGTTTCTTTATCATCATCTCTCCCGACGACATCCAACTCGTTTACGAATGAGTAAGTCATTTTTCGTGACAGCGTATGTCCCCCACCATTGTCAGTACTCCGCGTATCGAGACCGAATTGATCTTTTTCAGTGCAAATCTTGGACAACCTTTCCCGAATCTTCTTGATTTTATGACTGATTTTCGCACGGAAAATGAGTGGATTAGAGAGGGAGAAGAAGTGGTGTACCTTCCCTTTGACGCTCGCATAGCGACTTATAACCTGCTTCCGTAATGTTTCACATTCGAGCTCATCGAGCACATCCTCCGCATCGTAAAATACATGTTGAAACCGATCTAACCACACCTGCAGACGGTCGTTCTTTGCCTTCTGCACCTCAGCATCTGACAACACTGCCTTAATGGCAGTCAACGTCTCTCTAAGCTCGCGGATCTGATCTTCAATGTTGTAAATAGCGACAGCTTCTTGGAGCGCCGGTGATGCTATCTTCCCCAGCACGCCCTGTGCGACGCCGAAAAGGAGCGATTCTGCCATGCTGAGCGATGAGGATTCTGGCTATTTCGTTTGAGACGAAGAAGAACACGCGTTGTCTTCTTTTTATGTGAGTCGCTATGATGATAACTTTGCTTGCAATTGGATGAAAGGAAGGTTCTTCCCTTACGAGTGGCCTGCAGGTTAACAGAAACATGCCTTCTACCTTTTCTTTCATCTTATTTTAGTGGGAACAATCAAGAATTCAGATTACTTCGAAGATTAAACAAGGTCTCTTCAAAGTGTCTACTCTTTACTTCAGTATATAATTTACCTAAAAATAATTGTCCATGTCGCTTTGGCTAATTAGTCGATAAAAAATACTTCCATAATCAATAACAATCTATGCCGCATTTTCATATTGATGATAAAAATACCTTTTTTAATTAAATTTTGTAAGCGATATAAACGATTAATATTTTCTAAATAGTTGATTTTCAGCAAAACAAATGCATAATATATGAATAAGTTCACCCCATGTTTTCTCCGCATTTCAATGAAGGGGACCCAGAATAATAAGGAGGTTACGAAAAGAATTACTGACCAAACCGAAAGACAAAGTCTAGTTGGCATCCGAAGAGGCAGAGAACAATCAAAGGCCGATTCTGCCTTAACCATTTGAACCAAAAGGCTACCTCAGTTTCTATAACTTTTCTTCCGTGCCAATCAAAACAAGCAAAGAATCGCAAGATAGCTTATAGCGATGGTGTATATGCATATAGCAAAATGGAACGAAGTGACATAGGGACAAGACTTTGTCCGGAACGTGGATTGAACTCTTTCGTAGTTTTAAAATTTTTAATTAATAGAATCCAATATAACTTAGATGCAAAGTAAAATACCGATATTCTAATTTCGTCTGTTCTCTTTTGTACATCCCCTCTCTTTTTACATCTATCATGGTCATATTTCAATTTTCCTTCTATTCTTTATTTTCTTTTGTGTTTTAAGATAATGTTGGGTTGTCCATCCAAAACACAATATTAATTCCTCTTTCTCTCTCTCAATATATTTTGATTTATCTTATTAACGAAGATAAAATAGTGGAACTCGTGTTAATTAGAACATAGGAGGGATTAGAAGGTGTGAGATTATTCTTAAGTTACCATAGAGTAAATGGCATTAGTATGTCTTTATGTGGATGGCATACTAATTTTAAGCACAAACAGGATGGAATTAGATAAAACAAAAGAGTATCTAAATTCTGGCTAACGTGAAAGAATATGGGCATCAAAAGTCCTAAAACTTGCAATGCAAGTTTGATTGAGTTCTAAAACTTTCGAAAAAAACAAGATCAAGTTATAAAACTTGTCAAATTGATGCACTCAAGTTCCTCCATCAGCTTCGTCGAAAATGATGAATGATAAATGACACCTTGACTTTATTTATTCATTTTTCTCTTCTACTTAATCATCCACATGTTCAAAAGGACGTGGTTTTCTTCAATGAGCATGAGTGATACCGAATGTATTAATTAGACCGATTTGCAAAGTTGGCCCCATAAATAATGTGACATATAACAAATGAGCATTCTTTTATTTTAATTTTTTAGGAGCACAAGCGTTGACATCCAATTACGTAAAAACTTATGGAACACTTATACGTGGCTCATGAACCAGTCAAGTCTAGGCCTCTGACTTCTGCATATAGCCCAGAACTAGAATAATTTGCACGCAATTTGTGAGATTTAATCAGATTATTCAAGTTCCCGAGCCAAATCATATGTTTCAACATTCAGTTAGTGTATATATCATCAATGTGAATATCAATTTTATAAATCTATCTTGATATATCTTTCACAATTCATGGAGATGTGGACGCATTGCTCATTCTCATTCGGCATATCATTTCCATTGGTATAATTTTGCTTGCATTCCTTCGAAGCTAGGGGTCACGATACATGATTGCATGCTAATGAGTCGAAATCGATTGTCTTTGAGTGATCGAAAGAGCTCCAAGAAAAGGGCTCCGTCTCGGTTAGTCCCAAATTGGGAATCTTCGTCTGATTGCACAAAGAGAACCAAAGGAAAAAATCAAGCGCAAATTCGAGTGCATTTCCATCCAAAAGGTTTGTTTGTTCCTTTGGAGGTCATTGGAATCGACAATTGGGCTTTAGAGAAAATCCTTATTGCACAGGTACTGCATTTGGCTTAATGGTTATTATGCATGCTCTAGGTTGTTAAAATTTAGGTGTCGACAAATTCTTGGATGAGAGAAACTTCAATAAAGACACACTCTCTTCCTTCTACGTTAAGGATCAACTTGTTCATGAGCAATTTGATCTTAATGGGAGGAGTGTTGATTCTTTCGATGAATATTTCAGATAACGTCTGAGAAAATAGTCCAAAAAGTCCCAAACCTATTATATTTTTGCCATTTTAGTCATAAACTTTTCAATTGTGCTAATTAAGTTATAGATATTTTTACATTTTGTCAATTAAGTCAACACGGCTAATTTTAATTAGCAAAATACTCTATTGTGCCACGTAAGACATCCGATATTGACTTGAATAATTTTTTATAATTTTTTTTCAGAAATTTGAATTTTTAATTATTTTAATTATTTTATTTTTTCTTTCTTTTTTATTTCTTCTTTTCCATCATTGCCTTCCTATGCAGCTAAGAAGGAAAAAACGAAAAAGAAAGAAATAAAAAAGTCATTTTAAAAAAAAATTATAAAAATTGTCCACGTTAGTATTAGTCATGCCACAAAAGACGTTTAATATCCATGTTAGCGATTTCCGGCTAAAATTGACCAAATGGATTCAATTGACAAAATTGAAAGGTTTAGAAGTGAATTGAAAAAAGTTCAATAGGTTTAGGATTTTTTCGTAATTTTTCAAAATACGTCATCCTAGTCTCCTTGACTTTATGATTGATTTTTATATGGTGTATTAGTAAATTACAAAGGAAAGTGATATACCTCCTCATCTTTAAACCAGGGTGTGCTATTGCTTCATTACGTACCTAAGCTAGGTTTAAAGGTTGACCTAGGTAAGCTCAGTAATAACCCAAAAGAGGTCTAGCATCTCCAGCCAGGTCTATCAACGCCTGTCCACGTCCTAAGGAGAGGTGGCGGGCTACTTGGACTCTCCCGAAATAAAGCCTCGAGGACATGGCACCCACCTCCCCCTATAGCTGAACCGATATTTTTCTTCCCGATTTAGCAGGGAATATGGGCTACAGCCAGACAAGGTCTCTCACCCTAGGGCGGATCTCCTGTCTATCTGGAGGGACCCTCGAGCCTTTTAAGGATCTGCTCAGGTCTGACGGCCTTTCACCGTTTTGGCTTCTCTTTATTTTTTCTTGGGTGGAAAGCACCCCAATACCCCCCTTAGTTTAAGGTCTGGGGGGACCCTATGCAGGGCGACCTTACCCGAATCGGCGGTAAGCTCCCCCCCCCCCCAATGGGGTTTACCCGTCATTTCCGTCATTTCCGAGGGAGCAGTTTAACGAGGTGCTCAACTCGAATATCTCTTTGACTTTATGACTGATTTTTATATGGGGTATTAGTTAATTACAGAGGGAGCACGTCTTTGGCATCGTAAAACACATTGGGTGTAGCTGGGAGGAATTACAAGTAAAAGCGTCCGATTTTCTATACTGGAATTTCCTTTGGAAAACCAATGAGCGGAGATTCCCCTGCAGAGAACCGAATGAGGGGAGACCCTCACGTCCGGTTCGGAGGGTGGGGATCTCCCGCCCAAAACTCCCATGATTTCTGTTGGTCAACAACCAACCAAAGCTCTATCTAATTTGTAGTCAAAGCAACTTCGTCACTTTCGTGTACCCATTGGACGGCAACCCTTTCGGGGGTTCTTTAGGGACTGATTCACATATCACACAAGGGCATTGTCAGATGTAACAATGGCCGAAGATCCCGAAGATATAGTACTACCTACATCTGCTGTAATGAAATCCGCCGAATCATGCAAAAGAGGGTCTCTTTAGGGATAGGAGATATACGAAGTCTTGCTTGCCTTGTAGATGTGTCGAACAATTCATTATCCCTCTGCTTTGGAACTTCAAACAAAGGCTTTTCTCTTATAGTGAGGACTTCATTAGCCCTCAAAGTAACCGGCCCATTTGTACCCAGCTACAATCTATTTCTTGAGGCCCAAGGGCCCCTCGGCCAATTGTCACTCGCCAGCTCTGTCCTTGCTTAGGCAATCAAAGTGAGGCCAAACCCCGATGGACTTGAATCTCCTAATTTCAGGGATGTAGGGGAATGATCGTTGTGGCGAGTTCAGCCGCCACCTCCGGGCCTGAGCTCTACTGGAGTGTAGTCAGCCAGCTTCGTGACTTTGCCTAGCTTCCAGCGTTGCAAAGGGATAACCTTTCACTAGCTAGGCGCCCTAAAAGGAGGGGTCCCACGGAGTTCTTCCTCGAAGGTCAAGCCGTAGTCTCTGTCCCGAGGATCTAAACACATTTGCAGACCATGGTTCTTTGCCTACTGCTCCTCAGCATCTAACAACACTGCCTTAATGGCAGTCAGCGTCTATCTAAGCTTGCGGATCTAATTTTCAACACTACAACTCGCGGCAGCTTCTTGGAGCATCGGAGATTCTATCTTCCCTAGCACACCGTGCTGAGTGATGAGGAAATTGATACGGGCGATTTGGTGGAGACAAAAAAGAACACAACATTTTCCTTTCGTAACTTGGTTACAACTGGATGAAAGGTATGTTCTTCTTTAGGAGTGGCCAGCAAGTTAACGGAAAAATCCTGTTTTACCTATCATCTTAAATTAGGTTTTGTAATGTTTAGATGTGTTTACACAATAATTGGCTATGTAACTCCAAAGTATTAGCTTGGCAGTTCAGGAACGGACTTATGTTGTGTATTAGGGGCACACAACAAACTCAATAGCAAATGCTAGTTTATTTGGGTCACTAGCCGGATTTCAACTTGCGTTTTTGAAGGCAGATTCATTTTTGTAGGTGATAAAGACAATTTACATAACCGAGATTCACTATATCAAAAGTAATATTGACTTTGTTATTGGGGAGGCTACACCAAGTTTATGATGAATTGTTGTCAAGATTATACATTAGTATCAGTCTTGCAATCAAATTACATGACCTCGGCATTTGTTTGGTCTCCACTTGAGTTGTCTAACAATGTAGTTCTCAAACCTTTTGTTCTCGTGTTGTTTTCCGCCATGCATATTAAGTTGCTCTTGGTCCCTCTGCTCCGACTCCCTTCATGCTAAATTCACAGATAAGCAATCTTTAGCAAGAACCTTAGGAAAAGATTTAGTTGCAGTCAGGTGCCAGTTAATCGTTGTCCGAGTGAAGAGCCTCCACAATGGTGTCTGTGGCATGGCGTCGATGATGGGTGGAATGGTGGAGGGCATGGCGAGTCTGGCAACGGCTAAGAGAGGAGAGAGATGTACCAAGTCAAGGTTTTCTTCGAAAAAAACAAATGCGTGCTAGATCCCCATTAAGGACTCAATGAATGCTTGATAAGTGTCCTGGCACCAGCTGCAACACATTAATTTCCCCTCTTGTCTTCGGATCCTTTACGACCTTTAAAAGACTCCCATCTCTCTGGAACTGTTCCCGAGTTCCAAAACACGGAAACCTATAGGAACAGAGCACTCTGTTCCCCAGTTCCAACAGCGAAAAATTGGCAGAAGAACAACCCAAGTGCCTTAACTTGGCACGGGGGACACTTAAGTGCTATAACTTCGAAAATGTACACTTAAGTGCCAGTTTCGAAGTTAAATGGAACACTTAGGTGCCACTTTGGCGAAAATCCGGCCAAATGAGTAACGTGGCAATTTTCCGACGACTTCGACACAAAACGACGTCGTTTTGCATGCTGATGTGGCGAGAAAATGCAAAAACGACGTCGTTTTGTGTCTGATGTGTAAATAATTAATATAAAAATTAACTAAATTAAATTAAAAGATTAATTTTATTTAAAATATTAAAAAAATAAAAAACTTACAATTTAAAAACTTAAAATTTTAAAAACTCAAAATTTTAAAAACCTAAAATTAAACAAAAAAAACTTAAAATTACAAAACTTAAAATTTAAAAAAATTAAAATTTAAAATTTACAAAATTTAAAATTTACAAAACTTAAAATTTTAAATTTTAAAATTTACAAAACTTAAAATTAAAAAACTTAAAATTTTTAAAAAAACTTAAAATTAAAATAACTTAAAATTATATTAAATTAAAAATTAAATTTAAAACTTAAAAAACTTAAAATTTAAAAAACTTAAAATTAAAAAACTTAAAATTTTAAAAACTTAAAATTTTAAAAAAATTAAAATTAAAATAACTTAAAATTATAACAAATTAAATTAAAAACTTAAAAAACTTAAAATTTAAAAAACTTAAAATTACAAAACAAACTTAAAATTTAAAAAAAAATTAATTCTTTTAAAAGGGGGGGCCGAAGGGCGCGGCTGAGGTGTCAATTTTAACATTTCTTTTTAATTTTAAGGTTTTTTAATTTTTAGTTTTTTTATTGTAAGTTTTTTAAATTTTAATTTTTTTAAATTTTAAATTTTTTAAATTTTAATTTTTTAAAATTTTAAGTTTTTAAGTTTTTAATTTTTTTAATTTTAAGTTTTTTAAGTTTTTTAATATTTTAAATTTTAATTTTTTTAAATTTCAAGTTTTTTTTTAAATTTAAGTTTTTTAAAATTTAATTTTTTAATTTTAAGTTTTTTTAATTTTAAGTTTTTAAATTTTACTTTTCTAAATTTTTAGTTTTTTTAAAATTTTAAGCTTTTAAATTTTAATTTTCTAAATTTTAAGTTTTTTAAATTTTAAGTTTTTAAATTTTTAATTTTTTTAAATATTAAGTTTTTTAAATTTTAATTTTTTTAAATTTTAGAATATTTTAAATAAAATTAAGTTTTACTTTAATTTAATTAATTTTTATATTAATTATTTATACATAAGACACAAAACGACGTTATTTTTGCATTTTCTCTCCACGTCAGCGTGCAAAACGATATCGTTTTGTGTCCAACTCGCCGAAAAATTGCCACGTCATCCATTTGGCCGAAGTGGCACTTAAGTGTTCCACTTTACTCCGAAATTGACACTTAAGTGTACATTTCCGAAGTTATGGCACTCAAGTGTCCTCCCGTGCCAAGTTATGGCACTCCAAGTGTCCCAAACTCGCGAAAAATCGTAACCACCACGCAAATCATCGAATGATATTTTTAGAAGGTGACTGCTGAGAGAGAGAGAGAGAGAGAGAGAGAGAGAGAGAGAGAGAGAGAGAGAGAGTGTTTGTGGCTACTCTTCTTTATGGGCTATCTATGTTCAGTTGAAATTAACCTTGTTTTCAGTTTGTAAAAGGTTTCACTTATTTGATGCCGCTTCCCCTCATCAAGTAATTAGTGAAGAAATACGGGGAATAGCACAAGTATGACTTAGGATGGACATGCGATTTAAGCTGGCTCTGCACACTCTCTGCGGTCGAAAAACAAATGATCCAGCTATTTTCTTTTCTTGTCGTTGGAAAAACAGTAGGGTTAATCGACGGAGCTTTATGAATCGTAAACGATGGATGCCAGCGTCATCTCGGCCTTGGCAGGTCATCATAATGGCTATACTAGAAAGCATTCCAACTAAGGGTTTAATATAGAGCGAGTCAACCTTGGTTCTTCCAGGTCATGTGAGTTAACGATTATCTTTTTGTTTCCTCACTTTCAAGGCTGGAAACCGCTTCAGCCTCGAATGATACTGATTTGTCCAATTTGTGCAGTTTTGTACGCTCCATTGCAGTCATGAAATTGACCAAGGGGAGCTGGATTTATAGGGTACCATAGCATGCACAATCATGAGTTTAAATAAAAGTACATGGTAAACTGAAACTGATAAAGGCTTTGAGCGCGTAACAAAAACTTTTGTCAATGCAATTAGCCTCGGCATTCATGATCATAAGATCTAGTCTTAAGAACAAAAAGAAACGAAAAAAATTATCTTCCAATTTGGAAGTGAATTAAAAACAAATCAAAAATGAAAAGACACGGTTTCTCAATGCGTTATCTCTAGGAAATTCTATAAATAGTCTATTGGAATACGTAAAAAAAGATCAAGTTGCTAACACTAATTTTCGAAAAATAAGATTGGATGGTGCAACGTGATTTCATTCACTATCTGTGAATGAAATATAAATATCTTTCTGTGAGAATTCAAATGGTGATGATGCCACAATTGGTCTTATCTAATACAATTAAGGCTTATCCTCTGTAGAGAAGATCGCAGTACAAACACAAGCAAATAATGAAGAACAACACTCATTCAAGAAAAGAAAGGAAAAGAACCAAATACAATATCAACGATGATTGTTCTCTGAAAATAAAAGAGATTGATGAAGAATTAGCGGGGTCCAAGTCCAAATCTTTGCGGAGATCCACATGGGCATGGCAAATAGACCACGTGAGTTCATCTGCTGTCACAATGGAAAAAAATGAAATGAGCTCAAAGTATCTATTATGACTCCAAAAGGACATGTATCTGAATAGCACCTGGAAATCATACTTTTTATATGCTGTGCACACACTGTAGGTAAATACTCACATGTTTGATGGTTCACATTATCTTTGAACAAGGTGCTGATATTATTAGCACTTTGTATAAAAAGAATCTTGATTCATTATTGATATGTTACATCAAAATGGACAGTTTATACATTGCCTATAATCTAAATCTCATCACGAACAGACATTGACTTTTTGTTTTTCCGAAACATCTAAGACTTCCACAACATGTAAATGTTTAAAATTCTATCAAATATGAACAATGTCATATTATAATGAGAAAGAAAAAAAAAATTGCTTAATCAGGGACATACAAGTCCTAAAACTTTTGAGTTGACGACCTATTTATTACTATCCTAGGTCACTAGCTAGCGAACCTCTGCCTCGCTCAAGCCATTTTTCATGACAAATTACAGACACTGATGTCTCCATGGATGGACACTTTATTGAGAGCAACTGGTAATCCTTTATTATTGCCAAATAAAGTGCTAATCAATCTTTATCTTTATTCAATCTTGGGAGAAAACGGCATCCTATTTTGCTGGAATATTCTTACCCAATTAAATTTCCTCTTTTCCAGTTAGATGTTATATCTTAAAAAAATAACATGTGAAGGTAAATTCATACATTTATTCCTAAACGGGCCCTGCATTTTAGGGATTTTAACTTTATGCTATACATTATTTAAAATACTATAGAAATAAATGAAAGCACTTTAGTTGCTCCTCAATTACCCTTGACCTTAGACACTCTCCCCTGCATAAAACAGTTTTATATGTCAAATCTCTTTTTCATTTAAAAAAATTCATGCTTAAATTTACTACTCCAAAAGTGCATTGTGCTTTGCAGATTGGAAAGAATTCTTATGGCCATCGTTTCATTCATAAGCATCGTTTGTGCGACTATGATAGTAATTTTAAAAGAATGTTGCTAGTACGATTTTACTTTCACGTGTTGTGTTGTGAGTTATAAATTATGTTTGATTGTAGAAAGTAAATTTTCTAAATGAAATAAAAAAAAAGTTATATTGCATAAAATAATTAGAAATAGTTATAAGAAGTTGAATCACATCACCTTAAAGGATCGGGAAAATAAATATGTGCAACTATTTTGATTTAACAAATTAATCGAAGAAATTCAATATTTCTATAAAAAGATCGAGAAACTAATTTTTCTCAAGTTGGAAAGTTAAGTTAAAAATGAATACATTTCTCTATGTGTAATCTTTTATGCATCTCTCTTGCTCTAGGTCGAGTAAAAATAAATGGATGATATGTCTGCATCATGCAGTTTGTGATATCTCAAATTTTCAACTCTGTTCTCTACTGAAAAAATCGGGCATTTCATTGATGCGCCTATAGGGCTATTCTCAGAGTTGATCACTCTCGAGATAACTAGGCTATCTGGGGAAACCAATAAGGGTTTTAAGGTAAATAGACTTGAGAATTCGACTAGGAATCGGCTTCTCGACTGTGTCTATCTTAAGAGGCCATTGTGGCACCATATAAAATTGATTTGAAATTAGAGATAGGCTGGTTCGACAAAAATGTGTGGCCAATCGTGGGTGATACCACTAAATTGGAAAATTCTCGTCGACCGGTACTAGACTGATTTTCTTATTATTTTGGTACCATGTGTCCGTATTTGGTTCATCGAGATTTTCACGACAATCGAGAGTCACCTATGAGTCGAGTGGGTTCATAGTGGCTTGAAGAAAATCGACCACGGGTCATTTGCATTGAAAATGCCTGAAAGTTATCTGGTAACCTAGGTCATGCTAAAAACGCGTCGAATAGAAATTAATCGTGAATTCGAGTTTGATTTCAGAAATTGAAGATTCTGTCATGTTACGATAAATTCCAGAAACGTCGACTCAATCTCAGAATATTTTTTGGAGATTCCGGGATTTTTACGGAAAAAAACGTTTCGGATGTTGCGGAAAATTAACGGAAATGCGGATCGGCTGAATTGAAGAGATTTTTGACTTGCAAACTGAGCTATATGGTGAAGGGGACCTGTAGGAATTATGTGGGCTTTTTCTACATTGAAATTGGACGTCAATTTGCAGACATCAAGGATGGAATTTAATCTCAAATTGTGAAATTCGAAATTAATAATGGGGCTGGAAATTTGGACTTCAATTTGAATATTATTGTGGAAAATTATTGGCTAGAAAGTATTAAGGGGACAAGGAGGATAAGTATGTAGACTAAGGGAGACCAAGCATTAATGATATTGGATGAGCTTGTGGACTTTTGTCCTTATCTCTCATCCAACTTCTTGGACAAGCTTTGGCCGTTCTTCTCCTCCTCGCTCGATCCCTACCTCAGCCGAAGGACCATGTTACTTCTTCCTTTCATTTTATTTTTCCTTCGGTCTTCACTCTAAGCTGCCGCGGTGTCGAGGTCCATCGAAGCTTCAGTCAACCTTGCGATTTTCCAGGTGGTTTTGTTGACTTTATTCGTGCGCCTTTCCACCGAAGCAGCTCGACACTAGCGAAGCCCAGCCCAGTTCACGTTCTTCCCCAGCTGCCAGCGAAGCGTGAAGTCTTCGAAGCAGCTGCCCTCGTCCGCTTCCTCTCCATGCGTCATCCTCTTTTCATGCGTCCCACGACCAGCAGCGGTGGAGCTGCTTCCTCGCACTAAAGGCCAAAGGCCACGCCTCCTCCTTCAAAGCCCACCGACTGCCCTGTTTCTCTTCGTGTCGTCAGCTTCCCCACCGATTCCTCCAACCTAGTCAACGAGCGAAGCTGGTGTTGACCTTTGAAGCTCCACGCGGCCAACGTACGCCAGCGAAACCCACTGAAGCTGCTGCCGTGCTTCTTCATGCTTCTTCAGCCGCACGTCCTTCAATCAACGAGACTGCAGCCCACCATCTTTGGTCTTTTTGGCCAAGCTGTTCACCCATCTTCAACGCCAGCGAGTTGCTGGTGTTGGGATCGCTTGATCCCCAAAATCCGGATTCGGCACTAAAACCGAACCCCTAAATCAATGCGGAAGATGAGCCCAGGAATTAAACACGTATCACCGATCGTAAAGCACACCACGGATTCAAACATACCTTGTTAGCCACAGATTAGACACCGACGCCGTATTGAGGAAGAGATTTCAGTCCCGTTCGATCCGATGTCGAAAATTCGCCGTGAAGGGAAGATGGCGTCACTTCTTTGCTTTTGGAGAGAGAGAACTTGAAGAGAATGAACAACGTTCTTGCAAAAATGCCAAGAGGTTCGTTCTTTCTCTCTCTCATCCCTTTTATAGGTTCCATTTTCCACGGGCCTAATTCCCGTGGGCCGGACCTTTAGGCCCATCGTGGCCGGGCCAACTTAGGCCCATTTATTAAATCCATCATCTCCCACTCGCACATGGTGGACCAAAAACCAACATGGGTGGATAGGCCCAACTGAGGCCCATCAACTGAAAATCCCTATTTTCCTCTTTCAACATTCATACCGGTGAATAATCCGTGTGACTAGCATACTTTGAGAGCTCGTTACTATACATCTGTTAGGAATATATAGCAGCTCATAATGGGCATAATTTTCCGAGTAAATTTAGTATGCAGTACCCTAGATCGATCGATCACATTTATATCTCTCTTAATCTCATTCAAATAATGATATATATATATATATATATATATATATATTGTATTCACAATTATGATTATTCCAAAGATAGTCATAATTGGTCGACCTGTGAATACAAAACCACAATGTGATTCTACAAATCCGATCTTCCTCTTTCCTTCAAACTCTCAATTTCAGTTCAACTTGCTTTTCTAGAAATGTCCCATTAGATCGAATCATCTCATGACCATTAGCAACATTCTAAGATAGCAAACACTAAATAGAAATCTTGAGAATAAGTAAGAGTCATGAGGGCACTAAAAAATGAGGAACTCTATTCCTCAAGAGTCTCACACGTCATAAAAGTTGAGATCATAACTTTTGCCACTCTTATAGGTCGTCTCATGCATATGTAGTATGAAATACGTATTACGGTATTAACTCCTTTCCCATGGAGTGTATGTCTACACCATCAATACCATACAGATGATAGTTCAGACATACCCAATGTCTAACTTGAGTTCACGTATTTACTCATTCATAAAATTCATCAGAACTCACATCCGGCATCTTTGACAGATAAAGTAAAATGTGTGGGTTATTTTACTTTCGGACATCGTAAGTACTATGTCCTCATCTTAACACTCAGTTAAGGCGACATACGTATTTTAAGCTTGAGCTCTCGATTATCACCTAGATAATAAGCTTAAAAATCGTCTCATCTCTATTTATCACATAGTAAATAGAGGCGATTACTCGTGTGAGAGGGCTAATATCTTATCTATCCGACATACTTTCTCAACATAATATAATGCACTAAGCATTAAGATGCATAAAGATCAAACAAAGACTCATAGGCATTAATAATAAAACAACACTAGTTCATACATGTGAACAACTCAGGGAAAATACAATCAAGTACATCAGATTCTACGCAATCCTAGAGATTTTACATGACCACAAAACACATCTCTAGGTATTGGCTTTGTCATAGGATCTGCTACCATTCTATGCGTAGATATGTACTGCAAGTTCACATCCTTACGTGCAACATTATCTTTGACAAATTTATACTTGGTATCTATATGTTTGGTCTTGCCATGATATTTTGGATCTTTAGTGTACGCTATAGCTGCTTGGCTATCACAATTAACTAATAATTGATTTGCAGCTTTCTCAATAACACCTAAGTGATCCAAAAAATAACTTAAGCCAAACTCATTCTTATATTACTGCTGATAATGCCACGAACTCATATTCCATCGTGGACAAGGCTATACACGTTTGTTTCTTACTGCTCCAACATATGGTGCCATTATTCAATAAGGAAACAAACCTAGAGGTAGATTTCCTTTCGTCTAAACCTCCTCCCTAAAACAGTTTCAGGATAGCCTTTGAGTCGCAGATCCTTTCCTTAATAACTCATCGTATAATCAGCAGTTCCCTTTAGATACCTCAGTATTCTCTTAACGGCTTTCCAATGTGCTGGACCTGGATTGGATTGGTATCTACTCACCATTCCAACTGCAAAACATATGTCGGGTCTTGTACACATCATAGCGTACATCAAGCTCCCAACTGCACTAGCATAAGGAACATGTTTCATTTGTTCCTTTTCTTGTGGAGTCCTCGGACATAGTCTATGGCTCAATCCTTCACCTTTTGCAATAGGAGTGTCTATGGGTTTACAATCTTGCATACGAAATCGTTCAAGAACTTTATTTATATATGTTTCTTGCGAAAGAGACAACGATCTCTTCGAACGATCTCTTGAAATCTTAACTCCAAGAATGTATGCAGCCTCACCCATATCTTTCATCTCAAAGTTGGAAGACAACAAACTCTTGACAGTATGAACAAACTCCATATTGCTTCCGGCAATCAGTATATCAACATATAATGATATGATCACAAATTGATCCTTGGATCTTTTGATATATACACAATGATCCTCATCAATCATTGTAAAATCATATGCCATTATGGCATTATGAAAATGTATATACCATTGTCTCGATGACTGCTTAAGGCCGTATATCGACCTTAAAAGTCGACACACCTTTTCTTCTTGGCCTTTTACCATGAAACCAGTTGGTTGTTCCATGTATATTTCTTCCTCTAATTCTCCATTGAGGAAAGCAGTCTTTACATCCATCTGATGTAACTCAAGATCCATACTAGATACTATTGCCAGAATAATGCGAATCGAGGTAAATCTCACTACAGGAGAAAACGTATATTCATAATCAGTTCCTTCCTATTGATTATACCCCTTCGCCACAAGGCGAGACTTATGCCTTTCTATCGAGCCATCAGCCTTTCGCTTTACTTTGAGAACCCATTTGTTCCCAATAGCTCTGCGTCCTTTTGGAAGATCAACCAGTTCCCAGACTTGGTTTGATTTCATTGACTCCATTTCCTCTTCCATTGCATGAATCCATTTTTCCTTACTAGGGCAATTCAGAGCCTCATTAATATTTCTAGGCTCATCCTCATCTTGTGGAGCAACCATAAAAGTTTCCCCTTCAATGTCAAAACGTCGACGGGGAATACTTTGGCGACTTGTTCGCCGTATGGGAGTTTGTGTTCTTTGCACATCATTCCCCATTATGCTCCCACTAGGATTAGATAATGATGTCGTCTCATCATGTGGTTGCAATTGAGAATGAGTTGAATTCAATTCATCACTTCTCATATTACTCCCACTTGGACGAACTCCACTAAGATCATTATCTTGATCCGAGGTTTCAAATATGGTGTTGTCTTCCCCTATTTCGCCCTTCTTAGGAAATTCATCCTCTAAGAATGTGACATCCCGTGATTCAAATTCAGTTATACTCCCACTTTCCTGCTCACCTATGAACACATACCCTGTTGAGTGTTCTGAGTATCTTATGAAAATACTCTTCTTTCCTCTGGGACCCAATTTCCCAAACTTGTGAGAGGATTCAAGTGTATAGGCAGCACAATCCCATGGCTTAAGAAAACTTAAGTCTGGTTTTCTACCTGTCTATAACTCATATGGAGTGGAAGCAACTGATTTGGAAGGCACACGGTTAAGTATATAGGCAGCAGACAACAACGCATCACTCCAAAAGGTGATAGGCAAGTTAGCATGCGCCATCATAGACCTAACCATTTCTAGTAGGGCTCTGTTTCTTCTCTCTGCAACACCATTTTGTTGAGGAGTATATGGAATAGACAATTGTCTTTCTATTCCTTTTTCATCACTTAATTTTCTGAACTCATCAGATAAATATTCTCGACCTCGATCGGATCTCAATGCTTTTATTTTCTTGTCTAATTGATTCTCTACCAGATTCATAAACCTTTTGAAACAACTTATTGCTTCAGATTTGTGAGAAATCAAATAGACATATCCGAATCGAGTATAATCATCTATAAAAGTGATGAAATAAACAGCCCCATGCCTTCCTCTCACATTCATTGAACCACAGACATCAGAATGGATTAAATGCAGAGGAAATTCAGCTCTTTTACCTTTTCCAAATGGTCTCCTTGTCGTTTTCCCTTCTAGGCAATGCTTATAGATGGGCAAATCGACTTTTTCAATATTGCCCAACAAGCCCTCTTTGGCTAGTCTATTCATACGTTGTTGGTCAATATGACCAAGTCTAGCATGCCACACATTCACATCATTATCATATGAATTAGGAGATGTGAGAAGGGAATAACAAACATTTGCATTAACATAATCAATATCCAATACAATGAAACCATCCAGAAAAATAACCATGACCATAGTAGTTTGTATCCAAATACAAATCTACACCTTTATTATGGAGGTTCATATTAAAACCTAATTTAACCAAACACTAAAAACAGACACTAAATTCCGACGAATCTCCGGAGCATACAACACATCATGAAGGAACAAAGTGCGTCCATCACGCATATTCAGTTGGCATGTGCCAATTCCTTTCACTTCAGCTTTGGAGTTGTTTCCCACATAGATCCACTTAGTTCCAGTAGGTACTCGTCGGAATTCCACGAAGGATCCTCTATCCTTCGCTACATGGTCTGTCGCTCCTGAATCCACAGTCCACAGAGGATTAGATTCAGTCAAGAATACAGAACTTGACACATATGCAAAGTTCTCAATTGTACCAAGGGTGTGTACCTTCTTTGGCTCGCAACAATTGCGGGCATAGTGACCCTTCTGGTCACAGTTGTAACACTTCACCCTTAAGATATTCTTCACATGGGGACGTTTTCCTCTCTTTTGTTGGTTAATTATTGGTTTCTTGCAAGAAGGACTTGATCCCTTGCATTTCCACATATTGAACGAATCAATGCGCTTGCGCTTAGAGCATGAAGCCCCTTCTGAGCTAACAGCAACACAGAAAATATCTGTTTCTTGCTCTAATGCCTTAAGGCGATGATCAGCTAGCTCAAGGTGGCGCACAGCATCCTCTAGATCTTCCATAACATGGTCAAGAGCTTTTAGTGCTTTTTGCTTTTCCAATACATATTGAATTTTCATTTGCCAAATTTCATAGTTGTCACCTTTGAGCTTTTTACCTTTGTTCAGCTCGACAACTATGTTCTTTGTGGCTGAAGCCATTGATCTGAACACATCAGACATACATGCACGAGTTATTAATGCATATCACTTATGCATCTATTTTGCACAAAACCCATCATATTAATTAATAATTTTAAGTAAGGTTTCAGAATCAAAAGGTCACTATGTTTCCAATCATCCTCCAAAAATCCTAACTTAAAACTATCATTAATATGATTGTCATATGCAAAATCAATTTTATAAAGCTACAAAAACTTCTATTACTACCCACAGCTAACTACCCACAGCAACCAGCAATCACAAAAAGCAGCAGATAATTGACATATAATATAATAATAATACTTTCACTCAATATCGCTAACAAATAGGTTGCTATATCAACAACAATCAGGTAGTTAACATTACATAAGATGTTCACAAAGAACATAAATAAAAATAGCCATAACATTTAAAAACAAGGCATATTACAACTAATAGGGAAAGCTGCTACATGGTCCAATTTCTTTTTCTTTTTCTCTGTAAAATTCTCAGGCATTCTTGACAGCCACGGAAAAACAGACGGATATCCCTTAGGATTTCTCCTACGCACATTCAGTCCTGACCCAATCGAAGTCATTCCTTGGGTCGCAGTCTTTGTGGCTCCTACCCGAAGATATTCATCTACGAATGCCATTACTAGCTCCTTATAGCTAGTAAATCCTTTGACCTCCCGTAGGCGATTCAACACTCCTTGCCATCCTTGTGGAAGAGTGTTCATAAAGAATCGCATCATCTGAATATCTCGCATGGGATAACCGTTCCAAATGACTTCCTGAATTTTGTTGTTGACCTCTATGACATGATCAATTATGTCGTCACTCTCCCATCGATAACCATTCAAATCGGTTATCAACCTTGTAAGCCTTTCCTTTTGTTCATCTGACAAAGTGCGCACAGATGCGCGCGGCTTACGGGGAGGCATTGTTCCTGCAACAAATGCAGAACAAAAAATGGATTACATATAATCCACATACACATAATTGAAAAAAAAAAAAAATCCTTTTTTTTTTTATTTTTTTCGGTCAACGGCCGGTCAACGGTCAAGTCAACGGTCAACTGACGGTCAACGGCCGCTCAACGGTCAACGGTCGGTCAACGGTCGCGGTCAACGGTCCGGCCGGTCAAACGGTCGGGCCGGTCGCCCGGTCGGAACGGTCTCTCGGTCGGGCCGGTCGGACGAACCGACCGACACGTGCCAGGCGCGTGCCAGGATGACGTCACGATGACTCTGGTGGCGATCCGCGACTCGTTTTTCTCGTATCGACGAGAGCTTCATCCCTGCACTATCAAAAACGAATTTCGACTTGCACAAAAACTCGAAAAATGGCGAACAATACGCGGGAGTCGGGATTTCTCGCCCCGATCCGTACGGCCGAATGGCTTTTTGCGAAAAAACAATCATAAACAGTAAATTGATCGGGAAAAACGTGAACTAAGGCTCTGATACCAATGTTGGGATCGCTTGATCCCCAAAATCCGGATTCGGCACTAAAACCGAACCCCTAAATCAATGCGGAAGATGAGCCCAGGAATTAAACACGTATCACCGATCGTAAAGCACACCACGGATTCGAGCGTACCTTGTTAGCCACAGATTAGACACCGACGCCGTATTGAGGAAGAGATTTCAGTCCCGTTCGATCCGATGTCAAAAATTCGCCGTGAAGGGAAGATGGCGTCACTTCTTTGCTTTTGGAGAGAGAGAACTTGAAGAGAATGAACAACGTTCTTGCAAAAATGCCAAGAGGTTCGTTCTTTCTCTCTCTCATCCCTTTTATAGGTTCCCCTTTCCACGGGCCTAATTCCCGTGGGCCGGACCTTTAGGCCCATCGTGGCCGGGCCAACTTAGGCCCATTTATTAAATCCATCAGCTGGCTTCGTCCATCTCCATGTCGACGTTGCAGCTCCACTTCGGCTTGCCTTCACCGGTCAACAAGCCAGCGCCTCCTCCACCAGCGTTGATTTCGTTGACCTTGCTGCCCACGTGAAGAAACTGCTGCCGCGTCTCCTTCGTGCGCCCTTAAGTCAACCATTGAAGACCCCAGCAAGTTCCGTGAAGCCAACTTCTCAATTGCTGCTTCGGGTGGCCCAGCGCACTGCCTGCTCCAGCCCATCCACCGAGCGGCCGCTTCTGCCATCTCCTTCGGTCTTCGACCGTCTGCTTTGTCCACGCTTCTTCAACTTCGGTCCAAAGCCAGCGAGGAAGCAGCATCGTCTGAAGCAGTCCAGTCCGTCCACTCCTGCTTTTCGGTCCAGCTCAGCAAATTCTTGGCCTAGACTTTAGAAGCAACCCAGTTCGGTTTCAACCTGTAGCCCATCTTCGGCCCAGCAGAATTCCAGCTCAGTTTAGTTTTCTTCAATCAGCCCATCCAGCCCATCTTCGGATATTCCAATGCAGCCCATACCAATTTTCGTGGCCCATCAGCTGGGCCTGTCTTCAGCCCAAGAGAGAACAGCCTTTCTTCAAGCAGATTCAGCCCATCTTGGGCCCGTGAAGCAAGTTGGCCCAAGTTCGGCTGCCGTCACGTCGCCATTACGGTGTTCCGGTCTTCGCTTTGCCAAGTGAGTTTTGCTCACTAATGCTTTTTTAGTTTGCTAATGATGCTTAGGGGTTGATTAGATTTAATAAAGTGCACTTAGGTGGTTAGATTAGTTTAGAACAATTAAATTAGTGACTTAATGATGCATGTTAGGTGGTTAGACTTAGTCGTTAGCAAGTAGAGAGCTTCTATTATCTATTGAACGAGTCTCCGTAATTTTCCAGGCTCGTCTTGGCTTCCAATAAGGCATTACGAGCATAAATTGGATTTTTAATATTTATTTATTTATTTTTCGAAATTAATTATTTGATTATTTATTTTTCCGAAAATTCAACCGGGATGGTCGGTGACCGGAATTTTATGCTGATTGTCGTGGTGCAGTCCTTTTATTTAATTGAGCTTTATTTTGTGCGGAAATGATTTATTTGTGAATTTAGGATTTATTCCCTAATTTAAATAATTTGGAAAATTAATTGGAAATTAACTTGGCATCAGTTAATGATACCAAAAATGTTTTAGTGGACTACAGAAAATGGTGGGATTTATAAAAAGGAAATTATTATATTTTGTCTAAGGCTGATCGTGTACCCACACACGACATTTTATTGGAAATGATAAAAATGGTTATTTGATTGTTTGCTTGGAATGGCATGTATACCGGCTTGATGACTCTACGGAGCATCTTGAGACAGGACGGTATGATCTACCCACTCGATGACTCTACGGAGCATCTTGAGACAGTACGATATGATAAATTGTGTGTATACCGGCTCGGTGACTTTATATGTTATCTTGAGACAAGACGGTATGATCTACCGGCTTGGTGACTCTATAAATTATCTTGAGACAGTACGGTATGATATATCGGCTCAATAATTCTACAGATCATCTTGAGACAGTATAGTATGGTTTGACAGCTCGATGACTCTATATGTCGTCTAGAGATAAGATAACATACTATCTATATATCACCTAGGGTGAGTAGTCTTGGATGTTGATCATACTTATATATGGTATGGAAGGGGCCGATCAAGAAATAATTTGGATGACATGTAATTGACTAGGTTGATTGATCGATGATTCGATCTGATTGGGTGATGTGATGTGATGGTGTATATTTGATATATATACTAACTTGCAGAAAGGAACTAAGGCCAAGGTAAGTCCTCTGACTCGTGTTGTGCATAGACAGCCCTAAGGTGTATTAGTTTACTAATCGGGTTTTAGGGGGTAGAACTTATTGAGACGTTGTCTCATTGGTTATTGAATAACCATTTCAGGTCCCTAGATGCAGTAGACTTGGATTTTGAAGATCTCGAAAGTCCGGTGCAGTCTGTTGAAGGTTCCAGTTGGAGTGTGGAGGATAATGAAGAGGAGGACAGGGACCCGTAGCTTGTAGAACCCCACTTTTGCTTGTAGACCTTGTTTTTAAACTGGCCTATTGTGAATTGAACTTAATAGTTCACCTTATATATGTGTGTGTGAGCGCGCGCGCGCGCACTAGTTTGCAATGTATATAAAAGTGAATGTTTTTAAAGGTTTGAAATTTAGTCCAACTATTCTATCCCAATATTTTATTGTCTAGGGATTTTTAATTGCTTCCGCATGTGCATATGAAAATGAAAGGGTCGGCGATACGTCCTGGGATATCGCAAATTTTTAATTGACCAAGGTGAGGGATGGACGCGTGCCCGAGGATCAGGGCGTGACACAGTTGATATGATGATCTACTCTGAGTTGTTTTTCCTTTCGAGGGTTTCATGTCTGATATTATTGATTTCTAGAATTTGAATGATATAAGTATGTCAACGAAATAGTTGTCAAAGGTAATGTTCTCATCAGTTGAAATTCAATCTCGAGCATGTAATTGGAAGCAGCAGTGGTTGCCTCGAATGTCAGATTTCAAGACTTCCGTCTTTTTGGGTGAACTTATAAGTTTTTCCATTTGATGATTTAATCTTTACACAATCTTTCCAAATACTCTAGATAGCACGTGTCTATATCCATCCCTTATGTTCGACATTGTCCAGAACAAAGAATAGGATAAAGATCTAGATTTATTATTTAATCCAGGCTGGTTTGATACCAAAGAAAATTTCACGAAATTCCACATTCGTCATGTAAAATAGGCCTTGCTTTCATTGATGAAAGTGCTGCGGAGAATTTGGGCAACAATTCACCGAGAACTAAATTCAATCTAAAATCAATTTCACCCCGAAACTAAATTAATCAAAATCGACTTAATTCCAATATATAATGCCAAATGATAATAAAATAAACTGCCACCAACAACAAGGATTTGACGTGGAAATCTAATGTAGAGAGGCTCAACATCAACGATACAACCATACTTATTCGCTACAAAGATGGATTAACAAAAACGAAGTAAGAAAATTCTAATTATGATTGGAGAATTCAGAGGAGGTTCTTAATGAACGAAACCGATCAACTCGTAGCCTTCGATCCCGCAAGTAACATATTCAAATTTGAGCCAATTCCATCAACATTTGGACTTCAAATCAGCATCACAAAGACTTGCCCTCTTTCTTCTTTTTCTTGGCTTACTCTCGGTCACACGCCCTCTCTCTGTTTTTCTCTCTCCTCACTCTCCGGCTCCACTCTACAAACGAAGCAGCCCCACTCTTTTCTTTCTTTTTTGACTTTTTGACTTTTTCTCTTTTTTCTTTGTTCCATGTTAACGTTAGCGCGGCCTACAAGTGGCGGACCCAGCTAACAGAAAGAAAGGCCACCGTTGTAAGGAATACAGGTATAGAAATGATATTGGGTTGCAAGTGGGTTTATAGTGGGGAAAAAAACATTGTACAGATGGTCCTATACAAGCATTTAAGGCAAGATTAGTTGCCAATGGCTTTAAACATAAAGAAACTATTGGTTATTTTAACACATATGCTCCAGTAGCATATCTAATTTGTATGTACAGCGAAAGGATGTTAAGATTCATTTTCTGAATGGTAACTTTAACTGAAGTGGTATCTTTAACTGAAGTGGTATAGATGGAGCAAACGGAAGATTTTTTTACTTTTGAGAAATGAGAATTAAGTATGAAAATGAGTTAAAGTTATTGTATAGTCTCAAGCAAATTTCTGGAAAATGGCATGATAAGTTTGATTCCGTGATATTAATCAACGGACATGACCTTCATAATGCTGATGAGTGTATTTACTCCAAAGTTACCAAAGAATACATGGTATTAGTATGTCTTTATGTGGATGGCATGCTAATTTTAAGCACAAATAGGACTGGATTAGATGAAACAAAAGAGTATCTAACTTCTTGCTAAAATGGAGGAATAATTGCATAAAAATCCTAAAATATGCAGTGAAAAATTGATTGAATTCTAAAATTTTCTGAAAAAAGAAATGCAATCAAGTTCAAAAACATGTGAAATTGATGCAATTGAATCTCTCTGTAAGCTTCTGTCCAAATAGGTGAACAGAAAATGATGTCCCGGCTTTATTTAAATATTTTTTCCCTTCTACTTGGTCATCCACATGTTCAAAAGGACGTCGTTTTCTTCTCCCTTCCTCAGTGACGCAAAAAGGCGTCGTTTTTGTTGATGGTTTCTGATTGAACGAAAGAGCTCCAAGGAAAAACGGCATCATCTTGGTTAGCCCCAAACTGAACCGAAGCCCCAAATTGGTCTCCTTCGTCCAAGCCCTAAATTGGTCATCTTCGTCTTGATTGCACTAGGGAGGATGGAAGGAAAAAATTGAGCGAAAATCTGATGGCATTTCAAATCCAAAAGGCGTGTTTCTTCCTTTGGAGGTCATTGGAATTGACACTTGGGCTTTGGATTCAGTTTTAGCTCGCTAATGCTGCCCGCAATGCTCCTAATGTTCTCCTTGCCGAGGGAAAGGTCGATCCCTTGTATCCAGATTTGGTGGTTGACCCTCTAGATATCCTGTGTCCCCTTAGCAAGTTGCCTCATCAATTGCCACTAGGTACCTTTTTTTTTACATGCATAATGACTGTTTGACATTGCAGCTACTTGAGAAACAGTTGATGTTGCAGGGCAGTGCGTATTGGTCTTTCGCAAGAATTGGGTGTTGGTCTTACTTCACAACAGTAGAATAAAGAAAGGACATCCCACCACAAATGAACCCGTTTTGTTTGCAAGCTGCACTAGGGATTTCATTAGCACCTTGGATTACATTTTTCAGAAGGGTGAGATTGTTTTTTGTTGATTCTTCGCCTTCCATGGGGGGCTAATTTAAAGATTTCTAATGAAGATATTTGCACATCTAGGTCTCTGTAATGTCTTCCATGGGGGGCTAATTTAAAGATTTCTAATGAAGATATTTGCACATCTAGGTCTCTGTAATGTCTACCTTGAAATGAGCTCACCCTTTGATGAATATTGCTTTTCATTGCTGCGGTAACGGCGGAGTCCTTAGTAAAAGCTCTTGGATGAGGAGAGCTTGAGGGAAGACGCTGCCCTTCCTTCTCCAGAGTGGTCTTCGGATCATATAGCTTTGTTAGCTGAATTTCGCTGCAATCCTAGACCCAGACGTTGATGTTCGAGGTGGGCAAGCTTGTCTTTTTCGGTGGTTTCTTTTATAGGACTAGGATGATTAAATGGCCTTGGTGGAGCTCCTTGGTGATCTAAAGATAACAAGCCCTTCCCCATCGGTTTGTTTGAGTGTGTACTTAAAAGAATATTATTTGGAATTTCTCATCTTGTAAGGTCCAATGCCATACACTAGTCTGAATCAACATGTTCGTAATTAGGATTCATGGTCCGGCGATTTTGGGAGTCTAGGACTGATTGTGTGTATGCTGAAGCATTTGTAGATCACGCCAGAGACACCAGGGAAAGTTATAATGAAGCAAATGACTCGACAACACTCACTTGTTATAAGAATGGTACATATTCTTTCTGCAATCTTTCCCCAGTTAGGGATCCTTGCTGTGATCTTTTTATTTCATGCCCTCATTTTTTTGTCCACAGAGAAATGACAGTTCCCCCTT
Source organism: Eucalyptus pauciflora (assembly GCA_007663325.1). NCBI lineage: Eukaryota > Viridiplantae > Streptophyta > Magnoliopsida > Myrtales > Myrtaceae > Eucalyptus > Eucalyptus pauciflora. The sequence goes on along the minus strand of VMYD01000410.1, from coordinate 427,460 downwards.
TAGATGCGTTTTATTCTCTTTTGGGGCTAACAGAAATTTGCTTAGGAATGTCCATTTGCTCTTTTGCACGTACTAGAAGATCCTTGTGTAGCGAGTAGTTGATTATAGTATGCATGCCCTGCTTTTTGCACTGCTTTTTCATTCTTGGTTAGTGTGTGCAGATACAAAATTATAAATTCGCATGGCAAATTTGGTATGCTCTGAAACTGAAAATGGATGGAGAGAGAGAGAGAGAGAGAGTATTTGCTTTGAAACCATTCTGAAAATGAACTAGAAAGTACTTGATGAGAGAGAGAGAGAGAGAGTTCGTAGGAACTCTTCTTTATGGGCCTATGATCAATTGAAACTATCGTTGTTCTCAGTTTTGTTTGTAAAAGATTTGACTTATTTGATGCCACATCCCCTAATTAAGTAATTAGTGAAGAAATATGACGAATACCGCAGGTATGACTTAGATAACTCTGTCATACTGATTGACTTAAAATAGAGGAATTTTGAGTGATTTGTATAGGGCGCGCACAAACGGTGGTTAGCAACACCGTAGAATTAACAGTTGGAAAGTGAGTAAGCTTGTATATTTACTTCCGTAGTTGTTGTTAATAGGCCTTTAATAAGCTGACTATTAGTGTTGTAATTATTTCAAATTGGATTTACAGTGAAATGCTCAATGTTCAAGGTATCTAATAATGGGATAAACTCTGCCCATGCCATGATTGATAGCATATCTCAAGACTTTTTCGAGAGGTTCTTTTTCTAGATCAAAATCGCCTGAAATGCATAACGATATTCTGAAATTAGATTGTCCTTGGACCTTCTCGTTGTTGTACACGAACTTAGGAAGCGCGGTTTTGCCTAAAACATCCCATCGCAATTATGGGTGGGCATGCGATTTAAGCTGCTCTGCACACTCTGCGATGTCAAAATATAACTGATGCAGCTATTTTCCTTTTTCGCAGTTGGGAAAACAGTAGGGGTTATTTTAAAAAGCAATCAATTAATGCCCATGTCATCTCGTCTTTGGCAGGTCATCATAGTGGTTATATTGAAAAGCATTCCAAGATCATTCTGTTTACAAGCAATGAACGGAACACTAGATTTTAATATAGAGCGAGTCGACCATTGGTTCTTATAGGACATGTGGGTTAACGATTATCTTTTTGTTTTCTCACTCTCGTGGCCGGAAACACGTTTCAGCCTCGAATGATACTGATTTGTCCAAATTGGGCTGTCTTGTGCGCTCCATTGCAGTCATGAAATTGACCAGGGGGCTGGATTTATAGGGTACTATAGCATACACAATCGTGAGTTTAAATAAAAGTACATGGGAGACTGAAATGCTTTGAGCGCATAACAAAAACTTCTGTCGATGCAATTAGCCTTTGGGTATTCATTATCATAAGGTCTAGCCTTAAGAACAAAAAGAAACGAAAAATATTATCTTCCAATGTAGAAGTGAAATAAAAACAAATAAAAAATGAAAAGACATGGTTTCTAAATGCATTATCTCTAGGAAACTCTATAAATAGTCTACTGGAATACGTGCAAAAAGATCAAGTTGCTAATACTAATTTACAAAAATAAGACTTGATGGTGCGGCGTGATTTTATTCACTGTTTGTGAATGAAACATAAATATCGCTCTAAGAAAGTTCAAATGGCGATGATGCTACTGTTGGTCTCATGTAATACAAACAAGGCATTTTCTCCGTAGAGAAGATTGCAGTACAAACACAAGCAAATAATGAAGGATAACGCTCAATCGAGCGAGAAAGAAAAAGAAAAAAAAGTACAATATCAACCACCATTGTTTTTATCTCTGAAAATAAAAGAGATAAATGAAGAATTAGCTGGGTGCATGTCCAAACTTTGCGGAGATCCACATGGCATGGCAAATAGATCACGCAAGTTCATCTGTGGTCAAAATGAAAAAAATGAAATGAGCTCAATGTATCTATTACATAGTATTATGGCATTTATTGTGGTGTCATGCAAATTTGTTATTCTTTGATATTACACTTACCCAAATATTTTTCATTTTTAGCAAAATTAATTTTTATAAGGATGTAAGATTTCTTTCACTGGAAACTTCCGTAGAATTTTTTGGTTTGTATAAAAAAGTGGAAATATTTTCTTTTATTGTCATTTCTCATTCTAACAAATAATAGTATCATGATTCCAAAAGGACATAGCACGTGGAAATCATACTTTTTTATACTTTGTACACACTATATGTAAATTGTTCAAAAAGAATCATGATTCATTACTGATATTTTACATCAAAATGGAGAGTTTATACAAACTTTGACTCTTTGTTCATCCAAAACATTTGAAACTTTCACAACATGCAGATGTTATATATATAATAATATTATGAAAATTGATAAATATTTCATATTTTAACAAGATAGCAATAAAGTACCTTTTACTTTTACTTAATCGGAAACAAACAAGCCCTAAAATTTTTGAGCTGAGAACCTATATATTACCATCCTAGTCCTTTGCTCGGGCGGTTTTTCATGAAAAATTACAAATATTGATATCTCCATGAATGAATGCTTTATTGAGAGCAGTACAAATTACTAGTAATCAATTTATTATTGCCAAATCAAGTGATAATCAATCTTTATCTTTTTCAATCTTGTGAGAAAACGACATCCGATTTTGTAGAAATATGCTTAGCCAATTAAAAAATCTCTTTCTCATTAGATGTTATATCTTAGAAAAATAACAGGAGAAGGTAAAGTGATACATAAAAAAGTTCCAAAAAAGGGCCCGCATTTTAGCGATTTTAACTTTATTCTTTTTGTTATTTAAACTACTATAGAAATAAATGAAATCGGTTTAGTTGCTCTCAGTTACCCTTCATCTTAGGCATCTCTCCCCTGCATATGACAGTATTATGTGTTAATCTCTTTTTCACTTAAAAAATTTCATGCGAAAAAATTACTATTTTAGAAGTGCATCGTCCTGTGCAGTTTGGAAAGAACTTTTATTATGGCTTCATTCACATGCGTCGTTTGTGCGAGTATGATAGTAATTTCAAACGAATGTTGTTAGCACTATTTTACTTTCTTGTGTATAATGGGTGAGGTATGAACTATATCTGATTGTGAAAAGTAAATTTTCTTAATGGAATGAAAAAAAGATTATATTGCAAAACATAATTAGAAATAGTTATAAGAAGTTGAGTCACATCAGTTCAAAGAATTATGAACATAGATATGTGCAATTATTTTGATTTAACAAATTAATTGAAGACATTTCGATATTTCTATAATAAGAACGAGAAATTAGTTTATCTCAAGTGGGAAGGTTAAATTAAAAGTGAATATATTTCTCGATGTGCCATCATTTCATTCATATCAACTTATTTTTATTAGATGATTCGTCTTTTTAGATGTTGATTGTGGGCATTTTTCATTGGCTCCATTCGACGCCCCTACGACTGGTATTACTGGTATTAAGCCAAGTGTATTGCCAACAAAGATTATTCCAAGCCTTCGAATATGTTATCTAAAAATAATTATCAAATTAAAATGAGGAAAACTGTTTCCAAGGTAAACGTATAGATTCGAAATAATTTTTCAGTATTCTCCGTGCTTTCGTTCCAAATGAAACATGGGGTTCTGAAGACCACTGATTTTACGTACTCAAATTGCAAGAAAGAAATAAATTATTTTTGCTTAAACTATAGAACTTTTTTCTGTTTCCTCCTTTTAATAAGAAGAAAAATGGAAATTGAAAATGTTTTCTAAGGTTAAAGTAGCTGTAAATTTCTAGCAAGTTCATTTTCTACAACAAATTTCCAAGTATTTCTTAATTTCTTTATGAAATGATTTGTAAACTTAACCGGTCCTTTTAGGACACTCACAACAAATTCATTTGATAAACTACATTCAAACTATTAACTTTAAGCTAGAGTAACTATCTTATGCAATAATAATTATCAATAGAAAAAGTATATATTCAAACAGTACGTCATGTGGGCATTTCCAAGTAAAAGAAGGATATGAGATTTCATTGTAGGGAATCAAATTTTACATTCAATGCGCCACATGAAATTGGGATTTGTCCAAAGTTGTCCAAAATCATATAGTTAAAGTCATCAATATTATGAATGTGCATAATGCATTATTTTCTTATTTTAATTTTCATCAAGCGAGGAAGTCGGGAGAAAAAGATAAGGAGGGAATCTCAATATATATGACTATATCACATCTAAGCACAAAGAAGAAATGAAGGGAGAAGTAGATTGATGCGAACCTAATCATCCATCCATTGTACATTTGTCATATCAAGTTGGATTCGAGGAATGTGGGCAATTTTGTTCCAATCCTTGCCAATTTGAGGCTCGCATCTTTTGCTCAGTTCACCACAATGTTGGATGCATAATTGTTTGAGGGCAGTGAGGGATCGGATTTCTTGCGGCATGGAGGATAAGTTGGGACATTGGATTAAGTAAATTGATCTGAGACGTGTATGATGTAGCAACCCTTTGGGAATAGCTGTCAAGCTCAGGCAATCATTTACCACAAGGGACTCCAAAGTGCGGGCCGATCCTTCGAGACATCGGAACAGCTCCATCGCTTGTTCATAGTTAACAATCACCAAACTATGAAGATTCAAAGGAAAATTGAACTTATTCTTCGAGGTCAACACAAGCTTGGAACTAACAATTCGCAAGGACTCCAAGGCGATTAATTCCACAAAAGGCATGTATATTGGTCCCTCACAATAAACAATTTCCAACTCCCGAAGGCAATGCTGGCAAGTGCCTTCAAACAAAACTTGTAGATTTTCGCATCTCTTGAGTCCCAAAAATTGCAGATTTTCCAAGTATTGTATTCCACTTTTTTGCAAACTCTTCACTTTTGTTGTTATGTGCAGATGTCTAAGGCTGATGAGTCTTTTCATATTTTTGGGTAAATCACCTAGCTCTAAGCAATCAATGAGGGACAACTCTAGCAAACTTTGCAGCTCACAAATGGTACTTGGAAGTTTCTTCAATAGCTTGTTGCAACTAAGAATTAACGATCTCAATTGCTTCAAATTACATATGGACCTTGGTAGCTCCTCGAAACTACCAAAACCCAAATTCAAATACCGAATGTTGTTACACTTGGAAATGCATGTTCTAGCAAACTTTCTAGTAATAACTCCATCGTTAGGGGCAAATTGAAAATGAATGGCACGCAACCTTTTTGAAGTTGGCTTTCTCAAAAAAGGAGGGACTATTCCCTCTAACAAAGTGCTAGAGAACGAAACATGCCGAACTCCTTCTGAAATCTCTGCAACATCGAAGTCAACAATAGAGCAATCATTCTGTGCCACACTCATTGCAAGAGAATGGACCAAATCATGTACTTTAAATACTAATACTGTTCCATTCTCCTCAACTTCTTCAATCAAAGAACTCTTCCACAACTCTTTGATGTACTCAATACCAACATCTTCCAATGCTAGTTTTTCCCTTTTTTGACTAATGAGTCCTAAAGCCATCCATAACCTTGCAAAAGCACGGCCCTTTATTTCAACTCCTCTAGGAAGAAGTGAAATGGTGGCAAAACAACGCTTTAAGTGGGATGGTAAATGATCATAGCTAAGCTTGAGTACCGGCACAATGTCCTTTTCCACTTCCACTAACTCCCATGTTTTACTATCCCTTATATGTTTCCAATGCCTCTCATCATCCTTTGAATATAGAAGGCTCCCTAGACTTTTCACAAGGAGAGGAACTCCTTGAGATTTTTTGACAATGTCATTTCCAATCTCTAGGAGATCAGGACATGGCTCCTTTTCCTTTTCGTCAAACGCCCATTTTTTGAATAAGGTCATAGAGTCTTCGTGAGAAAGACCTTTTAGATTATGTGTCACATGGGTACCCATATTAGAAGCAACTTCCACACTACGAGTGGTCACAATTATCTTACTTCCACTAGCGCCTCCAGATAACAAGTCTCTCAATTTTTTCCATCTACTACGGTCGTTGCTCCAAACATCATCCAAGACTAGTAGAAACTTTTTGTCTTTGATGATGTCTAGTAGAAGGGTTTGAGATTGCTGAATATCAAAGTTACTCAAATATGAACAAGTTGCATCCTCGACGATTCTTTCGATAGTTTTCTTCAAATCGAAGTCCTCGGGTACACACACCCATAGTCGCAACTTAAATTGCTCTTTCACCCTATCATCGTTAAAAACTAATTTAGCTAGGGCTGTCTTGCCCATACCTCCTATTCCGACAATGGGAAACACCGAGAGGTTTCTATCATCTGGCCGCATTAACATCTCAATTATTTTTTCTTTATCGTTATCTCTTCCGACAACATTTAACTTGTTTATGAATGAGTAAGTCATTTCTCGTGATCGCGTATGTTCCACAACATCATAAGCACTCCGCATATTAAGATCAAATTGATCTTTCTCGGTGGAAATCTTGGATAATCTTTCTCGAATCTCCCTTATTTTGTGACTGATTTTCACACGAAAGATGTGTGGATTAGAGTAACAAAAAAAGCGATGTACCTTTCCTTTGACTCTCCCATAGCGACTTATAGCCTGCTTCCGCAATGCTTCACATTCGAGTTCATCGAGCACATCCTCCACATCGTAAAATACATGTTGAAGCCCATCAAACCACACTTGCAGACGGTGGTTCTTCGCCTTCTGCGCCTCGGCATCTGACAACACTGCCTTAATAGTAGTCAATGTCTCTCTAACCTCGCGGATCTGATCTTCAACGTTGTAAATAGCGGCGGCTTTTTGGAGCTCCGGCGATGCTATCTTCCCCAGCACGCCCTGTGCGACGCCGAAAAGGAGTGATTCAGCCATGCTGAGTGATGAGGAATTTGATTCTGGCTATTTCGTTTGAGACGAAGAAGAACACGCGTTGTCACCTTTTTATGCGAGTCGCTATGATGATAACTTTGCTTGCAATTGGATGAAAGGAAGGTTCTTTCCTTACGAGTGGCCTGCGGGTTAACAGAAACATGCCTTCTACCTTTTCTTTTATCTTACTTTCCTGGAACAATCAAGAATTTAGATTACTTCGAAGATCCAACAAGGTCTCTTCAAAGTGTCTATTCTTTACTTTAGTACGTAATTTACTGAAAAATAGTTGTCCACGTCGCTTTGACTGATTAGCTGACGAAAAATGCTTTCATAATCAATAATAATCTATGCCACATTTTCATATTGATGATAAAAATATTTTTTTAATTAAATTTGTAAGTGATATAAATGATTAATATTTTCTAAATAGTTGAATTTTCAGCAAAACAAACGCATAATTTATGAATAAGTTGATCCCATGTTTTCTCCACATTTCAATGAAGGGGACCCAGAATGATAAGGAGGTTACGAAAAGAATTATTGACCAAACGAAAGACGAAGTCTAGTTGGCATCCGAAGAGATCAAATAAAAAGAAAGATGAAACAACAGGGAAGAATCAAAGGCTAATTCTGCCTCAACCATTTGAACCAAAAGGCTACCTCAGTCTCTATGACTTTTCTTCCATGCCAATTAAAACAAGCAAAGAATCACAAGACAGCTTATAGCGATGGCGTATATGCATAAAGCAAAATGGAACAAAGTGAGATATTGACAAGACTTTGTCCGGACCGTGGATTGATACTCGTTCGTGATGTTTTGGTTCATCAGTTTTGAAATTTTTAATTAATTGGATGCAATATAACTTAGATGCAAAGTAAAATATCGATATTCCAATTTCGTCTTTTCTCTTTTGTACATCTCCCCTCTTTTTACATCTATCATGGCGATATTTCAATTTTTTTTTTTCTGTTGTGTTTTAAGATATCCAAAACTCAATATTTATTCCTCTCTCTCTCCCCCCTGAGGTATAGTTGTGACTACCAGGGCATACGCTCAACGGTACCCCGGGGCGTAAGCCCGACGGAGGTCGTGGATCCTCGGTTACCAAAAAAAAAAAAAATAGTGGAACTCATGTTAATTACAACATAGGAGGGATTAGAAGGTATGAGATTATTCTAAAGTTACCATAGTGTAAATGGCATTAATATGCTTTTATGTGGACGACATACTAATTTCAAGCCCAAGCGGGATGGAATTAGATAAAACAAAAGAGTATCTAAATTCTGGCTAAAGTGAAAGAATATGTGTATCATAAGTCCTAAAACTTGCGATGCAAGTTGGATTGAGTTCTAAAACTTTTTAAAAAATACGATAAGGTTTTAAAACTTGTCAAATTGGTGCACTCAAGTTTCTCCATCAGCTTCGTCCAAATTGATGAATGGAGAATGACGTCCCCATTTTATTTATTCATTTTTCTCTTCTACTTAATCATCTGTAAGTTCAAAAGGATGCCGTTTTCTTCAATGAGCTTGAGTTATGCGGAATGTATTAATTAGACCAATTTGCAAAGTTGGTCCAATAAATAATGTGACATATATAACAAATGAGCATTCTTTTATTTTAATTTTTTAGGAGCACAAGCATTAACATCCGATTGCCTAAAAACTTATGGAACACTTATACGTGGCTCATTCTCATTCGGCATATCATTTCCATCGGTATAACTTTGCTTGCATTTCTTCGAAACTAGGGGTCACGATACATGATTGCATGCTAATGGGTTGAAATTGATAGTCTCTGAGTGATCGAAAGAGCTCCAAGAAAAGGGCGTCCTCTCGGTTAGCCCAAATTGAACCTAAAATCCTCAAATTGGTCGTCTTCGTCTGATTGCACAAAGAGAACCAAAGGAAAAAATCAAGGGAAAATTCGAGGGCATTTCCACCCAAAAGGCTTGTTTGTCCTTTGGAGGTCATTGGAATCGACAGTTGGGCTTCAGAGACAATACTTATCGCACAGGTACCGCGTTTGGCTTAATGGTTGTTATGCACGCTCTAGGTTGTCAAAATTTAGATGTCGACAAACTTTAGGATGAGAGAAACTTCAATAAAGACACTCTTTTCCTTTTCCGTTAAGGATCAACTTGTTCATGAGCAATTCGATCTTAATGTGAGGAGTGTTGATTCTTTCAATGAAAATTTCAGATAACGTTTGGGAAAATAGTCTAAAAAGTCCCAAATCTATTGTACTTTTTCCATTTAGTTATAAAATTTTCAATTATGCTAATTAAATCTTAAACATTTTCATATTTTGTCAATTGAATCAATTCGACTAATTTTAATTGAAAAAATCACTTACGTAGCTGCATGTAGTGCCATGTAAGACGCCCAACACTGACAGAGATAATTTTTTATAATTTTCTAAAAAAATTGAATTTTTAATTATTTTTATTCTTTTCTTTTTTTTTTCTTTCTTTCTTTTTTTTTTTTTCTTTCTTTTCCATTTTTTTCCTTCCTATCCAACTAGGAAGGAAAAAATGAAAAAGAAAGAAATAAAAAGGTTAGTTTTAAAAAAAAAAATTATAAAAATTGTCTACGTCAGTACTAGTCGTGCTACGTAAGACATTCAATATTCACATTAGTGATTTCCAACTAAAATTGGCCAAATTGACTTAATTGGCAAAATTAAAAGGTTTAGAATTGAATTGAAATTTTTTTAATAAGTTTAGGACTTTTTGCACAATTTTCCCAAAATCGTTATCCTAATCTCCTTGACTTTATGATTGATTTTTATATGGGGTATTAGTAAATTAGAGAGGGAAAGTAATATACCTCCTCTTTAACGTTCTCCTTCCGACTGATTACTTGCTTATGTGAGGCTTCACACTCAACTTCATCAAGCACATCTTCGCCATCGTAAAATACATGTTGAAGCCGATCTAAACACGTTTGTAGACCGTGGTTCTTTGCCTACTGCTCCTCAGCATCTAACAACACTGCCTTAATGGCAATCAGCGCCCCTCTAAGCTTGCGGATCTGATTTTCAACGCTACAAATTGCGACAGCTTCTTGAAGCATCAGAGATTCTATCTTCCGTAGCACACCAGGTGATGAGGAAATTGGTACGGGCCATGGAGACAAAAAAGAACACAACAACTTCCTTTCGTAAGCTAGTTGCTGTAATGATAACTTGGTTACAACTAGATGAAAAGGGATGTTCTTTCTTCAGGAGTGGCCAGCAGATTAACGGAAAATCCTATTCTACCTTATCTTTATCTTAAATTAGGTTTTGTAATGTTTAGATGCGTTTTACACAATAATTGGCTATGCAACTCCATAGGAACTGCTTGGTAATTCAGGAACGGACTTATGTTGTGTATTGGGGGCACACTACAAACTCACAGCGGCAAATGCAAGTTTATTTGAGTCACTAGCCGGATTTCAACTGACGTTTTTTTAAGGCAGATTCATTTTCAACAGGTGATAAAGATAATTTACGTAACGGAGATTCACTACCACAATATATATATAACAATCAAAAGTAAGATTTGACTTCGTTATTTGGGAGGCTACAACAAGTTTATGATGACTTATTGTCGAAATTATACACTAATATCAATCTTACAATCAAACTATGGTACAAACCTTTTCTTCTCACATTGTTTTCTGCCATGCATGTTAAGTTGCTCTTGGTTCTTCCACTCCAACTCCCTTTATGCTAAATTTACATATAGGCAATAATTTGGCAAGAACCTTTAGAAAAGATTTATGTACAGTCGGGTAGCAGTTTGTTATGGCTAAAACTATGAACCTAAGGGGGTGAATAGGTGATTGTGCGGAAATAAATAGATTTTAAAAAATATTGCAACAAAACACTATTGGTGATGAAAGGTGATGGTCCAATCTTATTGGTGTGCAATTCTATCGCAATAATTAAAGAAAGTAAGGGATAGAGAATTGCACACACAAAATTATAGTGGTTCGGCTTTTGTAAGCTATATCCACTCTCCCACGCCACAGTCTATTGATTGGATTCCACTAAAAAGAATCAGAAGTTACAAGATCTAAGTTGAGAAAACTCAAGCTCATGTGTATCACTCCTCATACACTCTCGACCTTTGAATGATTACACAATTATACTCATGGAGATGAATATATTTTATCACAGACCGCTCTTCAAACTTTGGAATTGAAAGATTCGATTCTCTTGAAATCAATATTATCTCAGCTTCGAGACCTTCTCTTATATTCCTCCTAGTTCAAGCTGACTGTTGGACATATCTCTAAGAGGATTTTTCAGCTAATCTACCTATTGGCCTAGATCTCATCAAGAATGTCTAATTACTTCAATATCTCTAACGATGAGGCTTCCCTTGGATTCTATCGCTCATATAGCAGTTCGAGTTTCCATAAGTCAAGTGCCTCAACTTAGAAAGAATGAATCGCCTCAAGAAGATCATTCTAGGAATGTTGAATCTCCGATAGATAATTAGGAGACTTGTCTTTTGGAACATCTTATAAATAAGACAATAAATCCAACCAATCGCCACTAGTCGTTGCACGATGATATTATCTCCTTCCTGGCCATTTGATAGAACATATAAAGAAGGAGATAAATAAGCCACGACTCTTATTCTGATCATATCCCATCAAACTTTTCAGCTAAAAAGTACTATCATCAGAATCAAAGTCTTTACTTCGAATAAGTTTTGTCAATCTTCAAAATCATTCAGGAAATGTTTTCTCAACACAGTTAGCTGCTGTCCAAATGAAGAACCTCCACAATGGCGGCTATGGCATGGCGTCGATGATGGGTGGAATGGCGGTGTCCATGGCGAGTTTGGTGACCACTAAGAGAGGAGAAAAATGTACCAGGTCAAGGTTTTCTTCAGGAAAAAAAAAAAAATTGTGTGCTAGATGCCCATATGGATGATTAAAGGCTTAAGAAATGCTTGATAAGTGTCCTGGCATCGGCTGCAACACAATCATTTCTCTCCTCCTGTCTTCGGGTCCTCTACAACCTTTAAAAGACTCCCATCTCTCTGGAAAAAACTAACACCCAAAGAAACAGAGAACTCTGTTCCCAAGTTCCAGAACACGGAAACCTATAGGAACAGAGCACTCTGTTCCCAAGTTCCAAGAGCAAAAAATCGTAGCCACCACGCAAATCATCAGAAGATAATTAGAAACTGTCTACTGATACAGATATTTGGCCTAACATCCTGAGAGAGATTGTGGCTACTCTTCTTTATGGGCCTATATCTATGATCAATTGAAATTAACCTTGTTTTCAGTTTGTAAAAGGTTTCGCTTATCTGATATCACATCCCCTCATCAAGTGATTAGTGTGGAAATATGACGAATAGCGCAAGTATGACTTGGAATGGACATGCGACTTAAGCTGGCTCTGCTCACCTTCTGTGATATCGAAAACAAATGATCCAGCTATTTTCTTTTCTTCTTGTTGGAAAAACAGTAGGAGTAATCGACGGAGCTTCATGAACTGTAAACGATGGATGCCAACGTCCTCTCATCTTTGGCAGGTTATCGCAATGGCTATATTAGAGGATCATTTTCCAATAAAAAAAAAACAAAAAAAACTAAGAGGGTCGTTCTGTTTTACAAGCAATGGACGGAACTTTAAGATTTTAATATAGAGCGAGTCGACCATCGGTTCTTCTAGGAAATGTGGGTTAACAACTATCTTTTTGTTTTCTCAATTCAAGGCTGGAAACCCGTTTCAGCCTCGAATGATACTGATTTGTCCAATTTGGCCTGTTTTGTGCGCTCCATTGCAGTCATGAAATTGACCAAGAGGTGCTGGATTTATAGGGTACCATAGCATACACAATCATGAGTTCAAATAGAAGTACTTGGGAGACTAAAACCTGACTAAGGCTTTCGGCGCATAACAAAAACTTTTGTCGATGCAAACCTTTGTGCATTCATGTTCAAGATCTAGTCTTAGGGATAAAAAGAAAAGAAAAGAAAAACATTATCTTACTATGCAGAAGTGAATTAAAACAAATTAAAAATGAAAAAGGTATGGTTTTTTAAAATGCATCATCTCTAGAAACTCTATAAAAAGTCTACTGGTATAATAATATAACCATCAAGTTGCTGACACTAATTTACTATGCGGCACGATTTCATTCCCTATCAGCGAATGAAAAATAAATATCGTTCTATGACAATTCAAATGGTGATAATGTTAAAGTTGGTCTCATGTAATACGAACAAGGCATTTTCTCCATAGAGAAATTCACAATACAGATACCAACAAGTAATAAAGAACAACACTCATTTAAGGAAAGAAAGAAAAAGGTACAGTATAAACGACCATTGTTTTCATCTCTGAATATAAATGAGATTGATGAAGAATTAGCTGAGTGCAAGTCCAAATCTTCATGGAGAACCACATGGCGTGGCAAATAGATCATGAAAGTTCATCTGCGGCCAAAATGAAAAAAAGAAAAGAAATGAGCTCAAAATATGTATTTCATTACAGCGTATTAGCATTTATTGTGGTGTCATGCAAAATTGTCATTCCGTGATATTATACTAACCAATATATTTTTCTTTATTTGCAAAAATTAACTTCTTTGTGGATGTAAAATTTCTTTTACTAGAAACTCTGTAGAAGTTTTTGTTTTGCATGTGAATGACATGTGGAAATTATACTTTTTATATGCTGTGCACACTCTATTGATAAGTGCTTACATGTATGATGGTTCGCGTTATCCTTTTAACAAAGTTCTCATGGTACTGGAGTAATGAATCTTGACTTACTATCGACATGTTACATCAAAATGGAGAGTTTATGATAAATTCTAATCTAAATCTCATCACACGCACACTTTGACGTTTTGTTCATCCAAAACATTTGAAACTTTCACAACATGTAGATTTTGGCAAGCATATTCGCGCACACACACATACATATATATATGATTTTATGAAATTTGAAAAATATTTCATATTTTTACGAGAAAGATAAAAAAAATATACCTTTTGCTTTTGCGTAATCCAAAATAAACAAGCCCTGAAACTTTTGAGATAAGGACCTATATATTACCATCCTAGTTCTCTAGCTGGCGAACTCGTCCCTCGCTCGGGAATTACAAATATCGATATCTCATAGATGGACACTTTATTGAAAGCAACACGAATTACTAATAATCTTTTTATTATTTCCAAATCAAGTGATAATAAATCTTTATCTTTATTCAATCTTGTGAGAAAATGACGTCCTATTTTGTAGAAATATTCTCAGCCAATTAAATTTCCTCTTTTCCCATTTGATGTTATATCTTATTAAAAAAACAGGGGAAGGTAAATTGATGCACAATAAAGTTCCAAAAAAGGGCCTGCATTTTAGGGATTTTAACTTTATGCTTTTTGTTATTTAAACTACTGTAGAAATAAAATGAAATCGGTTTAGTTGCTCTCAATTACCCTTCATCTTAAGCATCTCCCCGCTGCATATGACAGCATTATGCATTAATCTCTTTTTCATTTAAAAAATTCCATGCGAAAGAATTACTATTTTAGAAACACTGTGCAGTTTGGAAAGAATTTTTATGATCAAGGCTTCATTCACATGCATTATTCGTGCGATTATGATAGTAATTTCAAACGAATGTTGTCAGTACTATTTTACTCTCATGTGCTGTATTGTGTGAGTTATGATCTATATCTGATTGCGGAAAGTAAATTTTCTTAATGAAATAAAAAATGATTGTATTGCAAAACATAATTAGAAATAGTTATAAGAAGTTTAGTCACATCACATTAAGAATTATGAATATAGATATGTGCAACTGTTTTGATTTAACAAATTAAGGGAAGACATTTCGGTATTTCTGTAATAAGATCGAGAAACTAGTTTTTCCCAAGTGGGAAAGTTAAATTAAAATTGATTTCTCTATGTGTCATATTTCTGGCATATCAAGTTAAAATAAATAATTTTTTTATTAGATAAAAATAGATCATTCGTCTTTTTTAATGTTGATTGTGGGCATTTTTCATCGGCTCCATTCAACGCACCAACAAATGGTATTAAGCCAAGTGTCTTGCAACAACGATTATCCCGAGCCTTCAAATTATATTATTTTTAAAAAAATTGTCAAATTAAGATGAGGAAAATTGTTTCCGAGTTAAACGTGTAGATTCGAAATAACCTTTCAGAATTCTCCGTGTTTTTGTCTAAAAGAAAAATGGGGTATTTGAAGACCACCTATTTTACATACTAAAGTTGCAAGAAATAAATCTTTATTTTTGCTTAAACTTTTAAACTTTTTTTGTTTCCTTCTTTTAATAAGAAGAAAAATGGAAACGAAAATGTTCTCTAAATCAAAGGAGTTGTAAATTTTTAGCAAGTGCGTTTTCTAAAATAAATTTACAAATATTTCTCAATTTCTTTATGAAATGATTGGTGAACTTAACCGGTCCTTCTAGGACACTTGCAACAGAAATATTTGGTAAATTATATTCAAACTATCAAGTTGAGCGAGAGTAGCTATAGTATGCAATAGTAATCATCAATAGAAAAAGTATATATTCAAAACATTACGTCATGTTCCAATTTCCAAGTAAAAGGAGGACTTGAGATTTCATTGTAGGAAATCAATATTTACATTTAATGCGCCACATGAAATTGGGAAATTGAGATTTGTCAAAAGTTGTCCACATATAGTTAAAGTCGTCAATATTATGAATGTGCATAATGCATTATTATCTTATTCTAATTTTCATCTAGTGTGGAAGTCAGGAAAAAAAAAAAGAGGGAATCTCAATATATATGATTGTATCACACTTAAGCACAAAGAAGAATTGAAGGGTAGATTGGCGTACCTAATCATCTGTCCATTGTGCATCTATCAAATCAAGTTGGATTCGAGGAATGTGGACGATTTTGTTCCAATCCTTGCCAGTTTGAGGCTTACATCTTTTGCTCAGTTCACCACAGTATTCGATGCATAATTCTTTGAGGTTAGTGAGGGACTGGATTCCTTGCGGCAAGGATGATAAGTTGGGACATCGGATCAAGTAAATTAATCTGAGATGTGTATGATTGGGCAGGCATGCGGGAACATTTGTCAAGCTCAAGCAATCATAGACTGAAAATGACTCCAAAGTGTAGGCTGATCCTTCGAGACATTGGAGCAGCTCCATCACTTGTTCAAAGTTATAAATTACCAAAGTACGAAGATTCAACGAAAAGTTGGACTTATTCTCTAAGGTCAGCACGAGCTTGGAACTAGCAATATTCAAGGACTCTACGGCTTTTAATTCCCCAAAAGGTAGAGATATTGGTCCCCTACAATTTACAATTTTCAACCCTCGAAGGTGAGTTAGTCGGCAAGTACCTTCAAACAAAATTTGGAGATTTACGCATTCATTGAGTCCCAAAAATTGTAAATTTTCCAAGTATTGTATTCCACTTTCTTGCAAACTCTTCTGCTTTGTTTTTATGTATAGATATCTAAGATTGACAAGTCTTTTCATATTTTTGGGTAAATTGCGTAGCTCTAAGCAAACAACAAGGGATAACTCTAGCAAACTTTGCAGCTCACAAATGGTACTTGGAAGCTTCTTCAATAGCTTGTTCCCATAGAGACTTAATGATCTCAATTGCTTCAAATTACGTATGGACCTTGGCAGCTCATCAAAACTACTATATGACAAATTTAGATACCGTAAGTGGTTAAACTTGGTGATGCATATTCTAGCAAACTCTTTAGTAATAACTCCATCATCAACTTGGTATTGAAAATAAATGCCACGTAGCCTCTTTGAAGTTGTCTTTCTCAAAAAAGGTGGGACTCCATCGAAATTTGAGATTCCCTCTAACGAAGTGCTAGAGAACGAAATGCACCGAACTCCTTCTGAAATCTCAATAGTATCTAAGCAAACAATGGAGAAATCATTTTGTGCCACACTCGTTGCAAGAGAATGGACCAAATCGTGTACTTTAAATAGTAATTCTGCTCCGCACTCCTCAACTTCTTCGATCAAAGATCTCTTCCAAAACTCTTTGATGTACTCAATACCAACATCTTCCAATGCTAATTTTTCCCTTTTTGAACTAATGAGTCCTAAAGCCATCCATAACCTAGCTAAAGCAGGGCCCTTCATTTGAACTCCTCTAGGGAAAAGTGAAAATGTTGCAAAACAACGTTTTAAGTGGGATGGTAAATGATCATAGCTAAGCTTGAGTACCGGCACAATGTTCTTTTCTGCTTCCACTAACTCCCATGTTTCACTGTCCCTTACATGTTTCCAATGCCCATCGTCATCCTTTGAATACAAAAGGCTTCCTAGAGTTTTCACAAGGAGAGGAACTCCTTGAGATTTTTTGACAATGTCATTTCCAATGGCTAAAAGGTAAGGACGTGGCTTCTTTTCCTTTTTGTCATATGCCCATTTTTTGAATAAGGCCATAGATTCTTCATGAGAAAGACCTTTTAGATTATACATTGGACGGGTACCCATAATAGAAGCAACTTCTACACTACGAGTAGTCACAATTATCTTACTTTCACTAGCTCCTCCGGTTAGCAAATTTCTCAATTCTTTCCATCTATTGCGGTCATTACTCCAAACATCATCCAAGACTAGTAGAAATTTCTTGTCTTTGATGATGTCTTGTAGAAAGTTTTGCGATTGTTGAATATCAAAGTTACTCAAATCTTGACAAGATGCATCTTTGATGATTCCTTCGATAGTTTTCTTTAAATCAAAGTCCTCATGCACACACACCTATAGTCGCAACTCAAATTGATCTTTCACCCTGTCATCATTATAAACTAATTTAGCTAGGGCTGTCTTGCCCATACCTCCTATTCCAACAATGGGAAGCACCGAGAGGTTTTTGTCATCTGGTCGCATCAACATCTCAATTATTTTTTCTTTATCATTATCTCTCCCTACGACATCCAACTTGTTTATGAATGAGTAAGTCATTTTTCGTGATGGCATATGTCCCTCACCATTGTCAGTACTCCGCATATTAAGATCGAATTGATCTTTTTCAGTGGAAATCTTGGACAACCTTTCCCGAATCTCCTTGATTTTATGACTGATTTTCACACGGAATATGAGTGGATTAGAGAGGGAGAAGAAGCAGTGTACTTTCCCTTTGACACTCCCACATCGACTTATAACCTGCTTCCGTAATGCTTCACATTCGATCTCATCAACCACATCCTCCGCATCGTAAAATACATGTTGAAGCCGATCTAACCACACTTGCAGACGGTCGTTCTTCGCCTTCTGCACCTCAGCATCTGACAACACTGCCTTAACGGCAGTCAACGTCTCTTTGAGCTCGCGGATCTGATATTCAATGTCGTAAATAGCGACAGCTTCTTGGAGCGCAGGTGATGCTATCTTCCCCAGCACGCCCTGTGCGACGCCGAAAAGGAGTGATTCAGCCATGCTGAGAGATGAGGAAACTGGTTCAGGCTATTTGGTTTGAGATGAGAAAAGAACGCCCAAGTGTCTTCGTATTGTTTGGGATAGGGTTTTGAGATAAATGGAAGCAAGTGAGATGTGGACGAGACATTGTACGGACCAGGGATTGAGCTCTCCCCTGTTGTGATGTGTCTGACTGTTTGGTTCGTCACGCGAGTCAGCTTATTCACGTCTTGCATTTGGTTTATACCGCATCGTAGGAAAATGGGTGTAGCTAAGCATGAAACGGTGTCGTTTGCTCGAATTAAACTCAAATTCGGTTCATGGGCGTGAATCATGGACGACCCTGATTTTGGTTCGGAATTATCACTTTTACTTTGTTTTGTCAACATTACTTCTTATTTAAGCGAGAAATAGCGCAACAAAAGTTCTCTCCCCGAAGCCTGATAAACAAATTACTAATCGATTTCAAGATATAAAACAAGCGGTGGAGAGGGCACTGTTGCTCATTCAAGAGCAATGAACATGACAAACAAGTTAATTTGCTTAATGTAGTCTATTAATTCAAGATTAGGAACAATTTTCATACAATTTAGAGACTGTATTGAATGTATATCAAGAATTCAGGAATTCTTTTAAACAAATTAAAAATTCAAAAATCAAATTGTATATTAATATGTCCGTCGACTGTCATATGTCATATAACTTAATAATTTGATGGTAGAAAAAATGTATTGATTTGTGAATTTTCATGATATTCACCATTAATTATTTAACTTGTCAAACCCTAATTTTGAAACCGTCATGAAAAAATTCGAATACAGGAGGAGACTCCAGCGCACAATAATAAACAGGACAAGCCAAAAGCTGAAGCAGAAGAGCTGCACCGAAAATGGAAGCGGGAGCAGAGGAAGCAGAGAAGCTCGCATGGAGCAGGGAGACGATTCCCAGGGTCATGAAGATCGCCTGCACCAGGCTCCCCCAGCGGGACCTCGTCTCTCTCCTGTTGGTCAGCCCGTGGCTGCACCGCACCCTCGTCTCGTACCCTTCTCTCTGGCTGGTATCTTCTTGAAAAAGCTCCCGACTTCTCCTTGAAATCGTAAGCGCGGCAGGTTCTATCGCGTGATTCCGATTCGTCCGGTGCGCATTTCAGGTTCTTGATTTGCGCGAGATGACCAACGCGGGGAACCGGCTCCTGGGCGCTCTCTCGCTGGTTAGTTTGTGGAGGCATTTCATGTGCTGGATTGTCTGATCTTGAGTGGATTGTGGGGGTCGTGCGTGAGCCATGGTTGAAGTTGCATAATTTGATGATGTTGATTTGACCCATTTTGTTGATGAGATTATCTGTGGATTTTGGCAGCCGAGATATCGCCAGGTGAAGCGAATCGACCTCGAGTTCGCCCAAGATATCGAGGACAAACACCTGGAGTCCCTCAAGAACGAGGTAATCATAGGGACATCGCATTGTAATGTTGCTTGTTGAAATCAGATTGCTGGCTACTAGAAGTTATATGATGGGGCATCCTTTCACGGTAGATGAATTGAAGACAGATGTTGCCTTTTGAAGAACTTTATGAAATCTCAAGGAAAAGTGTACTTGATCCATCAGTAGCAATAAGCAATTTGATATTAATTTGTTCTGATACGAATCAGAAAGATATGCCCTTTTGTTTCAATACCCATAGTAGAGCATCCTCTCAATAATGTAATTTTGTCGCTCACTTTTTAACCATAATCCTGGCTTTGTTTGTTTAGTGTCCTCTTGAGGATTCTTTACCGTGGAAGACGATTAGTGCTCGCCTTCTCTTCAAAGTTGCTATTTTGACGACATTGTTCTAAATTTAGCAGATGACATGTGGAAAATAACATATTGACTAATAGATGTCGTCCGTAAATGTTATTAGGACTGAAGTTAGATGCTTCAGTGAGATATCTCTTGGGAAAGCATATCAGATGCTTGAGTTAACACTTCTCATAAGTTTTAAAAAGATAGTGCTTTGTTTCTTCGTTACTTTAGTTTGCCTTTCCATGATTAAGTCCCGCACAATCTTTTTCGCTAGTTTAGAAAAGCATACTTCCCATGACATTAGTATCCCATACACTATGTCTTCTAGGCAAATTATTCATTGGTTTTATCATGAACTACCAATTGTGCTTGAGTTTACCTTTTTAGCAACACTAATCTATGTTGATTATTCAACTCTTAGTAACTTGTATCACTAACCTGTGATCACTTGTCAACCACTCAACAGTATTCTGAATCTCTCAAAAGCTTGGAGACTTTAAATCTGAACGGTTGCCAAAAGATCTCTGACAAGGGAATTGCTACCGTAACCAGTTGTTGTCCAAATCTTAAGGTTTTTTCCATTTATTGGAATGTGCGGTAAGTCTTCTATAAATGCGCTTGTCTTGTAAACTCACTTCACCTTAATATTTATACAAATTAACTGCATATTTTTGGAGCTGCAGAGTGACAGACATAGGCATAAAACATCTGGTAGAGAACTGCAGACATTTAATTGATTTGAACTTAAGTGGCTGCAAGGTATCTACTCGCTCCTGTCAAAGCCTTCCTTCAACTTTCTTCTGCATATGTTGTGTTGGTATATTTGCTCACACTTATTAACATGATGATGGAAGGTGGACTTTCTCCAATGTCATCAATGAAGTATATTGTGATTTGAAACACTGCCCAATCAAATTTGTATATATGATGCATGGCTAACTAAGTTTTTCTTGAAAATCTATGGCTTCTCAACTTTCTCACATGTATTCTGGCCACTCTAGTTTTGGAGTTCTACTTTGTTTCTGGAAGATAGAGGACAGTTTTATTTTGATACTCAGTTGAGTTCTTACCATGTGTTTCCAAAAAATGTGAGTTTGTGCTTGGTACTAGTCTCAAGTCTTGGCTGATATATGCGACTGCAATTCTACTTAGATTTTTTAAATATGGGCAAGCTTTATTGGAGATTTTTGGTTCTTTGTGAGCAATTGTTTCTTGTTTGCATTTACAATGATACAGATTTCATTGCTTTAGCGAACCTGCTATTCCAAGTATTTATCATTGAAATTCTGAACACGCTTGCTATGAGAGATTTCTTCTCTATGTATATGGATGTTACATGCACAACTTGACCAAGTGGGCTTGCTAAAACAACTTGAGATGACAAATGCAATTGCCTCAGACAGTCATAATCAGTACCACAGGATTTACAGCGATGTCACTTTTACTTCTTTTTTCTTCTATAGTTCCTGACCTTTTGGTCTTACTTCTTTCTATTCTCAGCACTCAGATTTTTTACATGCCTATGCATTTTGTGTGGAAGGAGTTTCTATTTACAAAGCTGTTTTCAATTGTCAATGGCAGAATATTACAGACAAGAGCTTGGAGTTAGTTGCTGACAGTTATAACGAATTACAGTCACTAAACCTTACTAGGTATGTTAAGGTCTGATAAGAAAAGCTTAACCCTATTTTCAGGAAGCAAATGATGCTAATCCAGGAAAAAATAGAATAATTATTGCCGTCGCTGATACGGATATGCACCTTTAAGCTTGTAATTATTCGGTTATCAGGTGTGTCAAGCTGACAGATATTGGCTTGCAGCAAATACTATTCAAGTGCTCTTCCCTCCAGAGTCTAAACCTCTATGCCCTTTCTAGGTAAATGTGCTTTCTGTTCTCATGTATAGGTTTGAAGCCACTTATTTGGTATTAGTAGTTTACTTTCTGATTTCTTTTTCCAGTCTCACAGATAATGCATACAACAATATTTCCTCTCTTTCCCATCTGAAGTACTTGGATCTTTGTGGAGCCCAGGTAAATTCCACTTATCAAGACCTGTTAATTGTCTTGCGTTACCTGAATTTTCTGCCGCAATGTTATATAAATGATTCTGCAGAACCTATCAGATGATGCACTTTCCTGTATAGCCAAATGTGGAAAACTTGCGGCCCTGAATTTGACGTGGTAAGTTTATTAGTAAAATGCCTTCATTTTTGTGGAGTCAACATACTGTGGTTACTTTTTCTGACCAAAAAAAAAAAAAAATACTATGGTTACTTTTCACAGGTGTGTACGTATAACTGACAAGGGGGTCATAGCAGTTGCTGAAGGCTGCGTCTCACTCGAGTTCCTTAGGTAAGTCTTGACGATAAGGTTCTTCCAACTAGGATAAAAGTTATCTGGGCTGAAATAAAAGCATCTTGGCTGAATTTTATTGATTTAATTCAGAGATGGTCAGTAAGCGTATTACAAAGCTTGATGAATACTAAGCTTCGCATCTTCGTCATTCTAGCTGGGTTAAGGAGAGTACTTCTCGTGTATGGTTATAAAATCTTGACGGTTCTTTTTCAAACCTCCTTTCTGCATAGTTGTGTCTTCTGCTAGAGAAGCTTGGCTAATATATAATTTCATAAGCTGCCGAAGCATATTTGCCATGATTTCTATCCAAGTGGTCTCTAATCAAATTAATGAGGTGTTTCATACTGATTTTTTCCAATGTAGTATGATGGTAGTTAGTCCCAAAGATTTTAGCAGGACATGTTTGAAGTTGCAGTGTCTTTTGGCTTTGAGTACTTCAGATTGTTGGTCTTATCTATGCTTTCCATTGCATTGAGGGTTTGGCAGTTTTATTTGAAATTGTTATTTGGTGGCTTTTATTCTGAAAATAGATGGAAGTGTAGATTAAAGTGTCTTCCTTTCCTACAATTTACACTCCTAAAATGAAAAGTCAGTACTCTTTCTTATATGTTTCCACTCAAGCAAGCACGTGTCAGAAGTTGGGGGAAAAGGAGTTTCTACTTTTGCCTTCTGTAGGTGCCCTCTTATTGTCTTTTGATGCCAAACAAGTTGGATTGTAGGTCATTGTGATTGCTGATCTCCCGGACCATCTTGCATTTTGATAGTTTGCCTTAATGAATTGGCATCTTCCACAAGATATACAGTACAAAAGCTATGATTAACCTCATCAAATATCAAATTCTCTCTTCATTGTTCAGTTAGTGATAATTGCTGCAAAATGCAGCTTGTTTGGGATAGTTGGGGTGACAGACAAGTGCCTTGAAGCCCTTTCAACGACCTGCTCAAACACACTCACCACACTTGACGTGAATGGTTGCATCGGCATCAAGGTGAGATGTTCTTTGTTGGTGCATGGAATGAGGTTTGCTGCTTTTTGAGTGAATTTATGTCATTGTTTACTATATGTATTCCTTTCCTCCACAGAGACGAAGCCGTGAAGACCTGCTCAAATTGTTTCCACACCTCAAATGTTTTAAGGTTCATAGCTGACATTTTAAAGGAGGACAGTATACCGATATAGATGACAATCGTATATTTTCTTTTTTTGGAAGAAAGTGGTGATGTAGCTGCAGCTGCTAGAAAAGATCATAATATAACGCCATTTGAGATTTTTCAGTTGGATTGTCATGTTTCCCCTGGATTGCAAAGTCTGCTTGCTGTCTCTCTTGAAGTCCGTATGATTGACAATAAAATGTCGAGAAAATATCCGCGAGAATG
This sequence comes from Eucalyptus pauciflora, assembly GCA_007663325.1. NCBI lineage: Eukaryota > Viridiplantae > Streptophyta > Magnoliopsida > Myrtales > Myrtaceae > Eucalyptus > Eucalyptus pauciflora. The sequence goes on along the minus strand of VMYD01000410.1, from coordinate 403,699 downwards.
AATGAGAGAATATTTGGCAGAAGGGATGACGAGGGAACATATTTTATTTGATGCGATGGATGGTGTTAGTAAATCTTGTTTGATGCGAGAATGATACATGGTAACGGACTGCGGTCTGGTCCCAGTGTCCTCACGCCGAATCCGTACGGATGTCCGCTTGTTGAGATAATCACCGTTTCTTGACCCAACTTTTGGTTACTTCTGAATGAATATGTTTTGTCACAGATTCGATAGGATTAAATATCACACAAGCTTTTGGGAGGTAGCCTGATTTTTTGTTGGCAATATACTTTCGTAACTCTTATACAAGCTCCAGCCATAGAATCGCATCAAATATTTTTGTTCACCATCAACGAAAGGATGGCCATGAACATCGTGAAACTTTGGCATCTACGCAAACTTCATCTACGATTTTGAATTTGATGCAAGCTTGACATCAGTTGTCTTAACTGTCCGTAGCAGCCAATGCCAAAAATTCTTCTCGTTTTGCTCCATCTGGACATTCTGGGCGTTTGTCCTTCTCTTTTTCCTTCGAAATCACTCTTGCCCATCGAATTCATCATCCATCTCGGATGTATCCTCGCAGCAACCTTCATTAGCACCAAGTTCTTCCCCCTCTGATTCTTCTTGCTCTGTCTCATCCTCCACATCATCAAGCATAATATCTTCAGGGGGTATCATACCTAGCCCTTTACCCCGGTAAATTAACCCAGTTCTCATCACATGGTAAAACTTCTCTCTTAGGCGGACAAGCGGATGTGGATCCACCAATTTACCTCTCCGGTACCCTTCCCTAAGAGCAACAGTAGTCGTCTTACACTTCAAAGAGAGGTAGAAAATCCCAGGATACCTAGTAAATATTCGCGTAAACTTATGAGGAAGATTTAGTTCCTCTCTCAAGCTCCTTAAGTAGTTCCTCTTAGCCTTCTTATGGATGGTCAAGCTCAAGATCTCATGCAAAACCCCAACAACTCGTTTCTCCATGAGATCACTGCTCGGATCGATATGCCTAGAATCTTCATATGGAGAGATATATGGCAATTTCTGGAACTCATCCATCCACGCTTTCATCTTCTTCTGTGCACCATATCCCCTGGGAAAATTCATGGGGAGTGCCAGAGCTGTTTGGCCCCTCTTAAACTGCCTATATTCACCCCCTACCTCATTACTTTCGTTTCTCTTCTCCAGTGCCGAGGCTGCATAACTCTCAGGCCAATTCACGAGCTTCAAGTACGCATCACCACTGGAAGCCTTGACAAATTGGAAATGATCCGGGTAATTCGGAATCAACAATTTCATGAAATTATCTGGCAAACCCAGATCCCATTTCAATGGAATCAAGCATCGCAATGGCAAGGTCTTTGTCTTCGTCATCATGAGCACTTTAGAGAGCCTCTCCACAGTGTCGTGTTCATATTTCTGGTGTATGCTTTTCTCTTGTGAGTCCAACAGCAGAGCAGCGTCTGTCAATTTAAAACAGGGCAAACCCGCGTATCGGGCATGCGGGAATTCATGAAAGAGTGTAGGATACCTAAAAGTGAAGACATTTCGAACAGAATCAACATCACGATCCACAATCAGAACCCAAATTCACTATCTGTGAATGAAATATAAATATCTTTCTGTGAGAATTCAGATGGTGATGATGCCACAAGTGGTCTCATGTAATACAATTAAGGCTTATCCTCCGTAGAGAAGATCGCAGTACAAACACAAGCAAATAATGAAGAACAACACTCATTCAAGAAAAGAAAGGAAAAGCACCAAATACAATATCAACGATGATTGTTCTCTGAAAATAAAAGAGATTGATGAAGAATTAGTGGGGTCCAAGTCCAAATCTTTGCGGAGATCCACATGGGCGTGGCAAATAGACCACGTGAGTTCATCTGCTGTCAAAATGGAAAAAATGAAATGAGCTCAAAGTATCTATCATGACTCCAAAAGGACATGTATCTGAATAGCACCTGGAAACCATACTTTTTATATGATGTGCACACACTGTAGGTAAATACTCACATGTTTGATGGTTCACATTATCTTTCAACAAGGTGCTGATATTATTAGCACTTTGTATAAAAAGAATCTTGATTCATTACTGATATGTTACATCAAAATGGACAGTTTATACATTGCCTATAATCTAAATCTTATCACGAACAGACTTTGACTTTTTGTTTTTCCGAAACATCTAAGACTTTCACAACATGTAAATGTTGGTAAGCATATTCACAAATTTTCTTTAAAATTCTATCAAATTTGAAAAATATGTCATATTATAATGAGAAAGCAAAAAAAAAAAAAAATTGCTTAATCAGGGACATACAAGTCCTAAAACTTTTGAGTGGAGGACCTATTTATTACTATCCTAGGTCACTAGCTGGCGAAGCTCCGCCAAGCTCAAGTCATCTTTCATGACAAATCACAGAAGCTGGTATCTCCATGGATGGACACTTTATTGAGAGCAACTAGTAATCCTTTATTATTGCCAAATCAAGTGCTAATCAATCTTTATCTTTATTCAATCTTGGGAGAAAACGGCATCCTATTTTGTTGGAATATTCTTACCCTATTAAATTTCCTCTTTTCCAATTAGATGTTATATCTTAAAAAAAAAACGTGTGAAGGTAAATTCATACATTAAAATATTCCAAAACGGGCCCTGCATTTTAGGGATCTTAACTTTATGCTATACATTATTTAAAATACTACAGAAATAAATGAAAGCACTTTAGTTGCTCTCAATTACCTTGACCTTAGACACTCTCCCCTGCATAAAACAGTTCTATATGTCAATCTCTTTTTCATTTAAAAAAATTCATGCTTAAAATTTACTACTCCAAAAGTGCATTGTGCTTTGCAGACTGGAAAGAATTCTTATGGCCATGGTTTCATTCATAAGCATCGTTTGTGCCACTATGATAGTAATTTTAAAAGAATATTGCTAGTACGATTTTACTTTCACGTGTTGTGTTGTGAGTTATAAATTATATTTGATTGTAGAAAGTAAAATTTTCTTAATGAAATAAAAGAAGTTATATTGCATAAAATAATTAGAAATAGTTATAAGAAGTTGAATCACATCACCTTAAAGGATTGGGAAAATAAATATGTGCAACTATTTTGATTTAACAAATTAATCGAAAAATTCAATATTTCTATAATAAGATCGAGAAACTAATTTTTCTCAAGTTGGAAAGTTAAGTTAAAAATGAATACATTTCTCTGTGTAATCTTTTCATGCATATCAAGTTGAAATAAATAAGTTTTTATTAGACAATTCGTCTATTTTTATGTTGATTGTGAGCGTTTTTCATTGGCTCCATCGGACGCTCCCACAGCTGGAACTAAGCCAAGTGTCTTGCCAACAAAGATTATCCCGAGCCTTCAAATTATATTATTTATAAATAATTGTCAAATTAAAAAGAGGGAAACTGCTTTCAAGTTAAACGTACAAATCGAAATAACCTTTAAATATTCTCTGTGCTTTCATTCCGAGCGAAACATGGACTTTTGAAGACCACCTATTTTATGTACTAAAGTTGCGAGAAACAAAACTTTATTTTTGCTTAAACTATTAAAGTTTTTTTCTATTTCCTCTTTTTAATAAGAAGAAAAATGGAAACTGAAAATGTTTTCTAAAATCAAAGGAGTTGTAAATATTTAGCAAGTGCATTTTCCACAATAAATTTCCTAGTATTTCTCAATTTCTTTTTAAAATCATTGGTGAATTTAATTGTTCCTTTTAAGACACTCGCAGCAGATTCATTTGATAAATTATATTCAAACTATCGACTTAAGCTAGAGCAACTATTTTATGCAATAATAACTGTCGAAAGAAAAAGTATAAATTCAGAACATTTCGTCATATTCCAATTTTCAAGTAAAAGGAGAATACGAGATTCCATCGTAGGGAATCAAATTTTACATTCAATGTGCCCAATGAAACAAGGAAATTGGGATGAGTCAAAAGTTGTCAAAACATATAGATACAGTCGTCAATATTATGAATATTAATAATTCATTATTTTCTTATTCTGATTTTCATCAAGTGGGAAGTCAGCGAAAAAATAAATAAGGAGGGAATCTCAATATACGTGACTGTACTACATATAAAAACAAAGAAAAAAATGAAGGGAGAGGTAGATAGGTGCATACCTAATCATACATCCACATCTATCGAATCAAGTTGGATTCGAGGAACATGAGCGATTTTGTGCCAATCCTCGCCGGTTCGAGGCTTACATCTTTTGCTTAGTTCACCACAGTCTTCGATGCATAATTCTTTTAGGGCGGTGAGGGATCGGATTCCTTGCGGCATGGATGATAAGTTGGGACATCTTATCAAGTAAATTATTCTGAGACGTGTATGATTGGGCAGCCACTCAGGAACAGTTGTCAAGCTCGGGCAGTCATAGATAGTAAAGGACTCCAAAGTGTAGGCCGATCCTTCGAGACATCGGAGCAACTCCATCGCTTGTTCGGAATTACTAATTGCCAAAGTACAAAGCTTCATTGGAAAGTTGGACTTATTCTCCGAGGTCAACGTGAGCTTGCTATTTACGATACGCAAGTCCTCTAGAGCAGTTAATTCCCTAAAAGGTAGAGATATTGGCCTCCCACAATCTACAATTTCCATCCTCGCAAGGCGAGTTGATCGGCAAGTGCTTTCAAACAAAACTTGGAGATTGTCACATCTATTAAGTCCCAAAAATTGCAGATTTTCCAGGTATCGTATTCCACTCTCTTGCAAGCTCTTTTGCTTTGTCGTTATGTATAGATATCTAAGGTTGACAAGCCTTTCCATATTTTTGGGTAAATCGCCTAGCTCTACGCAACCATAGATGGATAACTCTAGCAAACTCTGTAGCTCACAAATGGTACCTGGAAGCTTCTTCAATCGCTTGTTCTCAGAGAGATGTAACGATCTCAATTGCTTCAAGTTGCCAATGGAACTTGGTATCTCCTCAAAACTACCATTGGAAAAATTCAGATACCGTAAGTGTTTACATTTGGAGATGCACGTTCTAGCAAACTCTCTTGTAATAACTCCATCATCAACTTTGAAGTGAAATTTAATTGCATGCAACCTTTTCGAAGTTGGCTTTCTCAAAAAAGGTGGGACTCCATTGAAATTTGAGGTTCCATCTAATGAAGTGCTAGAGAACGAAACGCACCGAACTCCTTCTGAAATCTCTGCAGTATCTAAGCCAACAATAGAGCAATCCTTTTGTGCCACACTTGTTGCAAGAGAATGGATCAGATCATGTACTTTAAATTCTATTACCGATCCGTCATCTTCAAGTTCTTGGATCAAAGATCTCTTCCACAACTCTTTGACATACTCATCACCAACATCTTCCAATGCTAGTTTTTCCGTTGTTGAGCTAATGAATCCTAAAGCCATCCATAACCCAACTATTCCAATGCTCGTGATTTTGTGTCCTCTCGGAAAAAGTGACAATGTGGCAAAACAACGTTTTAAGTGGGATGGTAAATGATCATGACTAAGCTTGAGTACTGGCGCAATGTCCTTTTTCACTTCCATTAACTCCCATGTTTCACTATCCCTTGTATGTTTCCAATGCCTAACATCATCCTTTGAATATAGAAGGCTCCCTAGAGTTTTCACAAGGAGAGGGACTCCTTGAGATTTTTTGACAATGTCATTTCCAATATCTAGAAGATCAGCATGTGGCTTCTTTTCGTTTTCGTCAAACGCCCATTTTTTGAATAAGATCATAGAGTTTTCGTGAGAAAGACCTTTTAGATTATGCATTGGATGGGTATGCATGATAGAAGCAACTTCCACACTACGAGTAGTCACAATTATTGTACTTCCACTAGCCCCTCCGGCTAGCAAATCTCTCAAATCTTTCCATCTACCACGGTCATTACACCAAACATCATCCAAGACTAGTAGAAATTTCTTGTCTTTGATGATGTCTTGTAGAGCGTTTTGCGATTGTTGAATATCAAAGTTACTCAAATCTTGACAAGATGCATCTTTGATGATTCCTTCGATAGTTTTCTTTAAATCAGAGTCCTCAGGTACACACACCCATAGTCGCAACTCAAATTGCTCTTTCACCCTGTCATCATTGTAAACTAATTTAGCTAGGGTTGTCTTGCCCATACCTCCTATTCCAACAATGGGAAGCACCGAGAGGTTTTTGTCATCCGGCTGCATCAACATCTCAATTATTGTTTCTTTATCATCATCTCTCCCCACGACATCCAACTTGTTTACGAGTGAGTGAGTCATTTTTCGTGATGACGTATGTTCCCCACCATTGTCAGTACTCCGCGTATCAAGACCGAATCGATCTTTTTCAGTGCAAATCTTGGACAACCTTTCCTGAATCTTCTTGATTTTAAGACTGATTTTCACACGGAACATGAGTGGATTAGAGAGGGAGAAGAAGCGGTGTACCTTCCCTTTGACGCTCTCATAGCGACTTATAACCTTTTTCCGTAATGCTTCACATTCGATCTCATCGAGCACATCCTCCGCATCGTAAAATACATGTTGAAGCCGATCTAACCACACTTGCAGACGGTCGTTCTTCGCCTTCTGCACCTCAGCATCTGACAACACTGCCTTAACGGCAGTCAACGTCTTTCTGAGCTCGCGGATCTGATCTTCAACGCTGTAAATAGCAACGGCTTCTTGGAGCGCCGGTGATGCTATCTTCTCTAGCACGCTCTGTGCGACGCCGTAAAGGAGTGATTCAGCCATGCTGAGCGCTGAGGAAACTGGTTCAGGCTTTTTGGTTTGAGATGAGAAAAGAACGCCCAAATGTCTTCGTCTTGTTTGGGATTAGGGTTTTGAGATAATGGAAGAAAGTGAGATGTGGACAAGACCAGGGATTGAGCTCTCCCCTGTTGTCACGTGTTTGGTTCGTCACGCGAGTCCGCTTATTCACGTCTTGCATTTGGTTTATACCGCATCATAGGAAAATGGGTGTAGCTAAGCATGAAACGGTGCCGTTTGCTCGAATTAAACTCAAATTCGGTGCATACGCGTGAATCATGGACGACCCTGATTTTGGTTCGGGATTACCACCGTCACTTTTACTTTTGTTTTGTCAACATTACTTCTTGTTGGGATCGAATGATCCCCGAAAAACCGGGTTCGGCACCGAAACCGAACCCCTAAATCATATGCGGAAGATAAGCCCTGGAATGTCACGTATCACCGATCAAAAGCACACCACGGATTCGAGCGTACCTTGTTGGCCACAGATTAGACACCGATGCCGTATTGAGGAAGAGATTTCAGTCCCGTTCGATCCGATGTCGAAGATTCGCCGTTCAAGAGAAGACGGAGTCGTTTCTTCGTCTTTTAGAGAGAGAGAGCTTCTTGGGAGAGAAATATGAACGTTCTGAAATGAAAAGGTGCGTTCATTCTCTTTCTCATCCCCTTTTATAGGTACCCTTTTCCACGGGCCTAATTCCCGTGGGCCGGGCCCTTAGGCCCATCGTGGCCGGGCCGACTTAGGCCCATGATTAAATCCTTCATCTCCCACTCGCACATGGTGGTTCAAGAAACCAGCATGGGCGGATAGGCCCAACTTAGGCCCATCAACTGAAAATCCTCTTTTCCTCTTTCAACATTCATACCGGTGAATAATCCGTGCGACCAGCATACTTTGAGAGCTCGTTGCTATACATCTGTTAGGAATATATAGCAGCTCATATTGGGCATCATTTTCCGAGTAAATTTAGTATGCAGTACCCTAGATCGATCGATCACATTTATATCTCTCTTAATCTCATTTAAACAATGATATATGTATTGTATTCACAATTATGATTATCCCAAAGACAGTCATAATTGGTCGACCTGTGAATACAAAACCACAATGTGATTCTACAAATCCGATCTTCCTCTTTCCTTCAAACTCTCAATTTCCGTTCAACTTGCTTTTCTAGAAATGTCCCATTAGATCGAATCATCTCATGACCATTGGCAACATTCTAAGATAGCAAACACTAAATGAAAATCTTAAGAATAAGTAAGAGTCATGAGGGCACTAAAAAATTGAGGAACTCTATTCCTCAAGAGTCTCACACGTCATAAAAGTTGAGATCAAACTTTTGTCACTCTTTTAGGTCGTCTCATGCATACGTAGTATGAAATACGTATTACGGTATTAACTCCTTTCCCATGGAGCGTATGTCTACACAATCAATACCGTACAGATGATAGTTCAGACATACACAATGTCTAACTTGAGTTCACGTATTTACTCATTCACAAAATTCATCAGAACTCACATCTGGCATCTTAGACAGATAAAGTAAAATGTGTGGGTTATTTTACTTTCGGACATCGTAAGTATTATGTCCTCATCTTAACACTCAGTTAAGGCGACATATTTATTTTAAGCTTGAGCTCTCGATTATCACCTAGATAATAAGCTTAAAAACAGTCTCATCTCTATCTATCACATAGTAAATAGAGGCGATTACCCGTGTGAGTGGGCTAATCTCTTATCTGTCCGACATACTTTCTCAACATAATATAATGCACTAAGCATTAAGATGCATAAAGATCAAACAAAAGATTCATAGGCATTAATAATGAAACAACACTAGTTCATACATGTGAACAACTCAGGGAAAATACAATCCAGTACATCAGACTCTACGCAATCCTAGAGATTTTACATGACCACAAATCACATCTCTAGGTATTGGCTTTGTCATAGGATCTGCTACCATTCTATGCGTAGATATGTACTGCAAGTTCACATCCTTTCGTGCAACCATATCTTTTGACAAAGTTATACTTGGTATCTATATGTTTGGTCTTGCCATGATATTTTGGATCTTTGGTGTACGCTATAGCTGCTTGGCTATCTCAATTAACTAATAATGGATTTGCAGCTTTCTCGATAACACCTAAATGATCCAAAAAATCTCTTAAGCCAAACTACTTCTTATATTACTGCTGATAATGCCACGAACTCATCTTCCATCGTGGACAAGGCTATACACGTTTGTTTCTCACTGCTCCAACATATGGTCCCATTATTCAATAAGGAAACAAACCTAGAGGTAGATTTCCTTTCGTCTAAACCTCCTCCCTAAACAGTTTCAGGATAGCCTTTGAGTCGCAGATCCTTTCCTTGATAACTCATCGTATAATCAGCAGTTCCCTTTAGATACCTCAGTATTCTCTTAACGGCTTTCCAATGTGCTAGACTTGGATTGGATTGGTATCTACTCACCATTCCAACTGCAAAACATATGTCGGGTCTTGTACACATCATAGCGTACATCAAGCTCCCAACTGCACTAGCATAAGGAACATGTTTCATTTGTTCCTTTTCTTGTGGAGTCCCCGGACACAGTCTATGGCTCAATCCTTCACCTTTCGCAATAGGAGTGTCTATGGGTTTACTATCTTGCATACGAAATCGTTCAAGAACTTTATTTATATATGTTTCTTGCGAAAGAGACAACGATCTCTTCAAACGATCTCTTGAAATCTTAACTCCAAGAATGTATGCAGCCTCACCCATATCTTTCATATCAAAGTTGGAAGATAACCAACTCTTGACAGTATGAACAAACTCCATATTGCTTCCGGCAATCAGTATATCATCAAACATATAATGATATGATCACAAATTGATCATTGGATCTTTTGATATATACGCAATGATCCTCATCAATCATTGTAAAATCATATGCCATTATGGCATTATGAAAACGTATATACCATTGTCTCGATGACTGCTTAAGGCCGTATATCGATCTCAAAAAATCGACATACCTTTTCTTCTTGGCCTTTTACCATGAAACCAGTTGGTTGTTCCATGTATATTTCTTCCTCTAATTCTCCATTGAGGAAAGCAGTCTTTACATCCATTTGATGTAACTCAAGATCCATACTAGATACTATTGCCAGAATAATGCGAATCGAGGTAAATCTCACTACAGGAGAAAACGTATCTTCATAATCAATTCATTCCTGTTGATTATACCCCTTCGCAACAAGGCGAGCCTTATGCCTTTCTATCGAGCCATCAGCCTTTCACTTTATTTTGAGAACCCACTTGTTCCCAATAGCTCTGCGTCCTTTTGGAAGATCAACCAGTTCCCAGACTTGGTTTGATTTTATCGACTCCATTTCCTCTTCCATTGCATGAATCCATTTTTCCTTACTAGGCTCATCCTCATCTTGTGGAGCAATCATAAAAGTTTCCCCTTCAATGTTAAAACGTCGACGGGGAATACTTTGGCGACTTGTTCGCCGTATGGGAGTTTGTACACTATGCACATCATTTCCCATTATGCTCCCACTGGGATTAGATAATGATGATGTCGTCTCATTATGTGCTTGCAATTGAGAATGAGTTGAATTCAATTCATCACTTCTCATATTACTCCCACTTGGACGAACTCCACTAAGATCATTATCTTGATCCGAGGTTTCAAATAGGGTGTTGTCATCCCCTATTTCGCCCTTCTTAGGAAAATTCATCCTCTAAGAATGTGACATCCCGTGATTCAAATTCAGTTATACTCCCACTTTCCTGCTCACCTATGAACACATACCCTTTTGAGTGTTCCGAGTATCTTATGAAAATACTCTTCTTTCCTTTGGGACCCAATTTCCCAAAATTTGTGAGAGGACTCATGTGTATAGGCAGCACAACCCCATAGCTTAAGAAAACTTAAGTCCGGTTTTCTACCTATCCATAACTCATATGGAGTGGAAGTGACTGATTTGGAAGGCACTCGGTTAAGTATATAGGCAGCAGTTAACAACGCATCACTCCAAAAAGTGATAGGTAAGTTAGCTTGCGCCATCATGGACCTAACCATTTCCAGTAGGGTTCTGTTTCTTCTCTCTGCAACACCATTTTGTTGAGGAGTATATGGAATAGACAATTGTCTTTCTATTCCTTTTTCATCACTTAATTTTCTGAACTCATCAGATAAATATTCTCGACCTCGATCGGATCTCAATGCTATTATTTTCTTGTCTAATTGATTCTCTACCAGGTTCATAAACCTTTTGAAACAACTTATTGCTTCAGATTTGTGAGAAATCAAATAGACTTATCCGAATCGAGTATAATCATCTATAAAAGTGATGAAATAAACAGCCCCATGCCTTCCTTTCACATTCATTGGACCACAGACATCATAATGGATTAAATGCAAAGGAAATTCAGTTCTTTTACTTTTTCCAAATGGTTTCCTTGTCGTTTTCCCTTCTAGGCAATGCTTACAGATGGGCAAATCGACTTTTTCAATATTGCCCAACAAGCCCTCTTTGGCTAGTCTATTCATACGCTATTGGCCAATATGACCAAGTCTAGCATGCCACACATTCACATCATTATCATATGAATTGTGAGACGTGAGAAGGGAATAACAAACATTTGCATTAACATAATCAATATCCAATACAATGAAACCATCCAGAAAATAACCATGACCATAGTAGTTTGTATACAAATACAGATCTACACCTTTATTATGGAAGTTCATATTAAAACCTAATTTAACCAACACTAAAACAGACACTAAATTCCGACGAATCTCCGGAGCATACAATACATCATGAAGGAACAAAGTGCGTCCATCACGCATATTCAGTTGGCATGTGCCAATTCCTTTCACTTCAGCTCTGGAGTTGTTTCCCACATAGATCCACTTAGTTCCAGTAGGTACTCGTCGGAATTCCACGAAGGATCCTCTATCCTTCGCTACATGGTCTGTCGCTCCTTCTTTGGCTCGCGACAATCGCGGGCATAGTGACCCTTCTGGTCACAGTTGTAACATTTCACCCTTGAGATATTCTTCACATGAGGACGTTTTCCTCTTTTTTGTTGGTTAATTTTTGGTTTCTTGCAAGAAGGACTTGATCCCTTGCATTTCCACATATTGAACGAATCAATGCGCTTGCGCTTAGAGCATGAAGCCCCTTCTGAGCTTAAAGCAACACAGAAAATATCCGTTTCCTGCTCTAATGCCTTGAGGCGATGATCAGCTAACTCAAGGTGGCGCACAGCATCCTCTAGATCTTCCATAACATGGTCAAGAGCTTTTAGTGCTTTTTGCGTTTCCAGCATTCATTGAATTTTCATTTGCCAAAATTCATAGTTGTCACATTTGAGCTTTTCACCTTTGTTCAGCTCGACAACTATGCTCTTTGTGGCTGAAGCCATTGATCTGAACACATCAGACATATAAGCACGAATTATTAATGCCTATTATTTATGCATCTATTTTGCACAAACCCATCATATTAATTAATAATTTTAAGTAAGGTTTCAGAATCAAAAGGTCACTATGTTTCCAATCATCCTCCAAAAATCCTAACTTAAAACTATCACTAATATGATTGTCAAATGCAAAATCAATTCTATGAAGCTACAAAAACTTCTATTACTACCCACATCTAATTACCCACAGCAACCAGCAATCACAGAAAGCAGCAGATAATTGACATACAATATAACAATAAGGCTTTCACATAATATGGCTAACATATAGGTTGCTACATCAACAACAATCAGGTAGATAACATTTACATAGGATGTCCACATAGCACATTCATCAAAAAAACAGCTAATACATTTTACAAATAACCTTCACACGAACCGGGAAAGATCCTATTTTGGTCAATTTCTTGACCTTTTCCCTTGCAACAATGCAGTAATATTCGTTTACAAAATCTTTCACAATTTTCTTATATGAAGCAGCACCGTTGACATCCCATATGCGATTCAACACATCTTGCCATTCAGGCGGAAGAGTGTTAATGAAAAATCGCACCATCTCTGACTGCGACATGGGATGACCATTCCATATGACCTGTTGAATCTTCCCGTTGACTTCAAGAACATGATCAATTAAGTCACATTCCTCCCATCGATAATCAGTCAATTCAGCTATCAACTTAGAAAGTTTTGCCTTTTGTTTATCGGTAATCACGCGAATATGCGTACGTAACTGAAGGGGAGGCATTGTTCTTGCAACGAATGCAGAACAAAATTGGATTACATATAATCCACATAGACATAATTGAAAAAAGAAACAAATTCTTTTTTTTTTTGGTCAACGGTCAACGGAAGTCAACGGTCAACGGAAGTCAATGGTCAACGGTCGCGGTCAACCGAAGTCGACGGTCAACGGTCGTCGTGCCGGTCGGACCGGTGGCTCGGGTCGGACGGACCGACCGCACGTGCCGCGCGCGTGCGAGGGATGACGTCATGCTGACGTCATCCTGCACGTGCCGCGCGCGTGCCAGGCGGTCGGGTCGGGTCGCCGGCCGGTGACCGTCTGGCCAAAACGAACCGGTGCTGACGTCAGCGATGACGTCACCCCGGCGGTTACCGACCGTTGGGTGACGTCATGCTGACGTCACCACGCGTCGGTCCGTGGACCGGCGCGTGCCGGTTCGCCGGCCGGCGGTTCGCAGGCGCCGGTTCGTCACCGGCGCGTGTGCCGCACGCGCTGGACGAACCAGCGCGTCTGGGCGCGTCGCGCCCACGCGCAGCGCCTTCTGGCCGCGCGTGGGGGCGCGTGCGGTGTCCCCCGGCGGCGCACGACGTGTCGCCGGACTCGTCTCGACGTCGCCTTGCTTCCTGTGCAATCATATTTTTGTTTCGACTTACGAAAAATCGAAAAGATATGCGAACAACTCTCGGGTGTCGGGATTCCTTGCCCCGATCCGTACGGCCGAAGTTCATTTGCGAAGAAATCAATCATAAAACATCATACAACGTCATAAACATCATACAAGTCGGGAAAACGCTAACACGGGCTCTGATACCAATGTTGGGATCGAATGATCCCCGAAAAACCGGATTCGGCACCGAAACCGAACCCCTAAATCATATGCGGAAGATAAGCCCTGGAATGTCACGTATCACCGATCAAAAGCACACCACGGATTCGAGCGTACCTTGTTGGCCACAGATTAGACACCGATGCCGTATTGAGGAAGAGATTTCAGTCCCGTTCGATCCGATGTCGAAGATTCGCCGTTCAAGAGAAGACGGAGTCGTTTCTTCGTCTTTTAGAGAGAGAGAGCTTCTTGGGAGAGAAATATGAACGTTCTGAAATGAAAAGGTGCGTTCATTCTCTTTCTCATCCCCTTTTATAGGTACCCTTTTCCACGGGCCTAATTCCCGTGGGCCGGGCCCTTAGGCCCATCGTGGCCGGGCCGACTTAGGCCCATGATTAAATCCTTCACTTCTTATTTAAGAGAGAAATAGCGCAACAAAAGTTCTCTCCCCGAAGCCTGATAAACAAATTATTAATCGATTTCAAGATATAAAACAAGCGGTGGAGAGGGCACCGTTGCTCATTCAAGACCGATGAATATGACAAATAAGTTAATTTGCTTAATATAGTCTATCAATTCAAGATTAGGGACTATGTTAAACAATTTTCATATAATTTAGGGATTGTATTAAACTTGCATCAAAAGTTCGGAGACTCTTTTGAACAAATTAAAAATTCAATGATCAAATTACATATTAATACGTCCGTCAACTGTTGTATATCATCTAACTCAACAATTTGATAGTAAAACATTAAAGGATAAATTTATTATAATTGTATTGATTTGTGAATTTTTATGGTATTCACCATTAATTATTTAACTTGTCAAACCCTAATTTTGGAAGTGTCATGAAAAAATTTGAATACAGGAGGAGACTCCAGCGCATGACAAGAAAGAACGCGAACTGGAAAAATACTATTCTATAACTAGTAGATTTCCGGTGGGCGACGCGGGCCCGCATAATTAGTTGTCGTGATTGAGATTTTTTTATTCTGTTTAATTATCTCTAATGCTTTTAGGAATTTAGCGACGCTGTTGATTTTTTAATAGACATTAGGAATCAATTATGACTTATCACTTTGGATGTCGACATGAAAATTAAGAAGAAATTTGTCCTTTTTTGCGCTTCGATGGGTGTGATCTTGGGAAACTTCAATTGTGTGAACATGATTTGATTTAGATTCGTGAGTCATGCTCCAAACTCAGCTAACTTTGTCATTTTGACAGCAGGATGCACATGGGACGTTCCCCATTGCAGCAGGATGGACTAGTTAACATCTAACTTTTAAGGGGAGTAAGAAATAACAACGTATATGAAGTACGACAAATATTTAGGACGGTTTAGCGAGTGTGGTTTAGAAAAATACTTCACCTTAAATTGAAAAACTCATGATCCACTTGTTCCGCGAAAATCCCATATTTTGAAAAATATGTTTCTAAAAATAATTGTTTGTATCACTTACAAAAATGTATGAATGAAAAATATTTTCATTATTTACGAAAAAATTTATACATAAAATTTTGTCAATAATGAAAATATTTTTTTGCTGACTAATTATTTTTGTCAATAATAAAAAAAAATTCACAAAATTCTTCTTTTTTTCTCTTTTGTTTTTGATGCGGTTTTTTTTAGGGTGATTGATTGATGAAACTATTACGATGAACATCACAAAATTAAAGTGGCTTCTTCAAGTTGCCAATTTCGCGGTCATTTTTGCCTTTCCTATGTCTTTATGTTCACTTCAGGCCTACCACATAACGCGTGTTGGCAAGAGACCCGAGGCACTTTTCTGCACGATGCTTCTTCGAAAAGAGACAGCATTAAAAGATGCAATAAGATATTCACATGAAAATATTTCTCAATGTCCAAGGTTCAAGGTGTGCAATCAACTGGCTGGTTAGTGGTTATTTGATTAAGCCCTGACGTCAGTATGTCCCGAGACTTTTTCAAAAGTTTGCTTTACATGAAAATCATCGATCATGCGTACCCATATTATATGTAGAGGTTTCAAAAGAGCTTCATAAACAGCACACCAATGCCAATGCCGCCTCGTTTTTGGCGAACGATCACAATGGCTATACAAAAAAAAGCTATTCTAACAAAAAGCATCATTCTGTTTAATGAGCAATGAACCGAACGTGAAGGGTTTGTTCGTTTTGCGGAAAATAATTTCCGGAAAAACGTTTTCCGGATTTTCCAGTGTTCATTTCACGGAAAATGAATTGCCTGAGGAAAATGTTTTACATAAAAAAAAAAAAGTGTTTTAAAGTAGTGGAAAACATTTTCCTCACTTGATCTCTCTTATCTCATACCTCTACAAATCCTGACTTCCTCCTCCATTTTCTTTTTCTTCTTTTCTTTTTTCATTCGAATTATTTTCTAATTTTCTTTTTCTTTTTTAATTCGAATTATTTTTAATTCCCTCTTCTTTCCTTTTTTTTTTTATTATTATTTTTTTTTTTTCCATCTTCTTCTTTCTTGGCTAGTCGTTAGACCAAGTGAACCTCAAGCTCGTCGATCTCAAGCTCACGCTCGCATTTGCCAATTTGGTGAGCGGAAAATATTTTCATTAACGAACACCGAAAAATATTTTCCGAAACATTTTCAGGTTTTAGCCGAACATCAGAAAATATTGTCATTTTCCTGGAAAATGACTTCTGAGGAAATATTTTCCGGAAATGGCTCATTTTCCGCGAAATAAACGGACCATAAGGCTTGGATATGGAATAAGTCCACCATTGGTTTTTCTAGGACATATGGGTTGATAGTTAATCCTTTTGTTTGCCTACTTTTAAGCTCAAAACACGTTTCAACTTCGAATGATACCAATTTGGCTAAATCTACGGACTAAGTTCCCTCGACCTCATTCTCTTCTTCGGGTTGTCCAATTTAGGCAGTTCTATGCACTCTAGGGTAGTCATCAAATCGATTGAGGGATGCTCAACTTATGAGTAACTATAGCATACTCGAAAGGGACATTCACGTTCTATTATAATAGCGTAAATAATGGAAAGCATAGATTTTTTTTTTTTTTAGTGGAAGATCATAAAGTTAAAATACTCGAAGTATTAGGTTTTTCAAAACTTTTTTAATGAATTGATTTACCCTCACATGTCATTTATGTAAAGATATAACATCTAATGGAAAATATGGAAATTTAAGCGGTTAGGATTTCTAACTTCTAATAACTTTTTCTAATTATGTTTCCCAATATAATAGTTTTCATTTCATTTATAGTTTTTAATTTCCGCAATCAGATATAATACATTACTCTCACGATACAACGCATGAAAGTCAAAAAGTACCGACAACATTAGTTTAAAATGTACAGCATGGTGGCACAAACGACGCATGTGAATGGAGCCATGGCCACAAAAATTCTTTCCAAACAGCAAGCGCAATGCACTTTTAGAATAATAATTTTTTTATGAAATATTTTAAACGAGAAGATTATATGATCTCTACCTGGGAAAGTTAAATTAAAATTGAATAGATTCTCAAACGTTAACTTTCCGTGCATATTAAGTTAAAATATATAAGAGATAAGTGCATTGAAAGTCCTAAATCTTGTATAAAATTTATTAAATTGATCCAATCAAGTCATTCCGTTTATTGTAAGTTTTAAAAATTTTAGGACTTAGTTACATTTTCGTGATAAGTTTTAAAACTTGATTATACTTTTTGAAAGTTTTAGAACTTGATTGCTTTTTAGTTAAAAGTTTTATGACTTATTTGCTTTTAAAAAATTTAGGAGCTAATTACATTTTCGTAATAAGTTTTAGGACTTTTAGTGTACTAATCTCAATATGTAATTATTGAGGGATCTATCTTTAATGGTTATCTTTTTCGATGTCTTTACTAATGCCTGGTTGTTGGCATTCTGCATTGGCCCCAGTGGATTAATTAAAATTAAAAAAGAAAAAGGTTGTTATGAGTTAACAAGCCCAACTAGAAATGAGTTTTAATGGGGTCTACAACATATTCATTTTTAACCCAAATATCACGTCATGGCCCGCCCAACATCTAATGGCGGGGGGACGTGGAAAAAACGAAATCATATTTACAAGAAATGGCCGACCCGACATCTGATAGTGGGGTGTAAAAAATTAAAAAGAGAGAAAATTCCAAATAAGGACCCTCAGTGCCATCTTTTTCTCAAAAGAGTACCTGAAGTGAAGTTTGTCTCCAATAAGGACCCAAAGTGTCTTCATTTTCTCTAAAGAGGACTTGGAGTAGAGTTTGTCTCAAATAAGGACACAAAGTGATCATTTAGTCTCAAAGAAGGACCTCATTTGTCGGCCGGTGAATAAATGCATCTCCGATACATATTTCGATAGCCTGATCATGGATATTTTTTGTCCTTCTTTTTTTTTTTTTTTTTAATTTTCAGTTGTCTTGTTCTTTATTATTATTATTATTTTGGGTCAATGGTAGCGTTGTTCATCATCTTCTTCGTCCCTTGTTCGTCTTCTTCTCAAGAACATCGGATTTGGGAAGGGCCAATGAGCGCTGGTCATTAGTGAGGGTTGGCAAGGGTTGGACGCCCATTGTCGACAGTAGGCAAGGGCCACCAAGCCCTCGCCCGCTGTGGGGGAGGGCTTGTAGGCTGACCCTCGCCAGATCTGGCGAGGGTGGCCTTAGTTGCGGCTGGCGAGGGCCGTCAAGCCCTCGCTGGCTGCAGGTGAGGACTTGTAAGCCCTCGTTAGCCCTTATTAGTGGCCGATGAGGTGGGCGAGCCCTCGCCCAAGGCCGGCGAGGGGTGACCTCGCTGATGGCCATGAGGGGCGACCTCCCCCACCTCCGCCTGCTACTCCACCAACAACCTCGTCTTCTACTAGGACTACGACTAGGATGCCCGCATCGCTTTCTTCATCCTTTCCTCCCACCGCCGCTCCTAGATCGACGACTTCTTCGGCTACCCCTTTTTCCCTCAAGGACCTTCTTGTAGGGCCTCGATTTGGATGGCCCCCCTCCCCCATGGCCAGCGAGGGCTCAATGGCCCTTGCTCGTTGTTAGCGATGGGCATGGAGCCCTCACTTGCTGCCGGCGATGGGCATCGAGCCCTCGTTGGCCCTTACCAACGGCCGGCGCTCGCTGACCTTTCCCCAAGTTCGGTATTCTTGATCTAGGCAAGAAGAAGTGAACAGGGAACGAAGAAGACGATGAACAGGGCAAGCAAAAATGAAAAAAAAAAAAAAAAGGACGAAAATACCGTAATCAGGCCATCGAAATATACATTGAAGATGCATTTATTCACTGGCCGGCGAGTGAGGTCCTTCTTTGAGATTAAATGACTACTTTGGGTCATTCTTTGAGACAAACTTCACTTCAGGTAATCTTTTGAGAAAATGATGGCACTTTAGGTCCTTATTTGAGACAAACTTCACTCCAGGTCCTCTTTTGAGAAAATGATGGCACTTTGAGTCCTTATTTGAGACAAACTTCACTTTAGGTCCTTTGCATATGCGAGTGGAATTTTTGCACTGTGAGGTGTGTGCTTGTCTTATTCTGTATCAAATTCTCACCTGTCTATTCAATTGAACAGAAAAAGCAAAAAAAAAAAAAAATTAATTAATTTGATGTGCGAACATATCAAGGATGAGAAAAACGTTGTCGCAGATAAACTCTCCAGACCTAAAGGAGTTTCATCTTTGTCCATGTACGCATCGGCATTAGGGCACCATGCTGCCGGCAAATTAGCCTCAGATCCACCTAACCTCCATGGAAATGTGCCACCTGAAATACTTCAACTTGTCCTTTTTTGACGATTTTTCCAGAGATTAGAAACCTCTCGTTCGGGATTACCAATTGTAGATATTTTAAAAAAAAATGGAGTTTTAAATCTCAGGCAATTTCGGATCAATCCAGAATACTCATTCATCTGTGTCTTAAAAAGGGTCATGTTGATATTAATTTCACGATTACATTGGAGTCCTTAGATTCCCTACGGACACTGTCCATAGGATCGTTACAGCCTTTCTTAGTGAAGGTTTTCGAAAACACTATATTGAGCATTTTGCAGTGGTTCTTGTATGGTTATTTTCCCTTTGCCTTATTGGAAGAACATATGCTCCACTGAATTGAAATGCAGAGCTCCAAAACCAGAAGCCCGTCCAAATATTTTCTTCAATAGAGGTTGGAGAGACTACCCCAAAGGGCCTGCAGGACAAATCAATTGTCCTTATTCTATTGCTAAATTGTATAGAAAATTCATAAGGAATATCGAGATCTTCAGAGGATGCTACTGTTGGATAAATTCTCTTAAAGTATTTTGAAGTTGACAAAACATTTTCCTCAGTCTAGTCTGAAGACTTACAGACTCTATTGACAAAGTCTGAAGATCAAAGACTGAAGCTAGCAAGACTCATGTTTCAAAGTCTATTCTCATGGACAGTCTCCAGACCGACTTTTGTTCTGATCTTATATGGTCTTTATTCTAACGGCTAGAGAATATCTTTCTACTGGATTCAGCACTAGAAGATCTTACTTTCGTAATCGAATATGTATAAATTCTCTAAAGATTTCGCAACTTATATTTGGAAGGATCTACTTATGGAAACCAAGATCCTGATTGTATGGGCGAGCAAGATTGATGGGCTATCAACACATATCTTAAAGAGCTCGAGATCTCTCTAATTGATTCTGTCTAACGGGTTGATTGGAAGAACTTCTTTGGAAGGTGCCAACGGTATTGAAGGCATGAAGAAGTATATAAGATAGATGCTCCAGTTGTTGAAGGTGCCGGATAGAAGAATTCCAAAGTCTGAATCTCCTTTTCTTTGCGATTTTATTCTTCGAGCGATATATGTAATCAAAAGAGAGATCATATTGTAGTGAGACCTTGAGGAAGTGTAGTAGAGCTTCTACACTGTGGACTCAAGAGCGTGAGACTGTAATCACTCTTTTTGATTCTTAGTGAAATCCAGCCAGAAGGGCTGTCCGTGCGGGAGAGTGGACGTAGGCTTGGTCTAAGCCGAACCACTATAAATCTGGAGTCTTGATTCTTTATCCTTAATCCTTTATCTTTCATTACTTTCATTTGCTGCGATTGTTGGTTTTAATTCTTTAATCTTTCATTCGGATTAAATTGTTGAAATTGCTTTAATTACCTATTCACCCCCCTCTAGGTGCTAATTCTAATCCTAACAGCTACTATGTACTTGATCCGGATTGCAACCTCTAGCAAATGCCATATACCAGATGGTTCTAAAACTGAATGTTATTAAAGTCTGTGTGATTCGCTTCCCGACCTTTGAACTAGTCAATTGGAAAACAACAATGAATGAAAGGAACCAAAAGAGTTTCAAGGAAAGGGAAGAACACATTTTCCATCAATATCCGTCCCTAATCTTAACAACAGCAAGAGCCAACTAGGAGCTTCTAGATAATTGTAGTTTCAGAGAAAAATCTAGTAAACTCGAGAAATGGGTCAATACTTTAACACCAACTGACATCACAAACTTCTTTCTTTCTTTTGTTTTTTGATGCAGTTTTTTAGGTGATTGATTGATGAAACTATTTCCAAGCACATCATTATCAGCCATAAAAGAGAAGGCATAAATTAAAGTGGCTTCTTCGAGGTGCCAATTTGGTGGTCACTTCTCCCTTTCCCATGTCTTAATGTTCACTTCAGGCCCACAACTGAACGCGTGCTTGCACGAGACACAACGCACTTTTGTGCACGATGCTTCTCTGAAAAGAAAGAGCATTCAAAGATGCAATAAGGTGTTTACATGAAAATGTTCCTCAATGTCCGAGGTCCGAGACGTCCAATTAACTGGCTGGTTATCTGACTAAGCCCTGACTGTTAGCACGTGCCGAGACTTTTTCAAAAAGTTTTCTTTACATAAAAATCATCGATAATGCATACCCCCATTCTATGTAGAGGTATCAAGAGAGCTTCATGAACTGCACCCGAATGCCATCGTTGTCTCGTCTTCGGCGAGCGATTACACTAAAAAACCGTTCCGACTCAAAGCATCATCTGTTTTATGAGGACTGGACCAAACATTAAGGTTTCGGTATGGTTTTTCTAGGACATATGGATTGATAGTTAATGTATTTGTTATCCTAATTTTAAGCTAAAGTTCGGTTTCAGCTTCAAATAATACCGCTGTAAAAAACCTTCTTTACATACATACATACATACATACATACATACATACATACATACATATAAGACTAGATATCAGATTACATTGGATTGGATTAGGCCAATCTCTGGAGTTTTTTTAAATAGTTAAGAGATCTAATTAATGTGGCTAGCTAATAGTAGGAGCAAAGTGTATATATCTTAGATATCAGAGTAAAATAGAGTAGATTAAACTGGATTAGATATTTATTATTTATTAGGAGAGCTAACTTTATTCGTACTATATTAAATTGAATTAGATTAGATATTTCTCATTGAATTCTTTTTTATCTTTCCCCATAATTGATATGGTGCATTAATCAGGAGGAGCCAACTTTATATATAATATTAGATATGGCATTGGCGCTCTAAATTCTAATTTCTTTTGAGGCATTTTGTACTCTCTTTTTTTTTGGGTCGGTAGGCATTTTGGACTTAAATTGTACAATATTTGTACTTAAAATGAGAAAGAAGGCGAACTGGAAAAATACTATTCTATAACTAGTAGATTTCCGGTGGGCGACGCGGGCCCGCATAATTAGTTGTCGTGATTGAGATTTTTGTATTCTGTTTAATTATCTCTAATGCTTTTAGGAATTTAGCGACGCTGTTGATTTTTTAATAGACATTAGGAATCAATTATGACTTATCACTTTGGATGTCGACATGAAAATTAAGAAGAAATTTGTCCTTTTTTGCGCTTCGATGGGTGTGATCTTGGGAAACTTCAATTGTGTGAACATGATTTGATTTAGATTCGTGAGTCATGCTCCAAACTCAGCTAACTTTGTCATTTTGACAGCAGGATGCACATGGGACGTTCCCCATTGCAACAGGATGGACTCGTTAACATCTAACTTTTAAGGGGAGTAAGAAATAACAACGTATATGAAGTACGACAAATATTTAGGACGGTTTAGCGAGTGTGGTTTAGAAAATACTTCACCTTAAATTGAAAAACTCATGATCCACTTGTTTCGCGAAAATCCCATATTTTGAAAAATATGTTTCTAAAAATAATTGTTTGTATCACTTACAAAAATGTATGAATGAAAAATATTTTCATTATTTACGAAAAAATTTATACATAAAATTTTGTCAATAATGAAAATATTTTTTTGCTGACTAATTATTTTTGTCAATAATAAAAAAAATCACAAAATTCTTCTTTTTTTTCTTTTGTTTTTGATGCGGTTTTTTAGGGTGATTGATTGATGAAACTATTACGATGAACATCACAAAATTAAAGTGGCTTCTTCAAGTTGCCAATTTCGCGGTCATTTTTGCCTTTCCTATGTCTTTATGTTCACTTCAGGCCTACCACATAACGCGTGTTGGCAAGAGACCCGAGGCACTTTTCTGCACGATGCTTCTTCGAAAAGAGACAGCATTAAAAGATGCAATAAGATATTCACATGAAAATATTTCTCAATGTCCAAGGTTCAAGGTGTGCAATCAACTGGCTGGTTAGTGGTTATTTGATTAAGCCCTGACGTCAGTATGTCCCGAGACTTTTTCAAAAGGTCCAAGTGCATATGCGAGTGGAATTTTTGCACTGTGAGGTGTGTGCTTGTCTTATTCTGTATCAAATTCTCACCTGTCTCTTCAATTGAACAGAAAAAAGCAAAAAAAAAAAATTAATAATAATAATAATTTGATGTGCGAACATATCAAGGATGAGAAAAACGTTGTCGCAGATATACTCTCCAGACCTAAAGGAGTTTCATCTTTGTCCATGTACGCATCGGCATTAGGGCACCATGCTGCCGGCAAATTAGCCTCAGATCCACCTAACCTCCATGGAAATGTGCCACCTGAAATACTTCAGCTTGTCCTTTTTTCACGATTTTTCCAGAGATTAGAAACCTCTCGTTCGGGATTGCCAATTGTAGATATTTTTAAAAAAAAAAATGGAGTTTTAAATCTCAGGCAATTTCGGATCAATCCAGAATACTCATTCATCTGTGTCTGAAAAAGGGTCATGTTGATATTAATTTCACGATTACATTGGAGTCCTTAGATTCCCTACGGCCACTGTCCATAGAATCGTTACAGCCTTTCTTAGTGGAGGTTTTCGAAAACACTATATTGAGCATTTTGCAGTGGTTCTTGTATGGTTTCACCCTTTGCCTTATTGGAAGAATCTATGCTCCACTTAATTGAAATGCAGAGCTCCAAAACCTGAAGCCCATCCAACTATTTTCTTCAATAGAGGTTGGAGAGACTACCCCAAAGGGCCTGCAGGACAAATCAATTGTCCTTATTCTATTGCTAAATTGTATAGAAAATTCATAAGGAATATCGAGATCTTCAGAGGATGCTACTATGTACTTGATCCGGATTGCAACCCCTAGCAAATGCCATATGCCAGATGGTTCTAAAACTGAAAGTGTGAAGACTGAGAAAGCAGCAGCATAGGCCACACGAGAAAATGATGAATTGGTTAGTCGTGGTTATATTCTGAATTCACTGACCAACTTTCTGTATGATTATTACCGAAATGTGA
This sequence comes from Eucalyptus pauciflora, assembly GCA_007663325.1. Taxonomy (NCBI): domain Eukaryota; kingdom Viridiplantae; phylum Streptophyta; class Magnoliopsida; order Myrtales; family Myrtaceae; genus Eucalyptus; species Eucalyptus pauciflora. The sequence goes on along the minus strand of VMYD01000410.1, from coordinate 379,245 downwards.
AGTTTGCAAGGGACATCTGAACTGCATTGGAAGCCAAATTAAGAATGAGAAATGAGGTACAAATATTTCTTTTGCATTGAAGTCTTTTGAATTAAAATCGAATAACGACTTGTCAATTATGGATCAAGTACACGGACTTCAAATTCGGGTTTCTCAGTTGAGTGAATTGCAAGTTGCTCCTCATTCTTTTCGAGTAGGGACAATTATGTCCAAGTTTCCCCCTTATTTGAATGAATATGGGAAGAAAATATTAGATTCTCCCTATACATTTTCGAGAGAGCGATTCACTACACAGTCGTAGACTAACGCAGAAATCATGCATGCGATGCCATGTTTCTGAGTTCAAAAGTCAACGTTATGAACCACACCGGTTTGGTTTTGGTAAGTCTCATAATTTTCTGACAGTCCAGAAAAAAAAAAGGGGGAATTTATTAAAATTTGTGCAAGTAAAGTAGGCCTTGCTCTTTCATTGTTGGAAGAAAGGGCACCCTTAGAAGGAATGATGCAGGTATAAAAATGCTATACGAAATGGAGCATCTGGTCCACCGATACTCGGTTGCAAGTGGGTTTTTAGTGTGGGAAAAACATTTGTGCAGATGGTCCTATACAAGCATTTAAGGCAAGATTAGTTGTCAAGGGCTTTAAACATAAGGAACCTATTAGTTATTTTAACACATATGCTCCAGTCGCATATCTAATTTGCATCGATGTATAATTTGTCTGCACGACAAAAGGACGTTAAGTAAGATTTCTTTTTGTATGGTAACTTTAACTGAAGTGGTATATATGAAGCAACCGGAAGGTTTTGTATTTTTGAAAAATGAGAATTAAGTAAGAAAATGAATTAAGTTATTGTATAGTTTCAAATAAACTTCTAGACAATGACATGACAAGTTCAATTCCGTGATATTAACGAATGGACCAAGCGTAATAGTGTTGACGAATGTATTTACTCCAAAGTTACCAAAAAGTATATGATATTAGAACATTTTTTTTGTGGATGGCATGTTAATTTTAAGCACAAATAGGATTGGATTAGATGAAACAAAAGAGTATCTAACTTCTTGCTAAAATGAAGGAATAAGTGCATAAAAAATCCTAAAATCTGTAGTGAAAATTCAATCGACTTTAAAAAAAAAGGCAATCAAGTTCAGAACATGTCAAATTGGTGCAATTGAGTTCCTCTGTAAGCTCGTCCAAATTGATTAACAGAAAATGACGTCCTGGCTTTATTTAATTATTTTTCCCTTCTACTTGGTCGTCCACATGTTCAAAGGGACGTCGTTGTCTTCTCCCTTCTTAGTATTGAAAAAAGGCATCGTTTTTGTTGATAGTCTCTGATTGAGCGAAAGAGCTCTAAGAAAAATGGTGCCGTCTCGGTTAGCCCCAAATTGGTCTCCTTCGTCTTGATTGCACACGGGAGAATGGAAGGAAAAGATCGAGGTAAAATCTGAGGGCATTTCAATCCAAAAGGCTTGTTTAGGTCATTGGAATGGACAGTTGGGCTTTAGAGAAATCCCTTATTTCGCACAGATACTGCATTTTGGCTTTGTATGGTGCAACATATTCGGGTTCAGCTCGCTAATGCTGCCTGCAGTGCTCCAAATGCTCTCCTTGCCGAGGGAATGGTCGATGCCTTGCATCCAGATTTAGTGGTTGACCCTCTAGATATCCTGCGTCCCCCTTAGCAAGCTGCCTCATCAATTGCCACTGGTGATTCTTTTACATGCATAATGACTGCTTGACATTGCAGTTACCTGGCAAGCTGTTGATACTGCAGGTCAGTGCGTACTGGTCTTTCTCAAGAATGGGTGTTGGTCCTGCGTCAGAATAGCAGAATGAAAGAAGGGACACCCCACCACAAACGAACCCTTTTGTTTACAAGCTGCACTAGGGATTTCATTGGCACCCTGGATTACATTTTTCACACGGGTGAGTTTGTTTATTGTCGATTCTTCTCCTTCCGTTGGGGGCTAATTTAAAGGTTTCTGATGAAGATATTTGCACATCTAAGTCTCTGCTAATGTCTACCTCGAAATGAGCTCATCCTTGTATGGATATTTCTTTGAGTCCTTACTAAAGCTCTTGGATGAGGAGAGGTTGAGGGAAGACGCAGCTCTTCCTTCTCCAGAGCAGTCTTCAAATCATATAGCAATTAGCTGAATCTCGCTGCAATCCTAGACCCAGACGTTTATGTTCCAGGTAGGCAAGCTTCACTTTTCCCGTGGTTTCTTTTATAGGACTAGGATGATTAAAAAGCCTTGGTGGAGCTGCTTGGTGATCTGAAAATCACAAGCCCTTCCCCATCGGTTTGTCTGAGTGTGTACTAAAGAATTTTATGTGGAATTTTCTTATCGTGTAAGGTTTAATGCCCTACAATAGTCTGAATCAACAAGTTCGTAATTAGGACTTGTGGTCCGGCAATTTTGGGAGTCTAGGACTGATTGTGTGTGTGCTGAAGTATTTGCAGGTCACGCCGGAGACACCAGGGAAAATTATAAAGAAGCAAATGACTCAACAGCACTCACTTGTTGTAAGAATGGTACATATTCTTTCGGCAATCTTCCCCCAGTTGGGGATCCTTGCTGGATCTTTTTATATCATGCCCCCTTTTTCCGTCCACAGAGAAATGATAGTTCCCCCTTAGATGTGTTTTATTCTCTGTTGGGGCTAACAGAAATTCGCTTAGGACTGTCCATTTGCTCCTTTGCGTGCACTAGAAGATCCTCGCGCAGCGAATGGTTGATTATAGTATGCATGCCTTGCTTTTGTCCTGGTTTTTCACTCTTGGTTAGCGTGTGCAGATACAAGATTATAAAGTCACATGGCAAATTTGGTATGTCTATATCTAAATCCCGTGTATGAGTGGAGAGTATTTGCTCTGAAACCATTCTGAAAATGAACTAGAAAGTACTTGAGACTTGAGAGAGAGAGAGAGATAGAGAGAGAGAGAGAGAGAGAGTAGGAACTCTTCTTTATGGGCTTATGATCAATTGAAATTAACCTTGTTTTCAGTTTGTAAAAGATTTGACTCATTTGATACCACATCCCCTAATTAAGTAATTAGTGAAGAAATATGACGAATCGCGCAAGTATGACTTAGGTATAGTACAAACTCTGTCTTACTGATCGACTTAAAATAGAGGAACTTTAATTGATTTGTATAGGTCGCACACAAACAGTGGTTAGCAACACCATAGAATTGAAAGTTGGAAATGGAGGTAGCTAGCTTATTTTTTCATGTTAAACTTTTGAACTATCTGAAGTGAGTAAGCTTGTATGTTTACTTTCGTAGTTGTTGTTAATAGGCCTTTAGTAAGCTGACTATTAGTGTTGTAATTATTTCGAACTGGATCTACAGTGAAATGCTCAATGTTCAAGGTATCTAAGAATGGGTGGAACTTTAATCATGCCATGATCGATAGCATCTCTCAAGACTTTTTCGAGAGGTTTTTTTATTTTATTTTTTAGATCAAAATCGCCGGAAATGCATACCGATATTCTGAAATTAGATTGTTCTTGGACCTTCTCGTTGTCGTACACGTACTTAGGAAGCACGGTTTTGCCTAAAACATCCCATCCCAATTATGGGTGGGCATGCGATTTAAGCTGGTTCTGCACACTCTCTGCGATGTCAAATATAACTGATCCAGCTATTTTCTTTTTTTGCCGTTGGAAAAACAGTAGGGGTAATCAACAAAGCTTCATAAATCGTAAACAATTAATGCCAATGTCATCTCGTCTTTGGCAGGTCATCATAATGGCCATATTAAAAAGCATTCCAATATCATTCTGTTTTACAAGCAATGGACGGAACACTAAGATTTTAATATAGAGCGAGTCGACCATTGGTTCTTCTAGGACACGTGGGTTAACGATTATCTTTTTGTCTTCTCATTTTCAAGGCCGAAACCCGTTTCAGCCTCGAATGATACTGATTTGTCCAAATTGGGCAGTCTTGTGCGCTCCATTGCAGTCATGAAATTGACCAAGCGGAGCTGGATTTATAGGGTACTACAGCATACACAATCATAAGTTTAAGTACAAGTACATGGGAGACTGAACTGACAAAGGCTTTGAGGGCATGACAAAAACTTTAGTCGATGCAATTAGCCTTTGGGCATTCATTATCATAAGATCCAGTCTTACAAACAAAAATAAACGAAAAATATTATCTTCCAATGCAGAAGTGAATTAAAAACAAATAAAAAATGAAAAGACATGGTTTATAAACGCATTATCTCTAGGAAACTCTATAAATAGTCTACTGGAATACGTACAGAAAGATCGAGTCGCTAACACTAATTTATGAAAAATAAGATTCGATGTTGCGGCGTGATTTTATTCACTGTTTGTGAATGAAATGTAAATATTGTTCTAAGAAAATTCAAATGGTGATGATGAGAAAAGAACGCCCAAATGTCTTCGTCTTGTTTGGGGTAGGGTTTTGAGATAATGGAAGAAAGTGAGATGTGGACAAGACCTCGTACGGACCAGGGATTGAGCTCTCCCTTGTTGTCACGTGTTTGGTTCGTCACGCGAGTCCGCTTATTCACGTCTTGCATTTGGTTTATACCGCATCGTAGGAGAATGGGTGTAGCTAAGCATGAAACGGTGCCGTTTGCTCGAATTAAACTCAAATTCGGTGCATACGCGTGAATCATGGACGACCCTGATTTTGGTTCGGAATTATCACTTTTACTTTGTTTTGTCAACATTACTTCTTATTTAAGCAAGAAATAGCACAACAAAAATTCTCTACCCAAAGCCTGACAAACAAATTATTAATCGATTTCAAGATATAAAACAAGCGGTGGAGAGGGCACCGTTGCTCATTCAAGAGCGATGAACATGACAAACAAGTTAATTTTCTTAATGATGTAGTCTATTAATTCAAGATCAGGGATTATGTTGAACAATTTTCATATGATTTATGAAATATATTGAATATGTATCAAAAGTTTAGAGATTTTTTTGAATAAATTAAAAATTTAATGATCAAATTGCATATTAATATGCCCGTCGTCATATGTCATGTAACTCAATAATTTGATGGTAGAATAAATGTATTGATTTGTGAATTTTCATGGTATTCACCATTAATTATTTAACTAGTCAAACCCTGATTTTGAAAGTGTCATGAAAAAATTTGAATACAGGAGGAGACTCCAGCGCACGATGATAAACAGGACGAGCCAAAAACTGAAGCAGAAGAGCTGCACCGAAAATGGAAGCGGAAGCAGAGGAGCTCGCATGGAGCAGGGAGACGATTCCCAGGGTCACGAAGATCGCCTGCAACAGGCTCCCCCAGCGGGACCTCGTCTCTCTCCTGCTCGTCAGCCCGTGGCTGAACCGCACCCTCGTCTCGTACCCTTCTCTCTGGCTGGTATCTTCTTGGAAAAAAGAACTCCCGACCTCTTCTTCTTGAAATCGTAAGCTCGGCTGGTTCGATCGCGCGTGATTCCGATTCGCACGGTGTGCGTTTCAGGTTCTTGATCTGCGCGAGATGACCAACGCGGGGAACCGGCTCCTGGGCGCTCTCTCGCTGCTTAGTTTGTAGAGGCATTTCCTGTGCTGGATTGTCTGATCTTGAGTGGATTGTCGGGGTCGTGCGTGAGCCATAGTTGAAGTTGCATAATTTCATCTGCTAGAGAAGCTTGGCTAAAATATAATTTCATAAGCTGCCGAAGCATATTTGCAATGATTTCTATCCAAGTAGTATGGTAGTTAGCCCCAAAGATGTTAGTTTGAAGTTGCAGTGTCTTTTGGCTTTGAGTACTTCAGATTGTCGGTCTTATATATGCTTTCCATTGCGTTGGGTTTGGCAGTTTTATTTGAAATTGTTATTTGATGGCTTTTATTCTGAAAATAGATGGAAGTGTAGATTACAGTGTCTTCTTTTCCTACATTTTACACTCCTAAAATGAAAAGTCAGTACTTTTTCTTATATGTTTCCACTCAAGCAAGCACGTGTCAGAAGTTGGGGGAAAAGGAGTTTCTACTTCTGGCTTCTGTAGGTGCTCTCTAATTGTCTTTTGACGCCAAACAAGTTGGATTGTAGGTCATTGTGATTGCTGATCTCCCCGACCATCTTGCATTTTGATAGTTTGCCTTAATGAATTGGCATCTTCCACAAGATATACAGTACAAAAGCTACGATTAACCTCATCAAATATCAAATTCTCTCTTCATTGTTCAGTTAGTGATAATTGCTGCGAAATGCAGCTTGTTTGGGATAGTTGGGGTGACAGACAAGTGCCTTGAAGCCCTTTCAACGACCTGCTCGAACACACTCACCACACTTGACGTGAATGGTTGCATCGGCATCAAGGTGAGATGTCTTTCTCTGTTGGTGCATGGAACGAGGTTTGCTGCTTTTTGAGTGAAGTTATGTCATTGTTTACTATGTGTTACTTTCCTCCACAGAGACGAAGCCGTGAAGACCTGCTCAAATTGTTTCCACATCTCAAATGTTTTAAGGTTCATAGCTGACATTTTAAAGGAGGACAGTATACCGATATAGATGACAATCGTATATTTTCTTTTTTTTGGAAGAAAGTGGTGATGTAGCTGCAGCTGCTAGAAAAGATCATAATATAACGCCATTTGAGATTTTTCAGTTGGATTGTCATGTTTCCCCTGGATTGCAAAGTCTGCTTGCTGTCTCTCTTGAAGTCTGTATGATTGACAATGAAATTTTGAGCAGATCTAACCATAGATCTATGAGTCTGACGAGGCTTTTGAATCACGCGAGTGATGATTCTCACAAGTCGCACTGAAATAAGCACCAGAAGATGGCTTGCATGTCTACCTCTCTTTGGGGAGATAGCCTGATTTTTTGTTCCAGTTTTTGCTATTGTCCTTCTATTTTAGAATTATGTATACTTTTCTTCTAAACGTTGTGCACCTGGAACCGCTAAAATTGATAATGGCTGCGAATCCGAATAACTAATTGTTTGAAGAATTGTCAAAAATTCTTTGATGAATCCTTTCCACCTGGATTATATCTCAAGTTATTATTTGATATTGGAGGAGCGAGAGGAGAAAATATTCCCTGATATCACCATATCACGACAGCGGCTGACGTGGCATGCATCTACCTAGTCAGATCCAATTACAAATTGACATGTGGCAAATGACTTGGAATTATATAAAAACAAATGAAAAAATTGTTAGCCGATGGCAAGTTGCAAACGTTTCATAAATTTATGACACCAGCGGGATTAATAAATTCTAGCAAATTTGAAATGGCTAGCCAAGGATCCACTTATCTGATTTGTCCCCATCATTTAAGTTCTTTGCAGAACTTTGCCCATCCATAATACTACCCAATTTTTTTTATTTTTCATCACCTTAAAGACCACCATGAAAACTCCATTCCTAAGGTTGCACTTGGTAGCCAAGATAAAATTTGGGATAAAATATTATTTATTCTATTATGTGTTTGATGTCCACTCAAGATAAAAAAAAAAGTCTGTATATAAGAAAAATATAGGTCGGGTAAAATTGTTCCATGGGAGAGGTAGAATAAAAGTAAATAAGATTTCTAATATTCATAATAGGAAAGTTATTTTTCACAAATAACAAACTTATTAAATTAACAAAATTGAAATTATATACAAATATAAATAATAATTGAATTCTAATATAAGAAATTCAAAATAACAAAAAAAAAATATTTTTTAATTTAATCTTTTTTTATTTATATATTCAACTATAATTCTATCTTCTAATATACATTCAATCCATAAATATAGATATATAATTATATTTATTATATATTTTAGGCATTTTTTTTATTTTAGGTATATTAGTAAAGTTTACTATTTAATAAATTTTATTAATGAATGATGGAAGGGGAAAAATAAATAAAAGAGAAAATAATTAAAAAGAGAGGAAAAATAAAAATTAGCAAATAAAAATAAATTAGGGAATAGTGTTGTAAGAAATCTCCACCATCTCCGTTCGTGTACTTTTATGTTCATTTACATTGATATGCCATTTATACAAAAAAAAAAAATCATAATATGACGAAAATATATCCAACTTTATTATTGTGATTCACCAAACAATAAATAAAATATAGCAAAATCACTAAGATTTCATATTCTATTATATACAATTTTGTCCTTATTAGAAATATGGACGACCAAACAAAGTCTAAGAAGCTTAATCTTTCATCCTCTTGTAACATGACTCTAGTTCATTGGAAAGGTTGAGCACAACAAAGATGTGCACCCAGGACTAGGGGAGAGATTTAAAACCTTAGTTTTCATCCAACATGAACACTCCGGTTATTTTCAAAGATTGTAACATGACTAAGCACTTTAGCACGATCACTCATGATGATGATGATGATGATTTTTGGGCACAATTTTGTAAATGGTAATGACTGATGATGGTGATAGATTACTTCTTAGATTCCTAATCCCTCTAGCTAACTTCATTTGTTATCCGGATAAATGGGTAACTTCATCTTTTTAAAATTAGATTTCCTTTCCCTTTATCTTTCTTCTTTAAATAATTAAATTTATTTTTTTTCTTTTTTTGTATAGACTCCAAAAGACTAAATCATCATGCATAACGGTGATAAACAATTTGAATTTGGAATTGATATGATATTTGCTCACGAAGAGAAAGCTTATAATACATACAATGCATTATGCAACTTGCAACAAATTTGAAGTGCCAATAGAGCAAAAAGCAAATAATAGCGAAGAAACATTGCGAAGATGCATATTCTTGTAATACATACGATGCATTACGCAACTTGATTTGAAGTGCGAATAGAGTGACAAGCAAATAATACCGAAGAAACATTGCGAAGATGCATATTTTCTTTATAACTGTGAAGACACTCCACCAATCATATCTCATGAACAAAGAGATATTTAAGGAGAAAAGGACAATGAAGCAAGCCAGATAACAAGTTTGCATTAAATTCAAAATCCAAAATGAAGTTTGGGTAGTTGTCGAGTTTAAGGATTTTCATAATCTTTTCATTGATAATAAACAAGAACATATGATATGATTGTATCGGTAGACAACAGATACAAATAAAAGTATTTTGACTCCTATTACCAAGGCCGGTGTAAAGCTTCGTGGCATATTCCTCCCTTAGCAGTGACGAGAAGGACCAAATAGTGTTGGGTTTACGATACATGATTGTCAAAATTGACATATAACAAGCCACTTTGAATTAGATAAAAACAAATAAATAATCTGCTAACCGCCGCAGGTTGCAAAATTCCCATACATTTCTGGCGCTACCAGCTCTGATAAATGCTTTTTGGTCCACCACAGACCCACTCGTCTGACTTTCTCCCCTCTTTACATTTCTTTGTAAAATTTTGTCCTTCCATTCTACTATTCCCAAATCGCCCGCACTAATCAGGTTTCTTTTCTTTAATTGTAAGAAATTTTGTCAATCGCATCACCTAAAGCCATCATTATCCAGTCCCCTCTTCACTGCTAAGTTGGTAATATACTTTCGTAACTCTTATACAAGCTCTAGCAATAGAATCGCATCAAATATTTTTGTTTATCATCAACGAAAGGATGGCCATGAACATCGTGAAACTTTGGCAACTACACAAACTTCATCTACGATTTTGAATTTGATGCAAGCTTGACATCAGTTGTCTTAACTGTCCGTAGCAGCCAATGCCAAAAATTCTTCTCGTTTTGCTCCATCTGGACATTCTGGGCGTTTGTCCTTCTCTTTTTCCTTCGAAATCACTCTTGCCCATCGAATTCATCATCCATCTCAGACGTATCCTCGTAGCAACCTTCATTCGCACCAAGTTCTTCCCCCTCTGATTCTTCTTCCTCTGTCTCATCCTCCACATCGTCAAGCATAATATCTTCCTGGGGTATCATACCTAGCCCTTTACCCCGGTAAATTAACCCAGTTCTCATCACATGGTAAAACTTCTCTCTTAGGTGGACAAGCGGATGTGGATCCACCAATTTACCTCTCCGGTACCCTTCCCTAAGAGCAACAGTAGTCGTCTTACACTTCAAAGAGAGGTAGAAAATCCCAGGATACCTAGTAAATATTCGCGTAAACTTATGAGGAAGATTTAGTTCTTCTCTCAAGCTCCTCAAGTAGTTCCTCTTAGTCTTCTTATGGATCGTCAAGCTCAAGATCTCATGCAAAACCCCAACAACTCGTTTCTCCATGAGATCACTGCTCGGATCAATATGCCTAGAATCTTCATATGGAGAAATATATGGCAATTTCTGGAACTCATCCATCCACGCCTTCACCTTCTTCTGTGCACCATATCCCCTGGGAAAATTCATGGGGAATGCCAGAGCTGTTTGGCCCCTCTTAAACTGCCTATATTCACCCCCTACCTCATTACTTTCGTTTCTCTTCTCCAATGCCGAGGCTGCATAACTCTCAGGCCAATTCACGAGCTTCAAGTACGCATCACCGCTCGAAGCCTTGACAAATTGGAAATGATCCGGATAATTCGGAATCAACAATTTCATGAAATTATCTGGCAAACCCAGATCCCATTTCAATGGAATCAAGCATCGCAATGGCACGGTCTTCGTCTTCGTCATCATGAGCACTTTAGAGAGCCTCTCCACGGTGTCGCGTTCATATTTCTGGTGTATGCTTTTCTCTTGCGAGTCCAACAGCAGAGCAGCGTCTGTCAATTTAAAACAGGGCAAACCCGCGTATCGGGCATGCGGGAATTCATGAAAGAGTGTAGGATACCTAAAAGTGAAGAAATTTCGAACAAAATCAACATCACAATCCACAATCAGAACCCAAATTCCATATCACACCAGCACTTGTTACCCGGCAAAGTTCACAACTTTCAACCTTTTCCCCCTTACGAGACAATCCCCAATCGACTAAATAGCTCTAAAACTCCCTCAAATTTTTTTTGGTAAAATAAAACTCCCTCAAATTTCACCTACAACGATTGCAAGAACGAATCCCAAAACGTAAAAGAGACGAGGCGGAGATTGAAGTTTACCTGCGCAAGAATCTGAGGACAGGGACGGTGAGGCCGAGCGCCTTCTGCCAGTCGGCGACCGACTTGGCGGTCCTTGAGGAGGCGGGCGGCCTTGAGGTCGGTCTCGGTGTTGATCACGTGGTCGAGGCTCCGGTTCTTGACCCACTTGAGGCGGACCTTGGTTATGGACCGGCACTGGCGGTGCTGGTGGTGGAGGAGCGATCGGCGCAGCGCGGAGAAGAGGCCGGCGGAGTTCCACGGAGGGCTCCCACGGAGTTCTTCCTCGAAGGTCAAGCCGTAGTCTCTGTCCCGGGGATCTATTAAACACATTTGCAGACCGTGGTTCTTTGCCTACTGCTCCTCAGCATCTAACAACACTGCCTTAGTGGCAGTCAGCGTCTATCTAAGCTTGCGGATCTAATTTTCAACACTACAACTCGCGGCAGCTTCTTGGAGCATCGGAGATTCTATCTTCCCTAGCACACCGTTAAAGACTCGATGAATGCTTGATAAGTGTCCTGGCACCAGCTGCAACACATTAATTTCCCCTCCTGTCTTCGGATCCTTTACGACCTTTAAAAGACTCCCATCTCTTGGAAAAACACTAACACCCAAAGAAACAGAGTACTCTGTTCCCGAGTTCCAAAACATGGAAACCTATAGGAACAGAGCACTTTGTTCCCCAGTTCCAAGAGCGAAAAATCGTAACCACCACGCTAATCATCAAATGATATTTAGAAGCTGACTGCTGATACAAATATTTGTGGCTACTCTTCTTTATGGGCCTATCTATGATCAATTGAAATTAACCTTGTTTTCAGTTTGTAAAAGGTTTCACTTATTTGATGCCGCTTCCCCTCATCAAGTAATTAGTGAAGAAATACGGGGAATAGCACAAGTATGAGTTAGGATGGGCATGCGATTTAAGCTGGCTCTGCACACTCTCTGCGATGTCGAAAACAAATGATCCAGTTATTTTCTTTTCTTGTCGTTGGAAAATCAGTAGGGTTAATCGACGGAGCTTTATGAATCGTAAACGATGGTTACCAGCGTCATCTCGGCTTTGGCAGGTCATCATAATGGCTATACTAGAAAGCATTCCAACTAAGGGTTTAATATAGAGCGAGTCAACCTTGGTTCTTCCAGGACATGTGAGTTAACGATTATCTTTTTGTTTCCTCACTTTCAAGGCTGGAAACCGCTTCAGCCTCGAATGAGACTGATTTGTCCAATTTGTGCAGTTTTGTGCGCTCCATTGCAGTCATGAAATTGACCAAGGGGAGCTGGATTTATAGGGTACCATAGCATGCACAATCATGTGTTTAAATAAAAGTACATGGTAAATTGAAACTGATAGAGGCTTTGAGCGTGTAACAAAAACTTTTGTCGATGCAATTAGCCTTGGCATTCATGATCATAAGATCTAGTCTTAAGAACAAAAAGAAACGAAAAACATTATCTTCCAATGTAGAAGTGAATTAAAAACAAATCAAAAATGAAAAGGCACGGTTTCCAAATGCGTTATCTCTAGGAAATTCTATAAATAGTCTACTGGAATACGTAAAAAAAGATCAAGTTGCTAACACTAATTTTCAAAAAATAAGATTCGATGGTGCAACGTGATTTCATTCACTATCTGTGAATGAAATATAAATATCTTTCTGTGAGAATTCAAATGGTGATGATGCTACAGTTGGTCTTATGTAATACAATTAAGGCTTATCCTCCGTAGAGAAGATCGCAGTACAAACACAAGCAAATAATGAAGAACAACACTCATTCAAGAAAAGAAAGGAAAAGAACCAAATACAATATCAATGACGATTGTTCTCTGAAAATAAAAGAGATTGATGAAGAATTAGCGGGGTCCAAGTCCAAATCTTTGCGGAGATCCACATGGGCGTGGCAAATAGACCACGCGAGTTCATCTGCTGTCAAAATGGAAAAAATGAAATGAGCTCGAAGTATCTATCATGTCTCCAAAAGGACATGTATCTGAATAGCACCTGGAAACCATACTTTTTATATGTTGTGCACACACTGTAGGTAAATACTCACATGTTTGATGGTTCACATTATCTTTGAACAAGGTGCTCATATTATTAGCACTTTGTATAAAAAGAATCTTGATTCATTACTGATATGTTACATCAAAATGGACAGTTTATACATTGCCTATAATCTAAATGTCGGTAAGCATATTCATAATTTTTCTTTAAAATTCTATCAAATTTGAAAAATATGTCATATTATAATGAGAAAGCAAAAAAAAAAAAAAATTGCTTAATCAGGGACATACAAATCCTAAAACTTTTGAGTGGAGGACCTATTTATTACTATCCTAGGTCACTAGCTGGCGAACCTCCGCCAAGCTCAAGCCATCTTTCATGACAAATTACAGATACTGGTATCTCCATGGATGGACACTTTATTGAGAGCGACTAGTAATCCTTTATTATTGCCAAATAAAGTGCTAATCAATCTTTATCTTTATTCAATCTTGGGAGAAAACGGCATCCTATTTTGTTGGAATATTCTTACCCAATTAAATTTCCTCTTTTCCAATTAGATGTTATATCTTAAAAAAAAAAAAACATGTGAAGGTAAATTCATACATTAAATTATTCCAAAACGGGCCCTGCATTTTAGGGATTTTAACTTTATGCTATACATTATTTAAAATACTATAGAAATAAATTAAAGCACTTTAGTTGCTCTCAATTACCCTTGACCTTAGACACTCTCCCATGCATAAAACAGTTTCATATGTCAATCTCGTTTTCATTTAAAAAAAATTCATGCTTAAAATTTACTACTCCAAAAGTGCATTGTGCTTTGCAGATTGGAAAGAATTCTTATGGCCGCGGTTTCATTCACAAGCATCGTTTGTGCGACTATGATAGTAATTTTAAAAGAATGTTGCTAGTACGATTTTACTTTCACGTGTTGTGTTGTGAGTTATAAATTATATTCGATTGTAGAAAGTAAAATTTTCTTAATGAAATATAATAAAAAAAGTTATATTGCATAAAATAATTAGAAATAGTTATAAGAAGTTGAATCACATCACCTTAAAGGATCGGGAAAATAAATATGTGCAATTATTTTGATTTAACAAATTAATCGAAAAAAATTCAATATTTCTATAATAAGATCGAGAAACTAGTTTTTCTCAAGTTGGAAAGTTAAGTTAAAAATGAATACATTTCTCTATGTGTAATCTTTTCATGCATATCAAGTTGAAATAAATAATTTTTTATTAGACAATTCGTCTATTTTTATGTTGATTGTGAGCGTTTTTCATTGGCTCCATCGGACGCTCCCACAGCTGGAACTAAGCCAAGTGTCTTGCCAACAAAGATTATCCCGAGCCTTCAAATTATATTATTTATAAATAATTGTCAAATTAAAAAGAGGGAAACTGCTTTCAAGTTAAACGTACAAATCGAAATAACCTTTAAATATTCTCTGTGCTTCCATTCCAAGCAAAACATGGACTTTCGAAGACCAGCTATTTTATGTACTAAAGTTGCGAGAAACAAAACTTTATTTTTGCTTAAACTATTAGAGTTTTTTTTTTCTATTTCCTCCTTTTAATAAGAAGAAAAATGGAAACTGAAAATGTTTTCTAAAATCAAAGGAGTTGTAAATATTTAGCAAGTGCATTTTCCACAATAAATTTCCTAGTATTTCTCAATTTCTTTTTAAAATGATTGGTGAATTTAATTGTTCCTTTTAAGACACTCGCAGCATATTCTTTTGATAAATTATATTCAAACTATCGACTTAAGCTAGAGCAACTATTTTATGCAATAATAACTGTCCAAAGAAAAAGTATAAATGCAGAACATTACGTCATATTTCAATTTTCAAGTAAAAGGAGAATACGAGATTCCATCATAGGGAATCAAATTTTACATTCAATGTGCCCAATGAAACAAGGAAATTGGGATGAGTCAAAAGTTGTCCAAACATATAGATACAGTAATAATTTATTATTTTCTTATTCTGATTTTCATCAAGTGGGAAGTCAGGGAAAAAATAAATAAAGAGGGAATCTCAATATACGTGACTGTACCACATCTAAAAACAAAGAAAAAAAATGAAGGGAGAGGTAGATAGGTGCATACCTAATCATACATCTGTTGTACATCTAGCGAATCAAGTCGGATTCGAGGAACATGAGCGATTTTGTGCCAATCCTCGCCGGTTTGAGGCTTACATCTTTTGCTTAGTTCACCACAGTTGAAGATGTGTAATTCTTTTAGGGCAGTGAGGGATCGGATTCCTTGCGGCATGGATGATAAGTTGGGACATCTTATCAAGTAAATTATTCTGAGACGTGTATGATTGGGCAGCCACTCAGGAACAGTTGTCAAGCTCGGGCAGTCATAGATAGTAAAGGACTCCAAAGTGCAGGCCGATCCTTCAAGACACCGGAGCAACTCCATCACTTGTTCGGAATTACTAATTGCCAAAGCACGAAGCTTCATCGGAAAGTTGGACTTATTCTCCGAGGTCAATGTGAGCTTGCTATTTGCAATACACAAGTCCTCTAGAGCAGTTAATTCCCTAAAAGGTAGAGATATTGGCCTCCCACAATTTTCAATTTCCATGAACCTAAGGCAAGTCAGTCGGCAAGTGCTTTCAAACAAAACTTGGAGATTTTTGCATCTTACAAGTCCCAAATATCGCAGATTTTCCAGGTATTGTATTCCGCTCTCTTGCAAGCTCGTTTGCTTTGTCGTTATGCTTAGATGTCTAAGGTTGACAAGCCTTTCCATATTTTTGGGTAAATCGCCTAGCTCTACACAACCATGGAGGGATAACTCTAGCAAACTCTGTAGCTCACAAATGGTACCTGGAAGCTTCTTCAATCGCTTGTTCTGATAGAGAAGTAACGATCTTAATTGCTTCAAGTTGCCAATGGAACTTGGTATCTCCTCAAAACTACCATAGGACAAATCCAGATACCTTAAGTGTTTACATTTGGTGATGCACGTTCTAGCGAACTCTCTTGTAATAACTCCATCATCAACTTTGAAGTGAAATCTAATTGCATGCAACCTTTTCGAAGTTGGCTTTCTCAAAAAAGGTGGGACTCCATCGAAATTTGAGGTTCCCTCTAATGAAGTGCGAGAGAATGAAACGCACCGAACTCCTTTTGAAATCTTTGCAGTATCTAAGCCAACAATAGAGCAATCCTTTTGTGCCACACTTGTTGCAAGAGAATGGATCAGATCATGTACGTTAAATTCTATTACCGATCCGTGATCTTCAAGTTCTTGGATCAAAGATCTCTTCCACAACTCTTTGACATACTCATCACCAACGTCTTCCAATGCTAGTTTTTCCCTTGTTGAGCTAATGAATCCTAAAGCCATCCATAACCTAGCTATTCCAGGGCTTGTGATTTGATCTCCTTTGGGAAAAAGTGAAAATGTGGCAAAACAACGTTTTAAGTGGGATGGTAAATGATCATAACTAAGCTTGAGTACTGGTGCGATGTCCTTTTCCACTTCCATTAACTCCCATGTTTCACTATCCCTTGTATGTTTCCAATGCCTAACATCATCCTTTGAATATAGAAGGCTCCCTAGAGTTTTCACAAGGAGAGGCACTCCTTGAGATTTTTTGACAATGTCATTTCCAATCTCTAGGAGATCAGGACGTGGCTCATTTTCCGTTTCGTCAAACGCCCATTTGTTGAATAAGATCATAGAGTGTTTGTGAGAAAGACCTTTCAGAATATGCAATGGATGGGTATGCATAATAGAAGCAACTTCCACACTACGAGTAGTCACAATTATTGTACTTCCACTAGCCCCTCCGACTAGCAAATCTCTCAAATCTTTCCATCTACTGCGGTCATTACACCAAACATCATCCAAGACTAGTAGAAATTTCTTGTCTTTGATGATGTCACGTAGAAAGTTTTGCAATTGTTGAATATCAAAGTTACTCAAATCTTGATGACGTGCATCTTTGATGATTCCTTCGACAGTTTTCTTTAAATCAAAGTCCTCGGGTACACACACCCATATTCGCAACTCAAATTGCTCTTTCACCCTGTCATCATTATAAACTAATTTAGCTAGGGCTGTCTTGCCCATACCTCCTATTCCAACAATGGGAAGCACCGAGAGGTTTTTGTCATTTGGCTGCATCAACATCTCAATTATTGTTTCTTTATCATTATCTCTCCCGACGACATCCAACTCGTTTACGGATGAGTAAGTCATTTTTCGTGATGGCGTATGTCCCCCATCATTGTCAGTACTCCGCGTATCAAGACCAAATTGATCTTTTTCAGTGCGAATCTTGGACAACCTTTCCCGAATCTTCTTGATTTTATGACTGATTTTCGCACGGAAAATGAGTGGATTAGAGAGGGAGAAGAAGCGGTGTACCTTCCCTTTGACGCTCTCATAGCGACTTATAACCTGCTTACGTAATGCTTCACATTCGAGCTCGTCGAGCACATCCTCCGCATCGTAAAGTACATGTTGAAGCCGATCTAACCACACCTGCAGACGGTCGTTCTTCGCCTTCTGCACCTCAGCATCTGACAACACTGCCTTGATGGTAGTCAACGTCTCTCTAAGCTCTTGGATCTGATCTTCAACGTTGTAAATAGCGACGGCTTCTCGGAGCGCCGACGATGCTATCTTCCCCAGCACGCCCTGTGCGATGCCGAAAAGGAGTGATTCCGCCATGCTGAGCGATGAGGAAATTGATTCTGGCTATTTCGTTTGAGACGAAGAAGAACACGCGTTGTCTTCTTTTTATGTGAGTCGCTATGATGATAACTTTGCTTGCAACTGGATGAAAGGAAGGTTCTTCCCTTACGAGTGGCCTGCAGGTTAACAGAAACATGCCTTCTACCTTTTCTTTCATCTTATTTTAGTGGGAACAATCAAGAATTCAGATTACTTCGAAGATTAAACAAGGTCTCTTCAAAGTGTACTCTTTACTTCAGTACATAATTTACCTAAAAATAATTGTCCACGTCGCTTTGACTAATTAGTCGATAAAAAATACTTCCATAATCAATAACAATCTATGCCGCATTTTCATATTGATGATAAAAATACCTTTTTTAATTAAATTTTGTAAGCGATATAAACGATTAATATTTTCTAAATAGTTGATTTTCAGCGAAACAAATGCATAATATATGAATAAGTTCACCCCATGTTTTCTCCGCATTTCAATGAAGGGGACCCAGAATAATAAGGAGGTTACGAAAAGAATTACTGACCAAACCGAAAGACAAAGTCTAGTTGGCATCCGAAGAGACAGAGAACAATCAAAGGCTGATTCTGCCTTAACCATTTGAACCAAAAGGCTACCTCAGTTTCTATAACTTTTCTTCCGTGCCAATCAAAACAAGCAAAGAATCGCAAGATAGCTTATAGCGATGGTGTATATGCATAAAGCAAAATGGAACGAAGTGACATAGGGACAAGACTTTGTCCGGACCGTGGATTGAACTCTTTCGTAGTTTTGAAATTTTTAATTAATAGAATCCAATATAACTTAGATAGAAAGTAAAATACCGATATTCTAATTTCGTCTGTTCTCTTTTGTACATCCCCTCTCTTTTTACATCTATCATGGTCATATTTCAATTTTCCTTCTATTATTTATTTTCTTTTGTGTTTTAAGATAATGTTGGGTTGTCCATCCAAAACTCAATATTAATTCCTCTTTCTCTCTCTCAATATATTTTGGTTTATCTTATTAACGAAGATAAAATAGTGGAACTCGTGTTAAATAGAACATAGGAGGGATTAGAAGGTGTGAGATTATTCTTAAGTTACCATAGAGTAAATGGCATTAGTATGTCTTTATGTGGATGACATACTAATTTTAAGCACAAACAGGATGGAATTAGATAAAACAAAAGAGTATCTAAATTCTGGCTAAAGTGAAAGAATATGGGCATCAAAAGTCCTAAAACTTGCAATGCAAGTTTGATTGAGTTCTAAAACTTTCGAAAAAATAAGATCAAGTTATAAAACTTGTCAAATTGATGCACTCAAGTTCCTCCATCAGCTTCGTTGAAAATGATGAATGATAAATGACACCTCGACTTTATTTATTTATTTTTCTCTTCTACTTAATCATCCACATGTTCAAAAGGACGTGGTTTTCTTCAATGAGCATGAGTGATACCGAATGTATTAATTAGACCGATTTGCAAAGTTGGCCCTACAAATAATGTGACATATAACAAATGAGCAATCTTTTATTTTAATTTTTTAGGAGCACAAGCGTTGACATCCAATTACGTATAAACTTATGGAACACTTATACGTGGCTCATGAACCAGTCAAGTCTAGGCCTCTTACTTCTGCATATAGCCCAGAACTAGAATAATTTGCACGCAATTTGTGAGATTTAATCAGATTATTCAAGTTCCTGAGCCAAATCATATGTTTCAACATTCAGTTAGTGTATATATCATCAATGTGAATATCAATTTTATAAATCTATCTTGATATATCTTTCACAATTCATGGAGATGTGGACGCATTGCTCATTCTCATTCGGCATATCATTTCCATTGGTATAAGTTTGCTTGCATTCCTTCGAAGCTAGGGGTCACGATACATGATTGCATGCTAATGAGTCGAAATCGATTGTCTTTGAGTGATCGAAAGAGCTCCAAGAAAAGGGCTCCGTCTCGGTTAGTCCCAAATTGGGAATCTTCGTCTGATTGCACAAAGAGAACCAAAGGAAAAAATCAAGCGCAAATTCGAGTGCATTTCCATCCAAAAGGCTTGTTTGTTCCTTTGGAGGTCATTGGAATCGACAATTGGGCTTCAGAGAAAATCCTTATCGCACAGGTACTGCATTTGGCTTAATGGTTATTATGCATGCTCTAGGTTGTCAAAATTTAGGTGTCGACAAATTCTTGGATGAGAGAAACTTCAATAAAGACACACTCTCTTCCTTCTACATTAAGGATCAACTTGTTCATGAGCAATTTGATCTTAATGGGAGGAGTGTTGATTCTTTCGATGAATATTTCAGATAACGTCTGGGAAAATAGTCCAAAAAGTCCCAAACCTATTATACTTTTGTCATTTTAGTCGTAAAATTTTCAATTGTGCTAATTAAGTTATAGATATTTTTACATTTTGTCAATTAAGTCAATACGGCTAATTTTAATTAGCAAAATACTCTATAGTGCCACGTAAGACGTCTGATATTGACATGAATAATTTTTTATAATTTTTTTTCAGAAATTTGAATTTTTAATTATTTTTATTCTTTTATTTTTTCTTTCTTTTTTATTTCTTCTTTTCCATCATTGCCTTCCTATGTGGCTAGGAAGGAAAAAACGAAAAAGAAAGAAATAAAAAAGTCAATTTAAAAAAAAATTATAAAAATTGTCAACGTTAGTATTAGTCATGCCACAAAAGACGTTTAACATCCACGTTAGCGATTTCCGGCTAAAATTGGCCAAATGGATTCAATTGACAAAATTGAAAGGTTTAGAAGTGAATTTAAAAAAGTTCAATAGGTTTAGGATTTTTTTGTAATTTTTCCAAAAACGTCATCCTAGTCTCCTTGACTTTATGATTGATTTTTATATGGTGTATTAGTAAATTACAAAGGGAAAGTGATATACCTCCTCATCTTTAAACCATGGTGTGCTATTGCTTCACTACTTACCTAAGCTAGGTTTAAAGGTTGACCTAGGTAAGCTCAGTAATAACCCAGAAGAGGTCTAGCATCTCCAGCCAGGTCTATCAACGCCTGTCAACGTCCTAAGGATAGGTGGCGGGCTACTTGGGGCGCGCATGATAAAATTTATGTTTCTCTATTCCCCGGAACAGGTTTGGAACATAAATCCGTTTGGTAACGCAATTTGATTTCTCTATTTCTAAAACAGATTTCTATTCCAGAAATAGAGAAATCGAAGAAATCAGAAGCTGAAATTTTTAACTTCTCAGTTTCTGAAATAGAATTAGAAATAGAAATTTTTTTTCTCAACTTTTCAATTTAGTCCAAAATATTTTAGATCACTAATATTGAAATAGAAATAGAATTAGTTAATTTAGTCCAAAATATTTTAATGATTTTTTAATATAATCATTTCAATCAATATTGATTGAAAATCTTAACCATTGGGCCAGATGGTGATAATTGAATGAACAAGGCTTCATTTGTTGCACGCAAGAGATTTCGCGCATGGTAATAGTCAACTTATCATATTCATATCTAACGAGTTTTTCTTTACCTACTCTTCCATAGTATGTCAAACAACGGCTCTATCTAGCTACCTATTTTGTTAATCATAAACTTCATATTGAGGCGGTAAAAAAGGGTCAAATCATTAGGGTTTCATCCGATTTTTCTTTTATAAGGAAAGAAGATCTAATAAGGAATTTATTGTTCTTGTAAGAGTGTTGATGAAAATACAGATTTTGATAATAAATTTTTAAATAATCCTAGTGTTGATAATTTTGAAAAAAATTGGTGACAATTTTTTAACATGGTGAGGATTTTTTTAACAAAATTTGAAAAGAAATTGAAATTAGACTTGAAGTTAGGATTTTTTTTAGTAGGTTATACTATTATAATCATGGCTATCATTAGACTTATTTGATTAATGTGAAATCAATTTCAGCAAAAACATAACGACATATTCACTACAATTGAATTTCAATTGATTTTTTTTTTTGCCACATTGTTTATTTTTCGAAAGAAAATATTACGTAATAGGAAACTTAAGTACGTGTAATGGGAAATTCCATGAAATTGTATTTTTAACTTATTATTTCGACTATTATTTTGTATTTGAGGATTTCTTATGTTGTTTTAGTATTATCTTGACTATTATTTTGTATTTGAGGATTTCCTATGTTGTTATCTAATCAATTTCTATTCCTAAAAATTGAAATTTTATTCTGTTATCAAACAGGTTTCTTTGTTCAAAAACTTGTCCGGGGAATAGAAATCAATTTTTGGTCAGAAATCAATTTCTGGAACAGAAATTTTGTCATGCGCGCCCTTGGACTCTCCCGAAATAAAGCCTCAGGGACACGGCACCCACTTCCCCCTACAGCTAAACCGATATTTTTCTTCCTGATTTAGCAAGGAATATGGGCTACAGCCAGATAGGGTCTCTCACCCTGGGCGGATCTCCTGTCTATCTAGAGGACCCTCGAGCCTTTTAAGGACCTGCTCAGGTCCGACGGCCTTTCACCGTTTTGGCTTCTCTTTATTTTTTCTTGGGTGGAAAGAACCCCAATACCCCCCCCCCTAGTTTAAGGTCTGGGGGGACCCTATGTAGGGTGACCTTACCCGGATCGGCTGTAAGCTCCCCCCCCCCCGATGGGGTTTACCCGTCATTTCCGAGGGAGCAGTTTAACGAGGTGCTCAACTCGAATATCTCTTTGACTTTATGATTGATTTTTATATGGGGTATTAGTTAATTACAGAGGGAAAGTGATATACCTCCTCTTTAATGCTCCCCTGCCGACTAATAACTTGCTTATGTAAGGCTTCACACTCAACTTCATCAAGCACGTCTTTGGCATCGTAAAACACATTGGGTGTACCCGGGAGGAATTACAAGGAAAATCGTCCGATTTTCTATACTGGAATTTCCTTTGGAAAACCAATGAGT
The DNA here is from genome assembly GCA_007663325.1 of Eucalyptus pauciflora. NCBI lineage: Eukaryota > Viridiplantae > Streptophyta > Magnoliopsida > Myrtales > Myrtaceae > Eucalyptus > Eucalyptus pauciflora. The sequence continues at coordinate 356,628 of VMYD01000410.1, read as the reverse complement.
GGAGATTCCCCTGCAAAGAACCGGAGGAGGGGAGACCCTCATGTCCTGTTCGGAGGGTGGGAACGAGAACAAATTTATTTCTAGAATCAGTTTGGAACGAGAATCAAGAATAAAAAAAAAAAGTTGTTTCTTGTTCTGGGAACAAAATTGAGAATCAAAACTCTTCTTCTTCTATTTTCTTCTTCTTCATCGACCGCCATCCCGCGATCGTCACCCGCCACCCCCGCCGGTCGCCACCACCCGCCATCCGCCGCCGCCGCCGCCCATCGTTGTCCGATGCCACCTGTCACCGGCGACCTGTCCGGCGAGCTCACCAAAGGCAAGCCTAGCCATCGGCGAGGCTCGCCCAACCCCGTTGGTGGCCAGGCCGGCCTCACCCAGCTGTCAGTGAGGTCGAGCCGACGAGGGCTAGTCTCGCCAAGGGCTGGCAACCGGCCTGAAGAAGAATTAGAATAGGAGAAAAAAAAAAAAAGGAAAAAAGGAAAAAGAAAAAAAGAAAAAAAAAAGGAAAAGGAAAAAAAAGAAAAAATTTATAAAAATTATAAAAAAAAATTATTTAAAAATTAAAATAAATTGATTTGGAACGGAATTAATAAATACGATACCAAACGCAATTCTATTCCAGAATCAGAAATTTTGTAAACGCGTTCTTTTACTCAGAATCAGTTCTCAGGAACAGAATAAAAATAATCATTTCTGATCAGAATTTGTTTCCGGGAACAGAATCATTACCAAACGCGCCCTTGATCTGTGCGAGATGACCAGCGCGAGGAACCAGCTCCTGGGCGCTCTCTCGCTGGTTAGTTTGTGGAGGCATTTCATGTGCTGGGTTGTCTGATCTTGAGTGGATTGTGGGGTCGTGCGTGAGCCATAGTTGAAGTTGCATAATTTGATGATGTTGATTTGACCCATTGTGCTGATGAGATTATCTGTGGATTTTGGCAGCCGAGGTATCGCCAGGTGAAGCGAATCGACCTCGAGTTCGCCCAAGATATCGAGGACAAACACCTGGAGTCCCTCAAGAACGAGGTAATCATAGGGACATCGCATTGTAATGTTGCTTGTTGAAATCAGATTGCTGGCTACTAGAAGTTATATGATGGGGCATCCTTTCACGGTAGATGAATTGAAGACAGATGTTGCCTTTTGAAGAAATTTATGAAATCTCAAGGAAAAGTGTACTTGATCCATTAGTAGCAATAAGCAATTTGATATTAATTTGTTCTGATACGAATCAGAAAGATATGCCCTTTTGTTTCAATACCCATAGTAGAGGATCCTCTCAATAATGTAATTTTGTCACTCACTTTTTAACCGTAGTCCTGGCTTTGTTTGTCTAGCGTCCTCTTAAGGATTCTTTACCGTGGAAAACGATTACTGCTCGCCTTCTCTTCAAAGTTGCTATTTTGACGACGTTGTTCTAAATTTAGCAGATGACATGTGGAAAATAACATATTGACTAATAGAGGTCGACCGTAAATGTTGTTAGGACTGACGTTAGATGCTTCAGTGACATATCTCTTGGGAAAGCATATCAGATGCTTGAGTTAACACTTCTCATAAGTTTTAAAAAGATAGTGCTTTGTTTCTTGGTTACTTTAGTTTGCCTTTCCATGATTAAGTCCCGCACAATTTTTTTCGCTAGTTTAGAAAAGCATACTTCCCATGACATTAGTATCCCATACACTCTGTCTTCTATGCAAATTATTCATTGGTTTTATCATGAACTACCAATTGTGCTTGAGTTTACCTTTTTAGCAACACTAATCTATGTTGATCATTCAACTCTTAGTAACTTGTATCGCTAACCTGTGATCACTTGTCGACCACTCAACAGTATTCTGAATCTCTCAAAAGCTTGGAGACTTTAAATCTGAACGGTTGCCAAAAGATCTCTGACAAGGGAATTGCTGCTGTAACCAGTTGTTGTCCAAATCTTAAGGTTTTTTCTATTTATTGGAATGTGCGGTAAGTCTTCTATAAATGCGCTTGTCTTGTAAACCTCACTTCACCTTAATATTTATACGAATTAACTGCATATTTTTGGAGCTGCAGAGTGACAGACATAGGCATAAAGCATCTGGTAGAGAACTGCAGACATTTAGTTGATTTGAACTTAAGTGGCTGCAAGGTATCTACTCACTCATGTCAAAGCCTTCCTTCAACTTTCTTCTGCATATGTTGTGTTGGTATATTTGCTCACGCTTATTAACATGATGATGGAAGGTGGACTTTCTCCAATGTCATCAATGAAGTATACCATGATTTGAAACACTGCCCGATCAAATTTGTATATATGATGCATGGCTAACTAATTTTTTCTTGAATATCTATGGCTTCTTGACTTTCTCACATGTATTCTGGTCACTCTAGTTTTGGAGTTCTACTTTGTTTCTGGAAGATAGAGGACAGTTTTATCTTGATACTCAGTTGAGTCCTTACCATGTGTTTCCAAAAAATGTGAGTTTGTGCTTGGTACTATTCTCAAGTCTTGGCTGGTATATGCGACTGCAATTCTACTTAGATTTTTTTAATGTGGGCGAGCTTTATTGGAGATTTTTGGTTCTTTGTGAGCAATTGTTTCTTGTTTGCATTTACAATGATAGATATTTCATTGCTTTAGCGAACCTGCAATTGACATTCCAAGTATTTATCATTGAAATTCTGAACATGCTTGCGATGAGAGATTTCTTCTCTATGTATATGGATGTTACATCCACAACTTGACCAAGTGGGCTTGCTAAAACAACTTGAGATGACAAATGCAATTGCCTCAGACAGTCATAATCAGTACAACAGGATTTACAGCGATGTCACTTTTACTTCCTTTTTCTTCTATAGTTACCGACCTTTTGGTCTTACTTCTTTCTATTCTCAGCACTCAGATTTTTGACATGCCTATGCATTTTGTGTGGAAGGAGTTTCTATTTACAAAGCTGTTTTCAATTGTGGATGGCAGAATATTACAGACAAGAGCTTAAAGTTAGTTGCTGACAGTTATAATGAATTACAGTCACTAAACCTTACTAGGTATGTTAAGGTCTGATAAGAAAAGCTTAACCCTATTTTCAGGAAGCAAATGATGCTAATCCAGGAAAAAATAGAATAATTATCGCCGTCACTGATACGGATATGCACCTTTAAGCTTGTAATTATTCGGTTATCAGGTGTGTCAAGCTGACAGATATTGGCTTGCGGCAAATACTATTCAAGTGCTCTTCCCTCCAGAGTCTAAACCTCTATGCCCTTTCTAGGTAAATGTGCTTTCTGTTCTCATGTATAGGTTTGAAGCCACTTATTTGGTATTAGTAGTTTACTTTCTGATTGCTTTTTCCAGTCTCACAGATGACGCATACAATAATATTTCCTCTCTTTCCCATCTGAAGTACTTGGATCTTTGTGGAGCCCAGGTAAATTCCACTTATCAACACATGTTAATTGTCTTGCGTTACCTGAATTTTCTGCCGCAATGTTATAAATGACTCTGCAGAACCTATCTGATGATGCACTTTCCTGTATAGCCAAATGTGGAAAACTCGCAGCCCTGAATTTGACGTGGTAAGTTTATTAGTAAAATGCCTTCATTTTTGTGGAGTCAACATACTGTGGTTACTTTTTCTGACCCAAAAAAAAAAAAATACTATGGTTACTTTTCACAGGTGTGTACGTATAACTGACAAGGGGGTCATAGGAGTTGCTGAAGGTTGCATCTCACTTGAGTTCCTTAGGTAAGTCTTGACGATAAGGTTCTTCCAACTAGGATAAAAGTTATCTGGGCTGAAATAAAAGCATCTCAGCTGAATTTTATTGATTTAATTCAGAGATGGTCAGTAAGCGTATCACAAAGCTTGATGAATACTAAGCTTCGCATCTTCGTCATTCTAGCTGGGTTAAGGAGAGTACTTCTCATGTATGGTTATAAAATCTTGACGGTTCTTTTTCAAACCTCCTTTCTGCATAGTTGTGTCATCTGCTAGAGAAGCTTGGCTAATATATAATTTTATGAGCTGCCGAAGCATATTTGCAATGATTTCTATCCAAGTGGTCTCTAATCAAATTAATGAGGTGTTTCATACTGATTTTTTCCAATGTAGTATGGTAGTTAGCCCCAAAGATGTTAGCAGGAAATGGTTGAAGTTGCAGTGTCTTTTGGCTTTGAGTACTTCAGATTGTTGGTCTTATCTATGCTTTCCATTGCGTGGGGTTTGGCAGTTTTATTTGAAATTGTTATTTGATGGCTTTTATTCTGAAAATAGATGGAAGTGTAGATTACAGTGTCTTCTTTTCCTACATTTTACACTCCTAAAATGAAAAGTCAGTACTTTTTCTTATATGTTTCCACTCAAGCAAGCACGTGTCAGAAGTTGAGGGAAAAGGAGTTTCTACTTCTGGCTTCTGTAGGTGCCCTCTAATTGTCTTTTGACGCCAAACAAGTTGGATTGTAGGTCATTGTGATTGCTGATCTCCCCGACCATCTTGCATTTTGATAGTTTGCCTTAATGAATTGGCATCTTCCACAAGATATACAGTACAAAAGCTACGATTAACCTCATCAAATATCAAATTCTCTCTTCATTGTTCAGTTAGTGATAATTGCTGTGAACTGCAGCTTGTTTGGGATAGTTGGGGTGACAGACAAGTGCCTCGAAGCCCTTTCAACGACCTGCTCAAACACACTCACCACACTTGACGTGAACGGTTGCATCGGCATCAAGGTGATGTTCTTTGTTGGTGCATGGAATGAGGTTTGCTGCTTTTTGAGTGAATTTATGTCATTGTTTACTATATGTATTCCTTTCCTCCACAGAGACGAAGCCGTGAAGACCTGCTCAAATTGTTTCCACACCTCAAATGTTTTAAGGTTCATAGCTGACATTTTAAAGGAGGACAGTATACCGATATAGATGACAATCGTATAGTTTCTTTTTTTGGAAGAAAGTGGTGATGTAGCTGTAGCTGCAGCTGCTAGAAAATATCATAATATAACGCCATTTGAGATTTTTCAGTTGGATTGTCATGTTTCCCCTGGATTTCAAAGTCTGCTTGCTGTCTCTCTTGAAGTCTGTATGATTGACAATAAAATGTCGAGAAAATATCTACGAGAATGAATGAGAGAATATTTGGCAGAAGGGATGACGAGGGAACATGTTTTATTTAGACCCCAAGTTTCAAGACATGGTGGAGTTGTAACTGTGCAGATGGATGGTGTTGGTAAATCTTGTTTGATGCGAGAATGATACATGGCAACGGACTGCGGTGTGGTCCCAGTGTCCTCACGCCGAATCCGTACGGATGTCCGCCTGTTGAGATAATCATCCATAATACTACCCAATTTTTTTATTTTTCATCACCTTAAAGACCACCATGAAAACTCCATTCCTAAGGTTGCACTTGGTAGCCAAGATAAAATTTGGGATAAAATATTATTTATTCTATTATGCGTTTGATGTCCACTCAAGATTAAAAAAAAAAAAAAAGTCGTATATAAGAAAAATATAGGTCGGGTAAAATTATTCCATGGGAGAGGTAGAATAAAAGTAAATAAGATTTCTAATATTCATAATAAGAAAGTTTTTTTTCATAAATAACAAACTTATTAAATTAACAAAATTGAAATTATATACAAATATAAATAATAATTGAATTCTAATATAAGAAATTCAAAATAACAAAAAAATAAAATTTTATTTTTTAATTTAATGTTTTTTTATTTATATATTCGACTATAATTCTATCTTCTAATATACATTCAATCCATAAATATAGATATATAATTATATTTATTACATATTTTAGGCATTTTTTTAATTTTCGGTATATTAGTAAAGTTTACTATTTAATAAAATTTATTAATGAATGATGGAAGGGGAAAAATAAATAAGAGAGAAAATAATTAAAAAGTGAGGAAAAATAAAAATTAGCAAATAAAAATAAATTAGGGAATAGTGTTGTAAGAAATTTCCACCATCTCCGTTCGTGTACTTTTAGGTTCATTTACATTGATATGCCGTTTATACAACAAAAAAAAAAGTCATAATATGACGATAATATATCAAACTTTATTATTGTGATTCATCAAACAATAAATAAAATATAGCAAAATCACTAGGATTTCATATTCTATTATATACAATTTTATCCTTATTAGAAATATGGACGACCAAACAAAGCCTAAGAGGCTTAATCTTTCGTCCTCTTGTAACATGACTCTAGTTCATTGGAAAGGTTGAGCACAACAAAGATGTGCACCTAGGACTAGGGGAGAGATTTAAAACCTTAGTTTTCATCAACATGAACACTCCGGTTATTTTCGAAGATTGAACACAACTAAGCACTTTAGCACGATCACTCATGCTTTCTCGTTCTTCAGTCATAATAGATTATATCTTTCTCCGACCAAAAAATAAAAATAAAAAAATAAAAAAAAAAAAATAATAATAATAATAATAATAATAATAATAATAATAATAATAAATTATTTCTTTCACATAAATGCTTTTAGATTTTTTGGGCACATTTTTGTAAATGGTAATGACTGATGATGGTGATAGATTACTTCTTAGATTCCTAATCCCTCTAGCTAACTTCATTTGTTATCGGGATAAATGGGTAACTTCATCTTTTTAAAATTAGATTTCCTTTCCCTTTATCTTTCTTCTTTAAATAATTAAATTTATTTTTTTTCTTTTTTTGTATAGACTCCAAAAGACTAAATCATCATGCATAACGGTGATAAACAATTTGAATTTGGAATTGATATGATATTTGCTCACGAAAAGAAAGCTTATAATACATACAATGCATTACACAACTTGCAACAAATTTGAAGTGCCAATAGAGCAAAAAGCAAATAATAGCGAAGAAACATTGCGAAGATGCATATTCTTGTAATACATACGATGCATTACGCAACTTGATTTGAAGTGCCAATAGAGCGACAAGCAAATAATACCGAAGAAACATTGCGAAGATGCATATTTTCTTTATAACTGTGAAGACACTCCACCAATCATATCTCATGAACAAAGAGATATTTAAGGAGAAATTTACAGGACAATGAAGCAAGCCAGATAACAAGTTTGCATTAAATTCAAAATCCAAAATGAAGTTTGGGTAGTTGTCGAGTTTAAGGATTTTCATAATCTTTTTTTTGATAATAAACAAGAACATATGACATGATTGTATCGGTACACAACAGATACAAATAAAAGTATTTTGACTCCTATTACCAAGGCCGGTGTAAAGCTTCGTGGCGTGGCATATTCCTCCCTTATTCCTCCCTTAGCAGTGACGAGAAGGACCAAATAATGTTGGGTTTACGATACATGATTGTCCAAATTGACATACAACAAGCCACTTTGAATTAGATAAAAACAAATTAATAATTTGCTAACCGCCGCAGGTTGCAAGTCCCATACATTTCTGGCACTACCAGCTCTGATAAATGCTCTTTGGCCCACCAGAGACCCTCTCATCTGACTTTCCCCCCTCTTTACATTTCTTTGTAAAATTTTGTCCTTCCATTCTACTATTCCCCAATCGCCCGCACTAATCAGGTTTCTTCTCTTTAATTGTAATAAATTTTGTCAATCGCATCACCTAAAGCCATCATTATCCAGTCCCCTCTTCACTGTTAAGGTAGCAATTTACTTTCGTACTCTTATACAGGCTCCAGCAATAGAATCATATCAAATATTTTTGTTTATCATCAACGAAAGGATGGCTATGAACATCGTGAAACTTGGCAACTACCCAAACTTCATCTACGATTTTGAATTTGATGCAAGCTTGACATCGGTTCTCTTAAATGTCCATAGCAGCCAATGGCAAAAATTCTTCTCATTTTGCTCCATCTGGATATTCTGCGCGTTTGTCCTTCTCTTTTTTCTTCGAAATCACTCTTGGACATCAAATTCATCATCCATCTCAGATGTATCCTCGTAGCAACCTTCATTCGCACCAAGTTCTTCCCCCTCTGATTCTTCTTGCTCTGTCTCATCCTCCACATCATCAAGCATAATATCTTCAGGGGGTATCATACCTAGCCCTTTACCCCGGTAAATTAACCCAGTTCTCATCACATGGTAAAACTTCTCTCTTAGGCGGACAAGCGGATGTGGATCCACCAATTTACCTCTCCGGTACCCTTCCCTAAGAGCAACAGTAGTCGTCTTACACTTCAAAGAGAGGTAGAAAATCCCAGGATACCTAGTAAATATTCGCGTAAACTTATGAGGAAGATTTAGTTCCTCTCTCAAGCTCCTTAAGTAGTTCCTCTTAGTCTTCTTATGGATGGTCAAGCTCAAGATCTCATGCAAAACCCCAACAACTCGTTTCTCCATGAGATCACTGCTCGGATCGATATGCCTAGAATCTTCATATGGAGAGATATACGGCAATTTCTGGAACTCCTCCATCCATGCTTTCACCTTCTTCTGTGCACCATATCCCCTGGGAAAATTCATGGGGAATGCCAGGGCTGTTTGGCCCCTCTTAAACTGCCTATATTCACCCCCTACCTCATTACTTTCGTTTCTCTTCTCCAATGCCGAGGCTGCATAACTCTCAGGCCAATTCACGAGCTTCAAGTACGCGTCACCGCTCGAAGCCTTGACAAATTGGAAATGATCCGGGTAATTCGGAATCAACAATTTCATGAAATTATCTGGCAAACCCAGATCCCATTTCAATGGAATCAAGCATCGCAATGGCAAGGTCTTTGTCTTCGTCATCATGAGCACTTTAGAGAGCCTCTCCACAGTGTCGCGTTCATATTTCTGGTGTATGCTTTTCTCTTGCGAGTCCAACAGCAGAGCAGCGTCTGTCAATTTAAAACAGGGCAAACCCGCGTATCGGGCATGCGGGAATTCATGAAAGAGTGTAGGATACCTAAAAGTGAAGAAATTTCGAACAAAATCAACATCACAATCCACAATCAGAACCCAAATTCCATATCACATCAGCACTTGTTACCCGGCAAAGTTCACACCTTCAACCTTTTCCCCCTTACGAGACAATCCCCAATCGACTAAATAGCTCTAAAACTCCCTCAAATTTCACCTACAACGATTGCACGAACGAATCCCAAAGCGTAAAAGAGACGAGGCGGAGATTGAAGTTTACCTGCGCAAGAATCTGAGGACGGGGACGGTGAGGCCGAGCGCCTTCTGCCACTCGGCGACCGACTTGGCGGTCAGGAACCCGACGGAGGACCGCTTGATGGCGTCCTTGAGGAGGGAGGCGGCCTTGAGGTCGGTCTCGGTGTCGATCACGTGGTCGAGGCTCCGGTTCTTAACCCACTTGAGGCGGACCTTGGTTATGGACCGGCACTGGCGGTGCTGGTGGTGGAGGAGCGATCGGCGCAGCGCGGAGAAGAGGCCGCCGGCCTCGGCCCTGAAGCTCATCCCCACAAAATCGCTTCTCCGAGATGGCAGACGGTCGGCGTTCGCTTGAGCTGGGGAATGAAGAATCAACGCGAGTTCGCACGAACGGAGAGCCGGAGAGAAGAGAACCGGCGGAAGCGCATCGTCGGAGTTCAGGCCCGCCGCCGGTGTCCGCCGGAGGTTGTTCCGATTAGGGTTTTAGGGTTTCGGAGGTGGCGCCGCCTTGTTCGGGGCCGTTTTTGGCAGCTCTAAGGCACCCCGGTCCAATTCTGATTCCATAAAATTAGAACGGGTGATTTTTGATCGGATTTGAATCGGACTGATTAGATTGGATTGATTTCTATTTCTTTATTCTTTATTTTTTTAAAAATAAAATGCAAATCTAAATCCTAATCTTCTCTCATGGGCCATTCCGATTCATCGAACTTGCTCCTTTTACCTATTGCTTTTTATTTTATTTTCTTTGCTTTTTTTTCTACAAAGATTCACCGATTTTAATTTTGTCTCCTCTTCTTTAAATTCGTGAGTCCATCTTTTATGGAAAATAATCCATTGAATCCTCCTCCTTTTTTCAAGCACGCCCTTATAATTAGGGATGTTAAAAACCAAACTGAAAAGTTTCGATTTTTTTTTTGTTTGATTCAGATAATATTAAAAATCGAAACTTTTTTAACTAGTTCAGTTTTCATTTGTAATCCTTTTATTTTTTTAAAATAGTTAATGTCGTGAAACACCCAAAACTAGTACACCTATGACAAATTTACTCTAAACTAATTTCTTAACTACCAAAAATCCCAAACTGGTACACTTTGACAAATTTACTACAAATTGGTATACTTGCGACAAATTTACCCTCTATTAGTTTCCGTTAAATTTTACTGTCAAATTATTAAGTTGAATGACACGTGACAATTGACTAGTGTACCGATTTAGGATTTTACTCTCCGTTTGTCACAGTTATATAATTTTTGTAATTTTTTGTGGTATTAATTTAATTTAACAAATGGTATATTTGTCACAAATACTAGTTTGGGATTTTTTATAATTAGTTTGGGTAAATTTGTCACAGATGTACCGATTTTGGATTTTTCGTGATCAAAAAAATAGTTTGTAGTAAATTTGTCACAAATGTACCAGTTTGAGGTTGTTCAAGGTATTAAAATTTCAATTTCTTTATTTTCATTGACCAGTCGTTGACCCCAGTGGTGGGTAGCCATTGACCACGAGCTAGAACCTCACCAGAAGTTGGTGAGGCTCAACCTCGCTAGATTTTGGAGAGTTCGACTCTCGCCAACCTGTGGCGAGGCGGAGGCAAGGCCTAGCTCAGCCAACACCGCGAGCTGGAGCTCCATCAGATCTAGCCACCTGAGCAGGCCTTGAGCCTCGCTAGACATCAGTGAGGGTCAAGCCTTGCCCAGCTCACCGGATCTGGCAAGCTCAAGCTTACCAGGGTTGGGTGAGCTTGAGCCTGTGGCGAGGCTCCGACTCACTTATAGCCGGTTGTCAATGTGGCCGACGACCAACCAATGAAGAAGAAGAAGAAGAAAATGAAATAAATAAATAATCAATTTTAAGGGGTGCATATAGAAAAAGAGTTTCCTTACTCAACAGCGAAAAATATCTTCTAGTTTATTTTTAGGTTTTTGTTGGACAGAAGAAAATGTAGTTATTTTCCTGAAAAACATTTTATAAAAAAGTCATATTTTTTGCGAAACGAGCAAAGCCTCAATAAAATGTTAATTTGCTTGGGCTCTAACATTTGTTTCACTAATTTTAGACCACTCATTTCGTAATTTTTCCAGATTACAATTAGTATATCAAGATAATATAAAATTCATTTATATTTTTCTTAATTAAAATTCATTTATTGGTATCGTTGATATTTTTAATTATATCCGCAAAGATATGCATAAAATTCATTTATATTTTTCTTAATTAAAATTCATTTATTGGTATCGTTGATATTTTTAATTATATCCGCAAAGATATGCAAGACCAAATGACCAATTCTTCTCCAAGCCTATTATGCAAATTCATAATATAAAGTACACTGCCGTGGATTGTGTCCTCAAGCCTTCATTATCTATACCTAATATGTTACATTAGATTTCGTGCAAAAAAATAAGAATTTCGGTGTCTTTTAAAGTGAGAAAAAAAATTAAGTAAAATGCTAATATTAAGGTAATTGAATTGTTATGGAATTCAATATTACATTTTATTTATTTCCACGTTGTAGAATTCGCAAGATTGTTTCATTTAAAAAAGTAATAGTGGTATATTGAATTTAATTTTTCACCTCATTAAAAAAAAAAAATCTTAAAAAAAAACAATGAAGTTCTTAGCTTGTTAGGCAAAAGACAATTTGATTGGAAAATTAATCTTATAATATATAACAACAACAACAATAACAACAACAATAACAAAATAAAAATAAAAGTAAAAATAAAAACTGAATTGAATCGAATCAAATCGAAATGAACCGGGATTTTAGTTCAATTCAGTTTCGGTTTGGATTGAATTTCGGTTCGGTCAATGAATTTCCTTATTAGTTCGGTTCGGTTCGGTTTTCAAACCAAACCACTTACGGCCCTAGCATACAATCACAGCCCATTATTTCTCAATCTTATTCGTAAATCTTGGACAAAATCCCAATTTGTCGCAATTGGTAAATCAATTAAACCAAGACTTTCGATCCAGATATGTGAATCAACCGGTTCTATTGGACCATTCAAGAACCAAATCGGACTAATCAATTTGGAGTGGTCCGATTCTTGATTCTAGAAACAAGGAATCAATCCTCTAGATCCAATTTACATTTCCTGCATTGGAACAAACCGGATCGAGAACCGATCACCCCAAATATATAATTTTATCTAATCAAATCCAGCTACAAATTGACACATGCAAGCGGTTGGAATTAAATAAAAAAAAAATTGAAATCTATTGGTTGATGATAGGCTGCAAAAGTCCCCTAGGTTTATGACGCCGGCTGCTTAGGTAATTGCTTGCAAAATCGAGATGGCTCACCAAGTCTATGCAAAATGTTGTCCTTCCACTCTATTTCAGCACGACCACTCAAACATTGTCTTTCTTCGATCACAATAGACTCTCTCTTATATGGATACTTTCAGATTTTTGACACATATTTAAGAGTTGGTGAATATAGATATGGTGGTAGATTATTCCGAACTTACATTTTCACATATATGCAGCACATATTCATAGTCCCTTGAAACTAACTCATCTAATTCTCAAGGTTAATGTGTAGGAATCTGTCTTTTTTTAAAAAAGGATATATATACTTAAAGATCGTAACACTCGTCATGAAAGTGCACTTGAATTTTAAAATTTTGAAAAGTATAATTAAGCCCGAAAACTTATTATGAAGATGTAATAAAGTTTTAAGACATATAAAAAAAAATGCAATCATGTCCTAAAAAGTGCAGTTAAACCCCAATGGCCACTCTTCCTACATAAAAAGGGAGAGATTGGGAGTTTGAATCCCCACATTCTCAAGGGATTAAGGTGAAAACAATTAGTTTCAAGTATAGATTTCAACTCCCACACTTTATAAAGAGACATGACAAAAGTTTGAAAGTGAATTGAGAATTAGAGTAAAACTAAAAAAAATAAACTCTCGCTAACTCGACGAACAGAAATTGCTAACAAATTTTAGGATTCAATCACACCAATTGGACGGGTTTTCTAACCCGATTGTATTTTTTTCTTTTTGAAATTTTTAAGACTTTATTACACTCTTTAAAAGTTTTAAAACACAATTACACTTAGCGCCCTTATCCTTTTTCAAAATTGAATTTATTTTAACATCGACTTTCTTCCCTGAATGATTGGATTTTTTTAATGATCGTAGAGGCTCCAAAGAGCAACATCCTCGGAGCAAGAAATTAGCAATCGCAAGAATTCAAACCCCCTGTGGTGCTTTTCATAAGCTTACCATGTTGGGACCAACTTTTAGCATTTCTCATTTCGAACATGAAGCCCTTGGCCTCAGTTTTTTATGCACAGGATCCTCATGGAAGCAAGCATACAGCATATCACTAGGATAAAATGCTATCTTATCGTTCTAAAACCTCTAATACTAGATAGATATTTGAAGAAAAGAAGGGATAGAATTTATTTTTGCATGCAAACACACAGATTTTTAATGGGAGGCTAGTCTGCCTTGACATATTACGAGCCATGCATGAGGGAAAGACCAGGTTACATCACTAGTAATGTAGGCATATTAATATCTAATAACATGGTTCACATTATGATACCTATGACTTGCATTTGTTACAACACCATGACTCATTCCAAACATTTATTACTACATGACTCACCCCAAACACTCATTACAATGTGAGTCACATTATGTGACTCATTCCAAATACTGTATGACACATGAGTGAAGCTTATAATAGATACATTGCATACGCAATTTTGAAAGGGATTCAGAGAACAAATAGGACAAAAGGCAAACAATAGCAAAGGAATTGCAGCATTGCATTTGTAATGGTGAAGCGCACACTCTCCACCATTTCCACTTGATGAGCAAACAGATGTGACATATTCTTTAAAAGAAACTTAAGAACAATCGATTAATCATTTTGCAGTTGAGTTTCGTTTCGAATTTGCTGAGGCACCATGAGGCTATGATCCATCTATTTATGCTTTCAGCTTCCTATTGCAATTTGCTAGAAGGAAGTGAAATTTCCTGTAATCCAGATGAAGGGTTTCGTTTTGCTTTTGAGCAGACTTCAGCGCACCTCTTTTATGCGGGGATCCTGCGAAATCTGCTCGCGATGTTCATGATTGAATGATTTCATTGAGAATGCCGGATTGAACAAGCTCATCTCCCGGAGGCTTAGAGACGCTGGCAACAATCATAGGACATCTTTTGTCTAACCTTGAACGGTAGTTTTGGTCGATTTTTACTCTTCTTGTTCTCAAGCCAAGAAATTCACCTCGATGTTGGACGACGCCGTGAATGCATTGTCCTTGTTTTGTTTTCCTGATCTTGATTGTTAAAACGATGACGGTCTTGACTGATGTGGGTTAGTGTGTTGTCCATCTTTTGAAATTGTTCTGTTCGATGGATTTCAACTGCGAGGACCAACGACGTGCGCGCCCGAGATTCTACATTGGAGCATATTCCGGCCTGCATTTTCGGGCCGATTCTCCTTCCCGTATGATGACGGCCTTCCCGATCAGATGTCGATCTATAAGCCGCCATTCTTGGATTGTGCGAGCAGGACCCCTTCATTAATGACCTCATCAATATGTTTATAACTAGCATGCATGTATGCATAGAATTTTTCTGTTTTCATCCCTGTCAAGAAATCCATCCGTTCTCCAGACTAGATGAACGGAAGGACTTGTGACCAAATATGAGTTTGATCCGCTTCTAACCTTGCCATAACCCGTTCTCAAGAGGCTAAAAGCAGATTTCAGATTTTTTTTCAGGCCATTTATTTGTTGGGGCCATCTTTAGACTTACGGAGCGCATTTTGTTGTGGGCTGCGTTTTTTGTAGGGCAACAAAGTAAACCAAGACCATCGTACCTTATTCTGGCTTTGGTTTTGGCTTTCTCCCAATGCCTACTTCTAAAATCGTTCTCAGGACTCAGCAGAGTAGGTGAATCAGTAAACCTCATTAATATAGCACAAGATAGAAGGCTAGAAGCTAACATGCTTTCGAATTGCTCAGATAACCTATGTTTCTCTGAAGTAGAGCAAATTTACATGGGCTTTTTCTAAACTTTTGAGAAGAGAAGACAAAACAATGTACCTGACACATGGTAAATGCAAGAATTTACTGCTCAGATCAACAAACTGAAAACGAGCATGAAGCATGGGATTTAAGAACCAAACAGCAGCTTTACATGAAGAGGCAACTGCTTGCGAAAGAACCAATGCCTCATAAAGGCCTAGCCTTCCAACATATGTACAAAGCACGTGCCCATATTAGAGAGGGACTAGAACTAGTATTCATCCTGTGCGTTAGTGGACTTAGCATATATTTACAAGACGGCAGGATAAAATACCTACCCTATGAAGAGAAGCATGTGAAAGGCTTTCATAAAAATTCTCATTGAATTGAGAATTGAGAATTGAGAATCGAGAACGAGGCTTCCATTCTGTACACACCAGATCATGAATTGGTTACCACATCCAATCTCAGTAAAACCACATCCAATCTCAGTAAAACTACTCCCAAGCGCTGGTGACCCCTGTACCGTACACTCCATACCCACCATAACCAGCAGAAACACCATGTCCAGTGCTATTATACCCTCCACCATAGTAATCCGTACCTCTGTTGAATGAGCCGTCCCGTCTGAAATCACGCCCACCAAATCGACTCCCTCCGGATCGCCTACTTCTGCCACCGCCATGTGACCTTGATGCATAGCGTGTGAGCCAAGCAGGCACTTCCTGATTTGCCTCTTGCATCAATTCAGCTAGTGGCCTTGCCAGCGATGAGCTGTTCTCATTAAAGAAGGCTGTTGCTAGTCCTGTGTTGCCAGCTCGCCCTGTCCGTCCTATCCGGTGAACATAATCATCAATATCATTGGGAAGATCAAAGTTGATCACATGGGCAACATGAGGGATGTCAAGACCACGTGCTGCAACATCGGTTGCAACTAGAATTGGAGTTCTTCCACTCTTGAATGATCGCAATGCCAGTTCTCTTTCCTGTACCAGATTTCATGCTATCATTAAAAGCACAAGAAAGGTCCAACACGAAGAAAAGGGCAACATTTTGCCTTCTTAAGTTTCACGAGTCCAGAAATGTTCATCTTTTTTAAATGTAGCCACCTCAACCATGAAGTCTCAAAATTGACCGATGTGTTCCAAACTGTTCATGAACTTAAAATCTTTATATAACAGTTAAGCGCCAGTATCAAAAGTGAAAGAAACAACCTATCTAGTATTTCAATGATCATTCAAGGGACAAAACTGTCCCAGAAGACTTGACAAGCCAAAGTATTTGATATTTTGAGTGGAAGAATAATGTTTTAGTTCTCATAAGACAAACAGAACTAGGCAACTTACTTGCTGTGATCTATCCCCATGGATGCTAGTAGCAGGAAACCCGTTTGTATATAACCAGTTTTCTAAGGAATCTGCTCCCCTCTTTGTCTCCACAAAAACCAAAGTCAAAGCTTGCTGAAAGTTTACGGGACAAATCACTAGTAAGTTCACTGAATAAATTGACAAAAAAACCCCTCCTGTCCTTATCACAAGAAAGGAAGCTTCCATAGAAAAAAGTCAAAAAAAAAAAACTCTAAAGCCAGATATCATAGATTACCTTTCCATGAAACCCATTTTCTCTTTGGGCATGGAGAAGGTCCATAAGATGGCTCCTTTTGTCAGGCTCATGGACAAACTCAACTCTTTGAACAATCAAATCAGTACTAGAACCAACCCTTCCAACAGTCAAGTATATGTAGTTTGAAAGGAAATCAGAAGCTAGCCTCTGCATAAAAGATAGGTTGGAGAAAGTTAAAAAGAAAAATGGTTTAGATTTTATAAGAAAACACCAAATCAGCTGAGAAATTGATATGTTATGCCTAATCAAATTGTACCTGAATCTCTTTTGGGAAAGTGGCACTAAATAGCATTGTCTGCCTCAAACCACATGGAGGCATTCCCATCTGCTCCACAATTTTCCTTATCTGAGGTTCAAAACCCATATCTAACATTCGGTCTGCCTCATCAAGAGCCAAATACTTAATCATCTGCAGAGATACTCGGGCTCTTTCAAGCAAATCAACCAATCTTCCTGGAGTTGCAACTAGAATATCAACTCCCCTTTCAAGTTCGCGTAACTAATCACAAAGAGGGGAACCATTAAAAGATGAATTTGTAATAATTAGCAAGCAGTCCAGTAACTCTGTCAACTGCAATCCACTTTTTAATAAACTTCAAACACCTCATAAAATAAAACTCAGAAAGGAGGGGGAAATATGCTATAGAACTGATTATGGTACAAAGCTAGATGCGAATCCTAGCAAAAGAAAAATTCTGCACAAGTTCACTTAATTTTTAGCAAAAACATAACGAAAATCATTGATTTCTTCTCAAGTGATAGTCCATTTACTCTGGACTGACTCGTGAGTGACATCATACCAGATTACTTTGGTTTCTTAAGTTTTTTCTTTAATAATTGAAGATATTCTAATTTCAGTAATTAGTTATCCTTGCTAAAGTAACCACATCATTCAAAGCTTTCTCACCTCAACTACACTCATTTCATTCCCCATTCTGCCTTGTAAGTGGATAAGTTCTATTGAAAAGAAATTGTATAAAACCTAAGCATTCAGGAAGAAACACCAAACCCACTTCTCACCCAACTTACTGTAGCTTTGTTAAATTTTTCTGAACATTACAGGATACTCCCAAAAAAAAAGAAAAAAAAGAAAAAAAGAAAATGCACTCGTCCCCCCACACCTCAAAACTATATCTTTTTGAAAAATTAACTAAATATACCCAGAACATCCTCCACTAATGTTTTGGTCATATTCTAATCTTCGCTTCTCACCACTAGTATGTTGTAGTACTTACAAACTTTGTACTAATATTCTACTCGATATGCTCCAGTTCCTATAAAATTAAATGAAAATACTATTGACACTCCAGTTTTCCTCCAAAGCTTCAGCTTGATACTGTATCATCTGTGAAAGGCAATAATATTGGAACAAAATCTTAGATGTGGTCAAAGCTCATCCAATAGTATGAAAAATATAAGGCTTAAACTCCAACTACATTTGTTCTCATCTAAGTTCTATCGAGGGTTCTTCATTAAACCCTTAATGTGTTCTTCCCTAAAAGAACACTAATAGAGATCATAAATGTATGCAACCTGCTCCTATAAACTCTCCACAACCCTCAAGAACTTCTTGATACCTTTTCATAAGCTTTTTCCATATTTAGAAAAATTTTGCACAAACTCTTCTTCATCTCTATGTCTTTTCAACAACCCCACAACAAATGGGTAACATCCATCATCACTTTTCCCAAGGGAAGAAGGATTCCTCTTTGGTCAACCTATGCTCCAAATTATCACCCATGTCCTCATTAGAGGGAACCATTGGCACAACTTACCAAAGGGGGAAAAAAAAAACTCGCTACAAGTATCCCTAGAAAGGTATAAGAAGATAATCAGACTTTCCAATTTTGCTTTCACTGAGGACAAGCCCTAATTTTTGGTATTCAGAACCCAATCTACAACTCAACTGTCAACACCTAAAAACTTCATTGCTTCAAGATCACTCTTACTCTGCACTTATCCAGCATAATGCCTACACATCAACATTACAACATCGTACGTAATGCAGCTATCCACATAAACAACTTATGAATCAAGACTTTGATAGGAGAGGGAGGAAGCAGCTCATGGTTATAAATTAGTGGATTTGAAGTATCAAACATTTGCTTTGGAGAAACTGTATACTCCAGATATGATAATAGAAAGCCCTTATTGACAAATCAGAATGACTAAAATACTGCAGTATTTGGGTAACAGTTGTTATAGCAGGTTTCTGGAATTCAATCTTCCAGCAAGATCCATGCCCCTTCACTGATCACGTTGCTAGAAGGACTAGAATTCCAGCAAAGATGAGTGGAGACAGTGTTTTTCTTTTTTCTTTTGGGGGGGGGGGGGGGAGGGGTGTTCCATAAGCTGCTTAGGAGAGTGTCCCAGTTAAGTATAACATGAAAAACCAAACATTGCAGCTCCATTGTTGGATACGCGTATAACTGAGCCAAATCATAACACTAAACTGAAATACAACAAAAAAATAAAAATAAAAACTTCTCAAGCATACAAATTATTGACATTTGGTAATTCGTTCTCTGGAAAGGCAGGGTCAATGAAAAGGCATGCAAGTAATGATTTGACAAGAAATGTGAAGGGCCTGAAGGTTTCATCAACCCATCAAAAAGTAACAATTTGACATGACACATGCCATAGCACTGGAGATGTCAAAAGCCTTAACTCCATGAAAATTAATTTGATTATTCTTTAGAAAAAAAGAAGAAGGAATAACTGCCTAGCATAATAGAAGGTAGAAGACATTAAAGTCCGAATGTAACCTGTTGATTGATTGGTGCCCCTCCATAAGCAACTACAGCCTTGACACCAGTTTGATATGAAAACTTCCTTGCTTCCTCATGTATCTGCAAGCACATGACAAATTCCCCACACCCCACCCCCCAAACAAAAGAAAATGAAAACTTTAATACCACGTCCAATTATTATAGAAAACCAAAAGGTATTCTCTATAACCCATATCGTATGCCAAATAATGTTGCAGACTCAAAATTATACCTGAATAGAGAGCTCCCTAGTAGGGGAAAGAATCAGAGCAAGAGGATACGCAGTTCTTCCGCGTTGTCTCTGCACATACTGCCCTCGCATAATTCCACTAATTATTGGAAAGCAGAAAGCAGCAGTCTTCCCAGACCCAGTCTGAGCACAAGCCATCAGATCGCGTCCCGCGAGAGAAATCGGAATCGCATGGCGCTGAATTGGCGTTGGCTTCACATACTTGCACCTCTGAATATTCAAATTCAACGCTTCCCCTAAGTCTATATCTGCAAAGGTACTCGCAGGAGGGGGCACGTTATTCCCAGTGGCCTCCACAGGAATGTCCTCATATGCGTCGAAATTGATCGCCGCGTTCTCTTCCCCGACAATCCCCTGCTCCTGCTCGAGTCCATCCTTGTCAGCAAAAGGATTCACCTCGCGATCTCTTCCGCGGTCCCGTCCTCCGCCTCTTCCATTCCGACCACCAGAAGGAACATGACCACCGCCGCGCCCAGCATCAGGTCTAAACCCACTGGTCGACCAGGACCCAGCAGGAGGCCCGCCATAACTGCCACGGTCATTTACAGCAGGCGCAGCGGCAATCGGCGGAGCAGGAGTAACGGAGGACTGCGGCCTACTGCGGAGGTGGGGAGGGACGTACGTCCTCCTCGTCGGACGCGGCTGGCTAGCTTGATCAGAGGAAAACTTAGCCGCCGCCGGCACCGCCGGCGCCACCGCCTCCTCCTCCGACGCAGCAACAGAATCAGCCCACGACGTTGTCATAATTCCCAACTTAAGCTTCTCAAAGCCCCGGAAGACGTAATCCGATCATGCAACAACCCGGAATCAACCTGACCAACGACGAGCCAACAAAAAATCAAACTCGAAAGCGCAACAAGCGAAAGCAGCGTATCACTTAAACTAACCAAAAATCGCAACGACAGCGAAAATGCAACGCCGAAAACACCAAAAAACAAAACAGAAGCACCCGATCGCAGCAAACGAAACACAACCACGGATCAGACACACAAACCGCGAGCTCCGACGAAGCCGGAACGAGCGGAAGGGGAAACGATCGCGCCGGATTCCGCACCGGGAATCCCGCGACAGCGACGGAGAAGGCGGCGCGCGGGATCGGAGATCGAGAAGGGGAGATTACGAACCCGAGCGGGGGTGGGGAGCAGCTCGTCGGGAGCGCGAGCGAAACCCTAGATCGCCGCTGCTGCTGCTGCTGCGGATTCGGTACGCGAAGCGGAGGAGGAGCGAGAGAGAGGAGTTGCTAAAAATTTGCAGAGAGATAGAGAGAGAAAGAGAAGGAAGGAAGGAAGGAAGGAGGGATGCGTGCGTTTACTGCGATGGGAAAATGGGGGAATTTGCGGAAATGGTATTTTATTTTCTCGGCGTTTTCAACACTCGCGCATCCGAATTTCTCCTCTTTCAAAAACCGGTTTCTTCCGCCCCTCCCCGCTCGCCTGGTGTCGACACGTGGCGCGGGAAACTGGAGCCCGGACGTTGCGTGCAGCTGGCTGCTCGGATGCGCAGGCTGCTTGCTTCTAAACCTCTTCCGTCTTTTCGAATAATAATTTGGAATATTCGCCTTCCGGAATTTTTCTGAGTTCATTATATATTTGGTATTTAGAAAATTAAGCGATTAAAACACTTTCGCTCCCATCGCTTGTAAGTGATGAGACTTATCTACGATCATATGTGGACTAATAACACGAAAAATCTTAAATTAATATACTTGTGGTAATTTTATAATCATAACTTGGTGTACATATGACGAATTTATCCTCATTTAGGTATCATTAAATTTTATCATCGAATTATTAAATCGTATTACATATTTTTTATGAGTATACCAATTTAGTTTAGAGTTTTAGCTTCCGTTTATCACATATGTATTAATTTGTGGCATTAATCAATTAGACGGAAACTAATGAAAAATAAATTTATCACAAATGTATTAATTTGAAATTTTGTGTGATCAAAATATTAGTTTTTAGTAAATTCATTATAAATGTATCAGTTTAAGATTTTTCATCGTATCTTACCTATCCCTATAAACTTGCAAACGTGCACAAATTAAGGAAATAACATGTGATGAGTTGAGAAAAACTCGTCCCATCTAAAAAATTCGAATCAAAGGAATTACAAATGCACAATCAAAGAACACCCATTGCTTAGAAATTAGAAAATGCAAAGAAATTGTAAGCATGTGTATGTAAAGTGAAGATCATTTCGAAATTTGAAATCCTTGCGGGGTTTTATAAAGTGGAAAAAGGTTAAAATTCTGAAAAAAGAAGCATATGAAAGATGACATAAAGTTACAATGGTTCTCTTTACTTTATATGGACTTTTGTTTTTGCACGTACTTGACCAAATCCCAATCTTGACCTCCTTGGTGCCTTCTGTGTCGCTAAGATTTATGGCGACGCACGTGCCATGAAAAATCAACGAGTGGGAAGAACTCAACTCATAGAAGGAAACCATTTATTTTGTCTCATAATTTTTTTTTTCTCAACCTCAATTATCATAAATTATGGGGTTGTAACCGTAAAATCACAAAAATTACCATTACCCCTAGATTACTTCGCTAAGTTAGACTTAGTTTTAGATGTGGGATTATGAGAGTTATTTACGGGATAATGAAACGTGCAATATTGTTTCCTAAATTGTTGATTGTTCATACATTGGGCCGAAATTCAAGAACCATTTATATCGTTTTCTCAATTTATAAATGGTATTCTCTTGAGTCGAATGATTCTGATCATAATAAATATACAGACATTACCAAAATAGGGTTTTTGTTTTCGATAAGTATAAAGTGATAGGAGTTATTTACCAAATGTATAACTCGCTTCTCTTTGATTATAAAGTAATCGAAGTTATAACCGACATTGGTCTAATCATTTAGTTAGTCAAATCTGAACATTTCAAAAGTTAAAAGTATTAGGTCGGGCCTCAATTTGGTCGAGAAGAATGGTCTCAGATCATGCATTCAATAATGAGCATTATTGTATTTATTAATGAAATATACCAATCATGTTTATAATTTTTTACACTATTTTGTTTCTTATATTAAGAATTAGTAATGATGGGGCGACTTTTATAATTGATTCGAGGTGATTTATTTTTAATATTTTTCTAATAGAGATACTTGTAAGGATTGTCTCCAGGTTTTTCACACCGTATCAATTTGCATTCCCACTTGATAAGAATATGCGATTCACATCTTCAGACAAAAGTCTCCCCTCAACTTGTAAATCCACTTTATAGGAAAAGAAAGACATATATATATATATATTAAATAATAGTCTAAATGAACCACTGGGGGTTCGCCCCGGTGGCCACCCTTCCATCTTGGAATGGGGAGGTTGAGGGTTCAAATCCCCACCTTCTCAGGGGGGGGATTGGGGTGGGGATGATTTCATTTCAGGAGTGGGTTTCGATTCCCACGCCCTGCAAGAAGGCAGGGCAAAATAATAATAATAATAGTCTAAATGAGAAAGATGGCAGAGGTTCATTCGTGAATGCACAAATCACTCTGCATCCCTCCGTGTTTGGACGGATTTTGAGGTATTTAAAAATGCATCCAGAATCGATGTTTCCAATCCCTCTGAATCTTTCGTGGTCCCTCCTTAGAGGTGTAAAAAATCGAACCGAAAACCTAACCGAACCGAAAAATTCAATTTTTTCGGTTCAATTTTCATTCAGTTCGGTTCTCATTAAAAATCGAAAAAAATTTATTGGTTAATTGAACCGAACCGAACTGACAAACAAATAAGAGTTTATTTATTGGAAACGAAAAATATATACAACATAAAAAAAAAACGAAAAAACGAAAAAAAATGCAAAAACTGAAAGCTAAAAGCTGACCAAAAACTGAAAAATCGAATCAAACCAAATCGAACCGTTGACATCCCTACTCCTAATCCCTTCTCCCCGACTCTTTACCTTTACTTAAGAAAAACGTGTTTTCTTGACATGTCCTCTTCTTCACTAATCTCTAATCCTAACATAGCGTAAAATGTACGTCCATTCCCCTTTACTCTCTCTCCCCTCCGTCGCTCTCATCCCATCACACCACATCTGAGAATTCGAGACATAGAAAATTTATCTCTAGAATTCGATTTTATTTGCTTTTTCATAATTTAGTGGCAGAAAAATCAAAGGACCTTGAATAAACCTACCACTCAGGTCTTACCCTTCTTATCTACCTAAAAAAAATAAAATTCTTACTCATCGTTAATCGATTCAATGTACAAGGTTGCACTTCTCAAAAGTAGAGTTAATACCTTGAAAAATCATAGATTGATACACCTGTGACAAATTTACCCCAGACTATTTTTTTTTTTTTGACTGGAGGAACCGCCATAAGCCGTCAGCTTAGATGTAAACCCCCAGGTGACGCTAGCACATGACTCACCACCACGGCGTCACGCTTAAGAATCCCTAACGACAACGCAGGGGTTCGAACTTCTCCCCGGGAGAGAGCCCGAAGCCAATGTTGCCACTACGAGCGGTGGTACCCTAGACTATTTTTTTGATCATGAAAAACTCTAAACATGTACACTTGTGACAAATTTAACTTAATAATTTAATAGTAAAATTTAACGAAAACTAACAAAAGGTAAATTTGTCACAAGTGTACCGGTTTTGGGTAAATTTGTCAAAGGTATACTAGTTTGGGATTTTTGGTGGTAAAAAAAATAATTTGAGGTAAAATTGTCATAAGTATATTAGTTTGAGGTTTTTCAGGTATTAAGCCGTGTATATACGTTTGAACCCAAGAGCAGTACGAATTCGGCTAGGCGAGAGTAAGCGCGGAAAACGGGCCGGCCCGGTCCACCATGGGTCGTGCCCTGCACGGCCCATCTAAGAACGGGCCTCGAGGGCCTTTCTGAAATTCGGATCGGCCCATCCTTTACATTTCCCTTGAGCGGCCCTTTGGACCCAAGACCAGTGGCATTTTGGGCTCGGGCACGACCCTCTTGGAAAACAGGCAAGCCCAGGCCCAGAGAGAACTAGAAAGAAAATATTGGCGAACTGGAAAATATGAAAAATGACATTTGATAATCCATGAATTTTGGTTTATAATTTTTTTATTTTTTTAATATGATAATTGAATTTTAACTTAATATGTAATGTTGTTCCTAAATATTTAATTCCTTCAATGAAGTTCATAAACTTCTAGTATATGTTTAATTTAGCCTATCAATTATATGAAAATGTTAGATGTTACTCCTAAAACGTATGCTTAAATTCTAGAGACCACATTGGATAAATTAAAATTTAAGAATAATATATTAAATATTAAGTGAAATTTTAGAGATTGCATAATCCAAAGATCGCATTACAAAATTCAGAGATTATGTGTATTATTATCTTTATTAGAAAATAAGAGAAAATCTCTTAAAAAACAAAAGAAAAAGAGAGGATCCATTGGGCACTCCGTTACTCCCACCACAAAAAAGGGCAAAAAATCGTTACGCGCGGCGCCGCCCGTCATTCCTCACGCGCCTCTCGCTGGTCCCCTTCTCCTTCCCCTTCCCTTCCCTTCCCGTGCTGCGCATCG
Source organism: Eucalyptus pauciflora (assembly GCA_007663325.1). NCBI lineage: Eukaryota > Viridiplantae > Streptophyta > Magnoliopsida > Myrtales > Myrtaceae > Eucalyptus > Eucalyptus pauciflora. The sequence goes on along the minus strand of VMYD01000410.1, from coordinate 331,353 downwards.
GCTCGCTGCGAATCGGGGGGGAACAAAGCGGAGCGAAAGGGCTAGGGCACCGCTCCCCCTGATCCGATCCCGCCGTCCGTCGCCCGCTTCACCGGCGCGTGGATCCCGGGTCCCCCCGGAGCCGCCGGAGCCGCCGGAGCCGAAGAGATGGGCGCCAACTCCCCGTCCTCCGATGCGGGCCTCGATCTCGATGGGCATATCGCGCAGCTCATGCAGTGCAAGCCCCTCTCCGAGCAACAGGTTCGCTTCCCGTTCCGTTTCGTTCCCCACTCGCTTCTCTATGCGATTCGTTTTGCGTTTCTTCTTCGCCGCCCACCCCCCCCGGTGAGGGCTGCGCATGATGCGGTCGGGATTTGGCGTGATTTGGGTTTTTGAGCGATGCAGCGGTTGATTTCGCTGAATCTGTTTCGTGGCGGGATTGGCGATTCTCCGTTGGGGTCGGTCGAGTCGTGTTGAGTCGCAGGTGGATGAGCTGAGAATTAGTCTTGGACTGGGTGAGGAGGTTTCTGCTGCCAGTGGTTTGTTTGGCTGGGAAGGTTTACAGGAGAGAAATGGGCCCCTCACTTGACGAGGGCTTCTCGTGGGGGAGGAATGAGATAAAAAGGAGGAGGTAGATGCCGAAATGCGATTTGAAAGGGATTATTGTGGAATTGGTATCGGATGTTTTGGTACTCTGCGTGTTGAAAGTGGATTTTTTCTGGTGGAGATGTTGTAATCGCCGCTTTAGGTGATCTGGAGATGGGGGTTTGACGGAGTTGGAGTAATAAATTTTATGTCTGAATTAACCTTAAAGGACAAAAATGCGATCATTCTTTAGAATGAAGAGCCGTGTCATTCTACTCCTGTGGGAGTTTATTTTACTTCAGAAAGCGATGGTAGATAGTTAATGTTGGGGGGCAAACCGTCTTCGAGTTTTTGGAGTATATGTGAAATGTGATTCTCCCACTGTTTCCAGCTTAGATGTAGTAGTTGTGAAGGATTTGGTATGAGATCTTATGAGATCTGTTTAAGCTCCAAATATTTTGATAAACTGGGCTTTTGTTCTTAAGAAGCTTATCTTTGTCTAACTATGGATGCTTGTGGGGGTAATAAAGAGGCCACTGCAAGGCTAATTGTGCTTAGCACCAAATCCATCCATTCGATTCTTAGCCTTCATTCTTTAATGACCCTGTTCTGTAAATTAGCACACAATGGTGCAATTTATCTCTTACAGTTGGGGGCAGGGTTATCATAATCAATTTCGGAGTGCAAAGCTCGTCCTTTGCTCTTCAATGACTGCTTTCTTGTAATAGGACTCATAGTGCAGTTTGTTTTCAACAGTATTGTTTATAAATGTATGAAATGGTGCGGAATGAAAATGGTACACCCATAAACTTGAGGATTTCTTGGATGTGAAAACTGAAGCTAGAAAGTTGGACCAGCATTAAGCAGATTCTATTGTTGTACATTTATATTTAATGCTGATGTCGAGGTTCGCTGACTGCTAGTAATTTTGAATTACTTGCTGGTTGAAGAGTGCTCACTTCGTCCGTCAGTCCTTCTCTCCATAAGCATCATTCTCACTATGTGTGACAAGCACACAACATGAACATGTGCTTGCCTGAAGGATGTGTGCATGCACATGTGTGTGCATATTGTTTGGACGCACTTGGACATCTATATCCGGGAGACTTTTATTATTTTATTAAGTTCTATGAATTGCCAAAAACAGCTAATAAGTCCCGTCCTCTTCCACCTTTCCTGATTGATTTAACAAAAATGATAATGGTATTTGATTTAACTATGATGTAGGTTAAAGCTTTATGTGAGAAGGCTAAAGAGATACTGATGGAAGAGAGCAACGTCCAGGTAAAATGATTATATATCTCGTTCAATTTTTTGTTTGTTGAAGTTTGCTCCTGTGACTGACATCTTTCTATGTTATTTGTGTGTGTTTCCTCTAGTCTAGGATATAACTCACTTTCTTAACCTAGTAACTGTTCTGTGCAAGCGGGAAAAGAAACAGAATTGCTTTTGATAAGATAATAATAAAGTATCCTGGTCATTGAGCACACAGTTTAAGATGTGAAGATTGTTTACAGCATGAACCATGTGCCCAATTTAAAGTTGTGTACATGCTTGTATGCTGAATGTCCTTGAATTCACTAAAACCAACTAACTGGACTGGCCTTCCTCTATAGTTTAGTGTTCTTATTAGATTAAACACCAAAATGCCTGCCCATTTTGAGCTTTTGAATGGAATTGGCATGACCAATAAATCCAAACTTTTGGCGACTCAAAAGATTTGACCGCACAGTGCATTTGAAATTCTGAAATAGGTAGCCAGTTATCCATGTGAATGATTCAGACACCCTGGTGTACCCTCAGTGATAATCCTTTATTTCAACTATCTATAGTATGATAGCTTTCAAGCTCTCTCAGTGTTTCTTTTCATGTTCCTTTAAAGTTACAACTATATGTGATGACATTGGTTTTCCTTAATTGATTGTTATTCTGTATACTTCTATGCAGCCTGTAAAAAGCCCCGTAACAATTTGTGGTGACATCCATGGGCAGTTTCATGATCTTGCTGAACTTTTTCGAATTGGGGGAGAGGTAATAATCGTGACTTATCTTTTTTTTTTATGAATTGACAGTTTGAGCATTAAAATCTCTCATGCCGGCAGAGATAATTTTTTTCATAATCTTTAGAAGTTGAAGATGAGCCTCCAAAAGTCATGGAGACAAATCTCATAGTTCCTGTGCTTTTGTGATGTATGATATCTGTGTTAAAATCTTAAAGTTTTGCATAGATTTTCTGTGGGATATCTTTCTTGATTAGATAACTTGTGAATCTATTAATCTTTTTTTCTTTTTCATTGACAGTGTCCAGATACCAATTACCTGTTCATGGGTGATTATGTGGACCGTGGATATTATTCTGTCGAAACTGTAACAGTAAGTATTAGTTGGTTTTAATTGTGTATTAGACATTTGTTTGGAATTCTGCAACAAGCATACATATTATTATATAAGACTAAGATATAATGTGATTTGTCGTGAACAAACTTGGGCATAATTCTGCCAAAAACAGGTCATGTTGCAATGGAATGTCAGTGGCTTATTATCTGCCTATGGGAAGGATATGAAGATTTCTTAGTTACATAAATCTGCACATATATGTTTATCCAGTTGTTGGTCTGGAAGTTACTGGGAGTTTGGTGGTTTAACTTTGGGCGAGAGCTTAATGTGTCGTTAAATGGGTATATGGTGAAAATATGTACACATTAGGGAGTCATTTGGTGAAAGATTTTGTAGTTTATAGTTTTTCCTTTCAAGTCATGATTGCTGTCTTGCCCCTTATTTCTTGTCTTATTTTTATTTTACTTGCCCACAAATAAAAGAACTGTCTAAAAGGCAAAGTCAGATCACTATGGTTAAAAGTCAGTGACGTCTCTGAAGATCACATTGTGTTGCCGGAGAAAGGGACTCGTGACAGGGGCAGATTAAAGTTGCCTATTTTTCATACTTAAATAGTGAGTTTGTGATGCAATACGAGGGTTCAAGCCTTAACGAGGGGATAAAAGGACTCTTGAGTGCTTGCCGACTGAGAAAGCTGGTCGCTGAAATTGCTAAGAACATATTAAAATGTTAAAATAATTCTCGTAAACAAAGATGGTAAAATAAGGATCTTTGATTTCAGATTGTTTACTTCAGACATGGGAGCTCGAAGTTGGAGTTATGGATTTTAAGGTGTTAGAAGTATTAACAAAGAAAAAGGTTCAGAGCCCTTCAGCTTGAGAAGTATTTTATTCAGTCAACACGACCTCTGGGAAGAACCATACCTTTCGGATTACTTTCTAGTTGGTAGATGGATTTGAGGGACAGGAAGGATGGAGTGAGGGATGGAGGGAAGGATTTTACTTGGATGGATTTTCACATTAGGAAGGTATCTGGTTTGCCAGGGAAGGAGATCTATGCTTCTCTTTTTCTATGGTGAAAAGGAAAACAATTCACACAGTTATCCTAGTGGAAAAGGACTGCATTGACATGTTTGTTGATTCACACGTCCCTTAATACCAGACTGACATTTGAATAACAATTGAGCTTTTTTGTACCAATGGCAATTAAGTTTGCATTCTCATACTATGTCTATTTTACTCTATATCTGCTTAATGGTTGTCGGATTTTCCATTCAACTAACTATGGAATTTTCTGAGCCATCGTTCCCAACTCATCACTATAGACTCAATCAACTGTTTGTGCAAAAATAATAAGTAAGTGGAAATTGAAGTATACCCTAAAAGGAAATGACGAGCATCCTGAGGCGTGAGCTTTGTGTGGAACAAGCATTCATCTCCAAGTTGATTTCAGTTTCTTGTTGTTTTAAGATTTCTTGACAGTTTTCCCATATTGTTTGTAACATTTGGTCATTTCATTTATCCAGCTATTAGTGGCCTTGAAAGTACGATATCCTCAGCGAATTACTATCCTTAGAGGGAATCATGAAAGTCGTCAGGTAATACTTTCCATTATTATGCTATTCACCTCTTGTTGTCCTTCCTCTCCAACCTGTGCAACATGCTGGAGCTGGACTAGACAACTTCTCATATTAAGTATTGTTTTTGGAAAGTTTCTCCCTTCCCTCATGGAATCAGTTTATTACCTGAGATATCGGTGATTGCAAAGCAAAGCAACGATTCTCGTTGCTTGACCTTCCTATTGACTTTGATATCCGTCTGATGCAGGTTACGCCGTTCTTCTTCACAGTTCGTTTTGGAATTACCCGTTATACATCTAAATCGTATATTGCTTTGTGAATCTTGCCCAGAGATGTTTTGTACCATTCAACTCATTAATTTTTTCCCCTTTTGGCAGATTACTCAAGTTTATGGTTTTTATGATGAATGCTTAAGGAAGTGAGTTCTCTATGCTAGTGTTCTTTTTTAAGATATCTTAAACTGTATATTTTTTACATTGGTTTGTACAGTTGCAGTGATCTTCACTTCATTCCCTCTGTCTTCATCATAGTCTACATATGTAAATAAGGGGCAATGTCAAATCCAAAAATGAAGAGAATTTTTTTTTTAATTTTTTTAAAAATTTTAACTATCCTTTTTTTTAATGATCCCTCTGCACATCTTGGTTCATCTAAGGACCATGTAATGGACTATGCCTTGAGACCAGAATATGGCATATAGCTCTGCCATTGTGCAGATATGTTTAGCTGGAAAAATGTTGTGACACGGTCTAGTAGTTTTGTTCCCTACATCATTGGGACCCTACCAAAGCTGGTTTATTAATGTCTACCTCAAAAAGGATCATGTCATGTCTCTTGGGGCATTTATTTCCCAGAAAATATATGGAATATCACGATTTGGTTGCTAACGTTGGGGGTTTGTGACATGTAAAAAGTTCCTAAGTTCTGGATTCTGGGACCTAGTAGTGGTGCAGGAATTCCCCTAGATATGGGCTACATAGGTTTGAACAGTTACTTGATGCGACTTAGCAACTCATCCTGTGGTATGGACCTTCCTTTTCAGGAATGGATGGCGTATCACGTTCCCTAAAGACTTGTTGATATAAAATGGCAATTTGCGTTTTTCATTAGCTATTTCATGACATGAGCTGTCGAAATGAATAGATCCTTCGTGGCGGTGTCATGGTCTCATTTTTTTATTAGCTATGCTGTTTCTTGTTTCTTCTGTAGATGAACTTGTGATAATGTTTCTTTCTGCTGATTCACTTGCAGGTATGGAAATGCTAATGTTTGGAAGATATTTACAGATCTGTTTGACTATTTTCCGCTGACAGCATTGGTGAGAAGATCCTTTAGTCACTGCTGTTAATAGTCGATATTAGGTCACAACTCTGATTAAATTAGGTCATAACTCTGATTAAATTGAGATAAACTAACATAATTTCTTAAGCATATATTTGCTGACCAAAGAGATGTCACTAAGCAGTTGTTTAGTTGCTGGACTTAGTCTATGAGAAGGTTGTTAATTAATGGTTGAAAGGCCTTGTCCATCAAACCTGGTCAATCATTTGTTTGCTGGAGAATTCTGTGAAAAGAAAATATTCTTTGGCATACTTCGTATCCTTTAGTGTCATACTTAGGATAATCCCTGGAAGAATGGCCTCTTTTCCTTTTTGTTCCCTGAAGCAGTATGTACAACAGTCGTGGCAACTCACTTGAGTTGATTCACACACTGGTACTTTGTCAATAAAACTTTAGTTAATGCATGCTTTAATGTACTTACCATTGAGTTTGATTGCGGGGTTTTTGGGTTTGGGCTCCAGCTTTAGTGGCTAGATTATAGTGGAGAAATGAGGAAAGTGGTAATTTTGCTTACACTAACGACTTTTTTGAAATCGTGAATGATTGACTATATAAGGCCATTAACCCACTTATGCCTTTCACCTTTTCTTATTTAGGTTGAGTCAGAGATTTTTTGCCTGCATGGCGGATTATCTCCTTCAATCGAAACTCTTGACAGCATTAGGAACTTTGATCGCGTTCAAGAGGTACCTCATGAAGGACCGATGTGTGATCTGCTATGGTCAGATCCTGATGATCGATGTGGTTGGGGCATTTCACCTCGGGGTGCTGGTTATACTTTTGGCCAGGTCATTGTGTGAGATTTCAGTTGTGAGGTTGAATTGCCGTGTACTTTCTTCTCTGTGATTGTTGTTCCTGATCTTTGTTTTCAATTATGCAGGATATATCTGAACAATTCAATCACACAAACAACTTAAAGCTGATTGCTAGAGCTCATCAGCTGGTCATGGATGGATTTAACTGGGCACATGTAATTATTTTTCTTGTAAATTTGTCATTGTGGTTTTCTGTTCATCCTTTGTACTTGAAATAGAGATTTGAGAAAGCTAGAATGGGAGCTGTTTTCCGAGCAGATATGTGCTTGGTTTAAGATAGCTCTAAAATAAGGCTTTCATCAACGTTACTTTTTAAAATTTGAGAAACATAAGTGAACCACATTCAGGCCTAAGCTACTCAATGGTAAAACATTTGGCCTTTTGCACACAAACCATTTTGCACAATGTATGCGTAATCTGCAAAAATGTCAAAGTTGTTTTGTTGTTTTGACTTAAAAAAGGTTGTCTTAGAGTAATAATTTGCAGAACAATCTAAAAGACCAGCAAAGCTCTTCTGTTTTTTCTTCTTGGGACAGGAACAAAAGGTTGTGACTATATTTAGTGCACCTAACTATTGTTATCGCTGTGGGAACATGGCTTCTATCTTGGAAGTCGATGACTTCAAGGGCCACACATTTATACAGGTATTTCTTTGTTCTTTTAATACACTAATTTCATACTACTCTTTCCGTAACAATTGTACTTTGAGATGTGAATAATGTGGAAATGTTTAGTTCGATCTATGCATTGTGATTTTGTTTTGCTTGTTTGGCAGTTCGAGCCAGCTCCTAGGAGAGGAGAACCAGATGTCACCCGCAGAACACCTGATTACTTCCTCTGAAGTCACTCCACTGTGTAACCGATTTTTTACTCGTGCCTTTCGACGGAGTGTCTGGAGGCTGTTGATCCTGCTGGGAGCTAAGTCAGGTTGCAAATTCTTAAGTTCTCCCTTCGCATTAGCAGGCGTTGCTCTTACCATATGAACTATTTATGATATGATAACACAGCAGGTTTGCTTAACTGTCTATCTTGGGTCAGTGTATAAGGAACAGGGTGAAGATGTGGATAGTAAGTGTGTAATTTGTTATGGCTTTTTAAGTTTCGCTCAATGCAATCTATTGTTAAGTTATAGGATTGAGTGAACCCTGTGAATAGTAAATGTGTCACTTTTGTAGTTCATTTGCTAGAGTAGTGGGTTGTCGTGATCAAAACATGAATTTGTCGAGAACTCCTAATTTTATGCAGTTGTTTTCACCTTTAGTTTATTTAAAATTCTATTTTGGTTCTTTTGGAGAGGTTTGTTTAAAATCTTAGGGCTTCAGTTCAGATTATCATTTGCTTTCTGCATTGTCTTTGTATCTGAGGTAAATTGCAATTTGAGTCTTTAATACGATAAACTCTTTAAGATTGAAAGTTCAGAATTGCACTGTCAAAAAGGATTTATTAGCTCTTCCATAATCGTATGCTGGACACGAGAAGGAAATTTCTTTGCTAAATGGAAATTAAAATGAATTGCAATGCTGGTCTCTCGTAGCAGCGCTGCTTCGCCTCTAAGCTGATCTTTTGGGTTTATTAAACATCAAGAAAGAATTGGAAACCTAGATCCATCCCCAATTATGACGAGGTCATATCTTTTCTAGGCAGATTCCAATTAGATTTCTCCCTGGAAAAAAGTGTCAAGTAGATTCAAAATCAAGTTCGATCCTCGAAAATTAATCTCAGGATTCAGTAAGACGAGCAAATCCTTACATAACAGTACTTTTCTTTGAGGGGTTTGGAAAGAAGTCAAGCAAAACTTCGGGAAGCCTGCCTTCCCTCGAATGTGATTCACAGCATATGAAATGATACGAAAGAATGAAAAAATGCACTGCAACATGGATAATAACCGCGACAGTCGAAACTTTTACTTTTCTTGGCCACGTGACGATCTGCTTGCATCTTAATATGTTCGCCTCCCCCTCCCCCTCCCCCTTTCGTGCAAAAAGATGTGATGCAACAGTTATAGAGATGGCTTATGTACACAAAAATTAGCATAAGTTACTAGAAAAAATGGATGGGTTTCATTATTAAGCTCCATACATATGATTTACACTCTAAATCTCATACTGGTAAGCTCATACGTATTATATATGTATGTATATACAAAATTCAGCATCACATTAAGCATTACAACCCCAAATGAGAGAAGAGAGAAGGAACCAGATCCACAACAGACCAGGCAAGGCCTGCGTATTGAAGAAACCTGATCCCTGTATCCACGTCGAATGACTGCTGGTGGCCGTAAAAGAATAGCTTCTGCAAATAGCCGGATTGCTTGATCTCGTCTGACTTTTTGAGAGTGACCGATCCATTTAGAGCTGGGATGTAGCTAGTTGATCTGATCGGTATGCTCAGCGTGTTCGAGACCATGGGAAGTGTCCATTTGGCGAGGGTCTTGCTGCAGATTTTCACCAGTAGTATCGTCGGTATTCCCACGAGCACTCTTCCCAGAAGCGCTGCGAGTGATAGTTGTGGTGTAAATAGCCTCGGAACAGCTTCATGGTGGAATTGACTATATGTCTGTTGGACGCCAGCAATCTGCACCAAAACTATTTCATTAGCTCATGTACAACAAAACTATGATTGAGACTTGGGAAAAATGACATCTCAACCCTGGCAATGAACTATAAAGCCCAGAATGTAACACGGGACAGAAATATAGGACAAACACGTATACATGAGAGATCTACAAGGACAGATACGTGATTCTTTTCTCTTACTGAATATGAATTGCGCAAAATGACAAACGACTTTGTTGGGCTTCCCAAGCATGCCATCTTCTTTTTATTTTATTTTATTTCTTTGGATGATGGGCAAGCAGGGGGAAGGGAAGGTAAGGTAGGAATTGAACATCCACGAGGATACTCTATTCATACTGATTTTGTCTCTTACCCAGTGCAATTAGGTTCTGCTTTTTTAGGATACTGTATTTGCCAGGATAAAAGTATACAGGGAAGGTATCTGTTCAAAACCCAACAATTTGCAAACTTTCCCCTGTGAGGTTCTGCACACCTTCCTCAGCCAAGTGAATAATAAACCTATAATGGCCCACCGATATTTCAGGTACTCCTAGGGTAATGAACTTTCCTAACATCAGCAGGGTAGCTAATCTACAGCTGCAGCTTGACGTACTCTGAAGTAGACTTTTGACAAATTGAAAGCCCAGTTATGGAAGCTACAACTAAGGGCAGCATCCGTGAACATCCAACAAAAACAAGGGGGGAGTAATTTTATTAGAAGCATGATTTCCCTTTCCTCTGAATATCCATCTAAGCAGGTTAACTCTGAAGAACATATGCCTGAGGTTTCAGAGATTTAAGAATGGCTGGCTTCTAAAGAAAGAACATACCTTCACATCAACCTTTATTGGCCAAAGGGGGATAATCTTATGGAGTATCAAGTCAAAAGCTCTTTAATGGTCTAACATGAGTCATTCAACCGACATTATTAATATCCACAATCTCAATCTGGGTACCTCGTCTTATGCTTGACTGATACTAGCAAGGACATAATCTCCAATATCAAACATAACAAACATACTAAAATGTCTTGCGTGCTCACAAGTCACACCCAAGGCTCATGAATCCAAGTAATATTGATGTCAACATCATGCAGGAAACGTGGTATCCTAGTGCAGTGACTGCCATAGATTAGCAAAACTTGAAACAAAACTGAAGCAGCATTTCGATCTCAAATAACGATGAAGACTTACAATTCCCAGGGCAACACCATTGAAGGCTGTGTGGTACTCGAAACTCGGAGTTGGATGTTCAGGAGTTGGATAAGCAAAAAGCAACAAGAAGCTAAGGGTTGTCCAGAAATAAGTTACTGCAGAGGCAAGACAGACAACTATGAGGAGCACTAAACTTTAAAAATCCCCGCTTAACATGTGAAGTAATACCCACTCATTATCCAAGTTGCTCGTGTGTAAGGCTATCAAACATGAACTATAGTATAAAGAGAGAGATCACAATTGGTCTTTCCCACGAAATTTTTTGTCCATCATTACTACTATAAAGGGATAGATCACCGGTTGGTCTCTCCCACACAAAGCAATATTTTCTATACTATTACCATCATAAAGGGAGAGATTAGTGGTTGGTTCCTCCTACTAATTATAATTGTTTATTCTTAGTAAAACAATGAGATTAGTGGTTGGTTCCTCCTGCTATTTATAATTGTTTATTCTTAGTAAAACAATCTTTTGTTAGATAAGAAAATTCAGAAAGAGATACCACAACTCCATAGCCTACCTATGTAATTATCACTTAACCACCACCTATTAAAGTCATATTTCTCTCCCCCCCCCAAAAAAAAAAAAAAACATCATACATACATAAAGCAACAATATTCTCACCTGTCTCAATATGCTCAACAAATCCAAGTTTCTTCAGGAATTCATGCTATTTTAAGTGGGTAATAGACATGAAGCCATGCACAGGTTTGAATTGATAAAAGTAGCAAGAGGAAAGACGCACCATTCTGTCCTGAGACTATAAAATTGTCAACATAATCGTGGACTGTTAGCCAAAATGCAAGGATCACCAAGCCCATAATGAGGCCGCCTATGATATCAATCAAACTGTGCATGCCGAGGTATATTCTTCCTACCATGGAAAAACCAGATGTTAACTTAATTGTAAGATAAATAACGAGGTTCTAATAAGCATGTGCAATTATGTTTTATCCATTGCGCAATGCCATAATGAATTAATAACAAAAGACCATAACCATAAATGGGCAGGGAAATAAAATACTTGACGTCAATTTCTTTTACCACTATACTATTTCTACTGAGGATGAACCATCAGCCAATTTTTCCTGCTATCTCAATTGTCAGAAATTTTGGGTTTCAGCTTGTTAATAGAGGAAAGGAAGACATAAACGTGGGATGTTTTGGGAGCAGTTATTTGGCAGGAGCCTTTCCCCAATCTTTTGCCACAACTTTAGCAATGAGTTAATTGGGAAGCTGCAAGATAAGAAAGGGATTGACGTTCTATCCATTGTTCATGTTTTCATTTAGAAAGCGATAATTTGGGAAGCCAAAGCGAGACCAACTCCCCAAGCTCTCCCTTAAATTGATAGATAATGATGATGCAACATACCCAAGCCAATAAGCCCAACAAGCAAACAAACGACTGCAAAACCAGCAAATGCTATTAAAGCATCCCTGCTTTGGATATAAGACAGGACATAGTGCAATAGATATCTGCAAAGCCACCGCAGAAGAGATGAGAGTCAGTGTATTTACAATATGCATTGATACAGCTATATTTGTACTTCAGAGGAAAAAGACAAACAATACAAGATCACTTTTCATGGCTTAGTCTACCATAGGCAATCTACCAACAAATGTTCACTTAAACAGAAAAAAATGTGCCATCATACTGCAATGTACCGTCACATAACTGGAGTTTTATTAGCAAATACAGCATATGAGAGGGTAGATTAGAGGATGATGATTGTCATCTTTGCTGTTAGTTATAATTGGTAGTAGGAAAATTACTATGTGGAGGTTTACTTTAGGTCTATTTCCTGTTATACCATTGTCATGTGAGTGGGGAAGTTGTAAGAGCAGATATTAGCTCATTTCTTTTGCTATTTCCCTTAACAAATGAAATACAGAACAATATTCTCTCTCAACTCACTATCCCTTCTTCTTCTTTTTCTTATTTTTCTTCACATCTATTCTCTTCTCATCTATATCTAAATTCTTATTGCAACCTCAATTCTCTTCTCATCACTCTCTACATTTTTTAGTTCAATACATGTACTTCAGCTATGGCAACTGAGTATTTAACTTGAAAGCTCCACATCAATATGAATGCCTCATGACTATTGCCTGCATGACTGCATCAAACAGGTTATGATGTCCTACAAACAACATTATCAATTTTTGTTCCAGGGTCAAAATTCTAAGCCTCAACACCCCTCTAGAAAGATAAAAATACCATAATGTCTGCTTCTAGTTAACAAATCGATCATAAAACAATTCCATGCACAAAATGCAATGAGGATTCTCGTGAAAAGAGATGACAACGTCATACCCGTTTAAGCAAACTGTGTTGAGAGTGTGAGAAGAAGGCAATCCATACTCCATTGCATTCTCTTCTTCATCCTTTGTCGCCGTTACTCTCCTAACAGGGGGGCAACTTGGCCTTGGAGCTGATACCACATCCTATGCAACACAAACAAGAGCTCAGCAAAAGAAAGACAGTGCCCCGCATTTTTCTTTTTATTCATCATCAAACATACACTCATTACTTAAATTAAACAGAGACAATGTAAAGTCACCAAGTAATGGAAAATAGAGTACCTTGATGCAGTTGCCCATGTAATCACAGAAAGCCATCAGAAGGGTCATCTGCCTCGCCAATTTGCCATGACCGCTCTTCAAAAAGAAAATATCCAAAAGCCAAGCCATCATCAATATTCAAGTAATGCAGCCACTCAAATTACTCTATAGATATACAGAGAAAACCACTTCTGTAGCTATGTGTCTAATTTCCAGAGAGAGAGAGAGAGAGAGAGAGAGAGAGTACCCAGAAAAGCAAAGGTAGAAAGGCAGTGTAAAAAGGCACAGAAACAACACAGGACAACCCGGAGAACAAAGCATCCAACGCCGTGTGCCGGAACCTCTGCATGGACAAAAAAATAAAAACAAAAAAAGGTAAGAAAACGGAGTCAGATTAAAGCAAACCTCATTTCTCATTCACTAAACTAGTACTTCCACATATGTTCCATTCAATTCTCTCTCTTATTTCTTTGCCTCTCCATATCCCAGACCTGGATCTGGAGGATGAAAGGAATTTCCACATCCACATGGTGGGCAACCCAGGGTTGGAGCAGAGATCTGAGAGCTCGCGTCACATTGCAGTACGAAGACACCAAGATCCAGCACACGATCCCACACAGAGTCCCAGCTTGCCAAAGTGCTATGCTCTCCATCCCTCCCTCTCCCTCTCTCTCCCTCCCTTCCTCCCTCTCTCTCTCTCTCTCTCTCCTCTCTCTCTCTCTCTGTGGCTGAATTCCCACTTCCAGAAGAGGGGAGGGGAGATGTTCAAGGCAAGCTGAGACAGACCCAGAAGTCGAAAATCCGTTGGCAGGCCTCGGGAGAGAGAAAGAGAGAGCCTTGGACTCTGGAGGAGAGAAGCAGCAGGGGAAGATTGTCTTCCTCAGAGAAATTTCTCGTCGAAAATTCTCCGGTGTGTTGGAGTCGTCGGACGGCTTTTCCAATTTTTCATTATTTATTTTGGAATCTCTTGCCTTTCTGTTTTCTTCTCTCTTATTTATTTATTTATTTATTATTTTAATTTATTTTCTAACATTACAGGGCGGCTTAGTTGGACCTGGCTGGCGCCTGGTGGAGAATTGCCCGCCACAAGAATCGGAACTTTCCATGTTCTCTCTCCATGTCGACAACCACCGCAATAAATAAAAGATAAAAGAAAAGGAAAAAGAAATTCATTTAATTTAATACTAATTTAGTTATTTTACTAATATTTTCTTTCATCACGAGATAGAGTCCGATTTAAACGGGTCAAAAAGTAAAAGTTAGCCAAAAGATCCGACCAAAAAAAAAAAGTTGGCCAAAAGACAATATTTATAAATAGATTGATTGTGACATATTTTTAACACCAAATCAGAGAGAAATTTCAACGAGAAGGAGCTGAGCTCCGAAGGATTTGGCTAGAAATAATTATTTTATGATAATATCAATTAAAATGACGATAAAATACTTGATAAGGACAGTTGAATTTTTTTTTTTTTGGGTAATTGTCGATATCCAAGTATAAGTTAATGATAATGATATGAATGGGGAGGCCCGTAGATTATACTAAAACTCCATGAATATTATTAGAACGACACATAAAGAAAATAAGGTTTTGTAGTTGCAATGCGCAACAGGGTATCGTTATTTGAATCAAAGCTAATTGCTTAATTCGCATTTACATTCTCTTAGTCTTTCAATTTGGATTTCAATACTTAACACACGTTTATGGTCATTGGAATTTATTTGTTTGGTTCATGCTTAATGCGGAGTATAGAAACTATCGAAGAAAAAAATTAACCGAAACCAAGGTTAAAAAAAAATTAAAAGTAATATTGAGCAGGCGCATGCGCAATTCATGCATGCTTACATATGTGCTTAGCGATAAGTATATCTTACAACAACGCATCTAAATAATATACTTGTGCATCATCAATGACATCATAAAAGGAAAAAGGGGGTCCTAATTTCAAGGAGAGGAACCCTTCATATTCCACTTTTGACCTTGGTGAATTATTGCTATATTAAATATATGTAAGGGAGAAAAAAACAAATTAGCACGAAATGAAAAACCAACAAATTTATGATTCAAACGAATCGAATCGAGTTGTAAATATGACAATTATGTTCAAAACTATTTCACAGCTAATTTCGTTACAGTAGTCTTCCATATATTCAACGTTCCTTTATATCGGCACATAAGATGTATCTTATTCACTGTCTCTATTAGAAAACCAAAGATAGAATAAAATCCCTACAATTCTATTATTGTTTCTCTTAAGTCTGATTATATATATTCTATACTCACACGAATATGGGCTCAAATGACATAATTTACATTTTAATTATACTAACACTCCGTTTGTTCCGCATAAGATGAATAATTTTACAAATATTTTCCTAAAAATTATCGCTTATATTGACTTAAATAATTATGTTACATTACCAACCATAATTTATGTCCAAACATTTTCTCGGGTGATGAAAATATTTTTCGTTTATTTATTTTTGTAAGTAAAACGAACAATCATTTTTAGGAAAATGTTTTTCAAATCATTCTTTTCCGTAGAACATACATAACCCATAATTCTTATTTTTAAAAAAAAATCAAACACAATATTTTTTTTTGGTTACTATCAACCTCGATTATCTTTCCATTAGTATGATCAAAATAAAAAAAAGATTGTTGATTGTAACGTTCACTCTTCCATCGCGTGTGCGTGGACGTTAGTAGTATGATCAGAATAACCCATAAATGAAAAGTAGCCCAGCCGGCAGCAGCAGAACACAGGCCTTTCATTTAAAATCCTCAAAGTTCGAACATACACAATAAAACTAGAAAATTTTGTAAACTTTCATATATATTCGCCTAATATATATGCCTAAAAATCGCAGCCAATGGCAGAGAATAATTAGGCATGCATCAGAGCGTGCTAGTTAAAAGCAATCTAGCATTGCAAAAGTGATGTGACAGGGAATATCAGCATATCTGGCAGACTCTTAGCTCGTTGACTTGAATTTCTCAAGTGAAAAGTGACAATATTTGAATTTGTTATACGGCACGGACTTTGAAGGCATAAATGATAAATATTCTGGTTAGAAATTAATTTCTAAATAATAAATAATTTTTTTATTATTTTTGGATGATTTTTTAAGTAAAAATACACGATAACGATACAAAACTTTTATTCTTGAAATAGAAATTCTTTTGATAACAATATAAAATTTCTTTCTCTTGGGTAGTGACGGATGGTTGACGGTGGATGACAGCGATCGGGGTTGGTCGTTGATTGACGGCGGCAACGAATGGCCGGTGACGATCGATAGGCGACGATTAGGTTGATGGTGGATGGTGGCTAGCAGCCGCAAATGGGCAACCAGCTAGTAACGAAGACAAACGATAAGAAGAATTTATATTTTTCATGTCCGTTTAAAAAATAGAGAAGTAAAAAAAATTTAGTTCTAATTTTTATTTCATACCTATTTCTGAAATAAAAATCTATTCTAGAAATAGAAAAATAAAATGATTTTACCAAATGAATTTATGTTCCAAGAATAAGTCTGGAACAAAAAAATAATTTTGGAATAGAAGTAAAATGATTATCATGTGGACCCTAAACTTTCGTGCAATGACTCCATGGGATGAAGCATGGGTCAAAAGGGAAGCTCGAGATATCATGCGCATCAATGTATTTACTTGGACACACTTTTATCCAAAAAGTTAATTTTTCTCATATTTTTTTTGCATTTTTTGAACTCGATTCACAATTAAATATCTTTTTATTTTAGGATCCTTTCATTTCCAAATTGAATTCGATTGTCGTCCTTAGTTTAATAGAAAAATCCTAGAATAGTTTTAAAACATGATCACAATTTGACACATAAGTTACTCAAAAGTTGGAAAAATCACATTGTGAGTTTGCCAAATATATATGGAATCACGTTATAATATTATTGTAGCAACCCATAAATAAAAATAATTCCTCCCGATTGGCATAGGGACAGTCCATTTTCTAAGTTGCTGCGAATGGCGTTGACGTTGAGAATGCAAAAAAGAAAAAAATAAAAAAATAAAGGAATGTCCAGAAGGCCCAAAATCACATATCAAACTAGCCCGAATTAAGGTGCTCCAGCCCGAATTAGCCCGGTCTGGCCTAAAATGTTTTAAACAAAAAAAAGAAATGCCTAGAATTAGGAAAAATATAAAACACAAAATTTAGAGACGAGTCATATGATTTGTTAACATGTGTGATGTTGTAGAAAACAATAATTTAACCATCAAACTTCAACCAAGTCATAAAAAATTATATTGTGATAAAGTTAAGATGTGCGAACTTCGTTTCTTTTGATGATATTTATGACTTTTAAGTTAGTTTGTTGTAATCATTTGATATTTGAGTGCCAGAGTTTGAAATTTGCTAATGAAAAGTATTTTTGAAAAAAATTAAAAGCAAAAAATTATGGGCTAATGCTCGACCCATACGGACTGAACCGAGTAATTTTGGTCAGGGCCTTTTTTTCTTTCCCTTTCTTTGAGCCATGCTAACTATCGAGCCAAGCAAAGTCCGGCCCGGTATGTTTGGGCCGACCCAAAAATGCCTCTAGGATCGGCTTGCATCCCTAGTTGACGCCAAACTTGCATGACTATAAGTACTTTTATGGGAAAATGTCAAAAAGGGTCCTTGAAGTTTGATCTAATGTTCAATTTCATCCCTGAGCTTTCGATTTGCTCAATTTGGTCCCTTAACTATTAATAAATGTTCAATTTAGTCATTCTGTTCAAACCGTTAAGTGATGACCATTTTTCCTTTTTTTTTTGTTTCCTTCTTCTCTCTTCCCTCCGCTAGCCCCTGGGCTAGCTAGGGTCGCCCTCGGCTGGGTCGAGCAAAGACCTCCCTCGCTCGACGCCAATAGAGGCGGCTCTCGCCCGGCATCAGCGAGGGCTACCTAACGTTGGCAAGGACGGCCCTCGTCAGACCCTCGCCGGACTCGGGCAAGGGGTGCCCTTGCTAGATCTGGCGAGGGAGGCCCTCGCCCAACACCGACGAGGGCCGCCCTCGCTTGCGTCGGGCCGACTTTGCCATGGCCGGCGGAGGGAAGAGAGAAGAAGAAGAAAAAAAAGAAAAAAAATATTAAAAAGTAAAAAGACCAAAATGCCCAATTCCGTTAAATTTAACTAGTAGAATGACAAAATTGGTTAATTTTCAAATAGTTAGGGACTAGATTGGACATTTATCGATAATTCAGGGACCAAATTGAACAAATTAAAAGTCTAGGGACGAGATTGCACATTAAGAAGAAGTTTAGAGACTATTTGTGACATTTTCCCTACTTTTATGTGAAAAACATGAAACTTTTTAAATGTATTTATACTTGGATATAGTTGCAGTCGGTGGATGCAACAAAACTGAGAGAGAGAGAGATTTCTAAGCCGATTGATCATTGTATAAACGTACACGTGAATTTCAATAAACTTTAACTTATATATTGTGAAAAAAATTGCGGGGACAACGAGGTACATGCACATGTGTCAAGGTGTTTGATGAAAGTTTTCCCATGTCAAAAAACTGACGTGATTTAGAACAATGAATATGTGTAATTTTTTCTTAATCTATCAATTAAAGTTTTTAAGTAAAAAGTAGGCATAATCAGATCTGTCAGTGAATGCATGGACTCAAGCTTTCGATTAGCAGCTTGCCATATGAGACATGTGCTGAAAGATAGCTCAAGATGCCGTGTGTCTTAATATGTCTACTTCCATTTGAAAGCTTAAAAATCTTTTCTATTTGCGATATTGCTCAATTGGATGTATTGATACGGAATCTCGTTTCATTTTGGGTCATTCATTTGCCCGACATTGTTCAAACTGAGTTCCCAACAAGATGTATTTTATCTTTCTAGTTCTCTCTCTAGATTTTCTTTTTTTTTTTGTCAGTCCTACTCTATTCCTATTCTACACTCACTCTCAAATTTTTGCCCTGTCTCTTGTGGGGCGTGGGAGTCGAAACC
Source organism: Eucalyptus pauciflora (assembly GCA_007663325.1). Lineage (NCBI taxonomy): Eukaryota > Viridiplantae > Streptophyta > Magnoliopsida > Myrtales > Myrtaceae > Eucalyptus > Eucalyptus pauciflora. The sequence goes on along the minus strand of VMYD01000410.1, from coordinate 312,398 downwards.
ACTCTTGAAACTTACGCGTCCCCACCCCATCCCCCTGAGAAGGTGGGGATTTGAACCCCTCACCTCCTCCTTCCATGTTGGAAGGGTGGCCACTGGGGCGAATCTCAGTGGTTTCTCTCTCTAGATTTTGAAACTTGTATTTCTTGAAAGATGAAAATTTGTACTATATAATTTACAAGAATATTTTTAAATAGCATAATTCACATTGTAACGTTATTAAAACAACCCTTAGGTTACACTAACTCCCATCGCACATCACAGATCCTTGATTAATCCACTGTCAAATTTGCACTTAAGGGCAAAGGTCAATACCAAACTAGCATGTTATTCCCAAAATAACAAAAATTTGGGAAAATTTTATAGTCTATATACTTCTATGTAATTGCACCTAGTGGATGCAAATACTTTGATTAAGAGGAGAAGAACCACCCCCGCCAAAAACCCAAAAAAAAAAAAGAAGAATTTTGCAATAGTCTAAGCCAATAAGTCATGATATAAATTTTCATAGATTTTGACTAAGTTTGAGCAAAGGACGGATGTTGTTTCATCATTGTACCGATTCTCGACGTTGCTGTTTTCTCTTATCGATGCACGTCATCGTCGATAGGGAAGACCCTAAGAGATTTCGGATCAAGAGGAATTCCCTTACAATAAGGGTTGTCAAAATAGCCTGACCCTACCAGACCAGATTACGAGAAATGGGATATATTGGGGTCGGGTCTTAATATTGTTTGAGTAAATGACGGGTAGTGTACATGTTTTGAGTTTGGTTAGGATCTTAATATTGTTTGACCCCAAATGCCTGTTTGTCTTAGTGTCCGTGTCTTTTGAGTTCAAATGCAAATCTAAGCCAAGGGTGATGTCCTTCAACGCTCAACACCATGGCTATCTCTGCCTTAAGCCCTTATGATTCCATCCTCCTTGTCGACCCCACCGCGGTCAACGGCTCTTCCTCCTCTCTCTCCCCGCACACACCCTCCTCTTCATCATGGCCACCACCCGACTAGGTCCGACCCGACCCGATTGTTCGGGTTATTTGCTGTTCGAGTCTTAGGTCAGGTAGGGTCAAGCATACTTTTATAATATTTTGGATCAGGTCGGGTATTATAGAAACCCGACCCGCCTCGGTCGGACTTGACCCATTGACACCCTTACCTTGCATTTCTTGATGGTCTTGATTGTTTTGCATTTCTTGATGGTCTTGATTGTTTTGCGAAGCATGCAATTTCTTGCTTGCAGTCGAATGCACCATTTGAAGCAAGAAAGGCTTTGAACTTAAATATTAATACAAATCCCATAAGGAAAATGACTTTGTGACTGTGGTTATCGTATCTAGGAAACTTCCCTCTCCGCCGTGAACAAACCTCTCATCTCATTCCACATGCTACGAGGACGACCATTATCTTATTCACCATCAAGCACAAGAAATTTTTTCTCATCGTTTGCTAAGTATCGCAAATGGAGGAAAAATTACCAAAAAAGTCTTAAACCTATTATAGTTTTTTCAATTTAGTTCTAAACCTTTTTTTTTTTTTGCTATTTCAATCCTAAATCTTTCACACAATTATGTCAATTTAGTCCATTTGGCCAAATTTTGCTGATGCTAACATGGACGCCAGATGGTGTTGGCGAATAATTTTTTAATAATATTTAATTTTTTGAATTTTTTTCTTTTCTTTTTCTATCTATCTTTTTTTACCCCTCCTCCTTCCTCTTGCTTTGATGACCGACCAAAGGGGAGTGCCAGTCGCCGACCAATAATGAGCTCACCTCGCCCAACCGCTGGCGAGGTAAGCTCCTGTCGGATTTGGCGAGGGCTTGCCTCGCCTAGCAACGATGAGGTTGACCTTGCCGGTGGATTGGTGAGGTCGGCCTCACATGGTTTGGCTGTGTCAAAACTTCCAAGAAATCCCTTGCACGATGGAGGAGACAAATTGGAGTGATTCAACGGCAAAATCACATAGACCATCTTCTTCTCCTTCAAACGGTGGTGGGTGATCCTCCCTTCGACATGCACATCAGTCGATGGGATCTCTCTCTTTTTCTCTGATTTGCTTGCTCTTGGGGGTGTCATCCATCGCTTAGATCCGGCAAGGTGAGTTCTCACCAAATTTGGCAAGGGCTCGCCTTGCTAGTGACTAGGCAAGCTCACCCTCGTCCAGCAACGACAAGGTGAGCTCACCATTGGCCGGCGTTCGGCCCTCCCCTCTAGAGCAAGAGGAAGAGTGAGGGAGGAGGAAAAAAAATTCAAAAAAATAAAATATCGTTAAAAAAATTATCCACCGGTGTCGGCAGGCATCCATGTCAGTGTCAGTTAACCAAATTTAGCTGGATGGACTGAATTGATACAATATAGAAGGTTTAAGATTGTACTAACCCAAAAAAAAAGGTTTGAATTGGAAAAATTGCAATAGATTTAGAACCTTTTTTGATAATTTTTATGACAAATGGGTCTATAAATTTTCAATGTCCCACATATTTAATAATAGCTAGAATTCTGATCTAGCCTGATTAATAGAGTCTCTCAGGACTCTTTCGAGAGTTCTCTTTAAATCAAAACCATCGGAACTGCACATCCATATTCTAAAATCAAATTGTTCGTGGACGAACTTTTCGTCGTCGTGCATAGCTTAATAAGCACGATTTTGCCAAAGCCTCCCGTCCAGTTTATCGGAGGGCATGCCATCCAAGTTGGCTCAGACCACTCCCCGCGATGACGAGAAGGATCGACTCGGCTATTTTCTTTTCTTGCCTTTGAAAAAACAACAAGGCATCTCGAGAGAGCTTCATGAATGCACACATTGTCTCGTCTTTGGCGGGTGATCATAATGGCTACACTAAAATCTGTTCCAACTAAAATAATCATTTTGCTTTATAAGCAATGGTTCGGACATTGGGATTTTTATATGGTGCGAGTTGATCACTGTCCTAGGACATATTGGTTAACGGTTATCTCTTTGTTTTTTAGCTTTCAAGTTGAAGCCCAAGATACCAATTTGGCTGAATCTACGGACCAAGCCCCCTCAATCTCATTTTCATCTTCCAGGATCTTTATTCTGAGCAGTCCTGTGGCTGTTGTGTAATCATGAAATCGACCAAGGCGGTGCTGAACTTATGAGGAACTGTAGCATACACAATCAAATGTTCAACCAAAAGTGCTTGAGAGAGTAAAACTTACAAAGGCTTTGGGCAGATTGTTTAAGAATATTTCTTAAAGGACAGGCCTATGGCTTATAATTTAGACATACTTCGCGTGTAGTTGGGTGTTCAAATTGACGCTATGAGAATTTTCTGAAAAATGAGTTGCCACTACCCTATTAGGGTCAACTAGAAACCGAATGAAGTGTGAGAGTGTAATTTACTTCCTGCACAATCATAGAATCTAATTTTGTTCATTAAAGAAAGATCTTTACTAAGCAGCCTAAATTAATTTTATATATATCTACTAACATGTAAGATGATCATATGGGTACGTAATCCCGACTAAGCATGGGGAGGCCATAATCATCATATGGAAATGGCATAGTCAAAGGCCTTTGTATCTAAGAACCATTCAAACCGTACTGTAAAGCCTTAGGCTTGTTCAATTTTGAGCAAAAAATATTTATCAAGGATTTTCTCACACTTTTAGAGAGAACTGCCCAAAAAAACTATTTTTTTTAGCTTTTTCTGATTTAAAGAAACGATTTTTTTGGAATTATTAATTAATTTTAATTTTTATAAAAAAATTTTATTTAAATTTTTAATTGGGAAAAGAAGAGCTGGGCCAGGCCTTGGGCCCAGTCCGGGTGAGGACAGAAGCCTGGTCACACGAATTTGGGCTTCACGGACAGAAGATGGGCTGTTAGAGCAAGCCTTTTGAGAAAAGGACCAAGCGAAGTCCAATTTGCCAAAACTGGATAAGACCCAAACTCACTTATGAGTTATGACAAGCCCCAGCCCAATTCACCTAATTCAAACTGGCCCAAACTCCCTTAGTCTACACCGGCTCAAATTTACCAATCTTAGCTAAGTTCAAGCCTATAAATCTCCATTAAACCCCAAAGTCCAACGAGCCCACGGCCAAATCTTCCCACATTTCCCTTCTCCGACGCCTGCACTTTCCCTCTTCAGTATTAGTCCCTCCCAGATCCCTTCTTTCAATCAGACTAAAGAATTGAGACGCTAGAGGAAAATCAACAACCCATCTTCATCTAAAACAAGACATCCACGTCACGAGGGGAACTGTCCTTGCTACTCCGAGTGTTTACCAAACCATCTTTGTTGGCTATCATCGAAATATCACCATCGTTCATTGATTCGACACTCGTACCCATTGCTTCACAAAAATGCCCAAAACATGTATATAGAGAATGGGACGTAACACGAGTTCAACGCAAACATCACTGGAGATTCGGTAATATGCATAACAGAGACCCTCGCTCACTCTCCTCGCCAACGTTCATCATGAAGAGAGCAATACGAAGAACATGCTAAAATAAAAGTGTAATAAAGTACTCGGAAAACCCACTATATGTTGAGTTTAGGTTTAATGTACGATTACTCAATTGATTTCCAAACCATAGCCAAATTGACCATAACCATTTTAAATCGACTCTTAGAGGCATTTTGTCAAACATGTGGTGGGCGACAGATGAAACGAAACCACAGACGAGAACAGGGCTTAGAACCGGCTCAAAGTTCAACACGAGTCAGCAAGGAATGCTCAACATCAGCGAGGGACAGCATAAGAGAACCCAACACGCATACCCCGGCTCAGTATGTTGTGCAAAACATGGGAAAAAGCGCAAAAGCAGGGGCACATAAAAAGAAGGTCGGTCGAGGGCCCCCGCCCGGCTCGCCCGGGGCGCCCGGGGGGGGGGGGTGAACGGTGGGCAAGCTCGATAGATCGGACTACATCCGGTCGGCCCGCACGCCTCCGACCCGGGATCCTCGGGGAATCAACACAACTCGAAACAATAGAAAAAGAAACGCACGGCGACCATTACCATAGGGAAAAGCGCGCGTCGGCGAGGGTTGATGGCCAAGGTCCAGCGCGCGTCGGCGAGGGTTGATGGCCAAGGTCCAGGCGCGGTGGCTACCGGAGGAGGCCCTTCACTCGTGGCCTCACTCCTCGCTCTCTCTCGGTCTCTCTCTCTCTCCTCTCCTGGATGCGAAGGGTGATCACCGCCAAAGCATACCTTTCAGTTCCATCGAATTTTGGGAGCGATGCTATTTATGAACTTACTCATCCTTTTTGGCTGTTTGAATCAGCATGGACTTTCTACTTAGAGGTGGACTTCGCAGGGGTAACTGGAAGTGTGTAAGTGCTCTCTTATCCTGTTGGCTTGAATGGAAAATTGATGGTAGACTTAGGTCGATGGCTTTTTAGATATACTAAACTGAATGGCATTGCATAGACCCGTTATATCTAGCTGTGCAGTCTGTTGGAAGATATGATTCACTTATGATTTACTTAGAATATATCAATTGTAAATTGATACAAAGTCTCTTATTTTAGGACTGTAAAGATAGGAGAATATTTCTATTTCCTTTTATTGATTCTTTTATGTAATTAAATACATCTTGTACAGAGATTACAATTCAATGAAAGGAATACAATTTTTCCTTGACATCTTTCTTCACGAGTTCCTCTCTGTCTCCTTTCGTGACATGGTATCAGAGCCATCCACAGTTCTGAACTAATTTCTTGCTTCCACTTCGATTACCTCAAGGAACTCCAATTCCTAGAAAAGCATTGCCGAAGGAATCAAACTGTTGATTACCTAGAAGAAGCTTTATCTGCAAAAGAGTTACCACAGGAATCAATTTTCTTTACCTCATGACAAACCGCAAGATTCTACCTCACGTTCAGTCGATCAAACTACGAGAGAGGTACCGCCAAACTTGGATGACCAAGATTCATCAGTCGTGGTTCCTACATTCGAACAGCAGCAAAGTCAGATCCAACAGCAAGCTCAACATGTGCAGTGGTAGCAAATTCAGGCTCAGGCTAATCTAGGGTAGCCCTTTTCGGGCTACCCATATCCATGGTATCAGGGGTTAAACCCTAATGCATCATCGCCTGGCTACCAGAGCAGCGTGCGAGCCGATGGGGGCCTACCAACCAACGCTGGGGCAAGCCAATCCATCGACCCGAAGCAGATGGGCGGAACGACTGTACCGGGTATGGGAACGAATCCCTACTCGGATTTTCAAGATGCGGGTCACGGATATGGGTCAAGCGGCTCGGGTCAGGGAACGAATCCCTACCCGAATCCTATGCCCGGTTTCTTTCCTCCATACCAGATCCTCACTACCAATGGCCGCCCGGAACCCGATGACCCCCTTTATACGACAAACGGAGATGGATCGGAACTCAAAATCATTAGCCAGCAACTAAAGGGTGCCGACAACTATTCAAGTTGGTCGCGTGAATTCCGGAGGGCACTGGTAACAAAGGGTAAAGAGATGTTTATCGACGGAACCTTACCGATTCCCTCTGACGAGCGAATGGCACGACTATGGAGGAGATGCAATCAACTAGTCCGAACCTGGATAGGAAACTGCATCACGTCCGAAGTCGTGGCCGGACTTCCCCCGACGGAGGATTCAAAAAGGATGTGGGAAAACATATAAGAGATGTATGGAAAACTCGATCAAGTTAAAATTTTTTCACTCACACAGCAGATCTCAGATCTGAAACAGGGGAATATGACAATTGCGACAATTTACAATAGGCTTTCGACCCTGTGGAACGAATTAGAGGCAGCAGAAGAGGATTTCAACTGGCCTGATCAGATACAGGCACAATACAAGCACATACGAGAGAGGGAGAAGGCGATTCGTTTCCTCCTCATCCTCAACGACACTTACCAGTCGTTTCGTTCCCAGATACTCACCGTGGAGCCCCTATCGAGTCTCGGTCGCATCTATCAACTCGCCACACAAGAGGAGAGCCAACAAAGAGCGACGGACCATGGCTAGGGAGGAAACGGAATGGTCCTTGCTGCGAGGAGCCATTTCCATTCCTCGCAGAAGAACAGAGGAGAAGTAGATCTAGGATTCGGAAAGAACAGAGGAGAGGCGGATCTAGGGTTCGCAAATGGCGAAAACCCTAGGTTTATAAGGAAGACCACGGACGGTGGTGATCTATTCCTCCGATCAGACGGTGGTGATCTATTCTTGGATCCGGCTGGATCCAACGGCTCGCGGAGTGTCAATCTAGTTGGATCAAATGGCTCACAATCAGCGAGCCTCTATGGGCCAGATGGGCCACGTGGAAACCTATTTGCTGGACCCAATCGGTCTGCAAGCTCTTATGGGCTAAATGGCCCACGCGAAAATTCATTTCGCACATCCGATGGGCCATATGGGAATTTTTCGACTCACTTAGCTCAGCCCACGACCAGATATCATTTTGCAAAAAATAATGGGCCCAAAGGAAAATGTAAAATGTATTGTGATTATTGTAAGCGTCCACACCATACAATTGAGAACTGTTGGAAATTGCATGGAAAATCAGGAGAAAAAGAGAGAGGGAAATTGTCCTCAGTTTTTCAGGTATCGGGCCAACTTATGAGAAATACAGTTACCCATGAACAATATCAAGAAGTGATGGAAGCATTGAAGAAATTGGATGCTTCTGATAAGGGTGGAAGTTTCACAGGTACTTCTTATTACTTGATGAATTCAATTTCAAAAAATGCATGGATTATTAATTCAGGTGCTAGTGACCACATAGTCTGTGATCAAACCTTTCTTTCTGACATTGTCAAATTATCTATCCCCATATCGGTATAGCTACCGAATGGACACATTACTAAAGTCACAATGACTGGCACTGTGAATCTTAGTTCCCTTATTACTCTTAGAAATGTATTATATGTCCTTGAGTTTCACTTCAATCTCATATCAGTTGCTCGAGCTTGTCAAGAAAACTCATGTCGAATCCTTTTCCATTCTGATAAATGCTTCTTTCAGGCCCTTTCGACTGGCAAACTGATTGGCTTGGGTAGAGTCAATCAAGGGCTATTTTTTTGGATGAAGTTTCCGCATCTTTCTAAATTATCTTCTGTTGCATTCAATAAGTCATTGTGTAATGTTGCTACCAATGAAATAAATTCTCTTAGTCATAAAAGATTGGGCCACTCTGCATCATTCCCTTGTCCTGAATGTCCGATCTGTCCTATGGTAAAACAAACACGTGCTTCCTTTCCAAATAGCACTTCTAGAACATATGAGATTTTTTCTCTAATCCATGCTGATGTTTGGGGGCCGTATCATACTTTGAATCATGATGGGTCTCGTTTCTTTCTCACAATTGTGGATGATTTCTCTCGTGCCACATGGATATTTCTTATGCAATCTAAAAATCAGGTCTTTTCTCACATAAAGACTTTCCTTTCCTTGTCTAAAACACAATTTGGAAAAGCAATCCGTCGGATACGAACTGACAATGGAAAAGAGTTTTTTAATGCTGAATGTGCCTATTTATTTTCCTTAAATGGAATCTTGCATGAGAGTTCATGCATATATACACCCCAACAAAATGGAATTGTTGAGAGAAAACATCGTCATCTTTTAGAAGTAGCACGAGCTCTTAAATTCCAAGCTTCTATTCCTGAGAATTTTTGGGGAGATTGTGTGGTCACGGCAGCATATCTGATCAATCGCATGCCATCACGAATTCTAAAAGGGAAGGCACCTTTTGAGCTTTTATATGGAAAGAAACCAAATCTGAGTCATCTCAGAGTCTTTGGAAGTCTTTGCTACATGACTACAGTCGGGCATAGAGATAAGATGGCACCACGTGCCAGACAATGCATATTCATGGGATATCCAACTTTGCAAAAGGGATACAGGCTTTATGAACCATCTTCTGGGGATTTTTTTGTCAGCAGGGACATTGTTTTTCATGAAGATATTTTTCCATTCTCACATTTCAAATCTTCATATGAAGATGAGAAGACAAGGGATGATCACTTCTTCATGGAAGAGGACTTATCTTCTGGGGGAACACTTCTTATTGCTTCTCCTCCGAGACCAGCAGATATTTTGTCCCCAGTGGTTATTGAAAACCCCATTCGTGATTCTATTGAAGACTCTACTATAGAAGAATCGACACAGTTAAGGAATTCTCCAGAAGCAAATCTTACTGAAGAATCACCTGTCATACCACATGAGCCATTACGACGTTCTGGTCGAGCTACTCATCCACCAACTTGGACGAAAGATTTTATATGTGGTTCTACACGATCATCAGGTACTCGTTACCCTATTTCTGCTTATATTTCCTTTGATAGATTATCGCCAGAACATTTGTGTTGTATGAGCCGTATGTGAGGAACTAGAACCCTCTAGTTATAACGAGGCAAGAAACGCTCCCCATTGGCAAAAGGCCATGGAGTCAGAATTACATACATTGGTAGAAAATCAAACTTGGGATATAGTATCATTACCCGCTCATCGCAAACCCATTGGGTGTAAGTGGGTATACAATATTAAGTACAGAGCAGATGGTTCTGTCGAAAGATATAAAGCTTGGTTAATGGCCAAAGGTTTCACATAGCGTGAAGGATTCGACTATCATGAAACTTTCTCGCCAGTAGCAAAAGATGTCACTGTTCGTTCTTTCCTATCGGTTGCTGCTTTTCGTGACTGGCCATTGCATCAGATGGATGTTCATAATGCTTTCTTGCATGGTGATCTGAATGAGGAGATATACATGGAACTTCTGCCAGGATTACGGAGACATGGGGAGTCTAAGGTATGTCGTCTCCACAAATCTCTTTATGGATTAAAGCAAGCCTCTCGGCAATGGTATGCCAAATTCACTAATGCACTTATGGCTGCTGGGTTCAAACAATCCAAGTATGACTATGCTTTATTAACCTGGACAAAAGGTATGTCATCTATTTATTTGATGATCTATGTTGATGACATACTTTTCATGGGAAATGATGATTCTGCTATAAAGAAACTTAAAGAGTATATGCATTCCACTTTTCACATCAAAGACTTAGGACCACCTAAGTATTTTCTTGGAATTGAGATAGCTCGTTCAGATCAAGGAATCTCTCTATGCCAACAAAAATTCGTGATGGAGATCATATCAGAAGCAGGACTCTCGGGCTGCAGACCAGCAATTATTCCTATCGAGCAAAATGCCAAGCTGACTTCTATTGAGTATGATACTGGTATATCCTCTTTTGATGATCCTCTGTTAAAAGATCCATCAGGATATCAGAGACTCGTAGGAAAACTTATATATCTGACCATGACTAGGCCAGATATCTGCTATGCAGTACAGACTTTTAGTCAATTTATGCACAGTCCAAAACAATCTCACATGAATGCGGCCTTGAAGATAGTGAGATACTTGAAGACATGTCCAGGCTTAGGGATACTCCTTTCTCGAAAATGCAACATGGAAATGACGGCCTATTGTGATGCGAATTATGCCACATGTCCTATGAGTAGGAGATCTATCACTGGTTTCTGTATCAAGTTCGAAGAATCATTACTTTCATGGAAGACAAAGAAACAGTCTACTATATCGTTATCTTAAGCTGAAGCTGAATATAGATCTATGTCCAAGACTGTTTGTGAAATAGTCTGGTTAAGGGGTCTACTTCTGGATCTCGGGGCACAAGTTAAAGGACCAACTCTACTATTTTATGACAATGATTCAGCACTCAAACTTGTAGCAAATCCCGTACTACATGAGAGGACAAAGCATATAGAAGTGGATTGTCATTTTACTCGAGAGAAGATTCAAGAAGGGATAGTCGAGACAAGAGGAATCAGAACTGTGGAGCAACCTGCGGATATATTTACTAAACCTCTTTGTCAAAGACAACATACATATCTTCTAAACAAGCTTGGTGTCTTAGACATATACAGACCACCAGCTTGAGGGGGAGTGTTGGAAGATATGATTCACTTATGATTTACTTAGAATATATCAATTGTAAATTGATACAAAGTCTCTTATTTTAGGACTGTAAAGATAGGAGAATATTTCTATTTCCTTTTATTGATTCTTCTATGTAATTAAATACATCTTGTACAGAGATTACAATTCAATGAAAGGAATACAATTTTTCCTTGACATCTTTCTTCACGAGTTCCTCTCTGTCTCCTTTCGTGACACAGTCTAATTTAACTTGTGGTAAATGAAAATGTAGGTGTAGAAAGATAACGAAAGTGGTCCCAATCAGATCTGCCTGCATTGGCAATTCGGGGGACTGCAAACTCCGGAAACTCGAAATTCTTCTTTCGTCAACTTCATGAGAACTGCCTTTTTATGCTAACCACAATGGGTTCTACACATTTTCTGTGTACCATTTAATTTTAGCCTAACTGTTGCATCTTCTGACATTTCTTTTATGTAGAATGAAACTAAAGACTCCATCAGCAAGCTTGTTTCTGACTTGAACAGCGCAACATTGGAGCCTGATGTTGGTGAGTCCCAGTTTCCATTGACCTGAATTTTATCATCATATCTTCTCTCCTCCACTAATTGTTAGGTTTGTTTAATTAATTTTGAAAAAGTTTTGAACTTTCGTTGAGTTTTAGGTTGGAGTGAGGCGGTAATAATTAGGAACTTAGAAAAATTATATGATGTTGAAAGGGAATTACAGAATTCCAGGTAAGCCTATTCTCTTTTCACCGTCTTGAGCTACTCCTCTCTGGTAGATTTACTCAGAACATTACAGTTGTATATCTATTAAAACTTTCATGTTTCACTTTTATCTGAACTAATGCTCCATTCGTGTATCTCAATTGAACTGCCAATGAATGGTGTTCTACTTTAGCAACTTATCAAGTCCTGCAACTTCAGTAACATATATCTTAATTGGGGAATTGGGTCTTCTAAGTTTTTCACATCTCCTTCAGGCCAGACTTGTTCTGAAACTTGGGTCATGACATTTCTAAATTTGAGGATACTCAGTACATATAGGTGGGGTTATTTTGAGGAAAATTACTGTCCTTCAAAAAAGAAAAAAGAAAAAAGAAAAAAAAAGAGTAGTTACTAAGTAAGTTCAAGAAAAATAGACATTCATGGATCTAGATCAGCTCTCAAACCTTCTAGGAGTGAAGTATAGCGCCTATTTTAATTACTATGACAGACAACTCCCATTCACAAAGCACGACACAATGCAATCAGCTTAAAGAATGTCCTTGTTGTATCCATTCCCCAGATGTTTGGTTCGTATCTCACATCATTGCCAAAATAACAGTGAAGCTCCTGGTCATTTAAAGCTTCAGGGGCATGAGAAATTGTCATCGCCAAATGAAGAACAAACATATTAAAGACACTGACTGACGGTCTGAACATGTGAGATGGATTTAGGCAAGATGAAAAACAAGAAAGAGCGCAACATGATTCCTACCAGTTTTTCCACTGTACAATATGTTACTTTTGGATCAAGGCCATGAATCCATCATCATATTGAGCAATCTATTAGCACTTCAATTGACAAAGAAAGTGGAATATAGATCCATGGATATTCATAATCTCAACATCAGTGTCCTGAATTTGAGAAAAGTAATAATCTTATGATGGTATATCCAATGGCTTATTAATCCATGACAGAATAAGTAGACATAAGCCACTAAAAATGCAATCAAAACCACATAAACATGAGTACTTCCTATGATCAATCAATCCTTAGAAGTGTTATTCCACATTGATTGAATAAAGGGTATCAATAGGGGTTATATACATGCGGTCTAATAAGTGGACATAAGCTTTTGGGTGGAACTTTTGCTAATAATGAATGAAGTTCTGTTTTATTATGCATGGATGAAATAAAGAATCGCATAATAAACATCCTATGCTCTAGGAAACCAACTTTAATAGAACTTGAAAAAAGGTAATACTCTCTATTCGCATAACAACATATTCATGTGATGTCAAGGATGAAGAGTCTTACTCTGTGACTGATGACGTATAATGACATCCAATGTGCTTCAAATGCATTCTTATCTATTTTCATTCCTACCAGGATCACAAGCTAGATGATGCTGAAGCATTGCATTCGCTTAGTCGACCTCGAGATTACTTGAAATAAGACAAGAAACAACAAGGCATCGACACAACCCCATGCCAAACTAAAATTACTAATGTGAAGCAGCTACTCTTAATTGACTATGATACTTTACCTGCTATATTTACAATTACTAGGAAACACAGATGATCTCCAAAACCAGCTCTCGGTTGTGCTGATGTCATGCAAATATTCTTCATGATTCTACATGGGGTGTATGTGTTCTCCATCATTATGGAATTCTTTTTGCGTGAATTGTAATGAAAGAATATGATTTCTTTCATCAGGATTCAAAGACATGCATCAAACTGTTGTGAAAATGATAATAAAAGAACATGACTAGCATCTTCCAAGTCAATTTGCACTCCTAATATTGCCAATGAGCTATTCCAATGTCAAGATTACAGTTATAGTGGGAAGTCCTCGCTTCTGATGTGATACCAATTAAGCTATCCACAGAATTAATGATCATATACACAGCTCCTCCCACTTCATTTCAGTGCCATAAATAGCTAGGTAATACCCGAGCTCTAAAGATTTTTTGTCCCTGCCATCAGCTAGCCAAAAATGGTGCGAATTTTTGGCGAAACCACAGTTATTGCGGGAGTGGCTTTCCAATTCCATTCTGTGGCAGCTGTAACAAAACATTATGATTTGAGCTATAGTTCAAGAAAAGATGGCATTAAGAGATCTAGATCAGCTCTTAAACATTAAAGGACTTAAAAGCAAATCACCTTTCTAGCTATCCATTGATTGCTTGTCATATTTATCCGAAAAACATGAAAGCAATACGGTTGATTTAAGGACTTCCTCCATACTTCTGGTTTGGATCTCACACTGTTATCCACAAGACAATGGAAATCCTCTGTTCTTTTTGTGAACTGAAATCTTTAGTTAACTTAAAAGAAAAGCCACTTATTGTCATATTTAGTCAGCTTTGTACTCTGAATTTCGCATTAGTGTGGGCAACAATCGACTAGCATTGAATTTGTAACCTTCAAAAAGAAAGACCATCACATTATAGAGGATCCATACAGAGGATGACAGAATGAAAACCAACCATGGAAATAGAAACAAATTTAATGGTGTTTCTGTTTCAACGTTGGAAATCAAAAGGTGCCTCTTGACCTTGTCAGCAAGACAAGAATTATTTTGCTATAATTGGCCATAAAATGCAAAGTTTTATGCTTTATGAGGGTTTGAAGCACTAAGTATTGAACAAAAGACGCATTGCAAATGCTAAAAACAACAGTATAGAGGAAAGTTAAAAGCAAAAGTTCTTCCAAACACACCACAATGTTAGAGCTTGATAGCTCCTGGTGAAATAAGAAACCAATGGACTTCTAGTATCGTAGCTCAAGCTTTTGCATTTTCCCACAGTCGGAAGGAGATAAGGAGCAATTCCATTCAACTAGAAAGCTAGCAAAGAAAAGGTAAGGACAAAATGAACAAGCCATATCACCATCACAACAATTCGGACAATAGCATCCTTTTCCGTGTGAAATTAGTAGCCTTCGACACCATTTCACTACGTTATTAGCTAACTGGGATGAGTGAAGACATCATCGGAGAATTTTATGAGAAGGAATTTTCATATACCCATGGAGAAAATGCTACTTTGGTTCATAGGTACAAACAAATGGTCACAGGAGATTGTTCATCTTTCCACTTCTCATCACCCCTCAAGGTGCTTCAAGATCTGAGAATAGGAAAGAAATAGCTGTGAAAGTAGAACCTCATCAATCAAGGTAATCTTCATGTTCAACCTGAAGTTAGTACACATTAGTTCCGACAACTCTGCAGTCAATTTCCACACTACCTAGACAGGGTGATAAAATCAACCTAAACCTGCAATAGGCTCACAAGTCCTGATAATCTTGCTATACATGCTCTATGACCGCTCAGATAACATAACAAAAAATTCACCACCATTGACACGAAACCTAATCGAAAGCTGTTATAATTATCTCATTACACCATAACAAACTGGTAGAAGAGTAACTGAGCAAATCTCTGCACCTAACAGGAATTGCAAGTTGATAAATATAACAAGACAACTAAACATGCTTCGCTGAACATGCAGAAAAGCTTGAATTAGTCTCAATTCATTGCCTCTGTGTGTAGACATCGAACATCCAAAATCAGACCAACAATAGCGACTAAAAACCTCAAATCACTAGAATGCGCATGCACCAATCACGCCAAGAATCAATCGATGAATAAACCGATCGATTGGCGACAATAGTGGATTAATGTTAAAAGGGGTCTAATCACCTCGACTTTGAAGATATGGCAATCGGAAGCAATGAAGACCCAACGTGAAGATCCTTCACTAGATTCCTTGCCTCCAACATTCTCTCTCTTCCATTTCAGGCTGGAGCACAAAGGGTCAAAGCAATTGGTGAGTGGGTGAGATTACAAGTCGAAATCCATTTCTCAACTAGTGGAGCATGTGAGCATGAATCTCACTTTCGAATAAGTCGTCCCATCGTCGTCCCATCGTCGTCCACCGGAAGAAGATAGAATTGGATCACCAGATGATGCTGGACCCCTCAATCTCTTCCCCTTCTCTCTGTGCTCGATTTCCACCCTCCTTCTCTTCTTGCCCCAATGCCCAGAATAGCACCACATCCTCGGCAACCTTGTTGGCTTCCTCATGAAGATCTGACTATAGCCCGCCAACCTCAGTCAACTTCTTGCTATTTCTTCCCTCAATAATAATGGCCGTTGCGTGGTAAAAAGTCCGGAAATTTCTCGAGTGACTTGCACCCACGCCTATCAAAGAGGTCCACGAATTTACTAGGGCAGCGAATTTCAACTAAGCTTTTGCAATCCCTAACATTCAACCGCTTTAGATGCTCCGACTTTGAAAGGTCCAGTTCTTGAATGTGCTTGCGCTTAGAGATATCCACCACTTCTAGGGATCCCAATTTTTCAAGGCCTCGTATCGCATGGAGATTATCTGCCTCTTCATCAGAGTATAGTGATAGGCCCAACTCTCTTAGGGATTTTAAAGCTTCCAGTCCATCCAATTGCTTTAGTCCATCCAATTTGGGACATCTCCAAACGCAAAGCTTCTGTATGCAGGAGGGAAGCTCTGGGATGCTTTGAAGAGACATGCAAGAATCAAGGATGAGCTCCTGCAGATGCTTCAGGTGAGAGAGTGATGGTAGCTCATTGCTTCGACAGGTGAGCTGTAGGGATGATAAGCTACAAGGAGGTTTTGGGAGTGACTGAAGCCCATAACAACGATATAAATGGAGGTGCTCGAGAGAAGAAAGTTGATCTAAGTTTTCTGGCAAGCTAGAAATATTTGTGTCTTTTAAATAAAGGGTCTTTAGAGAAGACAATCCACCTTTATCGATAAGAATTTGTCCTTCCAGGTGAAAGCATCCGTAGGCATCGAGCTCTCGGAGGCTTTGCAATTTCCCGATAGAGCTTGGTAACCTTTTTATGTCACTATAAGAAATCTTCAGAATTTTCAATTTGTTCAATTGCCCAATAAATTCAGGTAATTCTTTAATACGTGTATATGACAAGTCTAGCTCAACCAACTCTCTTAACTTTCCAATTGAAGAAGGGATTCCTTTTATCGGAGTCTTGTTTACGATAAGTTCCTCCAAATTTTCTAATTCGCCAAGTTGTTCAGGTAACTTCTTGAGACTTCTACAATGGCTCAAGTTCAAGGAAACGAGGCGCTTGACATCTCTAATGGAAGGGTCAATTTCCTCCAAATAAACACTCTTTGAGGATTAGCATCTCTAAATTTTTAAATGCGGAGAGATTAGGGGTGCTCTTTAGTCTGGAGCACCGCGAAAGATTGAGAACTTTCAACCTCTCCATCTATAAGAAAAAACATATTCCAAGATTAGCAGTTAGATATAGAATGATTTATTATCAAATGTAACAAAAGAAAAAGCCTTTTTCATCTTTACCTTAATTGAACTCCATCCTCTCCAATTTTCACTAATATAGTTTCCATTAAAAAAATCACCTGATAAATCAAGTACGACTAATTTCTCCAAATGAAAGTTGGTCGCCTTGAAAGAGTCGCAACATCTCCCCCACTTTAGCCATCTTAATTCAACAAGTGATCCTTCAAAATCTCCATCAAAATCTACATCCTTCACATGAAGGAACTTCAAGTTAGGCATATTTTTGAAGCTCTCTTGCTTCATGAACTCTCTGGAGCCCCTTTCATCCAGACGTAGTGCCTCAATAATTTCATTTTCCTCCTACAAAAAATTAAATTAAATTGATGATTGTAAATACCATCCACCCTCCTTTTGTTAGTATACTTTGCATGTTATTGTGGCTGATGCATTTTGTCTACACCTATAGGGAAAAAGAAATATATCTGGTCTTCTACAATTATATGATCATGAATATGTCGATCTTCACTCGTATGCCCCAATTTTTTATGTTTTATTTGAAACTCCTATACAAAATTAGTCTATTTTTCTTATATATTTTGAAATTAAATTTTGTAACATACATAATATTGACAACTGGTGTCCCTTTGACATATGTGAGAACTGTTACACATTTCAAAAACAAAAAGTACCTAATCAGACTTTTGCATTCATAAAAGATGACAACTCATTCCCTTCCTGTTCATAAAATATTATTGGTTTTGGCATATGGCTGGATGGAAACAAGAATTTGGTCTATTGAACTCGACTTTTCATTTTTGGATATTCAGGCTCAAAGCTCAACAACTAATCCTAAGACAAGGGAGAAATTGTCTAATCAACCCAAAACTTATCAATTTTGCCTACTTAGTTCTAGACTTTTGCATGAAATTTCAATATAGTCATTCCGGTCAATTTTCATATGAAATCATTGAAGTGACGGTGTGCTATGTAGGACGGCTGAAAATAATTGGCCCTCAATGTCAACGATTTGTGATAAAAATTAATCAGAAGGACTACATTGGAATTTTGCGCCAAGATTCAGGGCTAAATTGGTAAGTTTATAACCAAATTGACATTTATATAGTAGATTTGGGTTTGAATGGATAATTCTCCTCTAAGGTGAGCGCACTACTCAATTAGTCATCATTGAATTTGCCCCATTCAATCATAAAATTTGACTTGATCTTAAGAATTTGTTGGTGCATTTTTGCATTCACCCATTCATATAAAAATATAAGAATTAGTAGATATAGGATAGCGATTATTATCATTTTCCTCTTTTTGCATTGCATTGTTTGTGTGGGTGCGTTAAGGCTCAACTAATCCCTACCAGGAAAGGCTTGCTCATTACAGAATAAAGGTGGATATTGTATGACACCAAAGGCAGATACATTGAGGAGAATACTATTTCTTTCACCTCCCACTATTCCGTCACTTACTTCCTTCAATCATTTACTTTCTTAAATTCGATCTTCCTTTTCAGTTTTTGGTTGAAAATTACTTTGTAAGAATATGTACAAAATCAGTTGTTATTTAGTTTCTTCTATTGTAATAACCGTTCCTTAGTTTTGCACAATGTTGAATTATGTGCCCAAAATACCTATGACTAGATCCCACCAGCATGAACACTAGGATATCATTATGAAAGCCGCGTAGAATAGCCTTATGTTGTTACGTCACGTATCGAAATCTTTTGAGTTCTCATCTTTCATATCAACGAACATGAATGTTCCATGATACACGCGCAGAGCTCATAACAATTTTTTTTTAAAAAAAAACCTTAACCATGCCACTTCCTTTATAAATTAATGTATCTTGAACAATCTTCCATCATTAATTTATGTAATTTGTTAATTTGACTAAAAGTGACGCTAAAGGAAAAGCTAAATCCACAATTGAAAATTTAAATGTAATTTTTAAAATTTACTAGTGCTTTAACTAACAAGATAACTAATGATTTTCTATTAATTATCGAGTAATAGTCATCAAACTATGTAGTGTTGTTTCAGGTAATCAACTAACCTAATTATGCATCTCTAGATTATTCTAAAAATTAATATATTTCAAGGTGTTTCTTCAATTACGTTAATGACATTCACTGAGTCATACAATTTAGACTAAATTTTCAATTTTCTTTTTGTTAAGACATGCACTTAAGCATTGACATTATAATATTGGATTTAAATTGTGAACATGTATAGCAAATCCTAGAAAACAAATTGTAAAAATTCTTCGTACAAATGAAACCGCTACATAAGATCTTATTACTTCGAATTGAACAAAATCTTAAGTATAGTCATGAGGTGCAAATAATTCAACTAAAATCTTTCTTTTTGTTGTCATAAATTAGAACCTACACTCAAGCAAATTGCACCTATTCACAATTGAAAATTAAAGATGAGATAATGCATTATATTCTTGAGAAGGATACTATCACATATATCATGCATAAGTACATTTCAAGGGTGAAAAAGGTGGATAATATGTGATCCATGAATTAAGCAGATCCATTTAAGTATGAAAAAAAGAAAGTAAATTTGACAGTTTAGCGTGTGGTTATATACTCTTAATTAACATTTATCAACCCATGCATTTATTTTCACGTCCATGTATTTATTTTCACGTCAACGTACTTCAAAAATAAATTCCCGATATATTTTGGGAAGATAATATTAAAAAAAAGAAAGAAAGTAATGATTGACAGTAAAGTTTTTGTTAAATTTGTAATGACTATTATAGCCGGATATATAAGTGGCATAAATTAAATTTTCAAACCTGTGCGTTTCAACAAGCAATGTGGAACGAAGGAGTAACATACCTGCTAAAAAAAGATGTCAATAGCCATTTTCTGAGACTCATAGTCACGAGTGCAAAGTTTTTATAAACAAAAGGCCAAAATTGGATGTAGCTTTTACCAAGAAAATGCTAAAAATATACTAAGAATGGTCAAAGATATAGAGAAAAAGAACAATAATAATTATTTGAGGTGCTACCATTAAAGGACATGGAATAGGCCAAAAGTAGAAGTAATTGTTACCTTGCGCCTTAGAACTATCATGGCTTCCTTGTCCCATAGTCTGCTACAATCCCAAAGCTTCTTATCTGCTGGACGAGCGATAGCTCTGCCTAAATCTCTTAATTCATCATGCATTCTCAACTTATTGTCATAATCAACATATATTAATGAGCGGTCAATCAGCTTTTTCAATCCAATTCTTGGACATAATTTGTGATCCCATAGGTAGGGGGCAATTCTTTTGTCAATTCCAATGAAAACACATGCTATGTCTAGAAACATTTTTTTAACCACATCTTCTAATAAATCATAGCTTATCCTCAACTGCTGTTGTACTTCCTCATCAGGCACATTCCTCAATTTCTCTAGCATTTCTCCCCATATTCCTTGATCTTCTTCTCCTTTGAGGCGTGAACCTATAACCGTGAGAGCTAAGGGAAGCCCTCCTATGATGGCAACAATATCACGAGAAAGAGTTGCTAGTTGTTTTGGAGGTGGTTTCTTTTCAAAGGCATGTCTGCTAAACAGAAGCAAAGAGTTTTCAATATTCATTTTTTGGAGTTCATACCAGTATGTAGACTCCAACAAGGCCTTATCTTGACAATTAATGGCCTTATGTCGAGATGTGAAAATGATCCTACTTCCTAACAAGAATTTACAACCTCCAATCAAATTATCGAGGTGGTTTGGATGATCCACATCGTCAAGAAGAATAAGAACCTTATTTTTTTCACAACTTAATCGGATCATATTAATCCCCATTTCGAGATCATGCACTGTACTTTTAGGACCTTTCCTTATATCTGAGAGCAGTAGAGATTGGACACACTTGACACCCTCGCGATTAATTGTTTCTCTAATATCCTTGAGAAAACTCCGGCACTTAAATTTGTCAAAAAGCATTTTATAGATGATCGTAGCCAAAGTTGTCTTACCGATGCCACCTATCCCCCAAATCCCAATAATTCGAGTGTCCGGGCAAGCAAGATCCACCAATTCCATAAGCTTAGCCACACGATCCTCGATTGCAACCAAGTTTACAGGAAGATGCGGTTGAAAATCATGTTGTTGCTTATGCAATATTATTTCTACGAGTTCATTTATCAACTCCCCTTCACGCCTGTCAAACAACACAACACATAAGAACTTATTAATGGCTCCACAAAGCATAGATTAAGGATGATAAATAGAAAAGTTCTTCCGACAAGGATCTGTTAAAAGAAGGTAAACAAGGTACCCATCAGCAAATTTCTCTGATTCGAATACTCTAAGATCAACTGCCTTTCTGAGAGCTAGCAGCCCCTGTTGCTTGACCTCCTCCTCAAATTTATCCTTACAGGATTCGAAGGCCTTTCCAAAGCTCCTCTCTAGCTGTCGCACATCCTTGGGTGTCACCTTGTAAAGCACGGGCAAGACCATTTGTCCTCTGCTTTCCTTGCACTTCATTATATGGATGAGCTCGCGGAGGCACCATTCGCTATCAGCATAATTTTCCGAGATGACTGGGATTGAAACCTTAGAGCGCTCGATTGCACTGATGAGATTTTCACCAATATTCTCGCCGAAGGGGAGGTCCTCATCATCTCTAAAGACAGGGTTTGCATGGCACCTCAGGCCCACAGCTTTGAGTCTTTGGTAGAGGTGATCGACGAAGCCTTTCCGAGTATCAGACCCTCTAAAGTTCAAGAATACATAGTAATTGTTTCCATTCTCAGAGGTGGATGAAGCAGGTAGGCTAGAATTTGCTTCAGATGCCGATGGCACATCGATCTTCTCCAAAGAGTCCGAAAAGGGAAGAAGAAGAGGTGATTCGCTCTCGCACTGCTCTGACTGTAATTCAACCAATTTTTTGTGTCTCTGTTTCTTCGAAATGGTCGGACTCGAAGCATCGGTGTCTCTAACACGCTTGTGTTGTTGCTTTGAGGAATAATTTCCCATTACAGCTCTCTCTCTCTCTCTCTCTCTCTCTCTGAGACTCGACTGTTGTGGATAGTTTTTGAGGTGCTGGAAGAAGGGCGTGAGTACAGTGGTTTGCTTGTCAACCAGGAAGATGGCTCCGTTCGACTGCTAGGGCCTCAGCTGGGAAGCGTACTCGAGCTGGTAAAGAGGAAGAAGGCAAAGCAGTAGACAAGGCAGGAAGACGAAGCAGGATTGTCGTTTCATATATTTCACGTGTTCATATTGGGATCCAGAGGCCTGTTCGAATTTTGACTAAAAAAATTTAAATTGTTAATTGACTAAAAGCAGTTCTTATGGTCCTCACTCCTCACTCCTCGCCCTCGACGTCTGCTCCCTGCTGGCCTTGGCAACCACCCCCATTATGAAAAAAAAGAAAATGAAGGAACGTATTAGCTATATTGCCACTATAATTATATTACCGTGATCACAAGAATTGATTATTCAAGAAATATACTTTATCTTCATTAGAATAAGAGGTTTCCGCAATATTGAAAGTAATTATACGCTCCTTGAATTAAAGCCAAAAAATATTTAGTTCTATTAAAGTGGAAAAATAAAAGGAAAATTGTTCAAAAATAAGTTAAGATAGACATCCCTCATGGAAAGTGTCATTTGTCTATTACCCATTGAAAGTAAGTGTTCTGGAAAATCACTTTTACATTTATCTGATAAGATATATCCATTGTATCTATTTTATATCTATATATGAAACATGTCTCATTTTATAAGCTTAATTCATATCTCTAAGAAATTATGCTCTCTCTGTTTTTTTTTTTTTGGCAAGCACATCAACAAAATTTACTTTTAAATAACTTATGAAGTTCGGCAAATGACAAAAGATAATAAACGTAACTATTGGACACTCATGTTCTTTCTTACTTTTCTTTGATTTTTTGGCCCAAATGACATTAGCACTATCGGTTTTGAGACGACAACCACCCTTGCGTTACTAGAAAGTATTCACCAATTATTTTTCTCAACTAGCCCCACCACTCTTCTTTCTGAGTCTCAAAGGCCATCAAGCCCCTCTTCCT
This sequence comes from Eucalyptus pauciflora, assembly GCA_007663325.1. Taxonomy (NCBI): domain Eukaryota; kingdom Viridiplantae; phylum Streptophyta; class Magnoliopsida; order Myrtales; family Myrtaceae; genus Eucalyptus; species Eucalyptus pauciflora. Next base: position 289,441 of record VMYD01000410.1, on the reverse strand, counting down.
TTTCATTGTCCATGTCAAACGCCGTTATCGGCCCAAAAGAAAAGGCACAGAACTTTAAAGCACCGATGCAATCAGTACGTTCCCAGGAACGTCCGTGCGAAGTTTCGTCCGTGAAGCCTTATTTCCTCTCGATTGAACTTCCGTGTAGTAGGGGCATCATTGGATCGACAAATCAATGTCTATTGTAAGTCTAACAGTAGGGAACTATTTGGGATGCTAAGGCTCCCAAAGTTAAGGATTTTGTCTTTCAAAATTGTGGGCTTCAATGAATTTTTTGTTTAGGAAATTGACAAGGGATGCCGTAATTCTTGTCTTTGACGAAAACTACTATTAGAAATCAGCATCTACTTATCGAGGCTATTGTGTAGGAAATAGTAGGGGTTAGTAGCGGGGAACTATTTGGGAGACGTCCAATAGATAGATGCTTTCGCAAGAACATGAAGATGAGGAGCTACTGTAGTCATCCGTGAAAGCTAAGGTTCTTTCAAAGTTTGCGGGCTCCAAACTGAGGAGAAAAAAAAAGAGTTGGCTCATCCATGCAGGAAAGAAATATAAGAGTTCACTCTAAGTATTTTTGCGTGTCATGTGAGAAAAAAAATTGTAATAGTAAGTGTAAGCTCTCACTAATTATAAATTATGTGTGTGACAATTGTGTGACAGATTTTTTTTTTTTTTTTTTTGTGTGTAGTATTTATAATGTATTTTCAGTTAAGTATGTCCCGATCTGAGTTACTCATTATAATTTTCTTATACAGCCATTACCATGCTTCCGTACTCGACAACAATGAATGACAAATGATATCTAATTTTAGAACGAATTTCCTCAAGTTACCTCCAAATGATTTTTCAACCATTAATGACCTCTATTTTTTTTTTTAATTAAAAATTTGAAGACATGCCACAATTTTTTGCAATGCTCATAGCTCAAAGATAGGCAAGTGGGAACAAGACAAGTATGGGTAGGCAGGATCACATGCATCATACCAAATGCCACAAACGTCATACTCATGAGTGTTTTTCATATTTTAAACCAATTATTGTATCAAGAAATTCGTCCACTTAATCCTAAATTTATTATATGAATGTCAATTTAGTTTTAAAATTTATAATTTAGTCAATTTAATTTTAAACCTTTATGCGATATTTCAATATAGTTTTTGTGACCAATTTTTGATGGAAACCATTGGACAATCCAAGATAATTAAGTCGTCACATCAATAAATCTCGATAGAAATTGGCCACAAAAGTTACATTGATATTTCATATAAAGTTCATATAATTAAGTTGATAAAATTGTTATATTCTATGGAGATTGTTTTTGGAAGTGACCCGTGATGCAATAGTAGCGATATGGCACTACTGCTGAAATTATTGGAAGCTTTTGTGAGATTTGCTCTTTGGAGTCATTGCGAAAATGAGAAATGCATTCGTACGGATGGGCCAACGCGCATTGTCCATGAAAGCTCGGTCTGTGGCTGGGATGGATGGAGTACAAACACAAGTTGAAAAGGCAATGTAAGCAAAGAATTAATGGGGATAATGACAAGGGGGGATCCACTTTGCTTTGTCTCCATCATGACTTGACCATCGTACGCGTTTTGTGGACCATCTCTTGAGATCTTTCCCTCGATTGGGGTCAAGGAATGTGAACCTTCAAGAAACCTACCTCCATGGTGATTGTTTGGGGGGCTTGTGTGCACTACCTTGGTCTAGTGCCTCAACTTGAACTTCACATACATTTTGGGCCTCAATTGCTATATTCTGACGCTTGAATGAACATAACATAAAATCAGAACATGATTTTTCCAGACAGAATGAATTTGATTGGTATTCCGCACTTGGTCAAGTTTGACATGTAAATCTGTTTAAGGAATCCAAGATGGCTGGGGAATCTTGTGAAGAAAATATAGCAGTTGATAAAAAACATACTAATGATTAACCATGAAAAGAATTGTCAAGGGACTGAGATAGATGAACTTAAGGAATTTGCTTAAGAGAACATATGGGTTAGTTGAAGCAATTGTTCTTCCAATTGAGCATGCTTATGGATAATATGAAATGGAAAGAATTTGCGTAAGGGAATAAACGTAATCAAATATATTTTAAGCCAAGGAAGTGAATCATTTTTCAAAAGAAGTGCTTCGAGAAAATTAGATTTGGTCATGATAACGCTTATCTATGACTCTACTAACACTTTGCCAGCATCATCAAAATCCAAATTTCATCAGTCAAGTACTAATGTCTATGCTATATGCAATTTAAGATAACCAAAAAAAGAAAAGAGAAAAAAAAGAAACCACACACCCACACACAATTTCAAGTAGCAAAATTTTCCTTTTAGAAATGTGTAAAATATACTCAATTTCTCTCTTTTAACTGTCGCAGCCTTTTTTTTTTTTTTTCCGTTAGGGGGAAAAGAAAGGAGAGGAAGAGGTTTAGGGGTATTTGCCTAAAGAGGCGGACCAATGGCCCTAGATTAGGCGCGGGCTCTCCCAAGCTCATACCTTGCGCGATGTTGGATTTTATATTTTTAGTTCTTAACAACATATGTAATTCTAGGAGTTGCCACTAGCCTATTGGGGTCAGCTAGAAACCAATCAAGACGTGGGAGTGTTGTTTCGGTTCCTACACAACCAGAGATTTCTAGGAACGGGGACTTGTTTACGCCAATGTTTCTATTAGCGCTTTTGTGGTACCACTAACTTGGAAGGTTGTTCATCTTAATGGCCACACAATCTTGTTCATTTTAAAAGAAAGGATTTTTGTCAGGTAGTTTGAATTGATTTTATACCTATCCACTAACATGTGAAGTGATCATGCGTGTGCGCAATCATCAAAATAACAATCAGCAACTAAAGTAAACATTAAATGAATTACAAGAGAAATAAACACCTAGCATTAAGAGATAAATAAATGACAATCCAATTAGACCAAGGGGGAACCATAATCATCGCGTTGTAAGCGTGCAATCAAGGGCAATTGTATCCGAAGATAATTAGAAACCTAAGGTGAAGCCGTGCGGGCTTGTTCAATTTTAAGCACAATCTTAAGTCGATGATTTCCCCACACCTTTTAAGAGAAAATTGTCCAAGAATTATTTTAAAGCTTTTCAGGGATCTCTAAAACAAACTTGGAATTTTTGGGATTTTTGAATTTTTTTGATATTTTTAATATTTTTTATTATTTTTTGAATTTTTTGGATTTTTTTTTTCGATATATGAAAAAAAATTCGGATCGGGTCAAAAGACCCAGCCCTGCTAAACCAACTTGAACCCCATCGGTCCTGGTTATTTAAAAAAAAAAACGGGCCGGCCCCAAGGCGTACTTGAAAAAAAAAAAACAAAAATAAGGCCCACGAAAATCCTTTCATAGAAACAGCCCATTCCCAATTTTTGCTCTCAGCCAACTTTCATTTTAGCTCCTAACCTCGCTAGCCCACTAACCAAACTAAAATCACAGCCCATTTTCTATTTCTATATTTTTTTTGCTTTTTCTATTTTATTCTTTTTGATCCTCCTCTCTCCACGTTTCTTCAGATTTGGGTTCCAGGGAAGATGGTGGCGAACGACGTCGATTGGGTGGCTTGTTGGCGACGGTGACAGTGGCACAGCTCGAGCATTGGCGGCCGCACAGCTCTGAACGTGGCGGCACGGCTCCCTCTTCTCGAGCTCTCCTCATGGAGCTCACTCTCTGTGTTGCTCCTCCTCTTGGTTCTACTAGTTTTTGGTTTTGCTTTTTTTTTCTTTCGAGAGTCCTCCTCTGCTCATTTTCTTCTCTCCACGGACGTCTGGCCTTTTGCTGTGCCAGCTGCCCTTGCCGGCCTAATCCGCGACCACCAACTCTAGCCGATTGTCCCCTGATTTGACTGTTCCCCCTGCTCCCCTCTGCTTTGCTGCTTTTCTTCTTTTTTTGCAGGCGCGCGTGAAGGACGGCAGGAGGGAGACGACCAGGTCGTGCGCAGACTGGGCTGAAAGGGAAAATGGGCTGGGCCGAGCCCAGTGCGAGGGAAAAGGAAAGAGAGGAAGGGGCCAGCCCAAGACTTGTCCGAACCCAGCCTGACTACCCCTTTTTTTTTTTGTAATTTTTTTTTGATAAATTTTAAAACTAGTGACACAAATGCTCCTAATGTCTATATGTGATGCAATTTTAATGAATTTTTTTTGTTAAGGGGTTAGAAATTAATCCCTAGTTTTCCAATGCAATTAATAAACACTTAAACAAATCGCCAAAATTTAGGTGTCAACATTAGCAATACGTAAAATTTTCCTATATTTCAAATCCCGAATGAATTCAAGTGTTCCCTAAATGCTTGTACATAAAAGGTTAAGGCTACAGTTGGAATTTGCATTGGGAATGGGCTTTGGACACCAAAAACCCCTTTGGCCAATATTTGGGTATTTGGGAAATTTTTTACAAACTCCATTAAGGGAAAGTTGGCCTTCTAAAGGCTAAAAGCCTAGAGTGGTCTTGGGGTGCTTAGGGCCTTCGGCCTTCTCATCATGCAAATTTGGGTAGGCTAATAAAAAAATTTCTTCCAAAATCATCACTCACTATGACAGATTTAGATCGTCGGCGACTACTACCCTTCACTGGCCAACTTTTTTAAATAATAAAGGTCCTTTGTAAATATAATTTGTCCAAATACTATTTTGCTCAAAAGTACGTTACAATGGGCCTTTAGATTATAATTTACCAAACACAATTTGTGTTTTGAAAGATCCCTTTAATTTAAAGTCTTTTCTATTTTTTTTAAAAAATTCAATCAAATGCATCCTAAATTTAGTCAATTATACCAAACTTTCCAATTGAATAGGGATAAGATAGAGACGACAGTCACCATCATACTATGGAAAAGCATTCATCAATTATTTTTCAAAATTCAATCAAATGCATCCTAAATTTAGTCAATTATACCAAACTTTCCAATTGAATAGGGATAAGATAGAGACGACAGTCACCATCATACTATGGAAAAGCATTCATCAATTATTTTTCTTCCATCCCAATTGCTCTTCCTTTCCGAGTCTCCAAGGCCATCATGGACCTCTACTTTTTAGGGTCAACGTGAAAAAGCCTTGGTTGCCAGTCCAAAGGAAAAAGGGGAAGCTTAGGGCGCGTTTGGTAATGCTTTTGTTCCCGGGAACAATTTCTGATCATAAATGATTCTTTTTTATTCTGTTCACAGGAACAATTTCTAAGCAAAAGAACGCATTTGGTAACTGGACAAAATTTTTGATTCTGGAATAGAATTGCGTTTGATACCGTGCTCAAAATTTCTACTGCAAATTATTTTCTTTTAATTTTTAAATAATTTTATTACTTTTTTCCTTTTTTTTTTCTTTTTCTTTCTTTCCCTTCTTCTTCTTCTTCTTCTTCTTCTTCAAGTTGCTGGTCGCTAGCCTTGGGATGACCAGCAATCGGCCCGACGAGGGTTGACGACCTCATCGGAGCGTCGTCGGTCCTTGGCGAGACTGGTCGAGCCTCGTCGGTGGCCAGGCGGGCCTCGCCCAGCCTCGCCGAGGCTCCACCTCGCCAGATTTGGTGAGGCCGAGCCTCACCAGGTTTGGGCGAGGCCGAGCCTCGTCGGTGGCTGGGTGAGGCCTCGGGCGAGCTCGCGAGATCGGTTACTGGCGACCGGCGGTGGTGGGCAGCAGATGGCGGACAGCAACCGCGGCGGTGGATGAAGAAGAAAAGGGAAGAAGAACAAGAAAAAAAATGGGCTTGATTCTAGAATTGTTCCTAAGAACAAGAATCAACTTTTTTTTATATTCTTGATTCTGTTCCAAATCTACTTTCGGAAACAAAAAAAAATAGAAATTTGTTCCCGGGAATAAAGTTTTTACCAAATATGATTATGTTTCAAAACTACTCTTGGGAACAAAAGAATAGAAATTTTTACTATTTGGCCGGTTACCAAACAGGGCCTTACACAATCAATAAGTTCTTAGAAACATCTGCACGAAGTTTTTGTCCTCTAATTGAACCTTGCAGCGGGGCATCATTCGATCTGTGGGCTACCGGGCAGTGAATAGTAAGCCTAATGGCAGGGAACTATTTGGTAGACATACAATAAATGCTTTCACAAGAAAATAGAAGACGAGGAGCTCTTGATGTCGTACGTGAAGCTGAGGTTCATAAAGTTTAGGATTTTGCATTTCAAAATTTATAGGCTTCAATCTTCGTGGCTAAATGTGTGACTCTTGCGTTCAGGAATTTTGGCTACACATTTCGAAAAATTTCGTTCCAATAGCTTACGTTCCTACAGCAGTAGACTGGTGCCTATAAATAGGGCATCGGAAAGCTTCAGCATGCAAAGCTTCGATAATAGAAAGAAAAAGAGAGCTGGCTCGTCCATACGTGAGGGAAAGAAATGTTCTTGCTTCTCTGCCTTGACTTTTGGCCGACTGTTCCAAGTAGTATTGGTCTTCGCAATTTTTTGATGATAAACAGTTTTTATTATGTGACCTCATGTTCCGCTCATTTATAAATTTTCTTGTGCCAATTTGCAATTTTTGAAAGGAGGCGACCAACATAGAAGATATACCGTAATTTTTGTCTTCGACGAAAATAATGATCAGAAATCAACGTCTACTTGTTGAGGCTGATGTGTAGGAAATAGCAAGGGTAATAATGGGAGGGAGCTATGTGGGAGGTGTATGATAGATAGATGTTTTTGCAAGAACATGAAGATGAGGAGCTATTGAAGTCATGCATGAAAGCTCAGGCTCTTTCAAAGTTTGCAGGCTCCAAATTGAGGAGAAAAAGAAAGAGTTGGTTGACTCATCAGCGTGGGAAAGAAATAAAAAAGAGTCCACTTCGTTCCAAGTGTTTTTGCATGTCACGTGAGAAAAAAAAATCATAATAGTATTTGTAAGCTTCTACCGATCATAAAGAATATGTCTGATAGTTGGGTGACATATATTTTATATGTCTATTAATATTTATACCGCACTTTCAAATCAGTATGTCCCAAGTTACTCATTATAATTTTTCGTGTTACCATCACCATACTTCTGTGTCCAATAACAATGGATGATAAATGATATCTACTTTCAGAACGAATTTTGAAAGAAGGCAAAGAGGAGAAGGAAGGATGGACGGAGTCCAGAGAGAACGATAGAGAACGACGTATGAAATTTGTTGTATTCTTTTGTGTAATACTGAATGTACAATTCTCCTAAGATATAATACAAGTTGTGTCTTGTGTAAGGAAATAAATGATCCTAAATATCAATCTAGATCAAATCTAATATTTAATTGATATATATACACAAATCAAGATCAATTAAGATGTCGGGCAATCGTCCACATATTAACCACATATCTTCCAACACTACCCCTCAAGCTGGTGGCTTGTAGATGTCCAAGACGCCTAGCTTGTTTAATAGATATGTGTGTTGTCTCTGATATAAGGGCTTGGTGAACATGTTTGCTGGTTGTTTCGATGTACCAATTCCTCTTGTCTCAATTACTCCTTCCAGGATCTTTTCCCACGTAAAGTGACAATCCACTTTTATATGCTTGGTTCTTTCATGCACTATAGGATTAGATGCAAGTTTAAGAGCCGCATCATTATCACAATATAACTTTGTGGGTCCTTGCACTTCTACTCCAAGATCCTTAAGTAATTCTCGTATCCATACTATTTGACAAGTAGCTTTGGCCATAGCTTGATACTCTGCTTCGGCTGAGGACAGAGACACAGTGGGCTGTTTCTTGGTCTTCCAAAAAAGAAGAGATTCTCCCAACTTAATGCAATATCCAATGACAAATCTTCAACTAATAGGACATGTTGCATAGTATGCATCACAATATGCTGTCATCCTCATGTCACATCTTTTAGATAGAAGTATCCCAAGTCCTGGACATTTCTTCAGATATTTCACGACCTTTAAGGTAGCATCCAAATGAGAACGCTTCAAGTTGTGCATAAACTGACTAAGTGTCTGAACCGCATATGAGATATCAGGTCTAGTCATTGTCAGGTATATAAGTTTCCCAACAAGTCTTTGATAGCCTGACGGATCACTGAGTATGGGATCATCATTTTGAGATATTCCCTTATCATAATCTGCGGTGGTCAACTTAGTGTTTTGCTCTATGGGAATTACAGCTGGCTTGCATCCTGACTGACCTGCTTCTGATATGATCTCTAATATAAACTTCCGCTGACTAAGGGAAATCCTCTTGTCAGATCGGACAATTTCAATTCCAATGAAATATTTAGGTGCTCCTAAGTCTTTAATATGGAAGGTGGCATGCAAATATTCCTTGAAATTCTCTATAGAGGCTCTATCATTTCCCATAACAAGTATGTCATCGACATAAATCATCAAATAAATAGATGACATACTTTTAGTTTTTGAGAATAGAGCATAATCGTGCTTGGATTGCTTGAAGCCTGCTATTGTAAGAGCGCCAGTAAATTTAGCGTACCATTGTCTGGATGCCTGTTTTAATCCATAAAGGGATTACAGAGACGACATACCTTATTCTCCCCCTGTCTCCGTATGCTGAGGGATATCCATGTAGATTTCTTCATCTAAGTCACCGTGGAGGAAGGCATTGTGGACATCCATTTGGTGTAAATGCCAGTCATTAATGGCAGCGACAGCTAAGAATGAACGGACTGTAACGTCTTTGGCAATTGGAGATAATGTCTCGTGGTAGTCAAAACCTTCTCTTTGTGTGAACCCTTTGGCTACCAATCTTGCCTTGTATCGTTCAACAGATCCATCAGCACGATACTTGATCTTGTAGACCCATTTGCATCTAATCAGTTTGCGATGAGGTGGCAATGGGACAAGATCCCATGTATGATTATTGGTAAGTGCCTTCAATTCTGCCTTCATGGCTTCTTGCCATTTTGGATCAATGGAAGCTTCGTCATAACTGGACGGTTCCTTGTCGTCGGATAAACAACTAATGCAACATCTATGCTCCTGAGATAATCGATCAAAGGAAACATATGATGAGATTGGATATTGAATACCTAGAGAGTTGTGAGTAGCACAGACATAGTCTTTGGTCCAGGTTGGAGGTCGTGTAGCCCATCCAGATCACCTAGGATAATCAACTCCAGTGGTAGGTTGTAATGTCTCTGATGAGGAAGATGGTGTAGTGTCATGAACTTCCTCATTGGCAATGGAATCTTCTAATGTATCTTCCTGAATATTTTCTGAAGAATTCGAATTCGTATTGGAATTTAGCAGAGCTAGAGTTGGAGGAAGAATAAGACTCCTTGGCTGTGTGACTGGTATGTAGGAGGGATCTTGATATAATGCCTCATCAGAGAGAAAATTATGATGGCTGGATACTTTCTCCGGGCTTTCATCTGGAGATGCACTTTCAGAAAATGGAAAAATATTCTCATGGAAAATTACATCACGACTTACTAAGAATTCTCTTGTGGAAATCTCAAGGACCCGATACCCCTTTTGCAGATTAGGATATCCCATAAAGATGCATTGCCGTGCACGTGGACTCAATTTATCTCGAGGTCCCATTGTTGCGACATAACAGAGACATCCGAAAATCCTGAGGTGACTCAATTCAGGCTTCTTCCCGGACAGCAGCTCAAATGGCGTTCGCCCATTGAGGATTCGAGTGGGCATTCGATTAATAAGATAAGCTGATGTGGTGATACAGTCTTCCCAATAATTTTTCGGAATTGATGCTTGAAATTTTAAGGCACGAGCAACTTCTAATAGATGGCAATGCTTGTGTTCAACCACTCCATTTTGTTGTGGTGAATAAACACATGAACTTTCGTGTTGAATACCATGAGATTTGAATAACACGGAGCATTCATGACTGAAAAATTCTCTCCCGTTATCAATACGGATCCGCTGAATAGATTTCCTGAATTGATTCTTGGATAGCAGAATGAAATTTTTCAAGTGAGAGTAGACCTGATTCTTAGGCTGCATCAAGAAAATCCATGTCGTCCACAATCGTAAGAAAATAACGAGAACCATCATGATTTACTGTATGATAAGGTCCCCAAATATCCACATGAAATAATGCAAAAATTTCACTAGTCCGGGAGGTACTAGAAGGAAATGGTGTACGTGATTGCTTTGCAAGGGGACATATAGGACACTTAGGACATGGAAAGGAGGCACTGTGACCCAATCTCATATGCATAGTAAAATTTCTATCATTGGTAGTTAAATTACACAATGATTTTTTATTCAATGAATTGCAAGAAAAATTGAAATTACTTGGAAAACTTGTCCAGAAAAAGAGTCCTTCAGAAAGATTACCCAAGCCCATCAGTTTGCCAGTCGAAAGGGCCTGAAACAAATAGGTGTTAGCATCGAAGATTACCCGGCAGGAATTTTCTTTGCAGGCTTGAGACATAGATAAGAGGTTGAATTAGAATTCTGGGACATATAGCACAATCTGAAGAACAATTTGAGGACTGAGATTAACTGTTCCTGTCACTTTGACATGAGTAATATTTCCGTTGGGTAATTGTATGGAGATAGGAAAATTCAAGCTTTCATTTATATTTGAAAAAAAAATCCATTGTCACATATAATATGGTCATTTGCCCCAGAGTCTATAATCCATGCTTTTCTGGAAATAGAATTAATTAGGCAATGTGAAATATCTGAGAAATTTCCCCCTTTGTTGGAAGTATCCAACTTCTATAATGCTTGCATGAGTTGTTGATACTGACAATATGAAATAGGCTACTCGATTTTTGGACTAGTTAGTCCAGTGACCTGATAAGCTGTCGGAATTTTTTTCTCCTTTTCTCTCGGTTTTCTGTGTAATTTCCAATAACTGTCAATAGTATGGTTAGTACCCTTGCAATATTCGCAAAATTTTTTACCCTTTCCCTTAAACTTTTTTGCGAAATTCCTTGATGACGTGGCGAAGATCTGGCTGTTCGCTCCTTTAAACGCGATCTCCTGTCCACCGTCCAATCCAGATATGATCTTGGCCCCTTGAGAATCGTCCGATCCTCGCATGTAATCTGGGCCGTTCGATCCTCGCGTGTAATTTGGGCTGTTCGTCCCGTCTCTTTTAAGGCTGTGTGAGTCTCCGTCGCCGAACCCTAAGGGACTCTTCCTTTCCCTTTCGCGAGCTAGGGTTAGGGTTGTCCTGATGGCTGCCTCTCTTCGTTCACCGTGGGCGGCGAGAGTGATGCTCTCGCTATTCCTCGTGTGCTCAGTCGTTGCGAGTCACTGACTCTCTTCCTACGTCGCCAATTGGAAGATACGCCCGATCGGTGGCATGGGATCCATAGCAAGGATTTGTGACCGAAACGTGAGGTATGATTCGTTTAGAATCGGTAGGAATCACGTGGCTTTTTCTCTTTCGTTAATCCTTTTATACTGCTTAAGGGTAGATTCCGGCCCTTCGAGCTTTTCTTATGCTACCTTGAGTTGATTCCAGAGTGTTGATAACCTGTTGAAGCAGGCCGTGACCATCATGTTTCCTTGTTTAAGCTCGCTGATTTCCTACATGAGATTGAAAATTTTGACTTGATCCAGTCTACCATACATTTCTCTTACGTTTTCCCACATAGTTTTGGCATCCTCTGTGGGTGGAAGCCCAGCTGCGACTTCTGAGGATATGCAATTCCTGATCCATATTCGGACGAGTTGATTGCACTTCCGCCAGTGTCGGGCTAGGTGTTCATCGGAGGGGATCGCAACGGTTCCGACGAGGAATCTGTCTTTGTCCTTTGTCACCAGTGCCCGTCGGAGCTCCTGTGACCACTTTGAATAACTCTCTGGTCCGGTCAATTGTTGGCTTATCAGTCGAAGCTTCGGTCCGTTGGCGGTGGAGACATACAGAGGATCGCCTAGTTCTGGTCGTCCAATGAACGTCACCGCTAGAACGGGCAGAAATCCAGGCGTGAAATTCGGGTAGGGATTCGTCCCTTGACCCGATTCGCCCGACCCGCCTATATGCTCCATTCCGATGGTTGAGCTTGCCCCATTTGTGGCTAGCGGGCCCCCATCGTAACTCTGGTGGCCCATGAAAGCAAGCGATGAGGAACTTGGGCTTGGCCCAAAATATAGTGGATATGGGATCCACTGGTATGGTTGGCCCGTCGTGTTAATATGCATAACAGAGACCCTCACTCACTCTCCTCACCAACGTTCATCATGAAGAGAGCAATACGAAGAACATGCCAAAATAAAAGTTTAATAAAGTACTCGGCAAACCCACCATGTGTCGAGTTTAGGCTTAATATACATTACTCAATCAATTTCACACAAACCGTAGCCAAATTAACCATAACCATTTTAAATCGACTCTCAAAGGCATTTTGTCAAACATGTGGTGGGCGAGAGATGAAAAGGAAACCACGGACAAGAATAGGGCTCAGAACTAGATCAAAGTTAGACACGAGTCGACAAGGAATGCTCAACATCAGCGAAGGACAGAGAACCCAACACGCACACCCCGGCTCAGTATGTCGTGCAAAACATGAGAAAAAGCGCAAAAGCAGGGGGCACATAAAAAGAAGGTCGGTCGAGGGCCCCCGCCCGGCTCGCCCGGGGGGTGCGTGAACGGTGGGCAAGCTCGATAGATCGGACTACATCCGGTCGGCCCGCACGCCTCCGACCCGGGATCCTCGGGGAATCAACACAACTCGAAACAATAAAAAAAGAAACGCATGGCGACCATTACCATAGGGAAAAGCGCGCGTCGGCGAGGGTTGATGGCCAAGGTCTAGGCGCGGTGGCTACCGGAGGAGGCCCTTCACTCGTGGCCTCACTCCTCGCTCTCTCTCGGTTGCTCTCCCTTTCTCGCTCGGTCTCTCTCTCTCTCTCTCTCTCTCTCCTCTCCTCTCTCCCTCTATTCAAAGATCCCCCTGCACTGAATCCTCCTCTCCCCTTTTAAGCCTGGCCGGTAGGCGCGCATGGCCCCTGCCACAGCCAGTTGTCTTGCTAGCCTGGCCCCCGACCGCCGGCCTTGGTCGTTCTGTACCTCCTCTCTCTCCCTTTGTGACTGCGTGCGATGCGTGTGGGAGGAGGAGAAGGGAAGAAGTCCGCGGGCTAGGCCAAGGACAAAGGGTAAAGAGGAAGAACGGAAAAGAAAGAAGGCCGGGCCGGCCTGCTCCCGGCTCGATCTTGCTTTTTTTTCTTAAATAATTTTATTTTAATTTTAATACTAGTAATGCAAATGCTCCTTATGTCTATATGTCATGCAATTTAATGAACACGTGATGCATTTTAATGAAAATTATTTATTTTACTTTTTATTTTCTTTTTTTAGAGATTAATTTATAATTTTTTATGTGATTAAGTTCTAAATAAAAAAAAGGGTAAAATTTATGTATCAACACGTATAATAATAACTTTTGGCTCATGCAATTAGCATTTGTTGCATTCATATTCATAAGTCCAATCTTAGGAGCAGAAGGAAAAGAAGAACATGATCTTCCCATGCAGAAGCGAAGTAAAACAAATTAAAAACGAAAAGGATATGGTTATAAATGCATTATCCTTAGGAAACTCTTCAACAGTAGCAATTCTAGAAAGATCTAGTAACTGGCACTAATTTATGTGGCGCGATTTCATTCATTGTCCATAAATGAGACATAAATATTGTTCCAATAAATTCAAATAGAGATAGCGCGCAATGTGAATAAGGTATTTTGTCAATAGAGAAATTTGCTATACAAATACAAGCAAATAATAAAGGGCAACACTTATTAAAGGATAGAAAGCAATAGGTACAATCTCAAACAATCATTGTCTTCATGAAGGAATAGCTGACTACACATTCGAATTCCAGAGATTCACGTAGCATGGCAAATAAACCATGGAAGTTCATCTGCGCTCGAAAGAAAAGGAAAAAAACATAAGAAAACAATGAACTTGACGTAATTATAACATAATGATGTCATGCAAATTTGTCATTGTTGAATATTCTATTTACCCATATAATTTTCAATAGTTATGAAAATCAACTTATATATGGATGTAAGATTCCTTCGGTAAAAGCTTATGTAGAAATTTTGTTTCGTATAAAAATATGTGGAAATTTTGGCTCTTAAAAGTTTTTCTCAAATTTATTTAAATAATAGAATCACAACTCTGAAGAGATATACATGCAAAATAACACATGGAACCGTACTTTATATATGTTGTGCACAATGTTTGATGGTTCACATTATTTTTTAACAAAGTGCTGATGATCATCAAAAGAAAAAGTATACTTTCAAAACGTTACGTTAGATTCCAATTTTCAAGTTAAAATAGAAAACGATATTTCATCATAGGGAATCAAATCTCAATTTCAATATGCCACAGGAAATTTGGAAATTGAGATTTGTCAAAAGTTGTCCAAACATATAGCTAAGCTGTCAATATTATGAATGTGCAAAATGCATTAATCTCTAATCCTAACTTTTGTCAAGTGAGGAAGTCAGGAAAAGAAATATATAAGAAGGGAGTCTCAATCTACATGGCTATATTACATCTAAGAACGAGGAAGAAATGAGGAGTGAGGCAGATTGAAGTGTACCTACCACTCAGTCCTTTGTACCCATTCAAGATCAAGTCGGACTCGAGGAACGTGAGCAATTTTGGACCAGTCCTCGCCAATTGTTTGTTGACATCTCCTGCTCAATTCACCACAATGTTCGATGTGCAATTCTTTGAGGGCAGCGAGGGATCGGATTTCTTGCGGCATAGAAGATAAGTTGGGACATCGGATCAAGAGAATTTCCTTGAGACGTGTATGATTGGGCAGCCATTCGGGTATTGCTGTGAAGCTCGGGCAATCAAAGACGCAAAATGATTCCAAAGTGCAGGCACATTCATTGAGACACTGAAGCAGCTCCATAACTTGCTCGAAATTATTTATTGACAGAAGACGAAGACGCGAAGGAAAGCTGGACTTTTTCTCTGGGATCAACATGAGCGAGGAACCGTCAATACGCAAACACTCTAGGGAGGTTAATTCCTCGAAAGGCACCGATATTGGTCTCCCACAATCTACAATTTCCAATTCTTGAAGGCGAGTTAGTCGGCAAGTACCTTTGAACAAAACTTGGAGATTTTTGCATGCGTAGAGTCCCAACAATTGCAAGTTTTCCAGATATTGTATTTCGCTTTCTTGCAGACTCTTTTGCTTTATCGTTATGTATAGAAATCTAAGACTGACAAGCCTTTTCATGTTTTTGGGCAACTTGCCTAGCTTCGTGCAACCACTGATGTTTAACTCTAGCAAGCTCTGCAGTTTACATATGGCATGTGGTAGCATCTTCAATTGCTTGTTCTCAACGAGAATTAAAGATCTCAATTGCTTCAAGTTGCATATGGAACTTGGCAGCTCTTCAAAGCTACCATACGACAAATCGAGAAACCGTAAGTGGCTACACTTGGAGATGCATGTTCTAGCAAAGTTTCTAGTAATGACTCCATCATCAACTTTGTATTGAAACATAATTGCACGCAACCTTTTTGCAGTTTTCTTTCTCAGAAAAGGTGGGACTCCATCGTAATTTGAAATTTCGTCTAATGAAGCAGTAGGGATGGAAACATATCGAACTCTTTCTGAAATCTCCGTAGTATCTAAATCAACAATAGAGCAATAATTTTGTGCCACACTCATTGCAAGAGAATGGACTAGATCGTGCACTTCAAATGATAATAATAATTGGGACTCATCAACATCCTGGATCAAAGATCTCCTCCACAAGTCTTTGACGTACTCAATACCAGTGTCTTCCACTGCCAATTTTTCCCTTGCAGAACTAATGAGTCCAAAAGCCATCCATCGCCTTACTAAATCTGTGTCCAAAATCTCTGCTCCTCTGGGGAAAAGTGATAAGATAGGAAAACATTGTTTTAAGTGAGATGGTAAATCATCATAGCTAAGCTTAAGTACCGGTAGAATGTCCTTTGCTACTTCCACTAACTCCCATGTTTTGCTATCTCTTATATATGCCCAATATGTTTCCTCGTCCTTTGCATGAAGTAGACTCCCCAAAATTATTAAAAGGAGAGGCACTCCTAGTGATTTTTTAACAATTTCATTTCCAATCTCAAGGAGTTTAGGACGAGGCTCCTTTTCCTTCTCGTCAAATGCCCATTTTTTGAATAAGGTCATAGAGTTTTCATCAGAAAGACCTTTTAGATTATGTGCTAGATGAGTACCCATTATAGAAGCAACTTCTAAACTACGTGTTGTCACAATTATCTTGCTTTCACTAGCTCCTACGCTTAACAAATCTCTCAATTCTTTCCATCTACGGTGGTCCTTGCTCCATACATCATCCAAGACAAGTAAATATTTCTTGTCTTTAATGGTGTCTTGCAAACGGGTTTGCAATTGTTGAATATCAAAGTTACTCAAACTCTGACCAGTTGCATCTTTGATAATTCCTTCAATAATTTTCTTTAAATCAAAGTCCTTTGGCGCGCACACCCATAGTCGCAACTGAAATTGCTCTCTCACACTATCGTCGTTGTAAACTAATTTAGCTAGGGTCGTCTTGCCCAGACCTCTTATTCCTACAATGGGAATCACCGAGAGGTTTTTGTTATCTATCGGCTGCATCAACATCTCAAGTATCTTTTCTTTCTCAGCATCTCTTCCAATGACATCGGACTTGTTTACAAATGAGTAAGTCATCTCTCGTGAGTGCATATTGTTGGAAATCATGGCTTCGAAATGGGTAGAACAATGAAGTCGGATCTTTAGAATACTCAAGTCGGACTTTGAGGCGTGATATCACTTTCTTTAAGGATTTATTTGCCCCACAAAGTTGCTAATGGTCACCGGCAAATTTCCTCCAGGATACAACAAAGTCTCAAAATGAGAATACTAGATAGCAATTCTAGTATTTCTCCAGGGTCTCTCTAGGAAACAATTGGAAACAATGGCTGTATTTTCTCTCCAAAGAAAAACGAAGAGATGGAAGAAGATGATCACTTATTCTTCTTCTCTCTGACAAGTATATATAAAATAGTCTTAAAATACGAAGACAACTCTTCGTGAAAGGTTGCGAAATGAACAAACACATTTTTTCGAAAATTGCTCAAATGAACAAAGGTGTCTATTCGTAAGAAGTTAAAACCGAACAATTGCAACCCTTCGGGAAAGGTTGCAAACCGAACGGATATCTTTATTCAAAGGTTGTCTTAAAAAGACACAAACTAAATTCGGAATAAAAAATAATAATTAATAAATAATCGTAACTTTTCGTGAACAGTTGCACTGTTTCAACACGACGCCGAATTTTCAATAAATAAAAATAATGATCGTTGGTTAGTGCCAAATCTCGTCCACGTGCGCACTCACATCTTTTCGATGTGGGACAAGGCACCTCTTCATTTGTTTTATAAACAAATTACCAACAATCCCCCACTTTTGTTTATAAAACGAAAACAAGAAATAAAACGTTAGAAATATATAGCCAAAATTTCCGTGAGATTAATATACATACATAAAGGTCTCTTTCGAGTTAAACCTTTACTTAGTGCAAGTATCTCAAAGCTCTATCAAAGTGACAAGTAGCTCGGCTTTAAACTTGTACTTTTATATAATAGAACCGGACATACCGCACATACACTAACCTCTTGTCTCAGCGAGAAGTTCTATATTACTCCGCACTATTATGGCCTTGTGCTTGATCCTGTTTCATGAGCTCTCTAGAAAGCAACCCTAACTTTCGTAAGAAGCGGCACCACTTCTAAGCTCATATAGGTGAAGTATCTACCATGTGTTTCTGTTACTATCAACACATTACAAGTTTGTACTATACTTCATTAAGAATTCAATTCAACCTACTAAACGTAACAGACGATACTGACTTCTCATATCAGGGCTACGTCAGTATCAAACAATCACATTCAATAACTTGTTCTTACCCATTAAACCTTGTAACTAGTGATGTTCTAGAAAAAGGTCGGGTTACCATTATTGGTGATTTTAATTAAAGGGTTTCAGCCCCATTTCTTATGAGATCATTATTACCATGTGTCTTGGTAAAGCCTTTGTCAAGGGATTGGCAAGATTATTACTTGACCTCACGTAGACAATTGTTATGGTACCATCTTTATCAATTGTCTCACATATTCATGTCTTAGACTAATATGTCTAGACTTACCATTATAGGTGCTATTATAGGCTCTTGCCAAAGTAGCCTGACTATCACTATGGATAGAAATAGGAGGCATAGGATTAGGCCATAATTTGATATCCAACAACAAATTCCTAATCCATTCAACCTCTTTTCCAATTCTGCTAAAGCAACGATTCAAATTTCATAGTTGAGTTAATTATGCACATTTGTTTCTTGCTCGCCCAAGAAACAACACATTCATGTAATATGAAAATTCATCCAGAAGTTTCATCTCTCATACTTGTAATCCAACTGGTATCGGTGTATCTTTGTAATACAACCGAATAATTATTATAGAACAATCACAAATTTTAAGTTCTCTTAAAATAACCAAAAAATTATAATAATAGCCTTTCAATGTTCTATATTTGGATTACTAGTATATCTACTCAACTTGCATAAACAAAAAGTAATATCAAGTCTAGTATAATGTATCGCATACATTAAAGACCCATAGCACTCACATTAAAAACTCTCCGCCAGGAATCAGATGGAGTACTCATATATTTGAAAACAAGATGTTGAAATCTATACAACATCTTCTCCATGTAATCACTTTAGCTCAAAGAATTACCCCCACTATTTTTTTTTAATTTTAATACTTAAGATAGTATCTGCTTCTCCTAAATCTTTCATTTTGAAAATGAAAGCTAGATACTTCTTAGTCTCAATGATTCCAGTCATATTAGTTCCAAAGTCCCCTTCGGACATAGCCCCACTTCAATAATATTCCAAGAGGTAATTAATCGAAATAATGCATCATCAAATTTTCATCCTCGATGAAATACATACATCAAAATAGTAAATCAATGCAATTCTACTCTCTTGGCTCATTTATACTATTCCATAGAATCAAATCTATGAGGGGGCAAGGACTACAAATAAAACACATTAGAACCAAATAAGGGACACCTGAAAACTCATTCGGTATCTCTAGATTGCCTCCATAAATGGAGCACTACATATCAGCCCATGCATGTAAGAACATTCTCTAACAATTCAGTAAATGCGAGCGAATCAAGTATCGAGGTATCAAAAGTGCATAAACTAGAATTGAGAGAGGCGAAAAGAAGATACCGGCAATTCTAGGAATGGAATCAACAACATCAAATAATCCGAAACCTTCTAAAAGGTATAATCAGAGCCATACCTCATTTCTTCATCAAATTGCACGCAAGGGCAAAACCATGAATTTAACATTATTATGCTTGAAACCATTAGAAAATATGATTGAATCGAATTTTCATGCCACTGCTTACGTGCTTGCATAAGCCCATAATAACATAAACATTCGTGCACATATTAATCCAGGACATCAAGCAATCAAGCCGATTCCAATTAATCTTGTGCTTGAAAGCATGGCTCAAAAATACTAAAACATGAAACTAATCAAGACCAAAAGTCTAGCTCAATCACACGATACCACAATTTCTATAGGCACCTTCGTTCTAGTTCAAAATTCACACGCTCGTGTCAATCTCGTAATGCATTGCGATTGAACTCACCTTTCTTGGTCAACCGCCTATAACGATCAACGGCTCAAGCAAACACATGTGTACCATTTTTCTTGTTACTAAAGTCTTAAATAGGGGCATATCGCATCTCTTCAATTCTATCATCATCCCACACATGCCAAAAGATGACTAAAGACTAAGAGCAAGTATGAAACCCTCAATGACAAATAGTGTAGCAATTTACGTGCTAAACATGGAGATAAAAATATCGTATACCTTAGCATATAAGCCGATAAGAAAAAAGCAATACCTCAGTACATTCTCAAGTAATCCTCCAAATCATCCATGAATGACCTAACATTTGCCTTCACTTGCATTTTTTATTTTTTATTTTTTATTTTTTTTTCATATCAAAGCTCATCTCTTTTCAAATTCTCTCCCCTGCTGATGACTAAGTCTATTTTTTACCGTACTCACAACCACATCCTTAATCCTCATTTATTGAGGAAGCTTGTCCGCTTGAAGGTAGGTAGAAACCTGAAAACATATAAAGAGCTTTGACCGCGCACAATAAGTGCAGCAATCCCAACGAGATCATGCTCCCCTGCTCGACTTACATAGGACCGAACCGAAGTGTAGGACCTCGATCTTCTGTCATACCATGATTGCAGAGAAATAACACCTCTTCTCAAAAGCCTTTTGGTCAATCTCCTATCATTCGAGACCCTCTTTGTAACATTCCACCGTGTCGAGTACTTCCATGTCCTCGTTCATCGAGACCGTCCGTTAATACATGCCGCAGAAACGCTTCTCTCGAGAGGAGTTCATGATTTTCGTGACGTGGAGGCGGGCTAACTCCTTGGCGCCTGCGAAGGCGAGATAGGAGTGGGGGAATTTGTCCATGATGAGCCTGGCCAGGGATATCGGGTTCTTCACCATCGTCACACCAGAAAACGTGCCGCATCTCCTCCCCACCCCGTCCATTATGCTCGCCTCCATCTCCACCGTGCCCTTCTCCGTCGGGGCCGACCCCCGCCCCGAGTTGAACACTGGATCGGTGATTCTCGTGCAAACCAGCGACCATGTCGCGCACTCTGCACAACAATCGAGACTCTTCGACAAAAACCAAGCACCGCACCAATCTTGACAAGGACCGCAACAATCGACAAGATCAAAACATAATCAACCTGAAAAGTAGGACTGAAAAAACCATTTAAGGCAAAGCCTCGTAAGAACCCTAATAACGAGAGGGCGAGAACCCGGTTCAACCGAGGCAGGCACGCTGGCGAAAAGACACGACCCGCCGGGTCAGAGGTTCATGCACCAGTTAAAGCACGTGAATGGCTAAACGTAGAAAGAGCCACGCCATTGACGTCCTTTCGTCCTCGTGACTGGCGTTGGGTCCCAACCGCCATCCATGCCAATACGTTTCATTCACCATCCGTTCGAGAAAAGATGGTTTTGTTTTCGAATTCTCACGACTAAATATTTCAACTGGTGAGATCGTTCATCGATTCCACCATCATCCACGAACCAGCACGAGGATCGAAAAGCTCTACTGTCGCCACCATTTTAGATCCATCGTAGCCTCCTACAGCATATAACTTTTGGTTCAAGACGACCAAAGAATGACCCCCTCTTTTCGTGCTCATGTCCTTTATCGGTCTCCATGTGCGTTCTCGAGGATCAAATCTTTCTGCTGACTCCAAGTAGTCTTCTCCAACGTTCTGTACTTGTTGTCGAACATCACGCCCTCATGGAGCAGATCAACATGCAAGAAGTCATGGCATGTGATCACTCGATATATTTGCCAAAGAGTTTGAAGTCTCCTCCGTATGCACATCTTCTTTTTGTATCAACTAATATCCATCAGGATTATCCTTCATTTTGCTTCCTCCAAAACACAATCATCCTTTTTCTAAGAGTTCCATAATATCCTGAATGTTGTCCTCTGCTTGCAAAATATTCTTCACCCCCTCTGGTGATGCTGTATCATCTGTGCATAAGATATATCAATGTGATTGTCACGAGATTTGCCAGAAATAACTGAACTGTCCCGCCACATCAATACGCTCTAAAGTTCCACCAAAGCCCTCTGTCCTGGTTCTCGATTCGAGCAAAATTGCACTAGTGGCAAAGTAGACGAATGTGCCCAACAAAACTTGACTTCCATTAACTCCAACTTCATTGTAAAATAAATCCTTAAAATTGTTGGAAATCATGGCTTCGAAATGGGTAGAACAATGAAGTCGG
This sequence comes from Eucalyptus pauciflora, assembly GCA_007663325.1. NCBI lineage: Eukaryota > Viridiplantae > Streptophyta > Magnoliopsida > Myrtales > Myrtaceae > Eucalyptus > Eucalyptus pauciflora. Next base: position 267,631 of record VMYD01000410.1, on the reverse strand, counting down.
ATCTTTAGAATACTCAAGTCGGACTTTGAGGCGTGATATCACTTTCTTTAAGGATTTATTTGCCCCACAAAGTTGCTAATGGTCACCGGCAAATTTCCTCCAGGATACAACAAAGTCTCAAAATGAGAATACTAGATAGCAATTCTAGTATTTCTCCAGGGTCTCTCTAGGAAACAATTGGAAACAATGGCTGTATTTTCTCTCCAAAGAAAAACGAAGAGATGGAAGAAGATGATCACTTATTCTTCTTCTCTCTGACAAGTATATATAAAATAGTCTTAAAATACGAAGACAACTCTTCGTGAAAGGTTGCGAAATGAACAAACACATTTTTTCGAAAATTGCTCAAATGAACAAAGGTGTCTATTCGTAAGAAGTTAAAACCGAACAATTGCAACCCTTCGGGAAAGGTTGCAAACCGAACGGATATCTTTATTCAAAGGTTGTCTTAAAAAGACACAAACTAAATTCGGAATAAAAAATAATAATTAATAAATAATCGTAACTTTTCGTGAACAGTTGCACTGTTTCAACACGACGCCGAATTTTCAATAAATAAAAATAATGATCGTTGGTTAGTGCCAAATCTCGTCCACGTGCGCACTCACATCTTTTCGATGTGGGACAAGGCACCTCTTCATTTGTTTTATAAACAAATTACCAACACATATGTGCCCCACCATTGTCAACACTCCGCACACTAAGATCGAATCGATCTTTCTCAGTTGCAATACTGGATAATCTCTCCCTTATCTCCTTGACTTTATGACTGAGTTTTGCACGGAGTATTAGTGGATTACAGAGGGAAAAGAAGTGGAGTACCTTCCCTTTGATACCCCCGTAGCGACTTATCACCTGCTTCCTTAAGGCTTCGCACTCGAGTTCATCGAGCACATCCTCCGCATCATAAAATACATGTTGGAGCCCATCTAACCACACTTGCAGACGGTGGTTCTTCGCCTTCTGCTCCTCCGCATCCAACAGAACTGCCTGAATGGCAGTCAACGTCTCTCTAAGCTCTTGAATCTGTTTTTCAAAGTCGAAAATTGCGATGGCTTTTTGGAGCGCCGGTGACGCTATCTTCCCTAGCACACCCTCTGCAATGCTGAAGAGGAGTGATTCAGCCATGCTGAGGGATAAGGACACTGACTCTTGCTTTTGGTTTGAGAAGAAAACGAACACACGATTTCTTCCTTTTGTAAGGTAGTTGCTATGATGAGAACATACTTATAATAGGATGAAAGAGAGGTACTTTTCTTACGAGTGGCCTGCAGGTAAACACGAAAATGCTTTCTTCCTTCTTTTATCTTACTTTCCTGGAAGCAACAAAGAATCGACATTACTTCAAAGATCCAGCAGGTTCTTGTTTATTCTTTACTTGTGTAAGTAATTTGCTTAAATCATGTTCTTCCTTAAAACAAATGGACCCTCAATATATATATATTCTACCCTTTTTATATGGTTCACTCGGCAAATTCATTTTTAGAGATGATTCAGAATAATAAGAAGGATGTGAAAAGAATTACTGATTAAACCGGAAGAAAAGGTCAAGTTGGCATCCGAAGAGATCAATAAAAAGAAGGATGGAACAACAGAGAAGGATCAAAGGCTAATTCTGCCTCAGCCATTTGAACCAAAAGGCTCTCTCAGTTTCTATAATTTAATTTAATACAAGCTATTGGGAGCTCCAAGGCACGTAACTTTTCTTCCATGCCAATTAAAACAAGCAAAGAATCACCAGACTTTGTCCGGACCATGGAATAATCTCTTTCGTGATGTTTTGGTTCATCATTTTTAAAATTATTAATTAATAGAATGCAATATAGCTTTGATGCCAAGTAAAATACTGATACTCCAATTTCGCCCTGTTTCACGGAGATATTTCAAATTTTCCTACAATTTTTTTTTCTTTTTTGGTAATATTTGATCGTCTATCCAAAACTTAGCATTAATCTCTTTCCAATGTCGTCTATATATAAATATGTGTATCTTGTTAAAGAAATGATTGCTAATCTTTTCAGCATCGACGTATCGAACTGCTCTCTTATCTCTGATCGACGTCTTGCTCATTCTCTAATTTTTTGTCTATCTATTTTAAGAGATGATGACTTAGAACATATCTAAAGTGGAAGAAAAGAGAAATATTGTGCCAAAAGAAAAACCAAAGATGGTGACTTAGACTCATATGTAATGGTAATTTGATTTTTCATTGGATTGAGGGATCGAGAGCCCTCAAGTCGGAGACCCACCTTCTTGAGTCACATTACAATTGTCGTATGCCAAGGGTATACCATCGTAAAAAGTCATTCCATCAAGTTACATTGTAGAGCAAACTAATTGGGTTGGTATACGTTAAATTTCTCTCTCTTTTTTATCCCCGTAGTGAGTGATAAAGACATCCAAACTTTTGATTCAATTAAGGTCCACCAATCACAAATGTAGGCAAATAGTCTCTTCCACATACGTCATGTGAGACTTCGGGCACAGAGTGGAAAGTGTGACTCTCATAGTTAATTTAGACATGCTCCATGTCAAACACAAAGTGGATTTATATCTAACGTTTGCAAGTGTCTGGAAGGTATGTCTATACCTATATGCACATAGAATAATCCAAGTAATAAGCAAGTATTTGCAATCATGTGGCTCAAAGACGTATTAGGTCTATTAAAGATTTTTGTTTTCTTGATTTATCAAGGATGAAGTTTAACATAAACGTTGTGTATTTTTGGCAAATTGAAATTTATTTTAAGGTATTATGGATGACCACCAAAATAGTTTTGTATTAATCACTTGAACGAGTGTATCTTATAATATTAACCAGTGCAACATTAAATCGGTATACACAAGGATAAGCTACACAGGACATTTTACACTTTTTGAGGAGCATCGTTTCTAAGCACTAGGAGAAAAAAAAAAGCAGTCGATCTTACTTTGAGATCCACCTCTTTTTTTTTTTTTGGTTGATCTTATGAGACCTAACTTTGAACAATATCCAAGACATGATCACGTTATCGTGCATACCATTAAAAAAAAAAATTCACATTATTTCACAACAATGCATTCAAATAATATAGTTCACATTCTTATATGGTTAAAACAACCCATAAATAAAAATAACTTGTGCCCCCATGGCATAGATCTTCGACTAGGCCACTTCCAAATTTGCACGTAAGGGGAAAGGACGATGCCAAACTAGCATCTTGTTCCTTGAAGTACGAATGTGTAAAAAAAGGGGAAATTTCGTAATCCATTTACTTATGCTCACTAGATGCCCTTAGCGGCTCTCGTTGGCTTCTAGCGAGGGTGTCACGGCTGGCTAAGAGTCCCCTTGCTAGATCTGGTGAGGACCGACCTCGGTTGTGGCCAATGAGGCATCTCGGCCCTCCTCCTCATCAGCCATTGTTGAGGCTAGTGATCGGCAGAGGAAAATAAGGAAAAAAGATAAAAGAGAAAGGAAAGAAAAAAAGAAAAAGAAAAAACAAATTCAGAAGATGTAAAAAAAAATTAAAATTCATCTACATTAGCACCGGCCGTGCTACATAGGACGATCGACGCTGATTGGAATGTCATGAGACTTGATCAGTTAGTCATAAACAAACTCTTTGTACTCAACAAGTAACGAGGCTTGATTGGTTAGTCAAAAGCTTGGTGTAAGTTTACGAACTTGAGGGAGGGGGCTAAACTGATAGCTGTGTTTAAGGGTTACCGACAACAGGTAAAGAATCATCGCCAAGCATCAGGGTCGAATTACGAAGTCCATAGATGATCAACTACCGTAAATTCTACTATGTGTTGGATCGGAGAAAAGGGGAGAGAAATAAAGAACGGTGAGGGGTTGGAAGGTGGTCCGCCCCTCCAATTCACAAAGGCCAGCTAGCCGTCGCTACTACTCGAGCAAGGGCTACTGCCCTTGCCACGGGCCCGGTGGCGGCCCTCAATCAGACCATCACCACCAATCTAGGCAAGGGTTATCAGGTCCTCATTACCATCCCCAGATTACGCGACAGCACGCGCGGATGGCTTGATCATAAGCGGCAGCAGCCGGCCATCGCTAGAAGTAACGAGCCCTATCGCCTCGGAAAACCATCAACGAGGGGCATGCAAATAATTGGCAGTAGATGGCAGACAAGACAATGGTATCTCATTGGATTCATGCCGGCTTGGTTGGATCTTGTTTTCCTGGAATGGATTCGTCCCCTTTATTTGTTTCATATTAATGGGATTGGATTCATCCATTTGCTTTGCACGCATTGTATATTTTTGAAAGGACACTAATCATATGCGGCACGATGGCGTCGACGTCATTTGCCTCATGATGTGGCAATTTCACCTAATGGCGGGCAGTGAAGTTTTCAATTTTTAACACCCAAAATAGAAATATTTATATATATATATGTGTGTGTGTGTGTGTATTAGAAGTAGGACATGATATTGCACGACAGAACTTAACCAAGAAATATTGCACCAAAAGGGCTATGTGGGGTACTAATCCTTTCACATTCGCAACTGAACTCCCCGGCCTAGATACTTAATTTTAATAGACCAATTAACCTCTAGGTGATTGATCAAATTCCCCAAACAACTAGAACTTTAAATTCTCAATCGATCTAAGAAATGATAGTGACAATCCTAGAACGATTTAAGGTTTGAATGGTAATAAAGCACCGCGACCTAGGGAAGGGGAAGGCTCTAAAACAAGGGATGGATTCTTGACATTAGCGCTTCTTTTCAGTTTCGATATTGAAAACTCAAGGAGAAATTGCGGTTAACCCAAAGCGCTTGGAGTCTTCCTAAAGTCCAGAGGCATCGTCACATCCAAAGAAGTTGAACACCATTTACATAGACATCAAAAGTAACTCATGAAGTTCAAAGAGATTTGGCTGAGCACTAAATTGTGCGAAAACGTTGAAGAACATTTTTTGATATTACAAAATGTTCTAATAGTGAATATTGTTAGAGATATTATTAGACATTAGGGTTATTATTTGATATTTCGCTATTTTATAAGGTAATTAACTTCCTTTATTAGCATATTGTTTGAGTATAAATACCATTCTCTGATAAAGTATAAAGTCAAGAAGTCAACTGAGTAAAAATTATAACTTTTATTGATTCTCTTTCCCTCTCTCATGAAGATTCTTAAATATTGAGCACCTCTAATATAACTATGTAACAGACGATGGAATGCTGGCCACCTATGTAGCATCGACACGGACATGCTACATACAACACGACACAACATGACATGCCGACACGTCATTTTTAATAAATAGAGATTCTGACACGTTCCGACACGTTATATATTAAATATATTTTTATATATAAATAAATAGCCTATAATTAATTTACACGAAAAATATTAATTTAACATTTGTTAATATCATTCATTATTTTAATCTATTACAATAATACATAAAACTTAGAGGAAAAAAAGTTATTTGAAGAAGAATGCTGAAATGATATTTTTAAATTTATTTATCAATCATATATAACACTTTTTATTACTTCTTTCATAGTAAAAGACTTTTAAAAAAACTAAAACAATTCTAAAAAAAAAACAAAACTGAAATAAGAATTTGACCCGTGCGTGTATATTTATAGCATTGTTTATTACTTCTTTTTTGTATATTTATATTTTGACCCCTCAAGTATTAGAAATTTTTAAAATTGACCCCGTGCATGTCGGAATTGCGTGTCGGAATTTTAGACTCGTGTGTCGGAGTGTGTCGACGAGAGTTAACCACGTGTCGGATTTTTCGACACTCGTTGACTGCGTGTCGGAATGTGTCGGGACGTGTCGGAGCATGTTGGACACGACACGAAGGCTTCCAGAGAGTGTCGGTGGTACATAGCTAGCCACAAGGCCAGAGGTGGGTCCTCCCATGGTTATACAGTCATTTCTCAAAATATTATAGAGAACAATGGCAAGGTTTCCAAATCGACATTCGAATGGTGTTTCAATTGAGCCTCCTGACAAGACCTTTGATCCAATTCGAATACATAAGTATTTATGCCAAAAAAATAACAAATTCTTTGTAATCAATAAGTAATGGGGCTTGATCGGTTAGTTAATAACTTCGTGTAAGTTTACAAATTTGAGGGATGCGGCTAAATAAAATTGACAGCTGCGTTTAAGGGTTATCGATAACTTTTAAGGAATCATCGACAAGCATCAGCGTCGAGTTACGAAGTCCATAGATGATTCATTGCTTCAAATTCTACTATGTGTCGGATAGGAAAAAAGGGGACAGAAGCGAAAAACGGCCAGAGGATGGAAGGTGCTCCGCCCCTCCAATTTGAGAAGGCCAGCTAGCCATAACTATTACTTGAGCGAGGGCTATCGCCCTTCCCACCAGGCCCAATGGCGGCCCTTTGATCGGACCGCTGCCACCAATCTAGGCAAGGGCTCTTAAGTCCTCATTGACCTCCCCAGCTTGCGCGACGGCTTGATCATGAACGGCAGCGGTCCACCGCCACTAGAAGTAACGAGCCCCATTGCTTCCGAAAACATTTAACGAGAGCATGCAAATAACTGGCAGTAGATAGCAGACAGACACAAATCAAACGAGATTGTGTACTTAATTGCATGAAAAAGTTTAAGAAACCGAAGTTGACACATCGATGAGGTAAGGGGACCAAAAGTTTATTTTCATTATAACATATTAAATAAAAAATACATATGATAGATAAAAAAGAGGGTCGGATTGAACCGTCGTCGAGATGTTCGTGCTTTTCTCAGTCTCGAATCAAAGAAAAGCCTCTCAATATAAACATCACCTTGGCACAAACTTAACTAAAAATAAATTGGGTAATATTGTTCCCAACTAAATAATGAGGCCGGCCAGCTCCAAGGAAGATTTTTATTTCTTCTCCTTCATGCAAACCGGACGTCGAGCGAAGTTAAAATTGTCCCCTTCAAGGCATCCAGAAGTAAAGGATAAGCAGTGAGCATTGGAAGGTGGCCTTGAGTCCTCAGTATTTTCACCTCGGAGGAACCATTCCCAATCTTGCTCTTCATGTAATACGAGACCGACACGGGCACGACGACGTCCTCTTGGGATTGAATGATGGAGCACGGAACAAGCACTTTCGGCAGAGCCCATCTCACATCGCTCAGGAACACGGTCTTAGCTACGCTCACCGCGATTTCGGGCTCTAGTTTTCCCAAGCTGCGCTCGAACTCCATCAGTGCACTCGTGTTGTTCAGGGCCATTGCTTTCGGAGCGAAATCATGGACCCAACCTGAGTAATTCGCGCGCATCGATTGGAGTAGCAAGTTGATCGCTGTTTCATTCAAGCCTCCGACGTATCCTTCGGCGTTGAGGTACCTGTGATTCAAAAATATTTGTTAATAAAATGATTTTAGAAGATCAATCAGCTTTTTTGTAGCGCTTAAGCTAGTTGCCGAGGAACATGTATACGGATAACTCAAGGTGACACGTGTCGTAAATTTAACACAATCTATATCGATTTTTCCCTTCTTCTTTTTTTTTTTTGAAAAAAATAAGTGTGATGCAAAATAGTAAGAGTTTTACTAATATAATAGTTTTTAGTCTACTATTAGAATAAAAATATATTATTAGTTATAAATTCTTGAAGGAGCCCCACAATGATTTCTAATTATTTATTATTTATTATTTTTGTGGCCCAAAACGTAAAAATAATTACATAAGCATTTCTCATATGGTAATTTTTTAACAACATATTATGAATCGTAAATTCATGAAGGAATGGACTCTACAATAATGTCTAATTATTCGTTGCTTGTTTTTTTTTGTGGCAAAAAACTTAAGAATAGTTAAATAAGTAATTCTCAAATGGTAATTCTTTTTAACCCTAACATGACATTTGGGATACAGTGTTTATTTCTGTGCGCATGTGAATCTACAGACAGTATACCTGACTGCTGTATATGCAAGATATGAAGTACAACTCAACATAAATGCATGGAAAAAGGTTGTCAAGAAAGGCAAAAAATGTTCTTCCTTCTTAACTCCATTCATTAAATCAACAACTTACAACATATATTTCTAACAGAGAGAGAGAGAGAGAGAGAGACTACCTTGGAGATCCACTGAACAGCACAAGGTGTTCAAAGAGGTCGGGCCTGCGTATTGCGGCCAAGCACCCGATCATGGCCGACATGGAGTGACCGACATAGATGCTCCTCTTCACCTTCAGCTCGTCAAGAAGGCACACCAAGTCTTCAGCGTAACCCCCCAGGTCCGAGTACTTGCTCGCGGCTGCGCCGAACACGCCCGGGTGGACGAAGGCCAAGTCGTAGACCACCACTTTGAAGAAGTATGCAAAGAACGGCACGACATGGTGCCAAACGGTCTGGTCGGCCCCAAAGCCATGGGACAGGACCAGAGCCTGCGTCCCGTTGCCGGAGACGTGGCCGTTTAAGGCTTGGAAGATCCCGCCGCCGCTGCATAGCGATTCACTCATTCTTTTTTGCTGTCTCTGCCTCTTTGCGAATATGACAGTTGTTTAGTACTGAAAGTTTTCAAGGAACACAAGAATGGGAATGTTATGTGTGGTGAGTATGCCCCTGAGGCTTGGAGTGGGTATATATGGGGCGATTTCATACGTGACTCTTGTTTCTTTCTTTTTCATTTTCTCTTTTTGAAAATGATGTTTCAGCTTCTCCACTTTATTTTGTGTTACATGGCCGGCATATAAGTACACGCTTATTAGTGAGGCTTGATCGAGTGTGGTATAGGCGGACCAAGATCTTCAATCACGTCTCCTAATGTCTCCATGAATCACACCGGTAGATGCATTGAAGGACGAATTCATTCAGAACTAACCTTTTCCACATGAATCGATAATTAGCAAGATCGAGACATTGAAATGAAAGTACTAGCTGAGGTAGGACCTCCATCCTATATTGAGTCTAGGTAAGTCATGAAAACTTCAAAACAGTACACTTATGATAAATTTACCTTTTATTAGTTTTTCGTGAAATTTTACCATCAAATTTCTGAGTTGGATAATACGTAGCAATTTATGAGTATACCGATTTGAGTTTTTACTCCCGTTTATTTTAAGTGTAACGATTTATGATTTTTTGTGATAATAATCTTTTTTTTTTTTGGTAAGTATGGTAGTGATCCAATTTAATAGAAATTAACGAAAGGTAAAGATATCACAAAAGTATCAGTTTTGGATTTTTAATGATAAAAAAATTAATTTAGAGTAAATTTATCACATGTGTATATTAATTTGGAGTTCTTTCATGGTATCGACAATGTTAGATTTAAACATATCTCGATGAGTTCCCCACCAGCCCCTTATTAGACCAAGTCAATCATTATTCAAGAATTTGTGACATTCACGGTCAATCCCATTTATATCTATATAGCTCATTTAGTCTGATTAGTTGCATCTACCACATCATTTATGGACTAGGAAGATTATATTTGTTTCATAACCTTAATTAGCATTAACTTAATAGATTTGATTAAATGAAAAATGTGATAAGTAAAGACAGGTCTCTTAATTCATCCAATAGTAAAATGATTGATGGCAATTAGAACTTGCCAATTGCTAACAACTATTGTTCTTTCTTTGATAAAAAATATTTATAATATAAAATTATTATATTTCAATTATCCTCAGACAACCTTTTTTATCCTTTTTTTCATCACTTATTTTCTCAGTTGTATCGAACCGCCCTAAATTTATGCAAAATTCTCTTATGAGCTCATATGTGTCCAATCAATAGTTAGAGGTGTTAGAAGTGTTAAGCTTTTTGAAGGAAAAAAATCAATGTGTGAAGTCGTGGCCGATTATTATTACATATAATAACCGATTTAAATATCTTTTTTGACGTTGCTTTATAAATATATTTTTATTATACTCGTTCGGTAGAGTACTTCGTCGTCATCGTGTTGGCTACGGCAAATCTCAAAATTGACTTGACGTGTGGTCTTATCGTAATGCACAACGAAAAGACGAGCTACAATTATATAAGGCCAACCTCAAAAAGTTCATGGGACATGAATCTGAAAGGGGTTTGAGGGCTGTGAGGACCAAACTATTTTGTGGCTAGGAATCCTCTGCACTGGCCTGTCTTAAAACTTTAATTTTTTGTTTTGGCGAATACAAGGTACAAAATTAAGAAAAATTAACATCTTAAATCTTTAATACTAATTTGATCACTAAGCAAAATATAAGATAATTTTCTAAGCAGTTGCAAGTAAAACGTAATATTCAAACGCTTCACTATACCAACATTAACAAGTATATCAACCGGCCAATTACCTTTTTGAAAAATATGATGAATTCTGAGCCTAAAATGGGAGCTCAATAACCTTATGATATCCTTAAGTAGTGCTAGACCAGTACCATCCACTACTCTCTCTAGGTTAACAAGTTCGGTAATATTTTTGGAGCCCATCTCAATGATGAGTTTGTGGAAACCTTGTTGCTTTGCAATGATAAGTCCCATCTATAGTGCCCATAGTTTAGCCTATAGAGACGAACATATTCCAAAAAATGAGGTAAAACCCCAAGCCAGTCTCCTCCTTCATTACGGAATAGTCCCCTGACTCCTGCAAGTCCAAAATTACCTTTAGACTCTCCATATGTATTCAATTTAATCTATTCTAGTAGAGGAGGATCCAAGCAACCATAATGGGAGAAGTATGTGATCCACTTATAGACAAGTTGATCATGGGCGAAGGAATGATTTCCTTCATGTGCGAAATAATTACTTGTACTGGATTGGAAGGAAAAACAAAACTTTCTTGAGATAGAGACTTGTTTCGCCATTGCCAAAAAAGCCATATGCTCATACCAAAAGTAGTACTCCAATCAAAGTGGGAGTAAAATCTCCCGACGTTAGCCAAGTTGAATTTCAACCAATGAGAAACATTCATGGAGAACTCTTCAAGACAATTTGGTGGGACGAGATCAACTCAAATGTTCCTAATGACTGGACAATCTTGCAAAACATGTAACGTTGGATTCACAACATAGACAGTAAGAATTACCTCCTATATTGCGAGACATCTTCAATTCATTGGTTAATAAATGCTTATACGCTGATAGCCAAAGGAAGGTTCTAATACGTCGAGATTTGTCTTAAAACTTACATGCTTGAGGAAGCTGTAATAGGGATCCCACCCATGGATATGACATCCTCCAATTGCTGCAAGATGGAGGACTTGATTGTGATAAGGCGGAGAGATCATAGATGGTGGAATGCATCTAAATTTAAGTTACACGACGATGTGATGTCACCGAATCATTCTTTATTAATTATTTTCATGTTTGACATTTTTAGCATCTAGTATAACGAACAATGGACAATTTATTCTAAAATAGTTTCATGGATTAATGATGTCATCATCGCGTGATAAAACTTTTTGGGTCGAGTTCGCGTGTGGTTCTGTAATTCTTAAAATTGGCACAACCTTTTGGAATTACTGTACTGCCTCGCGGTGATCAATGACCACCGCGAAGGATTGCACAATCCACCGCAGTTGGGTGAGAAAAAATGGAAAATGTCAAGCGACCACCGTTGGGTGGCGCAACCGTGTCCAGCAAAGTAGTAAACATCTCTGGTTTTCTTCTTACCTTTTTTTTTTTAATATATAAAAACTATTGTGTACTATGTTCTGTTATCCAAGCTAAGCCCACCCTCAAAGCCAGGAAATTTGGGTTTCAATCTAGACACAACCGGATTTATCCCATCCAATGTGCATCACCAAGCGCTAGATAGGGCAACTTTGATCTTATCCGGCCTCTTATCTAGGCCACCAAGTGCGATTTAAGGTGACGTTTCATCATCTGAATTTGGATTGCGATATAATTAGGATAAGATATGATTAGAAATCTTTCAAATATATTGGGGATTGTAAAAAAAACTTATTACGTGTCTGGTGCAATTTAATATAGGATTGAAAATGTTTGAAATTGTCATTTGCTTACAGAGGTGATGCTCTCCGAATCTAGGGCTAGCAAATCGCCTTGGGATGCGACATCGATTCTCAAGACTTGAAGATGGAGTCCACCACCTCCACCAAGAACACCTCCTTCTTAAGAAGCTCGTACTATGGGTACACAACACTAACAATGCTTACTACGAATCACAATATTCACCGCAACACAAACAGCAAATTCCATTAACATCGCATCCCTTACTGTTAGGTAAGAACGATTCCCAGAAAAGGTTTTCGACACTAAATCGATCCCCCTAAAAAGACGAAGCGGAAGCGAGCCCAGAAACAAAACAATCATGAATCACCAATCAAAAGCACGCCACAGAATCGAGCGTACCTTGTATCCACAGACTAAACACCGATGTTGTGATTCGAGGAGGAAACCGGATACTGTTCTTCAAAAGGGGAATTCTTAATTTTCGCTTAGGGAGGGAAGCGATGTGCAAGCGACGTTATTCTTCAAGGAATATTATTACGTTGGTTTTTTTAGGAGAGTGAGAGTAGAAAAGGAAACAACGTACGTAACCCCAAAAAATTACGTTCCTTTTCCTTTTATATTTTCCCTCGAAGCGTCTCCTTCAAACGACGCGACTCCTCAAACGTAACACATCTTCCAAAAGATACAACCTTTCACTTTGCACCTTTTCCTCCATGGGCCCTCAACACACGGGCTGGGCCCTAATGGGCTAACTCAAGCCCAATAAAACCATCACTTACCAATTACTCAATCAAGCAATTCCAGAGCAAATGGCAACGAGCCAAGAGACGACATGCGAACTGAAGCGATGAAATTGTGAAATTTCCCTTATAAATGATTGAGTCAAAGAGAAGCTTATGATTTGAGAATCAAGAATGAGAACCTTCATGCCAGATATATCCTGCAGCATCTTAAAGACGTAATCTCAAACGGTCGAGATTAGCACTAGTCACTATTCTTGCTGGAGCTCCTCCTCCTTCGAAATCTTTCGGTTGTTAGCTCAAATTCTCAAATTTTAGTTGAGGATAGGATCACACGTCAAAGCATCACAACAAAATCAAGTGATCACCGTCCAGGACCAACATACCAATGCCCAAAACTTCATGCATTTTGATTTTTTTTCTTCATCTTCTACTTTTTCAAAGACGAGTTTTCAGCCTGGTTTGGTTAGATGGTCATCGGAGGATGATCGGCTGAACGGTGTTGATCAGAGATGACGACATGATGGTTAGGAGTAAGGATGATTGGTTGTCATCGCAATGGTCCGACGAAGCTGGACTCCATCACTCTTTCTTTTATTTTATTTTTAAAATTATCCATTCAGGTTTATCCCATCCCATAACACGGATTTCTTATTTGGCATTTTATCTTGGTATATTCAGGTAAATCTGAGTTTATCCAATTCAGAAGAGGTTATCAAACTAGATAGAATATTTTGTTGTACTATCTAAACATAAATCCGGACTACCAAACACAGTTTAAAGGGTTAAGGAAGCTATTCAGAGTCGAATTGCACAATTGCATATAGAAACTACTTAGATCTCTCTATTCGTGCTCCTGAATTTTGAGACTTGTCAAAGATAAGATTTGGAGGCTTTCAAAAAATTTCGACACTAAATTGATGGTTCATAAAGTCTTCTTAAAGTGACTGTTCTTATATTTTTGGCACAAAGCATTCCAATTTGTGCGGTGCACAATTTATCTACGGAACAACTTCGTTAAATGCATTTATTTTTTCACATATTGAGAAATTGGGGGCTAAATTGGTCCCCAAACGCGTAGTATTATTGATCCTTGCAGTTGATCGAAGAGAGTTGGCACATTACAACAAAGCTCCAAGCGTTATTATTTCATCTTAAAATAGAGCAATTTCAGAGAAAAAACAAATGCATAATTTCGAGAGGTGAAGAAAATTTCCTTACTTCCTTTTTTGGTGTGATTTTTTAAACGAAATTACTTGGAGAGAATCTTAGCTCAATTATTTTGCTTTTGAGTCTAACAAAATTAAGAAAAAGAGTGGCAAAACTAGAGCATATATTTGTGCTTCCCTTTTTTGGCTCACGATATCGTTTGTCAAATTAAAAAAGTGTAGAGCCAAAAATCTACTAATAGTCGATGAACAATTGATTTAGTTTCAAATTTTTTTTATAAGCTTCCATCTAATTGACTCCAGCAAGCCACGTCAAATTGACAGATTAAGTCATAAAAGGTACTTTAAGTACAGTGCTTTTTAAAGATCGTAGTACTTAAATGATCTTAAATCCACACCATATAAAAATAATTGTGACACTGAAGCCATAATTATCCTGATTTTTAAAGCACCTGTCACCTGCATCACGTAAATAATATGGTTTTTAGAACTTAAATTGCTTAGCAAGTGTCCCAAAATATTCATTTAATCAATATCCAATACATCCACATGCGGACAGTGCATGGGCCATGGAGAGATCAATATCAATTGGGGACCAACCAACTTGCTGTCCTGAAAGTTAATGATTGTTGACTTGTTAGCTTTTTGAATTAAATGATTCTCTTGTATCCGTCCTTTGTAAGATATTAAAAAGCTGGCCCTATCCGCACCTTAGGATCACTCAGATGTAGAAACACTTACAAGGTAGAGGTGGGTATGGAGCTCGAAAAATATACTACACCAATAAAGGGGACAAGATATGCGGACATTGACACGTTAAAATAATGAACACTACTTATCAGCCCACCGCATTAACGGTTAGGCATAGGTAGCTTGTTAGTTGGAAATAGCCCCTACCTTAACGAGGAACCATTTAACCATACCAAGGATCTAAGGTAGGCCCCTTGGAGAGATCAATATCAACGGGGACCAACAAACTTCTCGTTTCGGAAGTTAATGATTGTTGGGTGTTAGCTTTTTGAATTGAATGATTTTCTGTATCCGTCCTTAGCAAGGTGTTAAACAGGTACATCTGGGGCCTTGTCTAGACCTCGGGATCTCTTAAATGTAAAAACACTTAGAGGATAGAGTCGGGTATGGGGCTTGAAAAATATATTGTCTTAATGAGGAGGGACAATGTGTGCGGATATTGATAGGTTTAAATAATGAACGCAGCTTGCCAGCCCACTGCATTGGCAAATAGGCATAGGTAGCTCCTGTTGGTTAGAAACAACCCTTACCTTGGTGAGGAAGCATGTAAGCACACCTAGGATCCAATGTAGGTGGCTCGGAGAGATCAATATCAATTGGGGACCAACAAACTCAGCGTCCCAAAATTCAATTATTGTTGGGTGTTAGCTTTCTGAATTAAATGATTTTCCCTCATTCAATAATATATAATCCTACATTTAGTTGTGGCTCGCCCCTGAATCTATCTCTTTCTTGTCTTCCATAATGTCATGTAATGGTGACAAGACCATACGGAAATATTTACTTGCTTAAAAACATCAATCCAACGTTAATTAAGGTTACTTCTGATCAGTTTTCAACGTTTTGTAATTGTTTAGTACATGAGGTCAAAATGAATTTTGAGTTTTCAATAAATTTATTAATGCTAAAAGAAACCGGCTCAAAATAATTTGGACTGATCAGAATAACCAAATTAGTAATTTTATGGAACAATTGCATGTGTTACAAATTTAATGTTTTAGATTTTTCATTCTTTAATCAAAACTTTGCGAGGAAAGAGTTCTTTCAAATCTCCTCCAAAGCGTGTCAATCACGGAGTATCCCCATATGATGGGTATCTCCATTGGAATGTGATCCCTTGGTGGCCCATTGACACTTAAAAGATGGTTTGATCATCACATGTTAAGACATCTTACACATGTCATGATGTATCACCACTTATCATCATAATGAGTTCACACTTGTCGCAATTAGGCCACTACTTTTCGATGATCACCCATTGAGCAATTGAAATCAAATTAAAACAATCTGATAATCAAGAGAAAGTCTCGAGACTAGAATTCATACCTAAGTCATTGGTTTCACTATCAATATGAAACATAACTCTCAACATGCGATTATCTTTCCCTGATTACTTCTCACAACCGTACATGACACAGGAATGAAAAAATTTTCTGCCTGAGTTATCAGGTGCAGAGTAGATGAACACAAGAGACACTTTTTATTAGCCCAGTCTAACCATCCAATGGGGAATTCTGAGTAAACATACTGTTAAAATATGTCTCGAGTTTCAGTCCAATGTGAAATTCAGAATATTCCAAATTGGATATGTTGCGGACGTTCGAAATTGAGCAAAGAATATCCGAAGATCAACTTCTCAAAGTTTGAATCTACATTGGAGAATTCGGCCGCTGAAATAGGAAAGTTCAACTTTGACTTGGATTTGGATTTTGTTTAAAATATATAGAGATATGTTTTGGATAAAATCGTTTTAGATAGGAAACATAATCCTATTAGAAGTTGGCATAATAATAACGGTTTTACTTATATATAGACTTGTGGCCGTGGGTGGTAGGTGTTTTGTCGTTAATCATGAAGAGTTGGTCTTGAAGCGCCGTCTAGTTGTCGAGTGCTTGTGAGGGATTTTCTTTGTCGTTCTTACTCGTGAATTACATCCAAGAAGTTTAGTGTTTGTAGTCGATTAAATCTTGAGGTAAAATTTGCGTGTAATTCTTTCGTGAGATTGAGAGATTATTTTCGAGGAATTTTCGAGGCTAAACACTGTGTGAGTTATTGGTTGTAATTGGGGCTTGGGAAACACCGAGAGAGTGTTTGAGTGACTTGAGTGTGTAATCTCATTGTATCGCTTGATCTATAGTGAAATTCGTTGCTGCTCTCCCCGTGGACGTAGGTTTTTACGACTGAACCACGTAAATCTGGTGTTCGATTTATTTTTCTTCTTCCATCTATATTATTGTTCGATCGCTCGCTTAATCGCAACACATACCTTGTTACTGGAATGGAGCCTTTTATACCACCTGTGAAGGGTAACGCCATGAGTTTTGCCGAGGACAAGCGGATCACATAATTCCATCCTTCAACAATATTCCAATAACAACGCCTTCGTGAGTTTTGCTAGATAATGAGGAATTAGTGCGGTCCCGAATGAATACCTTCGCTCTTATAAGCGGGGCATTGCCACCCGCAACACTTTGGGAGCATCTAAAGCTTTTTCTTTACTGGATTTGCTTCTCTCAACACGACTAGAGCCTCTAAAGGAAGCTGTCCTATAGATCTTCGACACAGAGAAGAAAATGACAGCGGCTTACTTTATCCTGAGAACAGGAGACCCGACGTCCTTCCTAACTCGTATGTTCATCCTGGATATCCCAACAGGGAATCTTGGGAGTGTCAAAATCACTATGTGGTGGAAAAAAGTTCACTTCATTCCTGAACAAAAAGAAGGTTGATTTTGGCTACTTCTTTCAATCATATGGAAGTTGCAATCCAAAATAATGAGAGATCCGTAGATGAAAGTACTTTTAGCCTTTCAACAAAAAACTTCACTTGACAGACAAAAGGCAGGAATCAGATAACAATTTCATAAGCTGATTAGTCGAGGAAATGAATCTATGGCAAAGCTATTCATCCCCGGAGGACCATTAAGGGCGGCAAATAGCTTTAAGTGCGATTTCCTTCTACCTAAGAAGCAGCAATAGATAACGTTCTTATAGCTCATGAGTCAAGAAAAAAAAGGCTTTTGATTGCAAGTAGATATTTTTCCATTTCAAAAAAAATGCTGATTATCATTAGCTGCTACCCTGCTCAACAGCAATGACAGCTCTTTTCTTGATGCATTGACTGGAATTAGCTGGGCAACAGTTGCAAGTAAAACCGTGGACGTACAAGCTGTTGGATATATTGTTAATATAATCTAAAAATAATATGTTCACATACAAGTCAAATTAGGTAAAAGTACAGTTATTTGGGTCCATATGGGCCGGAGCCCAATAGCTTACATATATAAACTCTAGGGTTTCCCTACACTGGAGGTAACACCGTTGAGCATTCCAAACTTGACGTCTCTTGGTGTAATACTTCAAGCAACCGCTTCTTCTCTCTCAAACCCATAACCTCCAACAATCTTGAAGTATTATTATCGTGTGTTGGATTTGAGCGAGAAATGTGTCTTCTTGAAGATTTCGTTAAGACGAACTCACGGGTGTATTTTACTTTTGATTTCGACGGTGGTATTGGCCGAGATTTGAGTTTGAAGATTCGGGTGACCGAAATCTTTGATTCAAAAACCCAAAAATTATAGCCAATTTTAGAGGGTGAAACCACTTGGGCTTTGTTCTACTCGTCGATACGAATGTTTTGAGTGGTCACTCGCGTCGATCGGAGGTCGGACGGAGAAGTTACGGCAACCTGAAGTTTCCATCTGAATTTCTAGCGAATTTCGGGATTTTTAGCGAATTTCGGGGGCGGAAATTTCCAGCAAGTTTCAGAGACAATGGCAGTCCATCTTAAGGTTTTTGGGCGGTCCAGATCTGTTTTTAGGGTTTGTTTTGGCAAATTCCATATTTACAGAGCAGTTTGATCAAGGTTAGAGGAGTTATTCGACTTCGTCGCTCCGAGGACTCCAAGGTGCACTCTTTCTAACACTTTGCTCTGATTAAAATGGCAAAGCGTAGTTCCTATGATATTATGAAGCTTCAATCGTTTGATGTTACTGAATTTCATGGCTGGAAATTACATGTTCAATTTGGCTTGAAAGAACATGACATATTCTATACTGTATTGAGCGATTTTGCATCTACCATTGAAGATGTTGATGAATATCGATGGAACAAAGATGATGATTTTTGTAGAGATTATTTGTTGAACTCTCTAAATCCTAATCTGTCTATGACTTATAGTGAGTATAAGACGGCGAAAGAGATATGAGATCACTTGAACGCTCAGTTCCAAAAACAAGAGGGGCTATCTAAAACTCTCCTAGTGGAGAAATTCTTTGATTTTAAATTCACTATGAATTCAAGCATCACCTCTCAGTTAGTTGAATTTGAGAACATGAGGAACAAGTTGAAAGATGATAACTCTGATATGTCCGATAATCTCTTTGTCGATCTTGTGTTAAGCAAACTGCCAACTGAATGGAGTTCTTTCAAGACTGAAATGCACAGACTGAAGGTACAGATGTGACTTGATGAATTAAAGAGGTATATTCACATTGAGGATCAAAATATTACTAGGAAGAATTTGGAACAAGTAGGACAACAAAAGTCAGTTGCCAACTTTGTTTCACATTCCAATAAACCTCAGAAAAAGTGCAAGTCACCAAAAGGTGAATCCTCTTTACAGTTAGAGGCCAAAAAGACTATCTTCCAAAAGAAGAAAAAGAGCAAGTGCCATAACTGTGGAAAGTGGGGTCACTGGGCAACGGAGTGTAAGTTACCAAAGAAGCCAAAGAATGACACATCACAGAATGAGGCCAATATGCTTATTAGAGGATCTGAGCCTCAAGCTTTCATTGGAATGATGAATAATGGAAAGGCTAGCGTCTCTTCTGAGTGGTGGTTGGACAGTGGCGCTACTTGTCATGCTACAAATGACAAGAACTTACTCACTGAGGTCATAGAAGTGAAAGACACTGTGGAAAATTGCAATGGTGGTGAGGCAAAGGTGACTCATGCTGGAACTGCAAATTTGGTGCTTTCTTCAGGTAAATTACTAACTTTGAAACATGTTAGAGTAGTACATTTACTTAAAAAGAATTTGATATCTATAAGTTTACTTGATAAAGCTGGTATGTCTTTTTCAACTATGAATGGTAGAGTAACTTTATCTGTTAACTCATATTATTTTGGTTGTGCATTCATGGTTAATGGTATGTATAGGTTGAGTTTAGATACTGATAGCATAAACCATGTGAATTCTATTTTGATTGATCCAAAGTTGTTACACAATAGACTTGGACATGTGAATTACAGGAAAATGCAACATCTAGCTAAACTCACAACATTCCATTAGATACTTCTATTCGATTTGACAAGTGTGAAGTTTGTGCACATGCTAAAATCACTAGAAAACCATTTAAGTTGGTTTCTAAAAGTACACAACTTCTTGAGTTAATACATTCTAATATTTATGACTTTAGAAATTACATTACTAAAGGTGGTCGGAAGTATCTAATAACATTCATAGACGATTTTTCTAGATATTGTCATGTCTATTTGTTGAAATCGAAAGATGAGGCGTTTGAAAAGTTTAAGATTTTCAAGTCTAGAGTAGAAAATCAACTCAACTTGAAAATTAAGAGATTTAGGAGTGATAGAGGAGGAGAATATACTATGTCAAGGTTCAAGGAATTTTGTGTTTCAGAAGGTATAATACTTGAAACCACTGCTCCTTATTCACCACAATCAAATGGTGTTGCCGAGCGTAAGAATAGAACATTAACTGAAATGTTAAACTCTATGTTACTTACAGCTAGCATGCCTTCCTCCTATTGGGGAGAAGCAGTTCTAACTGCTAATCACATCTTGAACAGGTTGCCGCACTCTAAGTTGTCTATGACACCTTATGAGATATGGCATAAGCACCCTTGTAGATATGATACTCTTAAGACTTGGGGCTATATTGCTTATGTAAGCATACCAGATCCTAAGAAACCTAAGGTGGGATCTAGAACCATTACTTGTGTACATCTAGGAATTGCAGTAGATAGTGCTGCAAATAAGTTTTTAGATCTATCTACTAACGCAGTGATAGAATCTAGAGATGCAGTGTTCTTCGAAAACAAGTTTCTCAGAGATCAAGGCTTGAATGTTTCTGGATCTATAGATATGATTTCAGAATCTCCTGTAGAATCTGAAGCAGGTCCTTCTGACTCTAATTCCACACAGTCGGCTATTGAACCAATTCCAGTAAGAGTATCTACAAGAGAGAGAATTCCCAAGAGTTTTGGTGAGGATTTTGTTGCTTACCATCTTGAGGATGATCCATTCTCCTATCACGAAGCAATGAGATCTAGGGAATCTCTACTGTGGGTAGAAGCCATAGATGATGAAATGAGCTCTCTGCTGCAGAACCACACTTGGCAGCTAGTAAACTTGCCAAAAGGGGCTAAAGTTATAGGCTGTAAATGGGTGTTGAAGAAGAAACTGAATAGTGATGGATCAATAGCCAGATACAAAGCACGTTTAGTAGCTAAAGGTTATAAACAACAGAGTGGAATAGACTATTTTGATGTTTATTCACCTGTGTATCATCTATCAACTATAAGAATTCTTCTTGCCTTAGCATCTATTGAACACTTTGTAGTGCATCAAATGGATGTAAAAACAGCTTTCTTAAATGGGGAGTTAAATGAGGAAATTTACATGGAACAATCGGAAGGATATGTTATGAAAGGTCTTGAGGACAAAGTTTGTAAATTGAATAAATCATTGTATGGTCTTAAACAAACACCTAAGATGTGGCATCTTAAATTTGACAAATTGGTAAAGAGTTGTGGCTTTCATTCTAGTTATTCAGATAAATGCCTTTACTATCGTTCTATGTCAAATAAGATAGTCATCATTTGCTTGTATGTTGATGACATGTTAATTCTTGGTTTCGATCATTCTGTAGTGAGTGATGTGAAAGCTACTTTAGCTAAAGAATTTGACATGAAAGATCTTGGTATTTCTAATACAATTCTTGGTATGAAAGTAAGCTTTAAACGGCAAGTTATCTCTCTTAGCCAGACTCATTATATTGAGCAGCTACTTTCTACTTGGGGATACGATAAGTGTAAACCGAGTGAGACACCATGTGATTATAATAACAGACTAAGTCTTAATGAAGGGACCAGCGTTGATCAGTTAAAATATTCGAAACTGCTTGGTAGTCTCATGTATGCTATGAGTTGCACTAGACCTGACATAGCCTTTACAGTTGGTATGCTGAGTCGTTTTATTAATAATCCTAGTAAAGAACATTGGGATGCATTTGATAGGTTAATGAGATACCTTAAACGTACTAAAGATTATGCTCTCTATTATTCTGGTTATCCTCCAACTGTGGATGGATATTCTGATGCCTCATGGTGTTCAGATATTGGAAGTAGTAAGTCCGCTAGTGGATATGTATTCACTTTGGGTGGAGCTGCTATTACATGGAAATCCAAACGACAGACTTGTATTGCATTGTCGTCTATGGAATCAGAACTTTTTGCTTTAGCCTCAGCCGGCAAAGAGGCAGAGTGGATAAAGAATCTAATTATGGATATTCCTTTGACTCGACTAAAGATTAATTCTTTGAGCCTATTCTGTGATAATCAAGCAGCTGTCCAAGTCGTCAATAATACTTTCTTTAATTCAAAGAGAAGACATGTGAGATTGAGACATGTGTTGTTGAATTATCTGAGAGAACAAGGGGTTATCACCTTGATCGATGTGAGATCAAAGGATAACATAGCCGATACTCTCACCAAAGGTATGCCTAAAGATCGATTATTCAAAATAGTGGGGGAATTGGGGTTAAAGACTATATAGGCAAGTCTTAACTACCATTTACTTACCTTCTAAGTGTGTGTTTTGAATTATCGAATCTTCCTTTATTGGCTACAATGATAAGCACAGTATATATGTTTCATCGATGTTCACAGTTGTTGATTAATTTAAAAAGGGTGAGTTGTCTCATTCCAAACTTGATGAAGATGACTTTAACCTAATTCAAATGTTCTATCGAGGAAACTTGTGTCATTCCAAACTTGATGATACAATTCAACTAAGTTGGACTATCCTTTTTGGTTCAATGATCTCATTCCAAACTTGATGTTAGATTATTTGACTTTAAGGAATCAGTAACTGTGACATTCCAAATTGAAACATAGAAACGATTGTTTATTTAAGAAGCCTGTTGGTCTTGTTCTTAATTGAAACTTGATATTACATGACTAAGTTATTATAGGTGACTTGACTATTGGTCATGTTCTTTGAAACTAGACAATAGTTATTCTTCTACAAATAAACTTAAGTTGATGGTTCTTTGTAAATCACATTGTTTAAGTCTTGTTCATAATATATGAAACTGGATTGATGCTTATGACATGATATTATGATGCTTTATGACATCAATATATGTTATTCTCTGCCTGATGGAATGTTGCTAAGTTTTATTCAAATGATTGAATTAATGATCATATGAAATTCATATTTGACATTCTACAGAGGATGGTAGAGATGGAGGAGAGCTTAATGAGTGGGATCCTGACCAAGATGACCTACTTGATGAATGAATATATGTCATAAAGCATGTGGGGACTTGACAGTTTACTTGGATTTTGCTATTTCTATTTTGTGAACATTATTATGCATATATTGATTGTGAACTGAGTCTAAGATTTATTTTGGGGATTTGAATGAGTTTAGATTGAATCTAAAACTCCTAGTACTTGTTTTTGATTTGTTGCTCTCAGAACAGATTCATACTAATAATGATTCATTTATTTAGATTGCAAATGATGATTGAGTTTAATACTTTACTACTGAAAACTCTTTGACAGATCCGAGTTAATTGTCTTGGACTGAATGTGGATGATTCATGTTTGTTTGAACATTACACTGATTACTTTATTGGATTGTGCTGTATGGTGAACATATGAGGAGATTGTTGGATATATTGTTAATATAATCTAAAAATAATATGTTCACATACAAGTCCAATTAGGTAAAAGTACGGTTATTTGGGTCCATATGGGCCGGAGCCCAATAGCTTACATATATAAACTCTAGGGTTTCCCTACGCTGGAGGTAACACTGTTGAGCGTTCCAAACTTGACGTCTCTTGGTGTAATACTTCAAGCAACCGCTTCTTCTCTCTCAAACCCATAACCTCCAACACAAGCAAGGTTATTTAGGATGTGGATCGCTCTGGAACGTGGAATAGAAAGGCGGAAGGTGGAACATCCTTTTCTCAAATCTTGTACTCGAACTAGGATGCAAATATTCAGTTTTTTTAGTACTATATCGACAATATTATGTTTGCTGCATAGTTAAAAGACTCCATTGACATTTGTCGCTAAAATACATGCCTAAGATTAGGATTATAATAATCATGACAGGTCATAAATAAGAAAGATAATTAATATAATAGGGGATCATAATCGCTAGTACAGCATAAAAGGAGCAATGCTTCCATTGTGGCTTGACTGTGAAGAAAGAATTAGTGTTATCCAGCAACTCTACCTTGAACCCAACAATTATTTGTTTGGAAATGTAGAATACAGAACTTTAATCCATGTTTTAATTCAGGGAGGAACCGGGGGTGCCTTCCAAGAGTATTGAATTTTTTTATTCTATCCACCAGTTGTTTTATGAGTGGACATGATGCACTAACTGTGCGATCATCATAGATTTTCTAAATCTTTTGAAGGGGTATGTAGTTGTTTTTCCTTCGTCGATCTAGGTCAAATAAATCACTGATCAGAGACGACAGTAGCCAATACTTTTGTAAGTACAAAATTCTCCTTAGCCCAAAAAGAAAATAAATTAGGACTCGAAATAAGAAGTGATGACAAATCAGGATTGCAGAGGTCATGGCTCATGTAAAGATACTTGCGCTGTCGAAAATGCTAATATAGAATGACACTAAAGAGCTTCAAACACAATGAAAATAAAGAGCAATCAAACAAGAAAAAAAGCCACCAGAACGATAGGACTAAGATCAAAACTCACCAAATGTAGACTGTCTTCGGCAACAAATAGAACTCCCTTGGTGCACTCAGCCGAACAAACTGGAATTACATGAGTTGAAGGTCGAAAAGAAATCGATGTAAAAAACAGGCTGTGCCTTGGTGTTTGCAAGAACCGGGGTCTATCATTGAGAGCAATCATGGCGGAATCCAGAGAATCGCTCAAGGGCACCAGAAAAAACAGGAGTAATGCCGATTCGACGATTAGCTATTTAACCTTCCCAGATTAAACACCAGTAGACATTCCTAGGCTGAAATAATTTGCCTTTATCTCTGACATTGCTGCATATGCATTTCCTCCAGAAGAATTACTCGAAGAGTTGTGACATAGCTCTGAAGAATTCATTAATGAGACTGTCGGCCACTCAAAACGGAGAAGCATTCTATTCCTCATACCAGAAAGAACGCATAACTTGTCAACTAATACAAACCTTACGTCCTGGGGGATACAACGGCTGACTACACTATCCATGGTACTTGTTAACAGTATGGTCCCTGATGCAATCACTCGAAGGCCTCGATCAGGCATAATAGAAATAACTTCCACATAAGGCCTATGCGTGCCGATAACAATGATATTGCCAATATGAACTCCTTGAGGAAGAGATTTAGCATGCTTAATATTACTTCCGCTGGCATAGGAACAGGACTGTTCTTGTTCCAAGTAATTTGGAGGTACAGAAATGCAGGAAATTTCACTTTGACTATTAATGAAAATTTAGCACCTGGGTCACTTAACAAATTTTTAAGTCTCAAAGCCTTGCAGAGAGACTCTACAATTCCCATCAAAGCTTAGTTCTACCAAAAATGTTTCTCAATCTTAAAATCTGCTCTAACTTAGTTGAAGGATGAACCACAACACCTCGCAAGCTCTACTCCACTCGTAACCGTCTGCTTCTTCCCTCCCACATTCGTCCTACATTTTCAGAGTATCTATCATTTCGAAACCACTAACCTCCTCGAGCGAGCGAAAGAGACAGAGATTAAAAAAGGCTCTAAAAACAAAAAGAGGCCACTTCACGCATATACATGCTCATTTCCATACAAGCCATCAGCACAATTCCAAAGATTAAAACTCTGCATGTTTGATTGCGAGTGAAAGTTTTCGTGATCGCTTTGAGTCACAAATGCTACTTTATATCTTGGTCTTTCGACTCCAAAATCGGAACTTCAGGTGCGCTTAATTAGCTGAGAGAGAGAGAGAGAGAGAGAGATGAATTGAAGTAACCGCCACGTTCTCTGAACATGAAACACAACCACCCAACAAAAAGAAGCAAAACACCAAAAAATAAAATAAATAAATAACCCAACTTTTTATTCATCACATAAAGAGATTATCATAAAATTGGTAAGAACCCAGAGAACTTTGAACAAAAATATGTTGCTTTTGAATCTTTCAATTCAAAGAACCTCATACAGGAGAATCGAAAGGCATGAAAATTTAGGAATGGAATACTGGAAAACGTACATTGAGAAAAAGCCCAGCCCAAACTCCGTCGAGGACAGACAAGTATAAATGCATAGATAAGGTAAGGGGAGGATTTCGAGCGTGTTCGAGAATGTTTTTGAGGATAAGTTGAAAAACAAGAGAGGTGGTGGTGGGCATTATATCTGTTCTTTTACTATTTCCATGTTCGTTGTTCGATTTATGGCGTTTCTTTTTAGGATTTGACAGCACCATTTGAGACCCCACCTCTTTGTGATACCAGTAATCTTCTCGAGCAACTGCTTCCACCACACTTGTGAAACAGACAAACCATCGACCCTAAAATCTCATTTTTCCTTTTACCCACTACTTCGATTCCGCAAAGGGGGAGAAACCCATGAGGAAAGAAGAATTGCAGGGAACCCCGAATTGCAGATTTGCTGTCAAGGAAAAGGGGAAGCGAGAGCATGAGCGGTCCGTGCGTCGATGGCGAAAGCGAGAGCACCTCAAAAAACGACATGAAATGAGCTACAACAGGAAGAAACCGAAGGAACAGTAAAACGCAAACGATCTTTGACTAACAGCCACGCTCAATCGAGCGACAAATCAAACCCTAATAAAAAAAGGTCGAGGGGAGCAACGAAAAACAAAGTGAGAATCACCAAAGAGAGAGAGCAAGAATCGCCAAAGAGAGAGACGCCTATCGTTTCTCAATATTGGTTTCGGCGACAGAGGAGGAGGAAGAAACTTCACGAGAGAGAGATAAAAAGACGTCTGTGAAGAAGTTGTAAAAGGGATGAGAATTGATTGTGTTTTTATTTTTGTTTTCAAAAATAAAAAGTAACTTTTTTTTGTTTTTTATTTTTATTTTAAATCTGTTTCTAGAAATAAATTTGTTTTGGGAAATAAAAAATTTACCAAATGCTGTCTGTGCTTCCAAGAACAAAATAATAAAAACACATGTTTCCGGGAGTATTACCAATCGTAATCTTAAAGTATGGACATACATATAAAACTAGAAAATATTGTAACTTTCATATATATTCGCCTAATATATAAGCCTAAAAATCGCAGCCAATGGCAGAGAATAATTAGGCATGCGTCAGAGCGTGCTAGATAAAAGTAATCTAGTATTGCAAAAGTGATGTGACATAGAACATTAACATATCAGGCAGATTCTTAGCTTGTTGATTTGAATTTCTCAAGTGAAAAGTGAGCATATTTGAATTTGTTATAGGGCACAGAGATTGAGCTTCCCTGCAGCCACTTCGCAGGATGAAGCATGGGTCAAAATGGAAGCTTAAGATATCGTGCGCATCGATGTATTAACTTGGATGCACTTTTATCCAAAAATTTAATTTTTCTTCATCTTTTTTGCATTGTTCGAACCCGATTTACAATTAAATATCTTTTTATTTTAGGGTCCTTTCGTTTCCAAATTGAATTCGATTGTCATCGTTAGTTTAATAGAAAAATCTTAGAATATTTTTAAAATGCACTTTTATCCAAAATTTTAATTTTTCTTCATCTTTTTTGCATTGTTTGAACCCGATTTACAATTAAATATCTTTTTATTTTAGGGTCCGTTCGTTTCCAAATTGAATTCGATTGTCATCGTTAGTTTAATAGAAAAATCTTAGAATATTTTTAAAACATGATCTCATTTTGACACGTAAATTGCTCATAAGTTAGAAAAATCACATTGTGAGTTTGCAAAGAAAAATACATAATCACATTATAATATTATTGTAGCAACCCAAAAGTAAAAATAATTCCTCCTGATTGGCATTGGGATGGTCCATTTTCTAAGTTGCCGTTGAAGGGCGTCCATGCTAAAAATGCAAAAGAAAAAAAAAAGTGTTTGGCTAGCCCAAAATCACATACCAAACTAGCACGAATTAACCACTGGGACTCGCCCTAGTGGCCACCCTTTCAACATGGAAGGGGGAGGTGAGGGGTTCAAATCCCCACCTTCTCAGGGGGATGGGGTGGGGACGCGTAAATTTCAAGAGTGGGTTTCGACTCCCACACCCTGCAAGAGGCAGGGCAAAAGTCTGAGAGTGAGTGTAGCATAGGAATAGAGTAGGACTGACCAAAAAAAAAAAAAACTAGCACGAATTAAGACGCTCGGGCTTGAAGTAGCCTAGTTTGGCCTAAAATGTTTTAAACAAATAACAAATATCTCGAATTAGGAAAAATATAAAATACAAAATTTAGAGACGAGTCACTTGTGATTTGTGATCATGTGTGATGTTGTAGAAAACAATAAATTAATCATCAAACTTCAGCTGAGTCATAAAATATTATCTCGTGATAAAGTTAAGATATGTGAACTTCGTTTCTTTTGATGAAAGTTATGACTTTTAAGTTAGTTTGTTTTAGTCAGTTGATATTTGGGTGCTAGAGTTTGAAATTTGCTAATGAAAAATGTGTTCGAAAAAATTTAAAAACAAAAAAATTATGGGCTAAGGCCCGACCGGTTCAGACTGAACCAAGTAATTTTGGTGAGGGCCTTTTTTTTTTTTTCATTTTCTTTTTTCCGACCTTTCTTTGAGCCATGCTAACTATTGAGCCGAGCAAAGTCCGGCTTGGTATGTTTGGGCCGGACCCAAAAATGCCTTTAGGACCGGCTTGCATCCCCAGTCGATGCTAAACTAGTATGACCATAAGTACGATTATATGACAAACATGAAACTTTTTAAATGTATGTATACTTGTATACAGTTGCAGTCGGTAGATGCAACAAAATTGAGAGAGAGAGAGAGAGGATTTTCTAGGCCAATTGGGCATTGTATAAACGTACACCTAGATGTCAATAAACTTTAATTTATATATTGCGAAAGAATTGCGGCAAATAGAAGGAAAGAATGAGGTAGATGCACGTGTCAGGGTGTTGATGAAAGTTTTCCCATATTGAAGAATTGATATGATTTATAACAATGAATATATGTAATTTGTTCATAATCTATCGATTAAAGTTTTTAAGTGAAAAGTAGGCATAATCATATTTGTCAGTGAATGCATGGACTCAAGCTTTCAATCAGCAACTCGCCATATGAGACATGTGCTGAAAGATTTATCGAGATGCTACGTGTCTTAATATGTCCACTTTCATTTGAAAACTTTGGGTCATTCATTTGCCCAACATTGTTCGAACCGAATTCCCAACAAGATGTATTTTATCTTTCTAGTTCACTCTCTAGATTTTGAATCTTGTATTGAAAATTCGTATTATATAATTTACATGAATATTTTTAAATGACACAATTCACATTGTAACATTATGAAAACAACCCTTAAGTTACAGTAACTCCCATTGCACAGCACAGGTCCTTCACTAGTCCACTCTTAAATTTGCACTTAAGGGCAAAGGTCGATGCCAAACAAGAATGTTATTCCGTGAAGTATCAATAACAAATTTTTGGGAAAAATTTCTAGTCTATATACTTCTATGTAATTGCACCCACTAGGATGCAAAAACTTTGATTAAGAGGAGAAGACACCCCCACCACCCCCCCCCCTGCGCACAAAAAAGTAATTTTTTTTTCAATAGTCTAAGCCAAGAAGTCATGATATAAAATTTCATAGATTTTGACTAAGTTTGAGTGCAGGGAGGATGTTGTTTCGTCTTGGGACCAATTCTCGACAATGCCGTTGTCTCTTATCGATGTATGTCGTCATCGATAGAGAAGACACCAAGGAATTTCAGAGCAAGAGGGAACTCCCTTACTGTTGGGATCTTCGGATCCCCGAAAAACCGGATTCGGCACCGAAACCGAACCCCTAAATCATATGCGGAAGATGAGCCCGGGATTGTCACGTATCACCGATCAAAAGCACACCACGGATTCGAGCGTACCTTGTTGGCCACAGATTAGACACCGATGCCGTATTGAGGAAGAGATTTCAGTCCCGTTCGATTCGATGTCGAAGATTCGTCGTTCAAGGGAAGACGGAGTCGCTTCTTCGTCTTGGAGAGAGAGAGAGAGAGAGTCTTTTGGGAGAGAAATAAGAACGTACTAAATGCGAAAAGGTGCGTTCATTCTCTTCCTCATCCCTTTTATAGGTTTCCCTTTCCACGGGCCTAATTCCCGTGGGCCGGGCCTTTAGGCCCATCATGGGACGGGCCTTAAGCCCATCTACTATAAAAACCATCATCTCCCACTCGCACATGGTGGACCAAAACCAACATGGGCGGATAGGCCCAACTTAGGCCCATCAACTGAAAATCCTCTTTTTTTCTTTCAACATTCATACCGGTGAATAATCCGTGCGACCAGCATACTTTGAGAGCTCGTTGCTATACATCTGTTAGGAATATATAGCAACTCATATTGGGCATCATTTTCCGAGTAAATTTAGTATGCAGTACCCTAGATCGATCGATCACATTTATATCTCTCTTAATCTCATTTAAACAATGATATATATATATATATATATATATATATATATATATATATATATATATATATATTGTATTCACAATTATGATTATCCCAAAGACAGTCATAATTGGTCGACCTATGAATACAAAACTACAATGTGATCCTACAAAAACGATCTTCCTCTTTCCTTCAGACTCTCAATTTCAGTTCAACTTGCTTTTCTAGAAATGTCCCATTAGATCGAATCAACTAATGACCATTGGCAACATTCTAAGATAGCAAACACTAAATAGAAATCTTGAGAATAAGTAAGAGTCATGAGGGCACTAAAAATTGAGGAACTCTTTTCCTCAAGAGTCTCACACGTCATAAAAGTTGAGATCAAACTTTTGTCACTCTTATAGGTCGTCTCATGCATACGTAGTATGAAATACGTATTACGGTATCAATTCCTTTCCCATGGAGCGTATGTCTACACAATCAATACCGTACAGATGATAGTTCAGACATACCCAATGTCTAACTTGAGTTCACGTATTTACTCATTCACAAAATTCATCAGAACTCACATCTGGCATCTTAGACAGATAAAGTAAAATGTGTGGGTTATTTTACTTTCGGACATCGTAAGTATTATGTCCTCATCTTAACACTCAGTTAAGGCGACATATTTATTTTAAGCTTGAGCTCTTGATTATCACATAGATAATAAGCTTAAAAATAGTCTCATCTCTATCTATCACATAGTAAATAGAGGCGATTACCCGTGTGAGTGGGCTAATCTCTTATCTGTCCGACATACTTTCTCAACATAATATAATGCACTAAGCATTAAGATGCATAAAGATCAAACAAAAAGATTCATAGGCATTAATAATGAAACAACACTAGTTCATACATGTGAACAACTCAGGGAAATTACAATCCAGTACATCAGACTCTACGCAATCCTAGAGATTTCACATGACCACAAAACACATCTCTAGGTATTGGCTTTGTCATAGGATTTGCTACCATTCTATGCGTAGATATGTACTGCAAGTTCACATCCTTTCGTGCAACCATATCTTTTACAAAGTTATACTTGGTATCTATATGTTTGGTCTTGCCATGATATTTTGGATCTTTAGTGTATGCTATAGCTGCTTGGCTATCTCAATTAACTAATAATGGATTTGCAGCTTTCTCGATAACACCTAAATGATCCAAAAAATCTCTTAAGCCAAACTACTTCTTATATTACTGCTGATAATGCCACGAACTCATCTTCCATCGTGGACAAGGCTATACACGTTTGTTTCTTACTGCTCTAACATATGGTGCCATTATTCAATAAGGAAACAAACCTAGAGGTAGATTTCCTTTCGTCTAAACCTCCTCCCTAAACAGTTTCAGGATAGCCTTTGAGTCGCAGATCCTTTCCTTTGATAACTCATCGTATAATCAGCAGTTCCCTTTATATACCTCAGTATTTTCTTAACGGCTTTCCAATGTGCTGGACCTGGATTGGATTGGTATCTACTCACCATTCCAACTGCAAAACATATGTCGGGTCTTGTACACATCATAGCGTACATCAAGCTCCCAACTGCACTAGCATAAGGAACATGTTTCATTTGTTCCTTTTCTTGTGGAGTCCTCGGACACAGTCTATGGCTCAATCCTTCACCTTTCGCAATAGGAGTGTCTATGGGTTTACAATCTTGCATACAAAATCGTTCAAGAACTTTATTTATATATGTTTCTTGCGAAAGAGACAACGATCTCTTCGAACGATCTCTTGAAATCTTAACTCCAAGAATGTATGCAGCCTCACCCATATCTTTCATCTCAAAGTTGGAAGACAACCAACTCTTGACAGTATGAACAAACTCCATATTGCTTCCGGCAATCAGTATATCATCAACATATAATGATATGATCACAAATTGATCCTTGGATCTTTTGATATTTACACAATGATCCTCATCAATCATTGTAAAATCATATGCCATTATGGCATTATGAAAACGTATATACCATTGTCTCGATGACTGCTTAAGGCCGTATATCGACCTCAAAAGTCGACACACCTTTTTTTCTTGGCCTTTTACCATGAAACCAGTTGGTTGTTCCATGTATATTTCTTCCTCTAATTCTCCATTGAGGAAAGCAGTCTTTACATCCATCTGATGTAACTCAAGATCCATACTAGATACTATTGCCAGAATAATGTGAATCAAGGTAAACCTCACTACAGGAGAAAACGTATCTTCATAATCAGTTCCTTCCTGTTGATTGTACCCCTTCGCCACAAGGCGAGACTTATGCCTTTCTATCGAGCCATCAGCCTTTCGCTTTATTTTGAGAACCCATTTGTTCCCAATAGCTCTGCGTCCTTTTGGAAGATCAACCAGTTCCCAGACTTGGTTTGATTTCATTGACTCCATTTCCTCTTCCATTGCATGAATCCATTTTTCCTTACTAGGGCAATTTAGAGCCTCATTAATATTTCTAGGCTCATCCTCATCTTGTGGAGCAACCATAAAAGTTTCCCTTTCAATGTCAAAACGTCGATGGGGAATACTTTGGCGACTTGTTCGCCGTATGGGAGTTTGTACACTTTGCACATCATTCCCCATTATGCTCCCACTGGGATTAGATAATGATGATGTCGTCTCATTATGTGGTTGCAATTGAGAATGAGTTGAATTCAATTCATCACTTCTCATATTACTCCCACTTGGACGAACTCCACCAAGATCATTATCTTGATCCGAGGTTTCAAATAGGGAGTTGTCTTCCCCTATTTCGCCCTTTTTAGGAAATTCATCCTCTAAGAATGTGACATCCCGTGATTCAAATTCAGTTATACTCCCACGTTCCTGCTCACCTATGAACACATACCCTTTTGAGTGTTCAGAGTATCTTATGAAAATACTCTTCTTTCCTTTGGGACCTAATTTCCCAAACTTGTGAGATGACTTATGTGTATAGGCAGCACAACCCCATGGCTTAAGAAAAAGCTTAAGTCCGGTTTTCTACCTATCCATAACTCATATGGAGTGGAAGTAACTGATTTGGAAGGCACTCGGTTAAGTATACAGGCAGCAGTTAACAACACATCATTCCAAAAAGTGATAAGTAAGTTAGCTTGTGCCATCATGGACCTAACCATTTCCAGTAGGGTTCTGTTTCTTCTCTCTGCAACACCATTTTGTTGAGGAGTATTTGGAATAGACAATTGTCTTTCTATTCCTTTTTCATCACTTAATTTTCTGAACTCATCAGATAAATATTCTCGACCTCGATCGGATCTCAATGCTTTTATTTTCTTGTCTAATTGATTCTCTACCAGGTTCATAAACCTTTTGAAACAACTTATTGCTTCAAATTTGTGAGAAATCAAATAGACATATCCGAATCGAGTATAATCATCTATGAAAGTGATGAAATAAACAGCCCCATGCATTCCTCTCACATTCATTGGACCACAGACATCGGAATGGATTAAATGCAGAGGAAATTCAGCTCTTTTACATTTTCCAAATGGTTTCCTTGTCATTTTCCCTTCTAGGCAATGCTTACAGATGGGCAAATCGACTTTTTCAATATTGCCCAACAAGCCCTCTTTGGCTAGTCTATTCATACGCTGTTGGCCAATATGACCAAGTCTAGCATGCCACACATTCACATCATTATCATATGAATTAGGAGATGTGAGAAGGGAATAACAAATATTTGCATTAACATAGTCAATATCTAATACAATGAAACCATCCAGAAAGTAACCATGACCATAGTAGTTTGTATTCAAATACAAATCTACACTTCTATTATGGAAGTTCACATTAAAACCTAATTTAACCAACACTAAAACAGACACTAAATTCCGACGAATCTCCGGAGCATACAACACATTATGAAGGAACAAAGTGCGTCCATCACGCATATTCAGTTGGCTTGTGCCAATTCCTTTCACTTCAGTTCTGGAGTTGTTTCCCACATAGATCCACTTAGTTCCAGTAGGTACTCGTCGGAATTCCACGAAGGATCCTCTATCCTTCGCTACATGGTCTGTCGCTCCTGAATCCACAGTCCACAGAGGATTAGATTCAGTCAAGAATACAGAACTTGACACATATGCAAAGTTCCTAATTGTACAAAGGGAGTGTACCTTCTTTGGCTCGCGACAATCGCGGGCATAATGACCATTCTGGTCACAGTTGTAACATTTCACCCTTGAGATATTCTTCACATGAGGACGTTTTCCTCTCTTTTGTTGGTTAATTCTTGGTTTCTTGCAAGAAGGACTTGATCCCTTGCATTTCCACATATTGAACGAATCAATGCGCTTGCGCTTAGAGCATGAAGCCCCTTCTGAGCTTAAAGCAACACAGAAAATATCTGTTCGTTGCTCTAATGCCTTAAGGCGATGATCAACTAACTCAAGGTGGCGCACAGCATCCTCTAGATCTTCCATAACATGGTCAAGAGCTTTTAGTGCTTTTTGCTTTTCCAGCACACATTGAATTTTCATTTGCCAAATTTCATAGTTGTCACCTTTGAGCTTTTCACCTTTACTCAGCTCGGCAACTATGCTCTTTGTGGCTGAAGCCATTGATCTGAACACATCAGACATATATGCACGAGTTATTAATGCCTATCACTTATGCATCTATTTTGCACAAACCCATCATATTAATTAATAATTTTAAGTAAGGTTTCAGAATCAAAAGGTCATTATGTTTCCAATCATCCTCCAAAAATCCTAACTTAAAAACTATCATTAATATGATTGTCCTATGCAAAATCAATTCTATGAAGCTACAAAAACTTCTATTACTACCCACAGCTAACTACCCACAGCAACCAGCAATCACAGAAAGCAATGATAATTGACATACAATATAATAAAAAGGCTTTCACATAATATGGCTAACATATAGGTTGCTACATCAACAACAATCAGGTAGATAACATTTACATAGGATGTCCACATAGCACACTTAACAAAAAAACAGCTAATACATTTTACAAATAATCTTCACACGAACCGGGAAAGATCCTATTTTGGTCAATTTCTTGACCTTTTCCCTTGCAACAATGCAGTAATATTCGTTTACAAAATCTATCACAATTTTCTTATATGAAGCAGCACCGTTGACATCCCATATGCGATTCAACACATCTTGCCATTCAGGTGGAAGAGTGTTAATGAAAAATCGCACCATCTCTGACTGCGACATGGGATGACCATTCCATATGACCTGTTGAATCTTCCCGTTGACTTCAAGAACATGATCAATTAAGTCACCTTTCTCCCATCGATAATCAGTCAACTCAGCTATCAACTTAGAAAGCTTTGCCTTTTGTTTATCGGTAATCACGCGAATAGGCGTACGTAACTGAAGGGGAGGCATTGTTCCTGCAACAAATGCAGAACAATATTGGATTACATATAATCCACATAGACATAATTGAAAAAAGAAACAAATTCCTTTTTTTTTTTTTTGGTCAACGGTCAAGTCAACGGTCAACGGTCGGTCAACGGTCAATGGTCGCGGTCAACGGTCCGGCCGGTCAGACGGTCGGGCCGGTCGCCCGGTCAGACCGGTCGTCCGGTCGGACCGGTCTCCCGGTCGGGCCGGTCGGACGAACCGGCCGACACGTGCCAGGCGCGTGCCAGGATGACGTCACGATGACGTCATCCGGCACGTGCGTGGCACGCGCCAAGGGCCGAACGACGCGCCGTTTCGCGCCCGCGCGCGTGTTCGACGCACCGTTTCGCGCGGGCGTGCGTTGCACGCGCCTGGGCGAAACGGTGCGTTTCGCGCGGGTCGGCGCGTGCGTTGCACGCGCTGATGACCCTCGCGCGTTCCGACAGCGCATGGCGGCGTCCGGCGGCGCGCGACACGTCGCCGGACTCGTCTCGACGTTGCCTTCCTCCCTATGCCTTCATATTTTTATTTCGACTTACGAAAAATCGAAAAAATGGGCGAACATTCTCGGGTGTCGGGATTCATGGCCCCGATCCGTACGGCCGAAATGCATTTGCGAAAATATCAATCATAAACAACAAATAGATCGGGAAAAACGTGAACCGATGCTCTGATACCAATGTTGGGATCTTCGGATCCCCGAAAAACCGGATTCGGCACCGAAACCGAACCCCTAAATCATATGCGGAAGATGAGCCCGGGATTGTCACGTATCACTGATCAAAAGCACACCACGGATTCGAGCGTACCTTGTTGGCCACAGATTAGACACCGATGCCGTATTGAGGAAGAGATTTCAGTCCCGTTCGATCCGATGTCGAAGATTCGTCGTTCAAGGGAAGACGGAGTCGCTTCTTCGTCTTGGAGAGAGAGAGAGTCTTTTGGGAGAGAAATAAGAACGTACTAAATGCGAAAAGGTGCGTTCATTCTCTTTCTCATCCCTTTTATAGGTTCCCCTTTCCATGGGCCTAATTCCCGTGGGCCGGGCCTTTAGGCCCATCATGGGACGGGCCTTAAGCCCATCTACTATAAAAACCATCACTTACAATGAGGGTTGTCAAAATGGCCCGACCCTACCCAACCCGAATATGAAAAAGGGATATATTGGAGTCAGGGCTTAATATTGTTTGAGTAAACGACGGGTAGGGTATATGTTTTGGGTTGGGTTAGGGTCATAATATTGTTCGACCCCAGATGCATTACTTCTTGTCTTAGTGTCCGTCTCTCTCAATTCAAATGCAAATTTAAGCTGAGGGCGACGCCCTTTGACGCTTGACAACTTTGCCGTCTCTGCCTCAAGCCCTTGTGATTAAATCCTCCTTGTCGACTCTGTTGCCGTCAACGGCTCTTCCTCCTCTCTCTCCCAGCACACGCTCTCCTCTTTGCCGTGGCCACCAATGACCTGACCAGGTCCGACCAGACTTGATTGCTCGGGTTATTTGCTGTTTGGGTCTTAGGTTGAGTAGGATCAAGCACACTCCTATAATATTTTGTGTCAGGTGGGGTATCATAGAAACCCGGCCTGGACCGGTCCGACCCGACCCGACCCGACCCATTGACACCCTTACCTTGCATTTTTGGACGGTCTTGATTGTTTTGTAAAGCGTGCAATTTCTGGCTTTCGGTCCAATGCTCCATTTGAAGCAAGAAAGGCTTTGAACTCGAATGTTAATACATATCCCATTAGGGAAATGACTTCGTGACTGCGGCTATCCCTACTAGGCAACTTCCCCCTGCGCCATGAACAAGCCTCTCATCTCATTCCACATGCTACGAGTACGACCATTGTCTTATTCACCGTCAAGCACGAGAAATTTTTTCTCATTGTTTGCTAAGTATCGCAAATGAGTTTATAACAATGCAAATGATAATCATTATGACTAGAAATTGATTTCTAAAAAAGAAATAGATTTTTCTTTTTCTATTTTTGGAAGAGTTTTTAGATAAAAATTTGTGTTTGATAACGATGCAAAATTTCTATTCTCGGAATAGAATTTTGTTTGATAATACCAAATCTCTCATTCTTGAGGGGTGGCGGATGGCGGCAGTAGCAACCGGTGGCGACTGGCTACGGCAGACGACAGAGGACGAGTGATAAGAAGAGTGTTTATTTCTCATTTTTGTTTCAAAAATAGAGAAGTAAAGAATTTTTTCTTCTCATTTATGTTCCAAATCTTTTTTTGGATTAAAAATTTGTTCCATAAATAGAAAAATAAAATTGCATCACCAAATGGATTTATATTCCAGACATATGTTTGAAACAGAAAAATTGTTTTGGAATAGAAATAGAATTGTTGTTTGGCGTGCCCTAATTTTTCAATGTTTGATTGATAGAATCTCTCACGATTTTTCCGAGAGCTCTTTTTGGATTAAAAATTTGTTCTTGGATCTTTTCGTCGTTGTGCATAGCTTAACAAGCACGTTTTTGCCTAAGCTCCCGTCTTAATTATCGGAGGGCATGCCATCCAAGTTGGCTCGGACCACTCTCTGCGATGATGAAAATGAACGATGCGGCTATTTTCTTTTCTTGCCTTTGAAAAAATAATAGGGCATCTCGAGAGAGCTTCAAGAACATGTTGTCTCGTCTTTGGCAGGCGATCATAATGGCTATACTAAAAATTGTCCAAACTAAAATAATCATTTTGCTTTACAAGCAATGGACCGGACATAAGGTTTCGATATGGTGCGAGTTGATCATTTTTCTTCTAGAACATATTGATTAATGGTTGTCTCTTCGTTTTTTCGCTTTCAAGCTACAATCCAGGATACCGATTTGGCTGAACCTACGGACCACGCCCCCTCGACCTCATTTTCATCTTCAGGATGTTTTATTTCAATCATATGTTCAACTAAAACTAAAAGTGCTAGAGAGTAAAACTGACAAAGGCTTTGAGCGCTTTGAGCAGATAATATTAACTTTTTGTTAATGTAATTAGCCGTTGTGCATTCATATTCATAAGTCCACTCCTAGGAGCAAAAGGAAAAGCAAAACATGATCTTCCTGTGCAGAAGTTAAGTTATAAAAAAAAAAATTAAAACCGAAAAGGATATGGTTTTAAATGCATTATTCCTAGGAAGCTCTTCGACAGGAGCAATTACAAAAGGATCTAGTAACTGACACTAATTTATGCAGCGCGGTTTCATTCATTGTCCATAAATGAGAGATAATTGTTCCAACAAATTCAAATAGGGATAATGCTACAATTGATCTTATACAATACGAATAAGGTATTTTGTCAATAGAAAAATCTGCTACACAAACACAAGCAAATAATAAAGGACAACACTTATTAAAGGAAACAAAGTAATAGGTACAATTTCCACTATCATTGTCTTCGTGAAGGAATAGCTGAGTACACATTCAAATTCCAGAGATCCCCACGCAGCGTGGCAAATAGACCATGAGAGTTTATCTGTGCTCAAAAGAAAAAAAGAAAAAAAGAAAAGAATTAACTTGACGTATTTATAACATAATATTTTGGCATGTATTGTGGTGTCATGCGAATTTTTCATTGTTAAATATTCTATTTACCCAAATATTTTTCAATAGTTATCAAAATCAACTTATATATGCATGTGAGATTCCTTCGGTAAAAGCTAATGTAGAAATTTTGTTTCGTATAAAAATATGTGGAAACTTTGGCTGTCTTAAGTTTTTCTCAATTTTTTTTTTTTAAATAATAGAATCATGACTCCGAAGAGACGTGCATGCGAAGTAACAAATGGAACCATACTTTTTATATGTCGTGCACAATGTTTGATGGCCCACATTATTTTTTAACAAAGCACTGATGGTACTGAAGTAGTGAATCTGGAAAATTTTCATCCTTCTACAATAATAAGCATGAAAAGGAAAAGTATCCTTTCAAAACAATACGTTAGATTCGAATTTCCAAGTTAAAGGAGAAAACGATATTTCATCATAGGAATCAAATCTCAATTTCAATACGCCATGGGAAATTTGGAAATTGAGATTTGTCAAAAGTTGTCCAAACATATAGCTAAGCTGTCAATAGTATGAATGTGCAAAATGCATTATTCTCTAATCCTAACTTTTGTCAAGTGAGGAAGTCTGGAAAAGAAATATATAAGAAGGGAGTCTCGG
The DNA here is from genome assembly GCA_007663325.1 of Eucalyptus pauciflora. NCBI lineage: Eukaryota > Viridiplantae > Streptophyta > Magnoliopsida > Myrtales > Myrtaceae > Eucalyptus > Eucalyptus pauciflora. The sequence goes on along the minus strand of VMYD01000410.1, from coordinate 227,687 downwards.
TATACATGGCTATATTACATCTAAGAACGAGGAAGAAATGAGGAGTGAAGCAGATTGAAGTGTACCTACCACTCAGTCCTTTGTACCCATTCAAGATCAAGTTGGACTCGAGGAACGTGAGCAATTTTGGACCAGTCCTCACCAAATGTTTGTTGACATCTCCTGCTCAATTCACCACAATGTTCGATGCGTAATTCTTTGAGGGCAGCGAGGGATCGGATTTCTTGCGGCATGGATGTTAAGTTGGGAAATCGGATCAAGCGAATTTCCTTGAGACATGTATGATTAGGCAACCATTTGGGTATTGCCATCAAGCTCGGGCAATCATAGACGGAAAATGATTCCAAAGTGCAGGCACATTCATTGAGACACTGAAGCAGCTCCATAACTTGCTCGAAATCTGTTATTGACAGAAGACGAAGACGCGAAGGAAAGCTGGACTTTTTCTCTGGGATGAACATGAGTGAGATACCTTCAATAACCAAACGCTCTAGGGAGGTTAATTCCTTGAAAGGCACCGATATTGGTCTCCCACAATTTACAATTTCCAACCTTCGAAGGCGAGTTAGTTGGCAGGTACCTTCAAACAAAACTTGGAGATTTTTGCATGCGTCAAGTCCCAACAATTGCAAGTTTTCTAGATATTGTATTCCGCTTTCGTGCAGACTCTTTTGCTTTATTGTTATGTATAGAAATCTAAGACTGACAAGCCTTTCCATGTTTTTGGGCAACTCGCCTAGCTTCATGCAACCACGGACGTCTACCCTTTTTATATGGTTCACTCGGCAAATTCATTTTTAGAGATGATTCAGAATAATAAGAAGGATGTGAAAAGATTTACTGATTAAACCGGAAGAAAAGGTCAAGTTGGCATCCGAAGAGATCAATAAAAAGAAGGATGGAACAACAGAGAAGTATCAAAGGCTAATTCTGCCTCAGCCATTTGAACCAAAAGGCTCTCTCAGTTTCTATAATTTAATTTAAAACAAGCTATTGGGAGCTCCCAGGCACGTAACTTTTCTTCCATGCCAATTAAAACAAGTAAAGAATCACCAGACTTTGTCCGGACCATGGAATGATCTATTTCGTGATGTTTTGGTTCATCATTTTTAAAATTATTAATTAATAGAATCCAATATAGCTTTGATGCCAAGTAAAATACTGATACTCCAATTTCGCCCTGTTTCACGGAGATATTTCAATTTTTCCTACAATTATTATTTTTTTCTTTTTTGGTAATATTTGATCGTCTATCCAAAACTTAGTATTAATCTCTTTCCAACGTCGTCTATAAATAAATAGGTTTAACTTGTTAAAGAAATGATTGCTAATCTTTTCAGCATTGGCATATCGAACTACTCTCTTATCTCTGTTCGACGTCTTGCTCCTTCTCTAATTATTTGTCTATCTATTTTAAGAGATGATGACTTAGAACATATCTAAAGTGGAAGAAAAGAGCAATATTGTGCCAAAAGAAAAACCAAAGATGGTGACTTAGACTCATATGTAATGGTAATTTGATTTTTCATTGGATTGAGGGATCGAGAGCCCTCAAGTCGGAGACCCACCTCCTTGAGTCACATTACAATTGTCGTATGCCAGGGTATATCATAGTAAAAAGTCATTCCATCAAGTTACATTGTAGAGCAAACTAATTGGGGTTTGTATACGTTAAATCTCTCTCTCTCTCTCTCTCTCTCTCTCTCTCTCTCTCTCTCTCTTCTATACCCGTAGCGAATAATAAAGACATCCAAACTTTTGATTCAATTAAGGTCTACCAATCACAAATGTAGGCAAATAGTCTCTTCCACATACATCATGTGAGACTTCGGGCACAGAGTGGAAAGTGTGACTCTCATAGTTAATTTAGACATGCTCCATGTCAAACACAAAGTGGATTTATATCTAACGTTTGCAAGTGTCTGGAAGGTACGTCTATACCTATATGCACATAGAATAATCCAAGTGATAAGCAAGTATTTGCAATCATGTGGCTCAAAAACGTATTAGGTCTATTAAAGATTTTCGTTTTCTTGATTTATCAAGGATGAAGTTTAACATAAACGTTGTGTATTTTTGGCAAATTGAAATTCATTTTAAGGTATTATGGATGACCACCAAAGTAGTTTTGTATTTATCACTTGAACGAGTGTATCTTGTAATATTAACCAGTGCAACATTAAATCGGTATACACAAGGATAAGCTACACAGGACATTTTACACTTTTTGGAGAGCATCGTTTCTAAGCACTAGGAGAGAAAAAAAAAAAAGCAGTCAATCTTACTTTGAGATCCACCTCTTTTTTTTTTTTTTTGGTTGATCTTATGAGACCTAATTTTGAACAATATCCAAGACATGATCACGTTATCGTGCATACCATTAAGGGTCCGTCCGTTTCGCGGAAAATGGGTCATTTCCGGAAAATATTTTCCCATAATAATTTTCTAGGAAAATGACAATATTTTCTGGTGTTCGGCTAAAACCTAAAAATGTTTTAGAAAATATTTTCCGGTGTTCGGTAAGAAAAATATTTTCTAAGACTTCACCACTTAGGCATGCATCACTTACTGACCTATAAATCCATCAAATATGAACTTGCCTTTAAATCCGGGCAAACTTACTTAATATCTTTGTTCCCTCATTGTCGCCAAATGCTCATCTACTCTAAAAAATGTTCGTATGGATTTTAAAAAGAAGCAAAAGAGAAAAAAAACAAAGCATGTATAGCCCTCATGAGTTCCAGTTGAGTGGCATGTTCTCCCCCTGCATCTTTTGTATTCTAATAAACAAAAGAAAAAAGAAGCAAAGCATGTACAACCATTTGCTTGAGTAATGTACAACTGAAAAGAGTAAATAAAGAAAATGATAAGCAAGAGTGCAGAGCGCGAGCTTGAGATTGACGGGTTCGAGATTTGCGTGGCAACGGCCAACAACTAGCCAAGAAAGAAGAAGATGGGAAACAAAGAAAAGAAAAGAAAAGAAAAAGGAAAAGGAAATTAAAAATAATTCGAATTAAATAAGAAAAAGAAAATTAAAAAATAATTCAAATATAAAAAGAAAAGAAGAAAGAAATGGGAGGAGGAAGTGAGGATTTGTAGAGGTGTGAAATAATAGAGATTAAGTAAGGAAAATGTTTTCTACTTTTCAAAAGTGGAAAACATTTTCCCCTAATTTAGAAGACTTTTTTCCTTTCATGGAAAACATTTTCTCCAATGAATTCATTTTTCATGAAACGAACGCCGGAAAATCATAAAAACGTTTTTCTGAAAAAAAATTTCCACGAAACGAACGGAGCCTAAAAAAAAATAAAAAATTCACATTATATAGTTCACAACAATGCATTCAAATAATATAGTTCACATTCTTATATCGTTAAAACAACCCATAAATAAAAATAACTTGCGCCCCCATGACATAGATCTTCAACTAGGCCACTTCCAAATTTGCACGTAAGGGGCAAGGCCGATGCCAAACTAGCATCTTGTTCCTTGAAGTACGAATGTGTAAAAAAAGGGGAAATTTCGTAATCCATATGCTTTTAAATAATTGCTCACTTGACGTCCTCGGCGGCTCTTGTTGGCTTCTAGCGAGGGTGTCACGGCTGGCTGCAGCCATCGTTGAGGCTAGTGATCGGCGGAGGGAAATAAGGAAAAAAGATAAAAGAGAAAGGAAAGAAAAAAAGAGAAACAAATTCAGAAGATGTAAAAAAAATTAAAAACCATCTACATTAGTACCGGCCGTGCTACTTAAGACAATCAACGCTAATTGGAACGTCACGAGACTTGATCAGTTAGTCAGAAACAAACTCTTTGTACTCAACGAGTAATGAGGTTTGATTGGTTAGTCAAAAGCTTGGTGTAAGTTTACGAACTTGAGGGAGGGGGCTAAACTGATAGCCGTGTTTAAGGGTTACCGACAACAGGTAAAGAATCATCGCCAAGCATCAGGGTTGAATTACGAAGTCCATAGATGATCAACTACCGTAAATTCTACTATGTGTTGGATCGGAGAAAATGGGAGAGAAATAAAGAACGGTGAGGGGTTGGAAGGTGGTCCGCCCCTCCAATTCGCGAAGGCCAGCTAGGCGTCGCTAGTACACGAGCAAGGGCTATTGCCCTTGCCACAGGCCCGGTGGCAGCCCTCAATCAGACCGTCACCACCAATCTAGGCAAGGGTTATCAGGTCCTCATTACCATCCCCAGTTTACGCGACAGCACGCGCGGATGGCTTGATCATAAGCGGCAGCAGCCGGCCATCGCTAGAAGTAACGAGCCCTATCGCCTCGGAAAACCATCAACGAGGGGCATGCAAATAATTGGCAGTAGATGGCAGACAAGACAATGGTATCTCATTGGATTCATGCCGGCTTGGTTGGATCTTGTTTTCCTGGAATGGATTCGTCCCCTTTATTTGTTTCATATTAATGGGATTGGATTCATCCATTTGCTTTGCACGCATTGTATATTTTTGAAAGGACACTAATCATATGTGGCACGATGGCGTCGACGTCATTTGTCTCATGATGTGGCAATTTCACCTAATGGCGGGCAGTGAAGTTTTCAATTTTTAACATGCAAAATAGGAATATATATATGTACACGATATTGCACGACAGAACTTAACAAAGAAATATTGCACCAAAAGGGCTATGTGGGGTCTTCATAACTGAACTCCCCGGCCCAGATACTTACTTTTAATAGGCCAATTAACCTCTAGGTGATTGATCAACTTCCCCAAACAACTGGAACTTTAAATTCTCAATCGATCTAAGAAATGATAGTGCCAATCCTAGAATGATTTAAGGTTTGAATTGTAATAAAGCATCGCGACCTAGGGAAGGGGAAGGCTCTAAAACAAGGGATGGATTCTTGAGAATAGCGCTTCTTTTCAGTTTCGATTTTGAAAACTCAAGGAGAAATTGCGGTTAACCCAAAGCGCTTGGAGTCTTCCTAAAGTCCAGAGGCATCGTCACCTCCAAAGAAGTTGAACACCATTTACATAGAAATCAAAAGCAACTCATGAAGTTCAAAGAGATTTGGCTGAGCACTTAAAAAAATTGTGCGAAAATGTTGAAGAACATTTTTTGATATTACATAATGTTCTAATAGTGAATATTGTTAGAGATATTATTAGACATTAGGGTTATTATTTGATATTTCATTGTTTTATAAGGTAATTAACTTCCTTTATTAGCATATTGTTTGAGTATAAATACCCTTCTCTGATAAAGTATAAAGTCAAGTCAAGAGTAAAAATTATAACTTTTATTGATTCTCTATCCCTCTCTCTTGAAGATCCTTAAATATTGAGCACCTCTAACATAACTGTGTAAGAGACGGTGGAATGCTGGCCACAAGGCCAGAGGTGGGTCCTCCCATGATTTCTATATTTGTTTTACCATTCATAACACTTGTGGTTGAGGTATGACTATGATACTATTACACGGTTATACGGTCATTTCTCTAAAATATTATAGAGAAAAATGGCAAGGTTTCCAGATTGACTTTCTAATGGTATTTCAATTGAGCCTCCAGACAATACCTTTGATCCAATTCGAATATATAAGTATTTATGCCAAAAAAATAACAAATTCTTTGTAATCAACAAGTAACGAGGCTTGATCGGTTAGTTAGATACTTGGTGCAAGTTTACAAATTTGAGGGATCCGGCTAAATTGACAGACAGCTGCGTTTAAGAGTTATCGATAACTTTTAAGGAATCATCGACAAGCATCGGCGTTGAGTTACGAAGTCCATAGATGATTTACTTCTGCAAATTCTGCCATGCGTTGGATAGGAGAAAAGGGAAGAGAAGCGAAGAACGGCCAGAGGTTGGAAGGCGGTCCGCCCCTCCAATTTGAGAAGGCCAGCTAGCCGTCGCTATTACTCGAGCGAGGGCTATCGCCCTTGCCACCAGGCCCCATGGCGGCCCTTTGATCACCGCCACCAATCTAGGCAAGGGCTCTAAGGTCCTCATTGCCCTCCCCAGCTTGCGCGACGGCTTGATCATGAATGGCAGCGGTCCGCCGCCACTAGAAGTAACGAGCCCCATCGCTTCCGAAAACATTTAACGAGGGACATGCAAATAACTGGCAGTAGATAGCAGACAGACACAAATCAAACGAGATTGTGTACTTAATTGCATGAAAAAGTTTAAGAAACCGAAGTTGACACATCGATGAGGTAAGGGGACCAAAAGTTTATTTTCATTATAACATATTAAATAAAAAATACATATGATAGATAAAAAAGAGGATCGGGATTGAACCATCGTCAAGATGTTCGTGCTTTTCTCAGTCTCGAATCAAAGAAAAGCCTCACAATATAAACATCACCTTCGCACAAACTTAACTAAAAATAAATTGAGTAATATTGTTCCCAACTAAATAATGAGGCGGGCCAGCTCTAAGGAAGATTTTGATTACTTCTCCTTCGTGCAGACCGGACGTCGAGTGAAGTTAAAATTGTCCCCTTCAAGGCATCCAGAAGTAAAGGATAAGCAGTGAGCATCGGAAGGTGGCCTTGGGTCCTTAGTATTTTCACCTCGGAGGAACCATTCCCAATCTTGCTCTTCATGTAATACGAGACCGACACCGGCACGACGACGTCCTCTTGGGATTGAATGATGGAGCACGGAACAAGCACTTTCGGCAGAGCCCATCTCACATCGCTCAGGAACACGGTCTTAGCTACGCTCACCGCGATTTCGGGCTCTAGTCTTCCCAAGCTGCGCTCGAACTCCATCAGTGCACTCGTGTTGTTCAGGGCCATTGCTTTCGGAGCGAAATCATGGACCCAACCTGAGTAATTCGCGCGCATCGATTGGACTAGCAAGTTGATCGCTGTTTCATTCAAGCCTCCGACGTATCCTTCGGCGTTGAGGTACCTGTGATTCAAAAATATTTGTTAATAAAATGATTTTAGAAGATCAATCAGCTTTTTTGTAGCGCTTAAGCTAGTTGCCGAGGAACATGTATACGGATAACTCAAGGTGACACGTGTCGTAAATTTAACACAATCTATATCGATTTTTCCCTTCTTCTTTTTTTTTTGAAAAAAATAAGTGTGATGCAAAATAGTAAGAGTTTTACTAATATAATAGTTTTTAGTCTACTATTAGAATAACAATATATTATTAGTTATAAATTCTTGAAGGAGCCCCACAATGATTTCTAATTATTTATTATTTATTATTTTTGTGGCCCAAAACGTAAAAATAATTACATAAGCATTTCTCATATGGTAATTTTTTAACAACATATTATGAATCGTAAATTCATGAAGGAATGGACTCTACAATAATGTCTAATTATTCGTTGCTTGTTTTTTTTTTTTGTGGCAAAAAACTTAAGAATAGTTAAATAAGTAATTCTCAAATGGTAATTCTTTTTAACCCTAACATGACATTTAGGATACAGTGTTTATTTCTGTGCGCATGTGAATCTACAGACAGTATACCTGACTGCAGTATATGCAAGATATGAAGTACAACTCAACATAAATGCATGGAAAAAGGTTGTCAAGAAAGGCAAAAAATGTTCTTCCTTCTTAACTCCATTCATTAAATCAACAACTTACAACATATATTTCTAACAGAGAGAGAGAGAGAGACTACCTTGGAGATCCACTGAACAGCACAAGGTGTTCAAAGAGGTCGGGCCTGCGTATTGCGGCCAAGCACCCGATCATGGCCGACATGGAGTGACCGACGTAGATGCTCCTCTTCACCTTCAGCTCGTCAAGAAGGCACACCAAGTCTTCAGCGTAACCCCCCAGGTCCGAGTACTTGCTCGCGGCTGCGCCGAACACGCCCGGGTGGACGAAGGCCAAGTCGTAGACCACCACTTTGAAGAAGTATGCAAAGAACGGCACGACATGGTGCCAAACGGTCTGGTCGGCCCCAAAGCCATGGGACAGGACCAGAGCCTGCGTCCCGTTGCCGGAGACATGGCCGTTTAAGGCTTGGAAGATCCCGCCGCCGCTGCATAGCGATTCACTCATTCTTTTTTGCTCTCTCTGCCTCTTTGCGAATGTGATGGTTGTTTAGTACTGAAAGTTTTCAAGGAACACAAGAATGGGAATGTTTTGTGTGGTGAGTATGCCCTTGAGGCTTGGAGTGGGTATATATGGGGCGATTTCATACGTGGCTCTTGTTTCTTTCTTTTTCATTTTTTTCTTTTTGAAAATGATGTTTCAGCATCTCCACCTTATTTTGTGTTACATGGCCGGCATATAAGTACACGGTTATTAGTGAGGCTTGATCGAGTGTGGTATAGGCGGACCAAGATCTTCAATCACGTCTCCTAATGTCTCCATGAGTCAAACACCAGGAGTGCATTGAACGGTGAATTTATTCAGAACTAACCTTTTCCACATGAATCGATAATTAGCACGATTGAGACATTGAAACGAAAGTACTAGCTGAGATAGGATCTCCATAGGTAAAGATCATGACAACCCCAAAATAATACACTTATAATAAATTTACCTTCCATTAGTTTTTCGAGAAGTTTTATTATCAAATTTCTAAGTTGGATGACACATGACAGTTGATGGGTATATTGATATGAGTTTTTACTCTCATTTGTTACAAGTATATCGATTTGTGATTTTTCGTGGAAGTAATCCATTTTTTTTTTGTTGGTATGGTAGTGATCCAATTTAATGGAAATTAATGAAGAGTAAATATATCACAAAAGTAATAGTTTTTGGTTTTTTATGATTAAAAAATTAATTCATAGTAAATTTGTCATATGTGTATACTGATTTAGAGTTCTTTCGTGGTATGAACATATTTAGATTTAAACATATCTCAATGAGTTCCCCACCAGCCCCTTATTAGACCAAGTCAATCGTTATTCAGGAATTTGTGACATTCACAGTCGATCCCATTTATTCTATATAGCTCATTTAGTCTGACTAGTTGCATCTACCACATCATTTATGAACTAGGCCTATTTGATAAGATTATATTTGTTTCATAACCTTAATTAACATTAACTTAATAGATTTGATTAAATGAAAAATGCGATAAGTAAAAGACAGGTCTCTTAATTCATCCAATAGTAAAATGATTGATGGCAATTAGAACTTGCCAATTGCTAACAACTATTGTTCTTTCTTTGATAAAAAAATATTTATAATATAAAATTATTATATTTCAATTATCCTCAGAATACCTTTTTTATCCTTTTTTTCATCACTTATTTTCTCAGTTGCATCGAACAGCCCTAAATTTATGCAAAATTCTCTTATGAGCTCATATGTGTCCAATCAATAGTTAGGGGTGTTAGAAGTGTTAAGCTTTTTGAAGGAAAAAAATCAATGTGTGGCCGATTATTATTACATATAATAACCGATTTAAATATCTTTTTTGACGTTGCTTTATAAATATATTTTTATTATACTCGTTCGGTAGAGTACTTCGTCGTCATCGTGTTGGCTACGGCAAATCTCAAAATTGACTTGACGTGTGGTCTTATCGTAATGCACAACGAAAAGACGAGCTACAATTATATAAGGGCAACCTCAAAAAGTTCATGGGACATGAATCTGAAAAGGGTTTGAGGGCTGTGAGGACCAAACTATTTTGTGGCTAGGAATCCTCTGCATTGGCCTGTCTTAAAACTTTAATTTTTTGTTTTGGCGAATACAAGGTACAAAATTAAGAAAAATTAACATCTTAAATCTTAAATACTAATTTGATCACTAAGCAAAATATAAGATAATTTTCTAAGCAGTTGCAAGTAAAACGTAATATTCAAACGCTTCACTATACCAACATTAACAAGTATATCAACCGGCCAATTACCTTTTTGAAAAATATGATGAATTCTGAGCCTAAAATGGGAGCTCAATAACCTTATGATATCCTTAAGTAGTGCTAGACCAGTACCATCCACTACTCTCTCTAGGTTAACAAGTTCGGTAATATTTTTGGAGCCCATCTCAATGATGAGTTTGTGGAAACCTTGTTGCTTTGCAATGATAAGTCCCATCTATAGTGCCCATAGTTTAGCCTATAGAGACGAACATATTCCAAAAAATGAGGTAAAACCCCAAGCCAGTCTCCTCCTTCATTACGGAATAGTCCCTTGACTCCTGCAAGTCCAAAATTACCTTTAGACTCTCCATCCGTATTCAATTTAATCTATTCTAGTAGAGGAGGATCCAAGCAACCATAATGGGAGAAGTATGTGATCCACTTATAGACAAGTTGATCATGGGCGAAGGAATGATTTCCTTCATGTGCGAACGAATTACTTGTACTAGATTGGAAGGAAAAACAAAACTTTCTTGAGATAGAGACTTGTTTCGCCATTGCCAAAAAAGTCATATGCTCATACCAAAAGTAGTACTCCAATCAAAGTGGGAGTAAAATCTCCCGACGTTAGCCAAGTTGAATTTCAACCAATGAGAAACATTCATGGAGAACTCTTCAAGACAATTTGGTGGGACGAGATCAACTCAAATGTTCCTAATGACTGGACAATCTTGCAAAACATGTAACGTTGGATTCACAACATAGACAGTAAGAATTACCTCCTATATTGCGAGACATCTTCAATTCATTGGTTAATAAATGCTTATACGCTGATAGCCAAAGGAAGGTTCTAATACGTCGAGATCTGTCTTAAAACTTACATGCTTGAGGAAGCTGTAATAGGGATCCCACCCATGGATATGACATCCTCCAATTGCTGCAAGATGGAGGACTTGATTGTGATAAGGCGGAGAGATCATAGATGGTGGAATGCATCTAAATTTAAGTTACACGACGATGTGATGTCACCGAATCATTCTTTATTAATTATTTTCATGTTTGACATTTTTAGCATCTAGTATAAAGAACAATGGACAATTTATTCTAAAATAGTTTCATGGATTAATGATGTCATCATCGCGTGATAAAACTTTTTGGGTCGAGTTCGCGTGTGGTTCTGTAATTCTTAAAATTGGCACAACCTTTTGGAATTACTGTACTGCCTCGCGGTGATCAATGACCACCGCGAAGGATTGCACAATCCACCGCAGTTGGGTGAGAGAAAATGGAAAATGTCAAGCGACGACCGTTGGGTGGCGCAACCGTGTCCAGCAAAGTAGTAAACATCTCTGGTTTTCTTCTTACCTTTTTTTTTTAATATATAAAAACTATTGTGTACTATGTTCTGTTATCCAAGCTTAGCCCACCCTCAAAGCCAGGAAATTTGGGTTTCAATCTAGACACAACCGGATTTATCCCATCCAATGTGCATCACCAAGCGCTAGATAGGGCAACTTTGATCTTATCCGGCCTCTTATCTAGGCCACCAAGTGCGATTTAAGGTGACATTTGATCATCTGAATTTGGATTGTGATATGATTAGGATAAGATATGATTAGAAATCTTTCAAATATATTGGGGATTGTAAAAAAACTTATTACGTGTCTGGTGCAATTTAATATAGGATTGAAAATGTTTGAAATTGTCATTTGCTTACAGAGGTGATGCTCTCCGAATCTAGGGCTAGCAAATCGCCTTGGGATGCGACATCGATTCTCAAGACTTGAAAATGGAGTCCACCACCTCCACCAAGAACACCTCCTTCTTAAGAAGCTCGTACTATGGGTACACAACACTAACAATGCTTACTACGAATCACAATATTCACCGCAACACAAACAGCAAATTCCATTAACATCGCATCCCTTACCAATTACTCAATCAAGCAATTCCACAGCAAACGGCAACGAGCCAAGAGACGACATGCGAACTGAAGCGATGAAATTGTGAAATTTCCCTTATAAATGATTGAGTCAAAGAGAAGCTTATGATTTGAGAATCAAGAATGAGAACCTTCATGCCAGATATATCCTGCAGCATCTTAAAGACGTAATCTCAAACGGTTGAGATTAGCACTAGTCACTATTCTTGCTTTAGCTCCTCCTCCTTCGAAATCTTTCGGTTGTTAGCTCAAATTCTCAATTTTAGTTGAGGATAGGATCACACGTCAAAGCATCACAACAAAATCAAGTGATCACCGTCCAGGACCAACATACCAATGCCCAAAACTTCATGCATTTTGATTTTTTTTTCTTCATGTTCTACTTTTTCAAAGACGAGTTTTCAGCCTGGTTTGGTTAGATGGTCATCGGAGGATGATCGGCTGAACGGTGTTGATCAGAGATGACGACATGATGGTTAGGAGTAAGGATGATTGGTTGTCATCGCAATGGTCCGACGAAGCTGGACTCCATCACTCTTTCTTTTATTTTTTTAAAAAATTATCCATTCAGGTTTATCCCATCCCATAACACAGATTTCTTATTTGGCATTTTATCTTGGTATATTCAGGTAAATATGAGTTTATCCAATTCAGAAGAGGTTATCAAACTAGATAGAATATTTGGTTGTACTATCTAAACATAAATCCGGACTACCAAACACAGTTTAAAGGGTTAAGGAAGCTATTCAGAGTCGAATTGCACAATTGCATATAGAAACTACTTAGATCTCTCTATTCGTTCTCCTGAATTTTGAGACTTGTCAAAGATAAGATTTGGAGGCTTTCAAAAAATTTCGACACTAAATTGATGGTTCATAAAGTCTTCTTAAAGTGATTGTTCTTATATTTTTGGCACAAAGCATTCCAATTTGTGCGGTGCACAATTTATCTACGGAACAACTTCGTTAAATGCATTTATTTTTTCACATATTGAGAAATTGGGGGCTAAATTGGTCCCCAAACGCGTAGTATTATTGATCCTTGCAGTTGATCGAAGAGAGTTGGCACATTACAACAAAGCTCCAAGCGTTATTATTTCATCTTAAAATAGAGCAATTTCAGAGAAAAAACAAATGCATAATTTCGAGAGGTGAAGAAAATTTCCTTACTTCCTTTTTTGGTGTGATTTTTTAAACGAAATTACTTGGAGAGAATCTTAGCTCAATTATTTTGCTTTTGAGTCTAACAAAATTAAGAAAAAGAGTGGCAAAACTAGAGCATATATTTGTGCTTCAGTTTTTTGGCTCACGATATCATTTGTCAAATTAAAAAAGTGTAGAGCCAAAAATCTACTAATAGTCGATGAACAATTGATTTAGTTTCAAACAAATTTTATAAGCTTCCATCTAATTGACTTCGGCAAGCCACGTCAAATTGACAGATTAAGTCATAAAAGGTACTTTAAGTACAGTGCTTTTTAAAAATCGTGGTACTTAAATGATCTTAAATCCACGCCATATAAAAATAATTGTGACACTGAAGCCATAATTATCCTGATTTTTAAAGCACCTGTCACCTGCATCACGTAATAATATGGTTTTTAGAACTTAAATTGCTTAGCAAGTGTCCCAAAATATTCATTTAATCAATATCCAATACATCCACATGCGGACAGTGCATGGGCCATGGAGAGATCAATATCAATTGGGGACCAACCAACTTGCTGTCCTGAAAGTTAATGATTGTTGACTTGTTAGCTTTTTGAATTAAATGATTCTCTTGTATCCGTCCTTTGTAAGATATTAAAAAGCCGGCCCTCATCCGCACCTTAGGATCACTCAGATGTAGAAACACTTACAAGGTAGAGGTGGGTATGGAGCTCGAAAAATATACTATACCAATAAAGGGGACAAGATATGCGGACATTGACACGTTAAAATACACAACTTATCAGCCCACCGCATTAACGGTTAGGCATAGGTAGCTTGTTAGTTGGAAATAGCCCCTACCTTAATGAGGAACCATATAACCATACCAAGGATCTAAGGTAGGCCCCTTGGAGAGATCAATATCAACGGGGACCAACAAACTTCTCGTTCCGGAAGTTAATGATTGTTGGGTGTTAGCTTTTTGAATTGAATGATTTTCTGTATCCGTCCTTAGCAAGGTGTTAAACAGGTACATCTGGGGCCTTGTCTAGACCTCGGAATCTCTTAAATGTAAAAACACTTAGAGGATAGAGTCGGGTATGGGGCTTGAAAAATATATTGTCTTAATGAGGAGGGACAATGTGTGCGAATATTGATATGTTAAAATAATAAATGCAGCTTGGCAGCCCACTGCATTGGCAAATAGGCATAGGTAGCTCCTGTTGGTTAGAAACAACCCTTACCTTGGTGAGGAAGCATGTAAGCACACCTAGGATCCAATGTAGGCGGCTCGAAGAGATCAATATCAATTGGGGACCAACAAACTCAGTGTCCCAAAATTCAATTATTGTTGGGTGTTAGCTTTCTGAATTAAATGATTTTCCCTCATTCAATAATATATAATCCTACATTTAGTTGTGGCTCGCCCCCGAATCTATCTCTTTCTTGTCTTCCATAATGTCATGTAATGGTGACAAGACCATACGGAAATATTTACTTGCTTAAAAACATCAATCCAACGTTAATTAAGGTTACTTCTGATCAGTTTTCAACGTTTTGTAATTGTTTAGTACATGAGGTCAAAATGAATTTTGAGTTTTCAATAAATTTATTAATGCTAAAAGAAACCGGCTCAAAATAATTTGGACTAATCAGAATAACCAAATTAGTAATTTTATGGAACAATTGCATGTGTTACAAATTTAATGTTTTAGATTTTTCATTCTTTAATCAAAACTTTGCGAGGAAAGAGTTCTTTCAAATCTCCTCCAAAGCGTGTCAATCACGGAGTATCCCCATCTGATGGGTATCTCCATTGGAATGTGATCCCTTGGTGGCCCATTGACCCTTAAAAGATGGTTTGATCATCACATGTTAAGACATCTTACACATGTCATGATGTATCACCACTTATCATCATAATGAGTTCACACTTGTCGCAATTAGGCCACTACTTTTCGATGATCACCCATTGAGCAATTGAAATCAAATTAAAACAATCTGATAATCAAGAGAGTCTCGAGACTAGAATTCATACCTAAGTCATTGGTTTCACTATCAATATGAAACAGAACTCTCAACATGGGATTATCTTTCCTTGATTACTTCTCACAACCGTACATGACACAGGAATGAAAAAAATTTCTGCCTGAGTTATTAGGTGCAGAGTAGATGAACACAAGAGACGCTTTTTATTAGCCCAGTCTAACCATCCGATGGGGAATTCTGAGTAAACATACTGTTAAAATATGTCTCGAGTTTGAGTTCAATGTGAAATTCAGAATATTCCAAATTGGATATGTTGCGGATGTTCGAAATTGAGCAAAGAATATCCAAAGATCAACTTCTCAAAGTTTGAATCTACATTGGAGAATTCGGCCGCTGAAATAGGAAAGTTCAACTTTGACTTGGATTTGGATTTTGTTTAAAATATATAGAGATATGTTTTGGATAAAATCGTTTTAGATAGGAAACATAATCCTATTAGAAGTTGGCATAATAATAAGGGTTTTACTTATATATAGACTTGTGGCCGTGGGTGGTAGATGTGGATCACAAATTGTCTTGAAGCGCCGCGTGAGTGCTTGGTGTTTTGCCGTTAATCATGAAGAGTTGGTCTTGAAGCGCCATCTAGTTGTCGAGTGCTTGTGAGGGATTTTCTTTGTCGTTCTTACTCGTGAATTACATCCAAGAAGTTTAGTGTTTGTAGTCGATTAAATCTTGAGGTAAAATTTGCGTGTAATTCTTTCGTGAGATTGAGAGATTATTTTCGAGGAATTTTCGAGGAATTTTCGAGGCTAAACACTGTGTGAGTTATTGGTTGTAATTGGGGCTTGGGAAACACCGAGAGAGTGTTTGAGTGACTTGAGTGTGTAATCTCCTTGTATCGCTTGATCTACAGTGAAATTCGTTGCTGCTCTCCCCGTGGACGTAGGTTTTTACGACTGAACCACGTAAATCTGGTGTTCGATTTATTTTTCTTCTTCCATCTATATTATTGTTCGATTGCTCGCTTAATCGCAACACATACCTTGTTACTGGAATGGAGCCTTTTATACCACCTGTGAAGGGTAACGCCATGAGTTTTGCCGAGGACAAGCGGATCACATAATTCCATCCTTCAACAATATTCCAATAACAACGCCTTCGTGAGTTTTGCTAGATAATGAGGAATTAGTGCGGTCCCGAATGAATACCTTCGCTCTTATAAGCGGGGCATTGCCACCCGCAACACTTTGGGAGCATCTAAAGCTTTTTCTCTACTGGATTTGCTTCTCTCAACACGACTAGAGCCTCTAAAGGAAGCTGTCCTATAGATCTTCGACACAGAGAAGAAAATGACAGTGGCTTACTTTATCCTGAGAACAGGAGACCCGACGTCCTTCCTAACTCGTATGTTCATCCTGGATATCCCAAGATGGAATCTTGGGAGTGTCAAAATCACTATGTGGTGGAAAAAAGTTCACTTCATTCCTGAACTAAAAGAAGGTTGATTTTGGCTACTTCTTTCAATCATATGGAAGTTGCAATCCAAAATAATGAGAGATCCATAGATGAAAGTACTTTCAGCCTTTCAACGAAAAACTTCACTTGACAGACAAAAGGCAGGAATTAGATAACAATTTCATAAGCTGATTAGTCGGGGAAATGAATCTATGGCAAAGCTATTCATCCCCGGAGGACCATTAAGGGCGGCAAATAGCTTTAAGTGCGATTGCCTTCTACCTAAGAAGCAGCAACAGATAACGTTCTTATAGCTCATGAGTCAAGAAAAAAAAGGCTTTTGATTGCAAGTAGATATTTTTCCATTTAAAAAAAAAAATGCTGAATATCATTAGCTGCTACCCTACTCAACAGCAATGACAGCTCTTTTCTTGATGCATTGACTGGAATTAGCTGGGCAACAACTGCAAGTAAAACCGTGGACGTACAAGCTGTTGGATATATTGTTAATATAATCTAAAAATAATATGTTCACATACAAGTCCAATTAGGTAAAAGTACAGTTATTTGGGTCCATATGGGCCGGAGCCCAATAGCTTACATATATAAACTCTAGGGTTTCCCTACGCTGGAGGTAACACTGTTGAGTATTCCAAACTTGACGTCTCTTGGTGTAATACTTCAAGCAACCGCTTCTTCTCTCTCAAACCCATAACCTCAAACAATCTTGAAGTATTATTATCGTGTGTTGGATTTGAGCGAGAAATGTGTCTTCTTGAAGATTTCGTTAAGACGAACTCACGGATATATTTTACTTTCGATTTCGACAGTGGTATTGGCCGAGATTTGAGTTTGAAGGTTCGGGTGACCGAAATCTTTGATTCAAAAATCCAAAAATTATAGCCAATTTTAGAGGGTGAATCCACTTGGGCTTTGTTCTACTCATTGATACGAACGTTTTGAGTGGTCACTCGCGTCGATCGGAGGTCGGACGGAGAAGTTACGACAACCTGAAGTTTCCATCTGAATTTCTAGCGAATTTCGGGATTTTTAGCGAATTTCAGGGGCGGAAATTTCCAGCAAGTTTCAGAGACAAGGGCAGTCCATCTTAAGGTTTTTGGACGGTCTAGATCTGTTTTTAGGGTTTGTTTTGGCAAATTCCATATTTACAGAGCAGTTTGATCAAGGTTAGAGGAATTATTCGACTTCATCGCTTCGAGAACTCCAAGGTGCACTCTTTCTAACACTTTGCTCTGATTAAAATGGCAAAGCGTAGTTCTTATGATATTATGAAGCTTCAATTGTTTGATGTTACTGAATTTCATGGCTGGAAATTACATGTTCAATTTGGCTTGAAAGAACGTGACATATTCTATACTGTATTGAGCGATTTTGCATCTACCATTGAAGATGTTGATGAATATCGATGGAACAAAGATGAGGATTTTTGTAGAGATTATTTGTTGAACTCTCTAAATCCTAATTTGTCTATGACTTATAGTGAGTATAAGACGGCGAAAGAGATATGGGATCACTTGAACGCTCAGTTCCAAAAACAAGAGGGGCTATCTAAAACTCTCTTAGCGGAGAAATTCTTTGATTTTAAATTCACTATGAATTCAAGCATCACCTCTCAGTTAGTTGAATTTGAGAACATGAGGAACAAGTTGAAAGATGATAACTCTGATATGTCCAATAATCTCTTTGTCGGTCTTGTGTTAAACAAACTGCCAACTGAATGGAGTTCTTTCAAGACTGAAATGCACAGACTGAAGGTACAGATGGGACTTGATGAATTAAAGAGGTATATTCACATTGAGGATCAAAATATTACTAGGAAGAATTTGGAACAAGTAGGACAACAAAAGTCAGTTGCCAACTGTGGCATCCTAGAAATTAAGGGCAAGTCCTAAGGTGCCCTAGAGCTTTTAAATAGGTAATGAATTTACCTATTGGTTTGTGTTTTAGCCTTAATTCTTTCTTAAGGCTTTGTATTTTTGTGCCGTGTGTTTTTAATTTAAACCTAAGGTATTTAATAAGTATAAATTATGTGATGTCATGTTTGTTATAGATTAATGTTATGGGTTTTTAATTAGGTGTAATTAATTGTTAATTTTAATTTAAATTAGAAAAGGGAGTTGGATTGGGCCTTAGGCCCAATAGCATGGACTTTAGGCCCATGGAGGAAAGGCCTAAAGTGGGCCGTGTGGGCCAAGCCCATAAGGCCCATTGGGCCTTGTGGCCGTGCGAAGAGGAGAGGGGGAGGGTTTCAAATGCATGCCCCTCCCCAAGTGTCCTAATGCATGGGCCATTTGGCACCCATGCATTAGAGTCCTCCTTGTAATGATGAGGAGGGGGGAAAGAAAAGAGAAAAGGAAGAGAAAGGATGGGGGGTGGTCGCACGGTGAGAGGGAGAGAGAGAGAGAGATTGCGAGAAAGGGAGAGAGGGAGAGAGAGGTGCGCGAGAGAGAGAAATGAGGAGGAGGAGCCGCCGTCCGCCGCACGCCGCCGTCCACCGCCGCCGTTCGTCGTCGTTCTTACTTGTGTGAGGCAAGTTTAGGTTCCATCCTACTCATGCATGTGTGTTTTGTATGTATGTTTGATCTTTTGGGTGTTTGGAAGCTAGAAACCGAAGCTAGGGTGTTTGGTTGTTGAAAATGCATGCTGTTTTCGCATGAACCAGTGAAGTCAGAAACTTGTGAGGGCTTGCATGTATACTTGGAGTTCGATTTTGGCTTGGATCTCTTCATGGAAGTTGTAGCTAACACCTTTAACTATAACATACGAAAATTTCGTGAAAAATGATGGAGATTTAAGGGGCCAAAGCCTCATGTTTCGGAGACCCTAGATCTGGAGTTGTTTTCTGACCTTGTGGTGGATTTATGGTTTGCATGTTAGTTTTTACTAAGAATATCTCTTTGACCTCTTCATGAAACTTGTAGAGCACATCTTAAGGATGAACATACTCAAATTTGAAGTAAAATGAACAAGTTTAGGCTAGGAAACCAACTTGATCTTGAAGACGATGAAACTGGAGTCGTGAGGTGTGACACCCGAGACTTCGCGATACCTTTTGGAGGTCTTCCTTTGGTTGTTTGGCCTAAGTTCCTTCATGAAAGTTGTAGGGGATCCTTAGAAGCATAACATATCCAAATTTCAGAGAAAAAGAAGAAGTGTAGGTGGGTCAAATCTCCATATTGCGGACATAGTCCTCTGTGCATTTCGGTGACTTGACCAGAAGCTTCGTGGATCTGTGAAAATTTATCTATAATGATTTTAGCCTAGGTTCCTTCATGAAAAGTCTATTTTAATGTCTTAAATATAACTTGGTGAAATTTAATAATTTTCTGAGGTCGTATGGGTATTTAAATCTATTTACTTAGAAAACTGTGCGTTCTGCCCTTATCCGAAAATGTGTTCGGAATTGTGAAAATAGTGTTTTTTGTGTAGAAATTGATTTGGCCATTTTTTTCTGTGGTGAAATCACTGTTTTATGGCATTACAATATTATGTGTTTTGATTTCATGAATTTGTGATTTTTGTGATTAATTAATTGATTATTTAATTAATTAATTGCAAGGTAGAATTAAATTAGGATTTAAATAAAATCTAAATGTAATTGGCAAGTACATTGTTTTGAGTGGCATGTGGCCCTAATTGCTATGGGGGATGCATCTATTGCATGTATGTGAAATTACTTGATGATACATGTATAAGAAAGATGATCTTGTCTTGCCATTACATCATGTACATGATGAATTGAGACAATAATTGGCAATGTGACCCATGGTAATTGTTGGGGGAAGATGTTAATGCCCGGGA
Source organism: Eucalyptus pauciflora (assembly GCA_007663325.1). Lineage (NCBI taxonomy): Eukaryota > Viridiplantae > Streptophyta > Magnoliopsida > Myrtales > Myrtaceae > Eucalyptus > Eucalyptus pauciflora. The sequence goes on along the minus strand of VMYD01000410.1, from coordinate 207,568 downwards.
TGTATAGAGATACATGGCCGGATGGCCTTGGGAGTATCAGGATGCCCAGAATGAGATGGGTGCCGGAAGCCTCGGAGGTCTTTGCCCGAGGGGATGCCTCGTGATGCCGGTTGGGATGCGAGATGCCCGGGATGCGGGGGTGCCGGATGCCCGGTGGCCATGATTGGCATAATTTCCGGAGGTTCTTCGCAAGACCCGAATAGGGTGCGAGTGTAAAGTATGGGATGGATGATCCCGAGAAAGGGTGATGTGTTGATCAATTGAGAACTAAAGTGGAAATTAAATCATGCATATATGTGATGATAATCACTTATGATATAGTAACATGATGGCATGATGATGACATGCATGTGTACTATGATATGATGATGACATGTATGTGTACCATGGTATGATGATGACATGCATGTGTACTATGATATGATGATGACATGCATGTGTACTATGATATGATGATGACATGATGACATGTATGGATCATATGGTATGATGATGATGATCATTTGTGATGATGAGGTATGATGGCACGTACATGGCTTCGAGGTAAGTACATTACAATGTATGAATGACATGTGTATTGGAACTGTTGTATTGTTTAAATGCATTGAGTGTTGATTGGATCTCTTTACTTGTTGAGTGGTTGTATTCACCCCTTTGGGGACCAACATTTCAGATTAGTACGACGCCTCTCCCTGTTGTTCCACGAGGAGTGTTCTATGGCCTTCCATCTGACGTGGAGGTCGAGGTGACCGAGATAGACTGTCCCACCTTGCCGGGGCTGACCTTTTTACGTGTGCGCGCGATCGTATCTTATGACGTGGGCTTATCTGGAGGCCCAGTCATCCAGGAGTACGTCTCCGTCCACATCCGCCGCGACGGTGTCATGATGGGGATGCTGCCACCTCCACCGCCTAACGCACCGGGATGGGTGTGATGGCCTGTGCACGTGGAGTGGGGGTTAGCAACTTTTTGGATGACCGCCACGAGTAGTCCGAAGGGAGATCGTTACACGTCGCATTTTTGAGGGTCGTGTGTCTCTTTTTGAGGTTGAAGGCCGAGCATTGGATGAGTCTTGGCCTACCTTTTTGTACCGACCCGTGTCGCCCTTCGTAATTATATATTTAAATAAAAGTGGTTCGGCCTCGTGCTTTCATTTAATCAAAGATAGTTGGTGTGTATTGTGTTGTTGTGAGGGAAGCGAAGTGTTGGTGAGACTCGCCTCTTAATTTCCGCTATGAGCTGCGCAAAATCTTTAAAGCCTTCTTAAAGGAAAAGAAAAGAAAAATTTTTACGCCTAAGTGTCGGCTTGAATCTTTCTTCTATCGGTGTATATTTTGTTTTTGTTCTGGTTTCTTTCGCTTGCGGTTTCTGTGGCGACCCTACCGGGTTTTGGGGGTGCCACACCAACTTTGTTTCATATTCCAATAAACCTCAGAAAAAGTTCAAGTCACCAAAAGGTGAATCCTCTTTACAGTTAGAGGCCAAAAAGACTATCTTCCAAAAGAAGAAAAAGAGCAAGTGCCATAACCGTGGAAAGTGGGGTCACTGGGCAACAGAGTGTAAGTTACCAAAGAAGCCAAAGAATGACACATCACAGAATGAGGCCAATATGCTTATTGAGGATCTGAGCCTCAAGCTTTCATTGGAATGATGAATAATGGAAAGGCTAGCGTCTCTTCTGAGTGGTGGTTGGACAGTGGCGCTACTTGTCATGCTACAAATGACAAGAACTTACTCACTGAGGTCACAGAAGTGAAAGACACTGTGGAAAATTGCAATGGTGGTGAGGCAAATGTGACTCATGCTGGAACTGCAAATTTGGTGCTTTCTTCAGGTAAATTACTAACTTTGAAACATGTTAGAGTAGTACATTTACTTAAAAAGAATTTGATATCTATGAGTTTACTTGATAAAGCTGGTATGTCTTTTTCAACTATGAATGATAGAGTAACTTTATCTGTTAACTCATATTATTTTGGTTGTGCATTCATGGTTAATGGTATGTATAGGTTAAGTTTAGATACTGATAGCATAAACCATGTGAATTCTATTTTGATTGATCCAAAGTTGTTACACAATAGACTTGGACATGTGAATTACAGGAAAATGCAACATCTAGCTAAAACTCACAACATTCCATTAGATACTTCTATTCGATTTGACAAGTGTGAAGTTTGTGCACAGGCTAAAATCACTAGAAAACCATTTAAGTTGGTTTCTAAAAGTACACAACTTCTTGAGTTAATACATTCTAATATTTATGACTTTAGAAATTACATTACTAAAGGTGGTCGGAAGTATCTAATGACATTCATAGACGATTTTTTTAGATATTGTCATGTCTATTTGTTGAAATCGAAAGATGAGGCGTTTGAAAAGTTTAAGATTTTCAAGTCTAGAGTAGAAAATCAACTCAACTTGAAAATTAAGAGATTTAGGAGTGATAGAGGAGGAGAATATACTATGTCAAGGTTCAAGGAATTTTGTGCTTCAGAAGGTATAATACTTGAAACCACTGCTCCTTATTCACCACAATCAAATGGTGTTGCCGAGTGTAAGAATAGAACATTAACTGAAATGTTAAACTCTATGTTACTTACGGCTAGCATGCCTTCCTCCTACTGGGGAGAAGCAGTTCTAACTGCTAATCACATCTTGAACAGGTTGCCGCACTCTAAGTTGTCTATGACACCTTATGAGATATGGCATAAGCACCCTTGTAGATATGATACTCTTAAGACTTGGGGTTGTATTGCTTATGTAAGCATACCATATCCTAAGAAACCTAAGGTGGGATCTAGAATCATTACTTGTGTACATCTAGGAATTGCAGTAGATAGTGCTGCAAATAAGTTTTTAGATCTATCTACTAACGCAGTGATAGAATCTAGAGATGCAATGTTCCTCGAAAACAAGTTTCTCAGAGATCAAGGCTTGAATGTTTCTGGATCTACAGATTTTGATTTCAGAATCTCCTGTAGAATCTGAAGCAGGTCATTCTGACTCTAATTCCACACAGTAGGCTATTGAACCAATTCCAGTAAGAGTATCTACAAGAGAGAGAATTCCCAAGAGTTTTGGTGAGGATTTTGTTGCTTACCATCTTGAGGATGATCCATTCTCCTATCAGGAAGCAATGAGATCTAGGGAATCTCTACTGTGGGTAGAAGCTATAGATGATGAAATGAGCTCTCTGCTGCAGAACCACACTTGGCAGCTAGTAAACTTGCCAAAAGGGGCTAAAGTTATAGGCTGTAAATGGGCGTTGAAGAAGAAACTGAATAGTGATGGATCAATAGCCAGATACAAAGCACGTTTAGTAGCTAAAAATGCTATAAACAACAGAGTGGAATAGACTATTTTGATGTTTATTCATCTGTGTGTCATCTATCAACTATAAGAATTCTTCTTGCCTTAGCATCTATTGAACACTTTGTAGTGCATCAAATGGATGTAAAAACAACTTTCTTAAATGGGGAGTTAAATGAGGAAATTTACATGGAACAACCGGAAGGATATGTTATGAAAGGTCTTGAGGACAAAGTTTGTAAATTGAATAAATCATTGTATGGTCTTAAACAAACACCTAAGATGTGGCATCTTAAATTTGACAAATTGGTAAAGAGTTATGGCTTTCATTCTAGTTATTCAGATAAATGCCTTTACCATCGTTCTATGTCAAATAAGGTAGTCATCATTTGCTTGTATGTTGATGACATGTTAATTCTTAGTTCCGATCATTCTGTAGTGAGTGATGTGAAAGCTACTTTAGCTAAAGAATTTGACATGAAAGATCTTAGTATTGCTAATACCATTCTTGGTATGAAAGTAAGCTTTAAACGGCAAGTTATCTCTCTTAGCCAGACTCATTATATTTAGCAGCTACTTTCTACTTGGGGATACGATAAGTGTAAACCGAGTGAGACACCATGTGATTATAATAACAGACTAAGTCCTAATGAAGGGACCAGTGTTGATCAGTTAAAATATTCGAAACTGCTTGGTAGTCTCATGTATGCTATGAGTTGCACTAGACCTGACATAGCCTTTACAGTTGGTATGCTGAGTCGTTTTATTAGTAATCCTAGTAAAGAGCATTGGGATGCATTTGATAGGCTAATGAGATACCTTAAACGTACTAAAGATTATGCTCTCTATTATTCTGGTTATCCTCCAACTGTGGATGGATATTCTAATGCCTCATGGTGTTCAGATATTGGAAGTAGTAAGTTCACTAGTGGATATGTATTCACTTTGGGTGGAGCTGCTATTACATGAAAATCCAAACGACAGACTTGTATTGCATTGTCGTCTATGGAATCAGAACTTTTTGCTTTAGCCTCAGCCGGCGAAGAGGCAGAGTGGATAAAGAATCTGATTATGGATATTCCTTTGACTTGACTAAAGATTAATTCTTTGAGCCTATTCTGTGATAATCAAGCATCTGTCCAAATCGTCAATAATACTTTCTTTAATTCAAAGAGAAGACATGTGAGACTGAGACATGCGTTGTTGAATTATCTGAGAGAATAAGGGGTTATCACCTTGATCGATGTGAGATCAAAGGATAACATAGCCGATACTCTCACCAAAGGTATGCCTAAATATCGATTATTCAAAACAGTGGGGGAATTGGGGTTAAAGACTATATAGGCAAGTCTTAACTACCATTTACTTACCTTCTAAGTGTGTGTTTTGAATTATCGAATCTTCTTTTATTGGCTACACTGATAAGCACAGTATATATGTTTCATCGATGTTCACAGTTGTTGACTAATTTGAAAAGGGTGAGTTGTCTCATTCCAAACTTGATGAAGATGACTTTAACCTAATTCAAATGTTCTATCGGGGAAACTTGTGTCATTCCAAACTTGATGATACAATTCAACTAAGTTGGACTATCCTTTTTGGTTAAATGATCTCATTCCAAACTTGATGTTAGATTATTTGACTTTAAGGAATCAATAACTATGACATTCCAAATTGAAACATAGAAACAATTGTTTATTTAAGAAGCCTGTTGGTCTTGTTCTTAATTGAAACTTGATATTACATGACTAAGTTATTATAGGTGACTTGACTATTGGTCATGTTCTTTGAAACTAGACAATAGTTATTCTCCTACAAATAAACTTAAGTTGATGGTTCTTTGTAAATCACATTGTTTAAGTTTTGTTCATAATATATGAAACTGGATTGATGCTTATGACATGATATTATGATGCTTTATGGCATCAATATATGTTATTCTCTGCCTGATGGAATGTTGCTAAGTTTTATTCAAATGATTGAATTCATGATAATATGAAATTCATATTTGACATTCTATAGAGGATGGTAGAGATGGAGGAGAGCTTAATGAGTGGGATCCTGACCAATATTACCTACTTGATGAATGAATATATGTCATAAAGCATGTGGGGACTTGACAGTTTACTTGGATTTTGCTATTTCTATTTTGTGAACATTATTATGCATATATTGATTGTGAACTGAGTCTAAGATTTATTTTGGGGATTTGAATGAGTTTAGATTGAATCTAAAACTCCTAGTACTTGTTTTTGATTTGTTGCTCTTAGAATAGATTCATACTAATAATGATTCATTTATTTAGATTGCAAATGATGATTGAGTTTAATACTTTACTATTGAAAACTCTTTGACAGATCCGAGTTAATTGTCTTGGACCGAATGTGGATGATTCATGTTTGTTTGAACATTACACTGACTACCTTATTGGATTGTGCTGTATGGTGAACATAAGAGGAGATTGTTGGATATATTGTTAATATAATCTAAAAATAATATGTTCACATACAAGTCCAATTAGGTAAAAGTACGGTTATTTGGGTCCATATGGGCCGGAGCCAAATAGCTTACATATATAAACTCTAGGGTTTCCCTACGCTGGAGGTAACACTGTTGAGCATTCCAAACTTGACGTCTCTTGGTGTAATACTTCAAGTAACCACTTCTTCTCTCTCAAACCCATAACCTCCAACACAAGCAAGGTTATTTAGGATGTGGATCGCTCTGGAACGTGGAACAGAAATGCGGAAGGTGGAACATCCTTTTCTCAGATCTTGTACTCGAACTAGGATGCAAATATTTAGTTTTTTTAGTACTATATCGACAGTATTATGTTTGCTGCATAGTTAAAAGACTCCATTGACATTTGTCACTAAAATACATGCCTAAGATTAGGATTATAATAATCATGACAGGTCATAAATAAGAAAGATAATTAATATAATAGGGGTCAAAATCGCTAGTACAGCATAAAAGGAGCAGTGCTTCCATTGTGGCTTGACTGTGAAGAAAGAATTAGTGTTATCCAGCAACTCTACCTTGAACCCAACAATTATTTGTTTGGAAATGTAGAATACAGAACTTTAATCCATGTTTTAATTCAGGGAGGAACCGGGGGTGCTTTCCAAGAGTATTGAATTTTTTTATTCTATCCACCAGTTGTTTTATGAGTGGACATGATGCACTAACTGTGCGATCATCATAGATTTTCTAAATCTTTTGAAGGGGTATGTAGTTGTTTTTCCTTCGTCGATCTAGGTCAAATAAATCACTGATCAGAGACGACAGTAGCCAATACTTTTGTAAGTACAAAATTCTCCTTAGCCCAAAAAGAAAATAAATTAGGACTCGAAATAAGAAGTGATGACAAATCAGGATTGCAGAGGTCATGGCTCATGTAAAGATACTTGCGCTGTCGAAAATGCTAATATAGAATGACACTAAAGAGCTTCAAACACAATGAAAATAAAGAGCAACCAGACAAGAAAAAAAGCCACCAGAACGATAGGACTAAGATCAAAACTCACCAAATGTAGACTGTCTTCGGCAACAAATAGAACTCCCTTGGTGCACTCAGCCGAACAAACTGGAATTACATGAGTTGAAGGTCGAAAAGAAATCGATGTTAAAAACAGGCTGTGCCTTGGTGTTTGCAAGAACCGTGGTCTATCATTGAGAGCAATCATGGCGGAATCCAGAGAATCGCTCAAGGGCACCAGAAAAAACAGGAGTAATGCCGATTCGACGATTAGCTATTTAACCTTCCCAGATTAAACACCAGTAGACATTCCTAGGCTGAAATAATTTGCCTTTATCTCTGACATTGCTGCATATGCATTTCCTCCAGAAGAATTACTCGAAGAGTTGTGACATAGCTCTGAAGAATTCATTAATGAGACTGTCGGCCACTCAAAACGGAGAAGCATTCTATTCCTCATACCAGAAAGAACGCATAACTTGTCAACTAATACAAACCTTACGTCCTGGGCGATACAACGGCTGACTACACTATCCATGGTACTTGTTAACAGTATGGTCCCTGATGCAATCACTCGAAGGCCTCGATCAGGCATAATAGAAATAACTTCCACATAAGGCCTATGCTTGCCGATAACAATGATATTGCCAATATGAACTCCTTGAGGAAGAGATTTAGCATGCTTAATATTACTTCCGCTGGCATAGGAACAGGACTGTTCTTGTTCCAAGTAATTTGGAGGTACAGAAATGCAGGAAATTTCACTTTGACTATTAATGAAAATTTAGCACCTGGGTCACTTAACAAATTTTTAAGTCTCAAAGCCTTGCAGAGAGACTCTACAATTCCCATCAAAGCTTAGTTCTACCAAAAATGTTTCTCAATCTTAAAATCTGCTCTAACTTAGTTGAAGGATGAACCACAACACCTCGCAAGCTCTACTCCACTCGTAACCGTCTGCTTCTTCCCTCCCACATTCGTCCTACATTTTCAGAGTATCTATCATTTCGAAACCACTAACCTCCTCGAGCGAGCGAAAGAGACAGAGATTAAAAAAGGCTCTAAAAACAAAAAGAGGCCACTTCACGCATATACATGCTCATTTCCATACAAGCCATCAGCACAATTCCAAAGATTAAAACTCTGCATGTTTGATTGCGAGTGAAAGTTTTCGTGATCGCTTTGAGTCACAAATGCTACTTTATATCTTGGTCTTTCGACTCCAAAATCGGAACTTCAGGTGCGCTTAATTAGCTGAGAGAGAGAGAGAGAGAGAGATGAATTGAAGTAACCGCCACGTTCTCTGAACATGAAACACAACCACCCAACAAAAAGAAGCAAAACACCAAAAAATAAAATAAATAAATAACCCAACTTTTATTCATCACATAAAGAGATTATCATAAAATTGGTAAGAACCCAGAGAACTTTGAACAAAAATATGTTGCTTTTGAATCTTTCAATTCAAAGAACCTCATACAGGAGAATCGAAAGGCATGAAAATTTAGGAATGGAATACTGGAAAACGTACATTGAGAAAAAGCCCAGCCCAAACTCCGTCGAGGACAGACAAGTATAAATGCATAGATAAGGTAAGGGGAGGATTTCGAGCGTGTTCGAGAATGTTTTTGAGGATAAGTTGAAAAACAAGAGAGGTGGTGGTGGGCATTATATCTGTTCTTTTACTATTTCCATGTTCGTTGTTCGATTTATGGCGTTTCTTTTTGGGATTTGACAGCACCATTTGAGACCCCACCTCTTTGTGATACCAGTAATCTTCTCAAGCAACTGCTTCCACCACACTTGTGAAACCCATGAGGAAAGAAGAATTGCAGGGAACCCCGAATTGCAGATTTGCTGTCAAGGAAAAGGGGAAGCGAGAGCATGAGCGGTCCGTGCGTCGATGGCGAAAGCGAGAGCACCTCAAAAAACGACATGAAATGAGCTACAACAGGAAGAAACCGAAGGAACAGTAAAACGCAAACGATCTCTGACTAACAGCCACGCTCAATCGAGCGACAAATCAAACCCTAATAAAAAAAAGGTCGAGGGGAGCAACGAAAAACAAAGTGAGAATCACCAAAGAGAGAGAGCAAGAATCGCCAAAGAGAGAGACGCCTATCGTTTCTCAAGATTGGTTTCGGCGACAGAGGAGGAGGAAGAAACTTCACGAGAGAGAGATAAAAAGACGTCTGTGAAGAAGTTGTAAAAGGGATGAGAATTGATTGTGTTTTTATTTTTGTTTTCAAAAATAAAAAGTAACTTTTTTTTTGTTTTTTTATTTTTATTTTAAATCTGTTTCTAGAAATAAATTTGTTTTGGGAAATAAAAAATTTACCAAATACTATCTGTGCTTCCAAGAACAAAATAATAAAAACACATGTTTTCGGGAGTATTACCAAACGTAGTCTTAAAGGTGCACATGATAAAATTTATGTTTTTCGATTTTTATGTTTCTCTATTTCTCAGAACAGGTTTGGAACATAAATCCGTTTGATAACGCAATTTGATTTCTCTATTTCTGAAATAGATTTCTATTCCAGAAATAGAGAAATCGAAGAAATCGGAAACTGAAATTTTTAACTTCTCAGTTTCTAAAATAGAAATAGAAATAGAATTTTTTTTTCTCAACTTTTCGATTTAGTCCAAAATATTTTATATTACTAATATTGAAATAAAAATAGAAATAGTTAATTTAGTCCAAAATATTTTAATGATTTTTTAATATAATTATTTCTATCAATATTAATTGAATTTTAACCATTAGGCCAGATGGTGGGAATTGAATGAACGAGACTTCATTTGTTGCACGCAAGAGATTTCATGCATGGTAATAGTTAACTTGCTATATTCATATCTAACGAGTCTTTCTTCATATACTCTTCCGAAGTATGCCAGACAACATCTTTATCTGGCTAACTATTTTTTTAATTATAAACTTCATATTGAGGCGGTAAAAATGGGTCAAATCATTAGGGTTTTATTTGATTTTTCTTTTATAAGGAAAATAGATCTAATAAAGAATCTGTTGTTCTTGTAAGAGTGTTGATGAAAATATAGATATTGATAATAAATTTTTAAATAATCCTAGTGTTAATAATTTTGAAAAAAATTGGTGACTATTTTTGAACATGGTGAGGATTTTTTTAAACAAAATGTGGAAAGAAATTGGAATTAGTTTAGTAAATTAGACTATTATAATCATGGCTATCATTAGACTTATTTGATTAATGTGAAATCATTTAGGCAAAAACATAACGACATATTCACTACAATTGAATTTCAATTGATTTTTTTTTGCCACGTTGTTTATTTTTCGAAAGAAAATATTACGTAATAGGAAACGTAAGCACATGTAATAGGAAATTCCATGAAATTGTATTTTCAACTTTTGTAATGTATTAGTATCATTTCGACTATTATTTTGTATTTGATGATTTCCTATATTGTTTTAGTATTATTTTGTATTTGAGGATTTTCTATGTTGTTATCTAATCAATTTCTATTCCTAGAAATATAATTTTTATTCTGTTATCAAACGGATTTCTGTTCCAGAAATAGAAATTTTGAGTCGTTATCAAACGGGTTTCTTTGCTCAGAAACTTGTCCGAGGAATAGAAATTGAGAAATCAATTTCTGGCCAGAAATTAATTTCTGGAACATAAATTTTGTCATGCGCGCCCTTAAAGTATGTACATACATATAAAACTAGAAAATTTTGTAACTTTCATATATATTAGTCTAATATATATGCCTAAAAATCGCAGCCAATGGTAGAATAATTAGGCATGCGTCAGACCGTGCTAGATAAAAGTAATCTAGTATTGCAAAAGTGATGTGACATAGAACATATCAGGCGGATTCTTAGCTTGTTGATTTGAATTTCTCAAGTGAAAAGTGAGCATATTTGAATTTGTTACAGGGCACAGAGATTGAGCTTCCGTGCAGCCACTTCGCAGGATGAATCATGGGTCAAAATGGAAGCTTGAGATATCGTGCGCATCGATGTATTAACTTGGATGCACTTTTATCCAAAAATTTAATTTTTCTTCATCTTTTTTTGCATTGTTCGAACCCGTTTCACAATTAAATATCTTTTTATTTTAGGGTCTGTTCGTTTCCAAATTGAATTCGATTGTCATCGTTAGTTTAATAGAAAATCTTAGAATATTTTTAAAACATGATCTCATTTTGACACGTAAATTGCTCAAAAGTTAGAAAAATCACATTGTGAGTTTGCAAAGAAAAATATAGAATCACACTTTAATATTATTGTAGCAACCCAAAAATAAAAATAATTCCTGCCGATTGGCATTGGGTCGGTCCATTTTCTAAGTTGCCGTTGAAGGGCGTCAATGCTAAAAATGCAAAAGAAAAAAAAAAGTGTCTGGAAGGCCTAAAATCACATATCAAACTAGCCCGAATTAAGACGCTTGAGCCTGAAGTAGCCCAGTCTGGCCTAAAATGTTTTAAAAAAATAAAAAAAAATATCTCGAATTAGGAAAAATATAAAATACAAAATTTAGAGAAAGTCACTTATGATTTGTGATCATGTGTGATGTTGTAGAAAACAATAAATTAATCATCAAACTTCAGCTGAGTCATAAAATATTATCTCGTGATAAAGTTAAGATATGTGAACTTCGTTTCTTTTGATGAAAGTTATGACTTTTAAGTTAGTTTGTTTTAGTCATTTGATATTTGGGTGCTAGAGTTTGAAATTTGCTAATGAAAAATGTTTTCGAAAAAATTTAAAAACAAAAGAATTATGGGCTAAGGCCCGACTGGTTCAGACTGAACCAAGTAATTTTGGTAAGGCCCTCTTTCTTCTTTTTTTTTTTTTTTTTTTTCCTGACCTTTCTTTGAGCCATGCTAACTATCGAGCCGAGCAAAGTCTGGCTTGGTATGTTTGGGCCGGACCCAAAAACGCCTTTAGGACCGGCGTGCATCCCAAGTCGATGCCAAACTAGTATGACCATAAGTACAATTATATGACAAACATGAAACTTTTTAAATGTATGTATACTTGTATACAGTTGCAGTCGGTAGATGCAACAAAATTGAGAGAGAGAGGATTTTCTAGGCCAATTGGGCATTGTATAAACGTACACCTAAATGTCAATAAACTTTAATTTATATATTGCGAAAGAATTGCGGCAAATAGAAGGAAACAATGAGGTACATGCACGTGTCAGGGTGTTTGATGAAAGTTTTCCCATGTTGAAGAATTGATATGATTTATAACAATGAATATATGTAATTTGTTCATAATCTATTGATTAAAGTTTTTAAGTGAAAAGTAGGCATAATCATATTTGTCAGTGAATGCATGGACTCAAGCTTTCAATCAGCAACTCGCCATATGAGACATGTGCTGAAAGATTTATCGAGATGCTACGTGTCTTAATATGTCCACTTTCATTTGAAAATTTTGGGTCATTCATTTGCCCAACATTGTTCGAACCGAATTCCCAACAAGATGTATTTTATCTTTCTAGTTCACTCTCTAGATTTTGAATCTTGTATTGAAAATTCGTACTATATAATTTACAATAATATTTTTAAATAACATAATTCACATTGTAACATTATTAAAACAACCCTTAATTACAGTAACTCCCATTGCACAGCGGAGGTCCTTGACTAGTCCACTTTTAAGGGGAGAAGACCGCCCCACCCCCCCAATTTTTTTTTTTTTTTTTGCAATAGTCTAAGCCAAGAAGTCATGATAAAGTTTGAGTGCAGGGAGGATGTTGTTTCGTCTTGGGACCGATTCTCGACAATGCTGTTGTCTCTTATCGATGTATGTCGTCATCGATAGAGAAGACACCAAGGGATTTCAGAGCAAGAGGGAACTCCCTTACCATGAGGGCCGTCAAAATGGCCCGACCCTACCCAACCCGTATATGAAAAGGGATATATTGGAGTCAGGTCTTAATATTGTTTGAGTAAACGACGGGTAGTGTATATGTTTTGGGTTGGGTTAGGATCATAATATTGTTTGACCCCAAATGCGTTACTTCTTGTCTTAGTGTCCATCTCTCTCAATTCAAATGCAAATTTAAGTTGAGGGTGACGCCCTTTGACGCTTGACAACTTTGCTGTCTCTGCCTCAAGCCCTTGTGATTAAATCCTCCTTGTCGACTCTGTTGCCGTCAACGGCTCTTCCTCCTCTCTCTCCCGGCACACGCTCTCCTCTTTGCCGTGGCCACCAATGACCTGACCAGGTCCGACCAGACTTGATTGCTCGGGTTATTTGCTGTTTGGGTCTTAGGTTGAGTAGGATCAAGCACACTCCTATAATAGTTTGTGTCAGGTGGGGTATCATAGAAACCCGGCCTGGCCTGGTCCGACCCGACCCGACCCATTGACACCCTTACCTTGCATTTTTGGACGGTCTGGATTGTTTTGTAAAGCGTGCAATTTCTGGCTTTCGGTCCAATGCTCCATTTGAAGCAAGAAAGGCTTTGAACTCGAATGTTAATACATATCCCATTAGGGAAATGACTTCGCGACTGCGGCTATCCCTACTAGGCAACTTCCCCCTGCGCCATGAACAAGCCTCTCATCTCATTCCACATGCTACGAGTACGACCATTGTCTTATTCACCGTCTAGCACGAGAAATTTTTTCTCATTGTTTGCTAAGTATCGCAAATGAGTTTATAACAACGCAAATGATAATCATTATGACCAGAAATTGATTTCTAAAAAAGAAATAGATTTTTCTTTTTCTAGTTTTGGAAGAGTTTTTAGATAAAAATTTGTGTTTGATAACGATGCAAAATTTCTATTCTCGGAATAGAATTTCATTTGATAATACCAAATTTCTCATTCTCGAGGGGTGGCGGATGGCGGCAGTAGCAACCGGTGGCGACTGGCTACGGCAGACGATAGAGGACGAGTGATGAGAAGGGTGTTTATTTCTCATTTTTGTTCCAAAAATAGAGAAGTAGAGATTTTTTTCTTCTCATTTATGTTCCAAATCTTTTTTTGGATTAAAAATTTGTTCCATAAATAGAAAAATAAAATTGCATCACCAAATGGATTTATATTCCAGAAACATGTTTGAAACAAAAAAATTGTTTTGGAATAGAAATAGAATGGTTGTTTGGCGTGCCCTAATTTTTCAATGTCCTAGATATTTAATAGTAGCTAGAATTCTTGTCAAGCTTGACTGATAGAATCTCTCACGATTTTTTCGAATAGCTCTTTTTAGATCAAAATCAATGGAAATGCATGCCAATATTCCGAAATCAAATTGTTCTTGGACCCTTTCGTCGTTGTGCATAGCTTAACAAGCACGATTTTGCGTAAGCTCCCATCCTAATTATCAGAGGGCATGCCATCCAAGTTGGCTCGGACCACTCTCTACGATGATGAAAATGAACGATGCGGCTATTTTCTTTTCTTGCCTTTGAAAAAATAATAGGGCATCTCGAGAGAGCTTCAAGAACACGTTGTCTCGTCTTTGGCAGGCGATCATAATGGCTATACTAAAAATTGTCCAAACTAAAATAATCATTTTGCTTTACAAGCAATGGACCGGACATTAAGGTTTTAATATGGTGCGAGTTGATATTTTTCTTCTAGAACATATTGATTAATGGTTGTCTCTTTGTTTTTTCGCTTTCAAGCTACAATCCAGGATACCGATTTGGCTGAACCTACGGACCGCGCCCCCTCGACCTCATTTTCATCTTCAGGATGTTTAATTCCAATCATATGTTCAACTAAACTAAAAGTGCTCGAGAGAGTAAAACTGATAAAGGCTTTGAGCGCTTTGAGCAGATAATATTGACTTTTTGTTAATGTAATTAGCCGTTGTGCATTCATATTCATAAGTCCACTCCTAGGAGCAAAAGGAAAAGCAAAACATTAAAATAAAAAAAATTCACATTATATAGTTCACAACAATGCATTCTAATAATATAAAACAACCCATAAATAAAAATAACTTGCACCCCAATGGCATAGATCTTTGACTAGGCCACTTCCAAATTTGCACGTAAGGGCAAAGGACGATGCCAAACTAGCATCTTGCTCCTTGAAGTATGAATATGTAAAAAAAAGGGGAAATTTCGTAATCCATATACTTTTAAATAATTGCTCACTAGACGCCCTCAGCGGTTCTCGTCGGCTTCTGACAAGGGTGTCCCGGCTAGCTGAGGGTCCCCTTGCTAGATTTGGTGAGGGCCGACCTTAGTTGTGGCCAATGAGGCGTCCCGGCCCTCCTCCTCATCAGCCATCGTTGAGGCTAGTGATCGGCAGAGGGAAACAAGGAAAAAAGATACAAGAGAAAGGAAAGAGAAAAAGGGAAAAAAAAAGAAACAAATTCAGAAGATGTAAAAAAAATTTAAAAATTATCTACATTAGCACCAGCCATGCTACTTAGGACGATCGACGCTGATTGGAACGTCACGAGACTTGATCAGTTAGTTAGAAACAAACTCTTTGTACTCAACAAGTAATGAGGCTTGATTGGTTAGTCAAAAGCTTGGTGTAAGCTTACGAACTTGAGGGAGGGGGCTAAACTGATAGCCGTGTTTAAGGGTTACCGACAACAGGTAAAGAATCATCGCCAAGCGACAGGGTCGAATTACGAAGTCCATAGATGATCAACTACCGTAAATTCTACCATGTGTTGGATCGGAGAAAAGGGGAGAGAAATAAAGAACGGTGAGGGGTTGGAAGGTGGTCCGCCCCTCCAATTCGCGAAGGCCAGCTAGCCGTCGCTACTACTCGAGCAAGGGCTACTGCCCTTGCCACAGGCCCGGTGGCGGCCCTCCATCAGACCATCACCACCAATCTAGGCAAGGGCTATCAGGTTCTCATTGCTATCCCCAGTTCGTGAAACAGCACGCGCGGACGGCTTGATCATAAGCGGCAGCAGCCGGCCATCGCTAGAAGTAACGAGCCCTATCGCCTCCGAAAACCATCAACGAGGGACATGCAAATAATTGGCAGTAGATGGCAGAAAAGACTAGGGTATCTCATTGGATTCATGCCCGCTTGTTTGAATTTTGTTTTCCTGGGATTGATGTTTCCCCTTTAGTTGCTTCATATTAATGGGGGATTGGATTCATCCATTTGCTTTGCATGCATGCATTGTATATTTTTGAAAGGACATTAATCACATGCGGCACGATGGATTCGAGACGTCATCTATCTCATGATGTGGCAATTTCACCTAATGGCGGGCAATGAAGTTTTCAATATTTAACACCCAAAATAGGATATGATATTGCACGACAGAACTTAACCAAGAAATATTGCACCAAAGGGGCTATGTGGGGTACTAATTCTTTTACATTCGTAACTGAACTTACCAGCCTAGATACTTAATTTTAATAGACCAGTTAACCTCTAGGTGATTGATCAACTTCCCCAAACAACTATAACTTTAAATTCTTAATCGATCTAAGAAATGATAGTGACAATCCTAGAACGATTTAAGGTTTTAATCGTAATAAAGTACCACGCCCTAGGGAAGGGGAAGGCTCTAAAACAAGGGATGGATTCTTGCAATTAGCGCTTCTTTTCAGTTTCGATTTTGAAAAGTCAAGGAAATTGCGGTTAACCCAAAGCGCTTGGAGTCTTCCTAAAATCCAATGGCATCGTCACATCAAAATAAGTTGAACACCATTGACATAGAAATCATAAGCAACTCACGAAGTTCAAAGATATTTGGCTGAGCACTTAAAAAAATTGTGCGAAATGTTATAAAATACATGAATCAATGAAATACATGAATGAATATTCATTATATTCATCTTATCTAATGTACTTATTATGGTACATTTGTATCATACTTTCTAAGTACATCTCCCTATACAATGAACGTTCATCTCCCTTATCCAGTACATGTATCATTCGATACATTGATATTAATGTTAAGTACATTATTGTTCTCCTATAAATAGGAGTTTAGTTTTGATGTACAAGGACAACTATCACAACATCCATCAGAATAAATAGTCACACCCTCTTCTCTGGTTTTCTCTACTATCTTTGGTGTCCTATTTTCTCTACTCAATCTTCTCATTTCTCTTTATTATATATTCGCAACGCCATATTTTACAACACGTTATCAGCACGAGGATCTACCGACTGAGTAAGTAATTTTTGCAAGCACGAGGATCTACCAACTGAGTAAGTAATTTCTGCAAGCACGAAAATCTACCGACTGAGTAAGTATTTTTTGCAAGCACGAAGATCTATCGTGAGTAAGTAATTTTTGCAAGGTGGGTATTCATTTTATTAATCATCCTATACTTCATCTTTTTCTATCAATTCTTCATCTTTATTTTTCTTGGCCCGAAGCCAAATTTCAAATCTAAAAATATCATTTTGCTCCTGAAGTGACGATGGATATTTAGAAATCCTTCTAATTAATTTAAGGATTTACTTTTGCAAGGATTATGGCAAATATTGAAAAGCCCAAATTCCACATCCTGGAAGTGAGTGGAAAGAATTATTTATCTTGGTGCCTTGACATGGAAATGCACCTCCAAGGGCAAGGTTTCGCTAATGCAATTATAGAGGATAGAACCTCAAATGAAAAGGATAAAGCAAATGCGCTGATTTTTATTCACCGTCATTTGCATGAGAGCCTGTAGACTCAATATTTATCCGTTTGAGACCCTCAGATCCTGTGGAGGAGGTTGAAGGATAGGTATGATCATACCAAGATTGTTATCCTTCCTCAAGCACAATATGATTGGCAAAATCTCAGACTGCAAGATTTAAATCAGTGTCTGACTATAATTCTGCTTTATTTCTTGAATTGAGTAATGCGCTATTAAACTCACTGATGCAAAATTATTAGAGAAAACTTTCTCCACCTTCTATGCTTCGAATATTATATTGCAATAGCAATATTGGCAACGTTAGTTTGCCACATATTATGAATTAATTTCTGTGCTTCTCACTGCTGAGCAAACTAATAAATTGCTGCTAAAAAATCATGATCTTAGACCTGCTAGCTCAAAAGCATTGCCTGAAGCACATGCTAACTTTGAGAAAAATACTGGCCATTTTAAAGAGCTATAAGTGCAGGCAAGAACATAATCCTAGAAGGAATGGCAGGAAAATTAACTGCCCTATGAAATCAAACTTTGGCCTGAATCATGGCAAAGAAAAGAAGCCAAAGAAGGTGATTAATGAAAGTATTTGTCATCGCTGTGGCATGACTAGGCATTGGTCACGTACCTGTCGTACGCCAAGGCACTTTGTTGACCTATATCAGGCATCTTCAAATAATACGGGCAAGCGTGGTGAATCTCATGCCATTAAAATCAATCCTACTGTCATAACCATTATTGAGACCAATAATATTTCCATTGTTGGGACTCCTCTTGCTCCTGAAGTAGCAAATGCATCATTGGATGTCTCTGATTTCTTTGAGGACCTCTGATTACTTTGATGAGGCATTAGATTGGTGGATGATGATTCAAACTTCAAATTTTATGATACTTGACACCTGAAGTTGTCAACATAAATGCAAATGGAAAATACCGAGAAAAATGGAGATGTTTGTTTGCTTGATAGTACAACAACACATACTATATTTCGTAGTGCATACTTTTTCTCGAGTATGACATTGCGTAAGGCACAAATTCATACAATATTTGGTCTTGTTCCGATTATTGATGGTTTTGGAAATGCCACAATTATTTTGCCAAATGGCACCATCCTGCATATTGAAAATGCGTTTCTAAGCATTAGATCCAAATGAAATCTGCTCAGTTTCAAAGATGTACGCCGTAATGGGTACCATATTGAGACTATTTATGAGCAAGATAAGGAATACATTGGCATTTCCTCTTATAAGATGGGCCTGAAGACCATCCATGAGAAGCTAGAAGCTTCTTCTATGGGTTTGTATTGTATCATGATTAAGGCTGTTGAAACCTACGCCACCACATCTTGAAGATTGGTAAGCCCTGATCAATTTGGACTGTGGCATGATCGCCTTGGTCATCCTGGCGCTTCAATGATGCGTAGGATAATTCAAAATACAAAAGGGCACCCTTTAAATGATATAAAGGTATTGTTGTCCAAAGATTATAATTGTGAGGCTTGCTCACAAGGAAGGCTCATTATCAAACCTTCTATAACAAAGGTTAATCTTGAATCTCCTTTATTCTTACAAAGAATTCAGGGTGATATTTGTGGACCAATACAACCACTAAATAGATCATTTCGATATTTTATGGTACTAGTGGACGCATCCTGTAGATGGTCCCATGTTTGCCTATTATTTACACGCAATGACACATTTGCAGGTTTATTTGCATTATTATCATATTATAGCTGCAAATGCTCCAGCTAGGATAGCTGTTCCCGAAGGACAGGCTAAAATGGATCAAAATCCCCCGCACTTGAAGTGTGGTAGACCGATAGGATCAAAAGATATTGCTCCTCGAAAACGAAGAGGAAAGAATCAGGAATCCGCTCCAGAAGAGCCTAGCGTTGTGCTTGCTCCTGAAGAGCTTATTGCCCCCGAAGAGGCGCAAACCCATGAAAGGAACATCAATCTCGGGAATACTGAGAATTCCATTACATATTATAATGAAATTTGGGATCGAAATGAAATCATCATTGATGATGCTTTTGCATTCTCAGTTGCCCATAAAATTATGGATGATGATTGTGAGCCGCAATCTATTATTGAATGTCGTCAAATGCAAGATTGGCCTAAGTGGGAGGAAGCAATTAAGGCTGAATTAGCTTCCCTAACTAAACGAGAGGTTTTTGGACCTGTAACTCGTATCCCCGATAATGTAAAGCCCGTTGGATATAAATGGGTATTTATCCGAAAACGAAATGAGAAAAACGAGGTTGTCAGGTATAAAGCCCGACTCATTGCCCAAGGATTCTCCCAGAGACTTGGGATTGATTATAATGAGACATATTCACCTGTGATGGATATGATTACATTTCGTTTTCTCATTAGCCTAGCAATCTTTGAAAGATTGGAAATGCGTCTTATGGACGTTGTGACGGCATATTTATATGGCTCATTAGATTATGATATTTATATGAAAATTCCCGAGAGATTCAAAATGCCTGAAGCATGCACTCCCCGCAATTTATTCTCAATAAAATTGCAAAGATCCTTGTACGGGTTAAAGCAATCTGGTCGCATGTGGTATCAACGCCTAAGTGAGTACCTAATTAAGGAAAGGTACAAGAATGATCATATCTGCCCATCTGTGTTTATTAAGAAATCAAAAACCGGATTTGCTATTGTAGTAGTTTATGTCGACGATATAAATTTAATTGGAACTCCAGAAGAGTTAGCTGAAACTGCTGAATATTTGAAAAGGGAGTTTGAAGTTAAAGATTTGGGTAAAACCAAACTTTGTCTTGGTCTAGAGCTTGAGCATAAAGCAAATGGAATAATCGTCCATCAATTAGCATACGTTGAAAGATTGCTTAAACGCTTCAACGTGGACAAAGCTCACCCATTGAGCACCCCTATGGTTGTAAGGTCTCTAGATCCCCAAAAGGACCCATTTCGTCATAAAAAATCAAATGAAGAGATACTTGGTCCTGAAGTACCATATCTCAATGCAATTGGGGCTTTGATGTACTTGGCACAATGTACAAGACCAGATATCGCTTTTGCGGTAAATTTATTGGCACGATTTAGTTCTGAGCCAACTCGGAGACATTGGAATGGAATTAAACATATTTTCCGTTATCTCCGAGGAACCATAGATTTGGGATTATATTATTCCAAAGATTCCACTAACTCTGGTTTAGTTGGATATGCTGATGCTGGATATAGATCCGATCCACATAAGACTCGCTCTCAAACCGGGTATTTTTTTTGTTATAACGGCACCGCTATTTCTTGGCGTTCTACTAAGCAATCGCTAGTAGCTACATCTTCTAACCACTCTGACATTATTGCTTTATATGAAGCTGGAAGAGAGCGTGTTTGGTTAAGATCCGTTATAACGCATATTCATAATTCTTGTTTTTTAATACCGGTTACAAATTCTCCCACTATAATTTATGAAGATAATGCTGCTTGTGTTGCACAAGTCAGGGGAGGATATATCAAAGGTGATAGGACCAAGCATATCTCGCCGAAGTTTTTCTATACTCATGAACTCCAATAAAGTCAACAAATTGATGTTAAACAGATTCGATCCATAAATAATCTTGCAGATCTTTTTACCAAATCATTGCCAACATCAACTTTTGAGAAATTAGTATATGGCATTGGTATGCGGCGAGTTCATAAGATGCAAGATTGATTAGCCCCAGAAGTGGCTATATGGCTCAATTGAGGGGGAGATATTATGAACTATGCATTGCAACATTGATATACTGCAAGTTCATAAGATGCAAGATTGATTAGCCCCAGAAGTGGTTATATGGCTCAATTGAGGGGGAGATATTATGAACTATCCATTGCAGCATTAATATGCGGCGAGTTCACAAGATGCAAAATTGATCAGCCCCAGCAGTGGCTATATATACATTGCACTCTTTTTTCTTTTTGTCCGTTTTTTTTCCCACAGGGTTTTTCCGGCTAAAAGTTTTTAACGAGGCAATTAATGCATCCATAAAAGGGAGAGATCATAACATTTGTGCTCTGCACTCTTTTTCCCTTTTGTCCGGTTTTTGTCCCACTGGGTTTTTCCGGCTTAAGGTTTTTAATGAGGCAGTATCATTTGATGCACAATCATAATGAATACAATGAATATTCAAGGGGGAGTGCTATAAAATACATGAATCAATGAAATACATGAATGAATATTCATTATATTCATCTTATCTAATGTACTTATTATGGTACATTTGTATCATACTTTCTAAGTACATCTCCCTATACAATGAACGTTCATCTCCCTTATCCAGTACATGTATCATTCGATACATTGATATTAATGTTAAGTACATTCTTGTTCTCCTATAAATAGGAGTTTAGTTTTGATGTACAATGACAACTATCACAACATCCATCAGAATAAATAGTCACACCCTCTTCTCTGGTTTTCTCTACTATCTTTGGTGTCCTATTTTCTCTACTCAATCTTCTCATTTCTCTTTATTATATATTCGCAACGCCATATTTTATAACATGAAATTGCTGAAGAACATTTTTTGATATTACAGAATGTTCTAATAGTGAATATTGTTAGAGATATTATTAGATATTAGGATTATTATTTGATATTTCGTTGTATTATAAGGTAATTAATTTCCTTTATTATGCATATTGTTCGAGTATAAATACTCTTCTCTGATAAAGTATAAAGTCAAGTCAATTGAGTAAAAATATAACTTTAATTGATTCTCTTTTCCTCTTTTTTGAAGATCCTAAAATATTGAGCACCTCCAACATAGCTGTGTAATAGTGTCATGGTAGAATGCTGGCCACAAGGTCACAGATGGGTCCTCCCATGATTTTTATATTTATTTTGCCATTCATAACACTTGTGGTTGAGGTATGACTATGATATTATTACACTGTTATACGGTCATTTCTTTAAAATATTATAGAGAACAATGGCAAGTTTTTTTTACCACCGGCCGTGGTGGTTCCGCTGGATAGGCTTCAGTGATCCCTTGGGGAGGGGGGAGGGGTTCGAATCCCGGCGTGAGTAGCTAGGTGTATTAAGCGTGACGCCGTGGTGGTGGGTCCTGCGCTAGCGTCACCAGGGGGTTTACGGCGCGACTGTCGGCTGCAAGCTGGTTCCTCCTGTCTCCAAAAAAAAAAAAAACAATGGCAAGTTTTCCAAATCGACATTCTAATTCTAATGGTGTTTCAATTGAGCCTCCTGACAGGACCTTTGCGCCAATTCGAATAAATAAGTATTATGCAAAAAAATAACAAATTCTTTGTAATCAACAAGTAACGAGGCTTGATCGGTTAGTTAGATACTTGGTGCAAGTTTACAAATTTGAGAGATGCGGCTAAATTGACAGCTGCGTTTAAGGGTTATCGATAACTTTTAAGGAATCATCGACAAGCATCAGCGTCGAGTTACGAAGTCAATAGATGATCCACTACTGCAAATTCTACTATGTGTCGGATAGGAGAAAAGGGGAGAGAAGCGAAGAACGGCCAGAGGATGGAAGGTGCTCCGCCCCTCCAATTTGAGAAGGCCAGCTAGCCGTCGCTATTACTTGAGTGAGGGCTATCGCCCTTCCCACCAGGCCCAATGGCGGCCCTTTGATCGGACCACCTCCCCAGCTTGCGCGACGGCTTAATCATGAGCAGCAGCGGCCCACCGCCACTAGAAGTAACGAGCCCCATCGCTTCCGAAAACATTTAACGAGGGACATGCAAATAACTGGCAGTAGATAGCAGACAGACACAAATCAAACGAGATTGTGTACTTAATTGCATGAAAAAGTTTAAGAAACCGAAGTAGACACATCGATGAGGTAAGGGGACCAAAAGTTTATTTTCATTATAACATATTAAATAGAAAATACGTATGATAGATAAAAAAGAGGATCGGGATTGAACCATCGTCAAGATTTCGTGCTTTTCTCAGTCTCGAATCAAAGAAAAGCCTCTCAATGTAAACATCACCTTCGCACAAACTTAACTAAAAATAAATTGGGTAATATTGGTCCCAACTAAATAATGAGGCGGGCCAGCTCTAAGGAAGATTTTGATTACTTCTCCTTCATGCAAACCGGACGTCGAGCGAAGGTAAAATTGTCCCCTTCAAGGCATCCAGAAGTAAAGGATAAGCAGTGAGCATCGGAAGGTGGCCTTGGGTCCTTAGTATTTTCACCTCGGAGGAACCATTCCCAATCTTGCTCTTCATGTAATACGAGACCGACACCGGCACGACGACGTCCTCTTGGGATTGAATGATGGAGCACGGAACAAGCACTTTCGGCAGAGCCCATCTCACATCACTCAGGAACACGGTCTTAGCTACGCTCACCGCGATTTCGGGCTCTAGTCTTCCCAAGCTGCGCTCGAACTCCATCAGTGCACTCGTGTTGTTCAGGGCCATTGCTTTCGGAGCGAAATCATGGACCCAACCTGATTAATCCGCGCGCATCGATTGGAGTAGCGAGTTGATCGCTGTTTCATCGAAGCCTCCGACGTATCCTTCGGCGTTGAGGTACCTGTGATTCAAAAATATTTGTTAATAAAATGATTTTAGAAGATCAATCAGCTTTTTTGTAGCGCTCAAGCTAGTTGCCGAGGAACATGTACACGGATAACTCAAGGTGACACGCGTCGTAAATTTAACACAATCTATATCGATTTTTCCCTTTTTTTTTTCTTTTTTGAAAAAAATAAGTGTGATGCAAAATAGTAAGAGTTTTACTAATATAATTGTCTTTAGTCTACTATTAGAATAATAATATATTATCCGTTATAAATTCTTGAAGGAGCCCACAATAATTTCTAATTATTTATTATTATTATTATTTTGTGGCATAGGCATTTCTCAAATGGTAATTTTTTAACAACATATTATGAATCGCAAATTCTTGAAGGAATGGACCCTACAATAATGTTTCCGTTGCTTGTTTTTTTTTTTTTTTGTGGCAAAAAACTTAAGAATAGTTAAATAAGTATTTCTCAAATGGTAATTCTTTTTAACCCTAACATGACATTAGGGATACGGTGTTTATTTCTGTGTGCATGTGAATCTACAGACGGTATACCTGACTGCAGTATATGCAAGATATGAAGTACAACTCAACATGAATGCATGGAAAAAGGTTGTCAAGAAGGCAAAAAAATGTTCTTCCTTCTTAACTCCATTCATTAAATCAACAACGTACAACATATGTTTCTAACACAGAGAGAGAGAGAGAGAGAGAGAGAGAGAGAGAGAGAGAGCCTACCTTGGAGATCCACTGAACAGCACAAGGTGTTCAAAGAGGTCCGGCCTGCGTATTGCGGCCAAGCACCCGATCATGGCCGACATGGAGTGACCGACATAGATGCTCCTCTTCACCTTTCAGCTCGTCAAGAAGGCACACCAAGTCTTCAGCGTAACCCCCCAGGTCCGAGTACTTGCTCGTGGCTGCGCCGAACACGCCTGGGTGGACGAAGGCCAAGTCGTAGACCACCACTTTGAAGAAGTATGCAAAGAACGGCACGACATGGTGCCAAACGGTCTGGTCGGCCCCAAAGCCATGGGACAGGACCAGAGCCTGCGTCCCGTTGCCGTAGACGTGGCCGTTTAAGGCTTGGAAGATCCCGCCGCCGCTGCATAGCGATTCACTCATTCTTTTTTGCTCTCTCTGCCTCTTTGCGAATGTAACAGTTGTTTAGTACTGAAAGTTTTCAAGGAACACAAGAATGGGAATGTTATGTGTGGTGAGTATGCCCTTGAGGCTTGGAGTGGGTATATATGGGGCGATTTCATACGTGCCTCTTGTTTCTTTCTTTTTCATTTTCTCTTTTTGAAAATGATGTTTCAGCTTCTCCACTTTATTTTGTGTTACATGGCCGGCATATAAGTACACGCTTATTAGTGAGGCTTGATCGAGTGTGGTATAGGCGGACCAAGATCTTCAATCACGTCTCCCAATGTCTCCATGAATCACACCAGTAGATGCATTGAAGGACGAATTCATTCAAACTAACCTTTTCCACATGAATTGATAATTAGCACGATCGAGACATTGAAATGAAAGTACTAGCCAAGGTAGGACCTCCATCCTATATTGAGTCTAGGTAAGTCACGGAAACCCCAAAATAGTACTTATGATAAATTTACATTTCATTAGTTTTTCGTGAAATTTTATCATTAAATTTCTGAGTTGGATAACACATGACAGTTTATGAGTGTACCGATTTGTGTTTTTACCCCCGTTTATTTTAAGTGTATTGATTTGTGATTTTTCGTGATAGTAATCCATTTTTTTTTTGTAAGTATGGTAGTGATCCAATTTAATAGAAATTAACGAAATGTAAATATATCACAAAAGTATCGGTTTTGGATTTTTAATAGTAAAAAAATTAATTTATGGTAAATTTGTCACATGTGTACACTAATTTAGAATTATGTCATGGTATCAACATAGTTAGACTTAAACATATCTCGATGAGTTCCCCCACAAGCCCCTTATTAGACCAAGTCAATCATTATTCAGGAATTTATGAAGTTTAGAGTCGATCTCATTTATATCTATATAGCTCATTTAGTCTGATTAGTTGCATCTACCACATCATTTATGGACTAGGAAGATTATATTTGTTTCATAACCTTAATTAGCATTAATTAATAGATTTGATTAAATAAAAAATGCGATAAGTAAAGACAGGTCTCTCAATTCATCCAATAGTAAAATGATTGATGGCAATTAGAATTTGCCAAATATGTTGCTAAAAACAATTGTTCTTTATTTGATAAAAAAATATTTATAATATAAAACCATCATATTTCAATTCCTCAGAAAACTTTTTGTATCCTTTTTTGCATCACTTATTTTCTCAGTTGCATCGAACAGCCCTAGATTTATGCAAAATTATCTCATGAGCTCATATGTGTTCAATCAATAGTTAGAGATGTTAGATGTGTTAAGCTTTTTGAAGGAAAAAAATCAATATGTGAAGTCCTGTGGCGGATTATTATTACATATAATAACCGATTTAAATATCTTTTTTGACGTTGCTTTATAAATATATTTTTATTATAGTCGTTCAGTAGAGTACTTCGTTGTCATCGTGTTGGCTACGGCAAATCTCAAAATTGACTTGACGTGTGGTCTTATCGTAATACACAACGAAAAGACAAGGGCTACAATTACATAAGGCCAATCTCAAAAAGTTCATGGGATGTGAAGCTGAAAAGGGGTTGAGCGCTGTGAAGACCACACTGTTTTGTGGCTAGGAATCCTCTGCAGTAGCCTGTCTCAAAACTTTTTTTTTCCTTAATGAATACAAGATACAATACTGAGAAAAATTAACTGTCTTAAGTCTATAATACCAATTTTATCACTAAGCAAAATATAAGATAATTCTCTAGGCAGCTGCGGCTAAAACGTAATATCCAAACACTTCGCTATACCAACATTAGCAAGCATATCAACAAGCTGATTGCCTTCTCAAAAAATATGATGAATTTTAAATTTAAAATGAAAGCTTAATAGCATTCTGATATTCTTAAGTAGTGCAGAACCAATGTCATCCACTACTCTCTCTAAGTCAACAAGTTCGGTAATAATTTTGGAGTCCATCTCAATGATGAGTTTGTGAAAACCTTATTACTTTGCAATGGCAAGTCCCATCCATAGTGCCCATAATTCAGTTTGTAGAGATGAACATACTCCAAGAAATGAGGTAAAACTCCCAAGCCAGTCTCTCCCTTCATTAGGAATAATCCTTCAGTTCCTACAAGTCTAGGATTATTTTTAGATGCCCCATCCGTAGTCAATTTAATCCATTCTTGTGGAGGAGGAGCCCAAGCAACCATAATGGGAGAAGTATGTGATCTACTTGTAGACAACTTGATCATTTCCTTCATGTGTGAAAGGATTACTTGTATAGGGTTGGAAGGAGAAACAAAACTTTCTTGAAATAGAGACTTGTTTTGCCATTGCCAAAAAAGCCATATGCTCACATCAAAAGTTGTACTCCAATCAAAGTGAGAGTTAAATCTCTTGGTGTCAGCCAAATTAAATTTCAACCATTGAGAGACATTCATGGAGCAAAACTCTTCAAAACAATTTTGTGGGACAAGATCAACCCAAATGTTCCTAATGACTGGACAATCTTGCAAAACATGCAATGTTATTTCCATTGAAGATTCACAATGCAGACAATAAGAATTACCTCTCTTATTGCGAGACATCTTCAATTCATTGGTTAATAAGTGCTTATGCGCTACTAGCCAAAGGAGGGTTTTGATATGTTGAGACTATCTTAAAACTTACTTGCTTGAGGAAGCTGTAATAGGGATCCCACCCATGGATATGACATCCTTCAACCGCTGCAAGATGGACTTGATTGTGATAAGGCGGAGAGATCATAGATGGTGGAATGCATTTAAATTTAAGTTACGCGATGATGTGATATCACCGAATCATTTATTAATTATTTTCATGTTTGACATTTTTAACATCTAGTATAACGAACAATGGACAATTTATTCTAAAATAGTTTCATGGATTAATGATGTCATCATCGCGTGATAAAACTTTTTGGGTCGAGTTTGCATGTGGTTCTGTAATTCTTAAAATTGGCACAACCTTTTGGAATTACTGTGACTAGGAGGTGCGACTGCCTCGCGGTGCTCAATGACCACC
Organism: Eucalyptus pauciflora; assembly: GCA_007663325.1. Taxonomy (NCBI): domain Eukaryota; kingdom Viridiplantae; phylum Streptophyta; class Magnoliopsida; order Myrtales; family Myrtaceae; genus Eucalyptus; species Eucalyptus pauciflora. The sequence continues at coordinate 179,527 of VMYD01000410.1, read as the reverse complement.
GCGAAGGATTGCACAATTCACCGCAGTTGGGTGAGAGAAAATGGAAAATCTCAAGCGACCACCGTTGGGTGGCGCAACCGTGGCCAGCAAAGTAGGAAACATATCTGGTTTTCTTCTTACTTTTTTTTTTTTTTTTTAACTATTGTGTACTATATTTTGTTATCCAAGCTTAGCCCACACTCAAAGGCAGGAAATTTGGGTTTCAATCTAGACACAACTGGATTTATCCCATCCAATGTGCATCACCAAGCGCTAGATAGGGCAACTTTGATTTTATCCGGCCTCTTATTTGGGCCACCAAGTGCGATTTCAAGGTGACGTTTGATCATCTGGATTTGGATTGTGATATGATTATGAGAAGATATGATTAGAAATCTTTCAAATATATTTTGGATTGTAAAAAACTTATTCCATGTTTGGTGCAATTTAATATAGGATTCAAAATGTTTGAAAATGTCATTTGCTTACAGAGGTTATCTCTCCGGATCTAGGGCTGGCAAGCAGGCGTCGAAAATGCTGGAAATTTTCCGACGTCGTGCAGAGAAAGCAAGTCGCCTTGGGATGCGACATCGATTCTCAAGACTTGAAGATGGATACCACCACCTCCACCAAGAACACCTCCTTCTTAAGAAGCTCGTACTAACAATGCTTACTACGAATCACAATATTCGCCGCAACACAAACAGCAAATTCCATTAACATCGCATCCCTTACCAATTACTCAATCAAGCAATTCCACAGCAAACGGCAACGAGCCAAGAGACGACATGCGAACTGAAGCGATGAAATTGTGAAATTTCCCTTATAAATGATTGAGTCAAAGAGAAGCTTATGATTTGAGAATCAAGAATGAGAACCTTCATGCCAGATATATCCTGCAGCATCTTAAAGACGTAATCTCGCACGGTCGAGATTAGCACTAGTCACTATTCTTGCTTGAGCTCCTCCTCCTTCGAAATCTTTCGGTTGTTAGCTCAAATTCTCAAATTTCAGTTGAGGATAGGATCACACGTCAAAGCATCACAACAAAATCAAGTGATCACCGTCCAGGACCAACATACCAATGCCCAAAACTTCATGCATTTTGATTTTTTTTCTTCATCTTCTACTTTTTCAAAGACGAGTTTTCAGCCTGGTTTGGTTAGATGGTCATCGGAGGATGATCGGCTGAACGGTGTTGATCAGAGATGACGACATGGTGGTCAGGAGTAAGGATGATCGGTTGTCATCGCAATGGTCTGACGAAGCGGACTCCATCACTCTTTCTTTTATTTTATTTTTTAAATTATCCATTTGGGTTTATTCCATCCCATAACACGGATTTCTTATTTGGCATTTCATCTGGGTATATTCAGGTAAATCTAAGTTTACCCAATTCAGAAGAGGTTGTCAAACTAGATAGAATATTTTGTTATACTATCTAAACATAAATCCGGACTACCAAACACAGTTTAAAGGGTTAAGGAAGCTATTCATAGTCGAATTGCACAATTGCATATAGAAACTACTTAGATCTCTCTATTCGTGCTCCTGAATTTGGAGACTTGTCAGAGATAAGATTTGGATGCTTTCAAAAAATTTCGACACTAAATTGATGTTTCATAAAGTCTTCTTAAAGTGACTGTTCTTATATTTTTGGCACAAAGCATTCCAATTTGTGCGGTGCACAATTCATCTACGGAACAACTTCGTTAAATGCATTTATTTTTTCACATATTGAGAAATTGGGGGCTAAATTGGTCCCCAAACGCGTAGTGCTATTGATCCTTGCAGTTGATCGAAGAGAGTTGGCACATTACAACAAAGCTCCAAGCGTTATTATTTCATCTTAAAATAGAGCAATTTCAGAGAAAAAACAAATGCATAATTTCGAGAGGTGAAGAAAATTTCCTTACTTCCTTTTTTGTTGTGATTTTAAACGAAATTACTTAAAGAGAATCTTTGCTCATTATTTTGCTTTTGAGTCTAACAAAATTAAGAAAAAGAGTGGCAAAACTAGAGCATATATTTGTGCTTCTGCTTTTGGCTCACGATATCGTTTGGTCAAATTAAAAAAGTGTAGAGCCAAAAATCTACTAATAGTCAATGAACAATTTATTTAGTTTCAATTTTTTTTATAAGCTTCCATCTAATTGACTCCGGTAAGCCACGTCAAATTGACAGATTAAGTCATAAAAGGTACTTTGAGTACAGTGGTTTTTAAAGATCGTGGTACTTAAATGATCTTAAATCCACGCCATATAAAAATAATTGTGACATTGAAGCCATCATTATCCTGATTTTTAAAGCACCTGTCACCTGCATCACGTAAATAATATGGTTTTTAGAACTTAAATTGCTTAGCAAGTGTCCCAAAATATTCATTTAATCAATATCCAATACATCCACATGCGGACAGTGCATGGGCCATGGAGAGATCAATATCAATTGCGGACCAACCAACTTGCCGTCCTGAAAGTTAATGGTTGTCGACTTGTTAGCTTTTGAATTAAATGATTCTTTTGTATTCGTCCTTTGTAAGATATTAAAAAGTCGGCCCTCATCCGCACCTTAGGATCACTCAGATGTAGAAACACTTACAAGGTAGAGGTGGGTATGGAGCTCAAAAAATGTACTACACTAATAAAGGGGACAGGATATGCGGACATCGACACGTTAAAATAATGAACACTGCTTATCATCCCACCATATTAACGGTTAGGCACATGTAGCGTTTGTTAGTTGGAAATAGCCCCTACCTTAATGAGGTATCATATAACCATACCAAGGATCTAAGGTAGGCCCCTTGGAGAGATCAATATCAACGGGGACCAACAAACTTCTTGTCCTGGAAGTTAATGATTGTTGGGTGTTAGCTTTTTAAATTGAATGATTTTCTGTATCCGTCCTTAGCAAGGTGTTAAAAAGGTGCATCTGGGGCCTTGACTAGACCTCGGGATCTCTTAAATGTAAAAACACTTAGAGGATAGAGTTTGGTATGGGGCTTGAAAAATATATTGTCTTAATGAGGAGGGACAATGTGTGCGAATATTGATATGTTAAAATAATGAATGCAGTTTGGCAGCCCACTGCATTAGCAGATAGGCATAGGCAGCTCCTGTTAGTTAGAAACAACCCTTACTTGGTGAGGAAGGATGTAAGCGCGCCTAGGATCCAATGTAGGCGGCCCAGAGAAATCAATATCAATTGGGGACCAAAAAACGTGGCGTCCCAAAATTCAATTATTGTTGGGTGTTAGCTTTCTGAATTAAATGATTTTCCCTATGAAAAAGGCCTCATTCAATAATATATAATCCGTATAATCCTCAATTTCAATTCAAGGTTGTGGCTCGCCCACGAATCTATCTCTTTCTTGGCTTCCATAATGCCATGTAATGGTGACAAGACCATACGGTAATAATTAGTTGCTTAAAAGCATCAATCCAACGTTAATTAAGGTTACTTCTTATCAGTTTTCAACGTTTTATAATTGTGTAATACATGAGGTCAAAATGAATATTGAGTTTTCAATAAATTTATTAATGCTAAAAGAAATCGGCTCAAAATAATTTGGACTAATTAGAATAACCAAATTAGTAATTTCATGGAACAATTGCATGTGTTACAAATTTAATGTTTTAGATTTTTCATTCTTTAATCAAAACTTTGCGAGGAAAGAGTTCTTTCAAATCTGTCAATCACGGAGTATCCCCATCTGATGGTATCTCCACTGGAATGTGATCCCTTGGCCCATTGACCCTTAAAAGATGGTTTGAGACCCTTAAAAGATGGTTTGATCGTCGCATGTTACGTGTTGCACTTGTCATGATGTATCACCACTCATCATAATGAGTTCACACTTGTCGCAATTAAGCCACTACTTTTTGATGATCACCCATTGAGCAATTGAAATCAAATTAAAACAATCTGATAATCTAGAGAAAGCCTCGAGACTAGAATTCACACCTAAGTCATTGGTTTCACTATCAATTTGAAACAGAACTCTCAACATGCGATTATCTTTCCCTGATTACTTCTCACAACCGTACATGACACAGGAATGAAATATTTTTCTGCCAGAGTTATCAGGTGCGGAGTACATGAATTCTGAGACTCTTTTTATCAACCCAGTCTAACCATCTGATGGGGAATTCTGAGTAAACATACCTTGTTACTGGAATGGAGCCTTTTATACCTCCTATGAAGGGTAACGCCATGAGTTTTGCCGAGGATAGGCGGATCACATAATTCCATCCTTCAACAATATTCCTATAACAACGCCTTCGTGAGTTTTGCTAGATGATGAGGAATTAGTGCGGTCCCGACTAAATACCTTCGCTCTTATAAGCGGGGCATTGCCTCCCGACGTCACTTTGGGAGCATGTAAAGTTTTTTCTCTACTGGATTTGCTTCTCTCGACACGACTAGAGCCTCTAAAGGAAGCTGTCCTACAATCAACTACATTGTGCGTTGGGAGGATCTTAAAGATCTTCGACACACACAAGAAAATGACAGTGGCTTACTTTATCCTGAGAACATGAGACCCGACGTCCTTCCTAACTCGTATGTTCATCCTGGATATCCCAACAGGGAATCTTGGGAGTGTCAAAATCACTGTGCGGTGGAAAAAAGTTCACTTCATTCCTGAACTAAAAGAAGGTTGAGTTTGGCTATTTCTTTAAATCATATGGAAGTTGCAATCCAAAAAAATGAGAGATCCGTAGATGAAAGTACTTTCAGCCTTTCAGCGAAAAACTTCACTTGACAGACAAAAGGCAGGAATCAGATAACAATTTCATAAGCTGGTCAGTCGAGGAAATGAATCTATGGCTGCGATTGCCTTCTACCTAAGAAGCAGCAACAGATAACGTTCTTATAGCTCATGAGTCAAGAAAAAAAAGGCTTTTGATTGCAAGTAGATATTTTTTCCATTTCAAAAAAATGCTGAATATCATTAGCTGCTACCCTGCTCAACAGCAATGACAGCACTTTGCTTGATGCATTGACTGGAATTAGCTGGGCAACAGCTGCAAGTAAAACCGTGGACGTACAAGCAAAGGTTATTTAGGATGTGGATCGCTCTGGAACGTGGAACATAAAGGCAGAAGGTGGAACATCCTTTTCTCAGATCTTGTACTTGAACTAGGATGCAAATATTCAGTTTTTTTTAGGACTATATCGACAGTATTATGTTTGCTGCACAGTTAAAAGACTCCATTGACATTTGTCGCTAAAATACATGCCTAAGATTAGGATTATAATAATCATGACAGGTCATAAATAAGAAAGATAATTAATACGCAGTTCAGGATCGGTTATTTAGGGGTCAAAATCGCTAGTACAGCATAAAAAGGAGCAGTGCTTCCATTGTGGCTTGACTGTGAAGAATGAATTAGTGTTATCCAGCAACTCTGCCTTGAACCCAACAATTATTTGTTTGGAAATGTAGAATACAGAACTTTAATCCATGTTTTAATTTAGGGAGGAACCGGGGGGGCTTTTCAAGAGTATTGAATTTATTTTTTTCTATTCACCAGTTGTTTTGGGAGTGTACATGATGCACTAAACGTGCAATCATCATAGATTTTCTTTTTCTAGTTTTGGAAGAGTTTTTAGATAAAAATTTGTGTTTGATAACAATGCAAAAGTTCTATTCTCGGAATAGAATTTCGTTTGATAATACCAAATTTCTCATTCTCGAGGGGTGGCAGATGGCAGCAGCAGCAACCGGTGGCAACTGGCTACAGCAGACGATAGAGGACGAGTGATGAGAAGAGTGTTTATTTCTCATTTTTGTTCCAAAAATAGAGAAGTAAAGAATTTTTTTCTTCTCATTTATGTTCCAAATCTTTTTTTGGATTAAAAATTTGTTCCATAAATAGAAAAATAAAATTGCATCACCAAATGGATTTATATTCCAGAAACATGTTTGAAACAGAAAAATTGTTTTGGAATAGAAATAGAATGGTTGTTTGGCGTGCCCTAATTTTTCAATGTCCTAGATATTTAATAGTAGCTAGAATTCTTGTCAAGCTTGACTGATAGAATCTCTCACGATTTTTCCGAGAGCTCTTTTTAGATCAAAATCAATGGAAATGCATGCCCATATTCCGAAATCAAATTGTTCTTGGACCTTTTCGTCGTTGTGCATAGCTTAACAAGCACGATTTTGCCTAAGCTCCCGTCTTAATTATCGGAGGGCATTCCATCCAAGTTGGCTGGGACCACTCTGTGCGATGATGAAAATGAACGATGCGGCTATTTTCTTTTCTTGCCTTTGAAAAAATAATAGGGCATCTCGAGAGAGCTTCAAGAACGCAAACGACGAAGGCCCGCGTTGTCTCGTCTTTGGCAGGCGATTATAATGGCTATACTAAAAATTGTCCAAACTAAAATTATCATTTTGCTTTACAAGCAATGGACCGGACATAAGGTTTCGATATGGTGCGAGTTGATCATTTTTCTTCTAGAACATATTGATCAATGGTTGTCTCTTCGTTTTTTCGCTTTCAAGCTACAATCCAGGATACCGATTTGGCTGAACCTACGGACCGCGCCCCCTAGACCTCATTTTCATCTTCAGGATGTTTAATTCCAATCATATGTTCAACTAAAACTAAAAGTGCTCGAGAGAGTAAAACTGACAAAGGCTTTGAGCGCTTTGAGCGCTTTGAGCAGATAATATTGACTTTTTGTTAATGTAATTAGCCGTTGTGCATTCATATTCATAAGTCCACTCCTAGGAGCAAAAGGAAAAGCAAAACATGATCTTCCTGTGCAGAAGTTAAGTTATAAAAAAAAAATTAAAACCGAAAAGGATATGGTTTTAAATGCATTATTCCTAGGAAGCTCTTCGACAGGAGCAATTACAAAAGGATCTAGTAACTGACACTAATTTATGCAGCGCGGTTTCATTCATTGTCCATAAATGAGAGATAAATATTGTTCCAACAAATTCAAATAGGGATAATGCTACAATTGATCTTATACAATACGAATAAGGTATTTTGTCAATAGAAAAATCTGCTACACAAACACAAGCAAATAATAAAGGACAACACTTATTAAAGGAAACAAAGTAATAGGTACAATTTCCGCTATCATTGTCTTCGTGAAGGAATAGCTGAGTACACATTCAAATTCCAGAGATCCCCACGCAGCGTGGCAAATAGACCATGAGTTTATCTGTGCTCAAAAGAAAAAAAAAAGAAGAAGAAAAGAATTAACTTGACGTATTTATAACATAATATTTTGGCATGTATTGTGGTGTCATGCGAATTTTTCATTGTTAAATATTCTATTTACCCAGATATTTTTCAATAGTTATCAAAATCAACTTATATATGCATGTGAGATTCCTTCGGTAAAAGCTAATGTAGAAATATTGTTTCGTATAAAAATATGTGGAAACTTTGGCTGTCTTAAGTTTTTCTCAATTTTTTTAAATAATAGAATTATGACTCCGAAGAGACGTGCATGCGAAGTAACAAATGGAACTGTACTTTTTATATGTCGTGCACAATGTTTGATGGCCCACATTATTTTTTAACAAAGCACTGATGGTACTGAAGTAGTGAATCTGGAAAATTTTCATCCTTCTACAATAATAAGCATGAAAAGGAAAAGTATCCTTTCAAAACAGTACGTTAGATTCGAAATTCCAAGTTAAAGGAGAAAACGATATTTCATCATAGGAATCAAATCTCAATTTCAATATGCCATGGGAAATTTGGAAATTGAGATTTGTCAAAAGTTGTCCAAACATATAGCTAAGCTGTCAATAGTATGAATGTGCAAAATGCATTATTCTCTAATCCTAACTTTTGTCAAGTGAGGAAGTCTGGAAAAGAAATATATAAGAAGGGAGTCTCGGTATACATGGCTATATTACATCTAAGAACGAGGAAGAAATGAGGAGTGAAGCAGATTGAAGTGTACCTACCACTCAGTCCTTTGTACCCTTTCAAGATCAAGTTGGACTCGAGGAACGTGAGCAATTTTGGACCAGTCCTCACCAAATGTTTGTTGACATCTCCTGCTCAATTCACCACAATGTTCGATGCGTAATTCTTTGAGGGCAGCGAGGGATCGGATTTCTTGCGGCATGGATGTTAAGTTGGGACATCGGATCAAGTGAATTTCCTTGAGACATGTATGATTAGGCAACCATTTGGGTATTGCCATCAAGCTCGGGCAATCATAGACGGAAAATGATTCCAAAGTGCAGGCACATTCATTGAGACACTGAAGCAGCTCCATAACTTGCTCGAAATCTGTTATTGACAGAAGACGTAGACGCGAAGGAAAGCTGGACTTTTTCTCTGGGATGAACATGAGTGAGATACCTTCAATAACCAAACGCTCTAGGGAGGTTAATTCCTTGAAAGGCACCGACATTGGTCTCCCACAATTTACAATTTCCAACCTTCGAAGGCGAGTTAGTTGGCAGGTACCTTCAAACAAAACTTGGAGATTTTTGCATGCGTCAAGTCCCAACAATTGCAAGTTTTCTAGATATTGTATTCCGCTTTCTTGCAGACTCTTTTGCTTTATTGTTATGTATAGAAATCTAAGACCGACAAGCCTTTCCATGTTTTTGGGCAACTCGCCTAGCTTCGTGCAACCACGGACGTCTACCCTTTTTATATGGTTCACTCGGCAAATTCATTTTTAGAGATGATTCAGAATAAGAAGAAGGATGTGAAAAGAATTACTGATTAAACCGGAAGAAAAGGTCAAGTTGGCATCCGAAGAGATCAATAAAAAGAAGGATGGAACAACAGAGAAGTATCAAAGGCTAATTCTGCCTCAGCCATTTGAACCAAAAGGCTCTCTCAGTTTCTATAATTTAATTTAAAACAAGCTATTGGGAGCTCCCAGGCACGTAACTTTTCTTCCATGCCAATTAAAACAAGTAAAGAATCACCAGACTTTGTCCGGACCATGGAATGATCTCTTTCGTGATGTTTTGGTTCATCATTTTTAAAATTATTAATTAATAGAATCCAATATAGCTTTGATGCCAAGTAAAATACTGATACTCCAATTTCGCCCTGTTTCACGGAGATATTTCAATTTTTCCTACAATTATTATTTTTTTCTTTTTTGGTAATATTTGATCGTCTATCCAAAACTTAGTATTAATCTCTTTCCAACGTCGTCTATAAATAAATAGGTTTAACTTGTTAAAGAAATGATTGCTAATCTTTTCAGCATTGGCATATCGAACTACTCTCTTATCTCTGTTCGACGTCTTGCTCCTTCTCTAATTATTTGTCTATCTATTTTAAGAGATGATGACTTAGAACATATCTAAAAAGTGGAAGAAAAGAGCAATATTGTGCCAAAAGAAAAACCAAAGATGGCGACTTAGACTCATATGTAATGGTAATTTGATTTTTCATTGGATTGAGGGATCGAGAGCCCTCAACTAGAGCAAACTAATTGGGGTTTGTATACGTTAAATCTCTCTCTCTCTCTCTCTCTCTCTCAATTTAGACATGCTCCATGTCAAACACAAAGGGTGCGTTTGTTTGTGTTTCTGTTTAAAAACTATTCCAGGGAACAGAAACAAAAAAAAGTGTTTCTGTTCCGGGGAACAGTTTTTGAACAAAAATGAGCGTTTGGTAAACTTGTTCCTAAAATAAAAAAAAGAACAGAAATATGTTTGGTAAATTATGTTCTTTTTTTATTTCTTTTAATTTTTTAATGTTTTTTTTTTTCATTATTTTTCTTTCTTTTTATTTTTTCTTTTTTTTTGCTTTTCGCCACGGATACGATCATGTGAGAGGCTACAGTACAAAGTGTGACTCAGCCATGACGAAGCAAGAAGAAGAAGAAAAGAAGAAGAAGAAGAAGAAGAAAAGAAGAAAAAAAAGAAAAGAAAAGAGAAGAGAGAGAAAACTTGTTTCTTTGTTTTTGTTCCAGAAACAAGAAACAACTTTTTTTTGTTTCTTGTTTCTGTTCTTTTTTTGTTCCGGGGAACAAAAGAACAGATTTGGAACAAAAACGCACACAAACGCGTTTCTGTTCTTTTTTTGTTCCCGGGAACAAAAAAACAGAAAAACTGTTTCGGAACAGAAAAAAGAAACACAAACAAACACTGCCAAAGTGGATTTATATCTAACGTTTGCAAGTGTCTGGAAGGTACGTCTATACCTATATGCACATAGAATAATCCAAGTGATAAGCAAGTATTTGCAATCATGTGGCTCAAAAACGTATTAGGTCTATTAAAGATTTTCGTTTTCTTGATTGATCAAGGATGAAGTTTAACATAAACGTTGTGTATTTTTGGCAAATTGAAATTCATTTTAAGGTATTATGGATGACCACCAAAGTAGTTTTGTATTTATCACTTGAACGAGTGTATCTTGTAATATTAACCAGTGCAACGTTAAATCGGTATACACAAGGATAAGCTACACAGGACATTTTACACTTTTTGGAGAGCATCGTTTCTAAGCACTAGGAGAGAGAAAAAAAAGCAGTCAATCTTACTTTGAGATCCACCTCTTTTTTTTTTTTTTTGGTTGATCTTATGAGACCTAATTTTGAACAATATCCAAGACATGATCACGTTATCGTGCATACCATTAAGGGTTTGTCCGTTTTGCGGAAAATGGGTCATTTCCGGAAAATATTTTCCCATAATAATTTTCTAGGAAAATGACAATATTTTCTGGTGTTCGGCTAAAACCTAAAAATGTTTTAGAAAATATTTTCCGGTGTTCGGTAAGAAAAATATTTTCTAAGACTTCACCACTTAGGCATGCATCACTTACTGACCTATAAATCCATCAAATATGAACTTGCCTTTAAATCCGGGCAAACTTACTTAATATCTTTGTTCCCTCATTGTCGCCAAATGCTCATCTACTATAAAAAATGTTCGTATGGATTTTAAAAAGAAGCAAAAGAGAAAAAAAACAAAGCATGTATAGCCCTCATGACAATCTTCCAGTTGAGTGGCCTGTTCTCCCCCTGCATCTTTTGTATTCTAATAAACAAAAGAAAAAAGAAGCAAAGCATGTACAACCATTTGCTTGAGTAATGTACAACTGAAAAGAGTAAATAAAGAAAATGATAAGCAAGAGTGCAGAGCGCGAGCTTGAGATTGACGGGTTCGAGATTTGCGTGGCAACGGCCAACAACTAGCCAAGAAAGAAGAAGATGGGAAACAAAGAAAAGAAAAGAAAAGAAAAAGGAAAAGGAAATTAAAAATAATTCGAATTAAATAAGAAAAAGAAAATTAAAAAATAATTCAAATATAAAAAGAAAAGAAGAAAGAAATGGGAGGAGGAAGTGAGGATTTGTAGAGGTGTGAAATAATAGAGATTAAGTAAGGAAAATGTTTTCTACTTTTCAAAAGTGGAAAACATTTTCCCCTAATTTAGAAGACTTTTTTCCTTTCATGGAAAACATTTTCTCCAATGAATTCATTTTTCATGAAACGAACGCCGGAAAATCCTAAAAACGTTTTTCTGAAAAAAAATTTCCACGAAACGAACGGAGCCTAAAAAAAAATAAAAAATTCACATTATATAGTTCACAACAATGCATTCAAATAATATAGTTCACATTCTTATATCGTTAAAACAACCCATAAATAAAAATAACTTGCGCCCCCATGACATAGATCTTCAACTAGGCCACTTCCAAATTTGCACGTAAGGGGAAAGGCCGATGCCAAACTAGCATCTTGTTCCTTGAAGTACGAATTTGTTAAAAAAGGGGAAATTTCGCAATCCATATGCTTTTAAATAATTGCTCACTCAACACCCTTGGCGGCTCTTGTCGGCTTCTAGCGAGGGTGTCGCGGCTGGCTGCAGCCATCGTTGAGGCTAGTGATCGGCGGAGGGAAATAAGGAAAAAAGATAAAAGAGAAAGGAAAGAAAAAAAGAGAAACAAATTCAGAAGATGTAAAAAAAATTAAAAACCATCTACATTAGTACCGGCCGTGCTACTTAAGACAATCAACGCTAATTGGAACGTCACGAGACTTGATCAGTTAGTCAGAAACAAACTCTTTGTACTCAACGAGTAACGAGGTTTGATTGGTTAGTCAAAAGCTTGGTGTAAGTTTACGAACTTGAGGGAGGGGGCTAAACTGATAGCCGTGTTTAAGGGTTACCGACAACAGGTAAAGAATCATCGCCAAGCATCAGGGTTGAATTACGAAGTCCATAGATGATCAACTACCGTAAATTCTACTATGTGTTGGATCGGAGAAAATGGGAGAGAAATAAAGAACGGTGAGGGGTTGGAAGGTGGTCCGCCCCTCCAATTCGCGAAGGCCAGCTAGGCGTCGCTAGTACACGAGCAAGGGCTATTGCCCTTGCCACAGGCCCGGTGGCGGCCCTCAATCAGACCGTCACCACCAATCTAGGCAAGGGTTATCAGGTCCTCATTACCATCCCCAGTTTACGCGACAGCACGCGCGGATGGCTTGATCATAAGCGGCAGCAGCCGGCCATCGCTAGAAGTAACGAGCCCTATCGCCTCGGAAAACCATCAACGAGGGGCATGCAAATAATTGGCAGTAGATGGCAGACAAGACAATGGTATCTCATTGGATTCATGCCGGCTTGGTTGGATCTTGTTTTCCTGGAATGGATTCGTCCCCTTTATTTGTTTCATATTAATGGGATTGGATTCATCCATTTGCTTTGCACGCATTGTATATTTTTGAAAGGACACTAATCATATGTGGCACGATGGCGTCGACGTCATTTGTCTCATGATGTGGCAATTTCACCTAATGGCGGGCAGTGAAGTTTTCAATTTTTAACATGCAAAATAGGAATATATATGTACATGATATTGCACGACAGAACTTAACCAAGAAATATTGCACCAAAAGGGCTATGTGGGGTCTTCATAACTGAACTCCCCGGCCCAGATACTTACTTTTAATAGGCCAATTAACCTCTAGGTGATTGATCAACTTCCCCAAACAACTGGAACTTTAAATTCTCAATCGATCTAAGAAATGATAGTGCCAATCCTAGAATGATTTAAGGTTTGAATTGTAATAAAGCATCGCGACCTAGGGAAGGGGAAGGCTCTAAAACAAGGGATGGATTCTTGAGAATAGCGCTTCTTTTCAGTTTCGATTTTGAAAACTCAAGGAGAAATTGCGGTTAACCCAAAGCGCTTGGAGTCTTCCTAAAGTCCAGAGGCATCGTCACCTCCAAAGAAGTTGAACACCATTTACATAGAAATCAAAAGCAACTCATGAAGTTCAAAGAGATTTGGCTGAGCACTTAAAAAAATTGTGCGAAAATGTTGAAGAACATTTTTTGATATTACATAATGTTCTAATAGTGAATATTGTTAGAGATATTATTAGACATTAGGGTTATTATTTGATATTTCATTGTTTTATAAGGTAATTAACTTCCTTTATTAGCATATTGTTTGAGTATAAATACCCTTCTCTGATAAAGTATAAAGTCAAGTCAAGAGTAAAAATTATAACTTTTATTGATTCTCTTTACCTCTCTCTTGAAGATCCTTAAATATTGAGCACCTCTAACATAACTGTGTAAGAGATGGTGGAATGCTGGCCACAAGGCCAGAGGTGGGTCCTCCCATGATTTCTATATTTGTTTTACCATTCATAACACTTGTGGTTGAGGTATGACTATGATACTATTACACGGTTATACGGTCATTTCTCTAAAATATTATAGAGAACAATGGCAAGGTTTCCAGATTGACTTTCTAATGGTATTTCAATTGAGCCTCCAGACAATACCTTTGATCCAATTCGAATATATAAGTATTTATGCCAAAAAAAAATAACAAATTCTTTGTAATCAACAAGTAACGAGGCTTGATCGGTTAGTTAGATACTTGGTGCAAGTTTACAAATTTGAGGGATCCGGCTAAATTGACAGACAGCTGCGTTTAAGAGTTATCGATAACTTTTAAGGAATCATCGACAAGCATCGGCGTTGAGTTACGAAGTCCATAGATGATTTACTTCTGCAAATTCTGCCATGCGTTGGATAGGAGAAAAGGGAAGAGAAGCGAAGAACGGCCAGAGGTTGGAAGGCGGTCCGCCCCTCCAATTTGAGAAGGCCAGCTAGCCGTCGCTATTACTCGAGCGAGGGCTATCGCCCTTGCCACCAGGCCCCATGGCGGCCCTTTGATCACCGCCACCAATCTAGGCAAGGGCTCTAAGGTCCTCATTGCCCTCCCCAGCTTGCGCGACGGCTTGATCATGAATGGCAGCGGTCCGCCGCCACTAGAAGTAACGAGCCCCATCGCTTCCGAAAACATTTAACGAGGGACATGCAAATAACTGGCAGTAGATAGCAGACAGACACAAATCAAACGAGATTGTGTACTTAATTGCATGAAAAAGTTTAAGAAACCGAAGTTGACACATCGATGAGGTAAGGGGACCAAAAGTTTATTTTCATTATAACATATTAAATAAAAAATACATATGATAGATAAAAAAGAGGATCGGGATTCCTCTCAATATAAACATCACCTTCGCACAAACTTAACTAAAAATAAATTGAGTAATATTGTTCCCAACTAAATAATGAGGCGGGCCAGCTCTAAGGAAGATTTTGATTACTTCTCCTTCGTGCAAACCGGACGTCGAGTGAAGTTAAAATTGTCCCCTTCAAGGCATCCAGAAGTAAAGGATAAGCAGTGAGCATTGGAAGGTGGCCTTGAGTCCTTAGTATTTTCACCTCGGAGGAACCATTCCCAATCTTGCTCTTCATGTAATACGAGACCGACACGGGCACGACGACGTCCTCTTGGGATTGAATGATGGAGCACGGAACAAGCACTTTCGGCAGAGCCCATCTCACATCGCTCAGGAACACAGTCTTAGCTACGCTCACCGCGATTTCGGGCTCTAGTTTTCCCAAGCTGCGCTCGAACTCCATCAGTGCACTCGTGTTGTTCAGGGCCATTGCTTTCGGAGCGAAATCATGGACCCAACCTGAGTAATTCGCGCGCATCGATTGGAGTAGCAAGTTGATCGCTGTTTCATTCAAGCCTCCGACGTATCCTTCGGCGTTGAGGTACCTGTGATTCAAAAATATTTGTTAATAAAATGATTTTAGAAGATCAATCAGCTTTTTTGTAGCGCTTAAGCTAGTTGCCGAGGAACATGTATACGGATAACTCAAGGTGACACGTGTCGTAAATTTAACACAATCTATATCGATTTTTCCCTTCTTCTTTTTTTTTTGAAAAAAATAAGTGTGATGCAAAATAGTAAGAGTTTTACTAATATAATAGTTTTTAGTCTACTATTAGAATAACAATATATTATTAGTTATAAATTCTTGAAGGAGCCCCACAATGATTTCTAATTATTTATTATTTATTATTTTTGTGGCCCAAAACGTAAAAATAATTACATAAGCATTTCTCATATGGTAATTTTTTAACAACATATTATGAATCGTAAATTCATGAAGGAATGGACTCTACAATAATGTCTAATTATTCGTTGCTTGTTTTTTTTTTTTTTGTGGCAAAAAACTTAAGAATAGTTAAATAAGTAATTCTCAAATGGTAATTCTTTTTAACCCTAACATGACATTTGGGATACAGTGTTTATTTCTGTGCGCATGTGAATCTACAGACAGTATACCCGACTGCAGTATATGCAAGATATGAAGTACAACTCAACATAAATGCATGGAAAAAGGTTGTCAAGAAAGGCAAAAAATGTTCTTCCTTCTTAACTCCATTCATTAAATCAACAACTTACAACATATATTTCTAACAGAGAGAGAGAGAGAGACTACCTTGGAGATCCACTGAACAGCACAAGGTGTTCAAAGAGGTCGGGCCTGCGTATTGCGGCCAAGCACCCGATCATGGCCGACATGGAGTGACCGACGTAGATGCTCCTCTTCACCTTCAGCTCGTCAAGAAGGCACACCAAGTCTTCAGCGTAACCCCCCAGGTCCGAGTACTTGCTCGCGGCTGCGCCGAACACGCCCGGGTGGACGAAGGCCAAGTCGTAGACCACCACTTTGAAGAAGTATGCAAAGAACGGCACGACATGGTGCCAAACGGTCTGGTCGGCCCCAAAGCCATGGGACAGGACCAGAGCCTGCGTCCCGTTGCCGGAGACATGGCCGTTTAAGGCTTGGAAGATCCCGCCGCCGCTGCATAGCGATTCACTCATTCTTTTTTGCTCTCTCTGCCTCTTTGCGAATGTAATGGTTGTTTAGTACTGAAAGTTTTCAAGGAACACAAGAATGGGAATGTTTTGTGTGGTGAGTATGCCCTTGGGGCTTGGAGTGGGTATATATGGGGCGATTTCATACGTGGCTCTTGTTTCTTTCTTTTTCATTTTTTTCTTTTTGAAAATGATGTTTCAGCATCTCCACTTTATTTTGTGTTACATGGCCGGCATATAAGTACGCGGTTATTAGTGAGGCTTGATCGAGTGTGGTATAGGCGGACCAAGATCTTCAATCACGTCTCCTAATGTCTCCATGAGTCAAACACCAGGAGTGCATTGAACGGTGAATTTATTCAGAACTAACCTTTTCCACATGAATCGATAATTAGCACGATTGAGACATTGAAACGAAAGTACTAGCTGAGATAGGATCTCCATAGGTAAAGATCATGACAACCCCAAAATAATACACTTATAATAAATTTACCTTCCATTAGTTTTTCGAGAAGTTTTATTATCAAATTTCTAAGTTGGATGACACATGACAGTTGATGGGTATATTGATATGAGTTTTTACTCTCATTTGTTACAAGTATATCGATTTGTGATTTTTCGTGGAAGTAATCCATTTTTTTTTTGTTGGTATGGTAGTGATCCAATTTAATGGAAATTAATGAAGAGTAAATATATCACAAAAGTAATAGTTTTTGGTTTTTTATGATTAAAAAATTAATTCATAGTAAATTTGTCATATGTGTATACTGATTTAGAGTTCTTTCGTGGTATGAACATATTTAGATTTAAACATATCTCAATGAGTTCCCCACCAGCCCCTTATTAGACCAAGTCAATCGTTATTCAGGAATTTGTGACATTCACAGTCGATCCCATTTATTCTATATAGCTCATTTAGTCTGACTAGTTGCATCTACCACATCATTTATGAACTAGGCCTATTTGATAAGATTATATTTGTTTCATAACCTTAATTAACATTAACTTAATAGATTTGATTAAATGAAAAATGCGATAAGTAAAAGATAGGTCTCTTAATTCATCCAATAGTAAAATGATTGATGGCAATTAGAACTTGCCAATTGCTAACAACTATTGTTCTTTCTTTGATAAAAAAATATTTATAATATAAAATTATTATATTTCAATTATCCTCAGACAACCTTTTTTATCCTTTTTTTCATCACTTATTTTCTCAGTTGCATCGAACAGCCCTAAATTTATGCAAAATTCTCTTATGAGCTCATATGTGTCCAATCAATAGTTAGGGGTGTTAGAAGTGTTAAGCTTTTTGAAGGAAAAAAATCAATGTGTGGCCGATTATTATTACATATAATAACCGATTTAAATATCTGTTTTGACGTTGCTTTATAAATATATTTTTATTATACTCGTTCGGTAGAGTACTTCGTCGTCATCGTGTTGGCTACGGCAAATCTCAAAATTGACTTGACGTGTGGTCTTATCGTAATGCACAACGAAAAGACGAGCTACAATTATATAAGGGCAACCTCAAAAAGTTCATGGGACATGAATCTGAAAAGGGTTTGAGGGCTGTGAGGACCAAACTATTTTGTGGCTAGGAATCCTCTGCATTGGCCTGTCTTAAAACTTTAATTTTTTGTTTTGGCGAATACAAGGTACAAAATTAAGAAAAATTAACATCTTAAATCTTTAATACTAATTTGATCACCAAGCAAAATATAAGATAATTTTCTAAGCAGTTGCAAGTAAAACGTAATATTCAAACGCTTCACTATACCAACATTAACAAGTATATCAACCGGCCAATTACCTTTTTGAAAAATATGATGAATTCTGAGCCTAAAATGGGAGCTCAATAACCTTATGATATCCTTAAGTAGTGCTAGACCAGTACCATCCACTACTCTCTCTAGGTTAACAAGTTCGGTAATATTTTTGGAGCCCATCTCAATGATGAGTTTGTGGAAACCTTGTTGCTTTGCAATGATAAGTCCCATCTATAGTGCCCATAGTTTAGCCTATAGAGACGAACATATTCCAAAAAATGAGGTAAAACCCCAAGCCAGTCTCCTCCTTCATTACGGAATAGTCCCTTGACTCCTGCAAGTCCAAAATTACCTTTAGACTCTCCATCCGTATTCAATTTAATCTATTCTAGTAGAGGAGGATCCAAGCAACCATAATGGGAGAAGTATGTGATCCACTTATAGACAAGTTGATCATGGGCGAAGGAATGATTTCCTTCATGTGCGAACGAATTACTTGTACTAGATTGGAAGGAAAAACAAAACTTTCTTGAGATAGAGACTTGTTTCGCCATTGCCAAAAAAGTCATATGCTCATACCAAAAGTAGTACTCCAATCAAAGTGGGAGTAAAATCTCCCGACGTTAGCCAAGTTGAATTTCAACCAATGAGAAACATTCATGGAGAACTCTTCAAGACAATTTGGTGGGACGAGATCAACTCAAATGTTCCTAATGACTGGACAATCTTGCAAAACATGTAACGTTGGATTCACAACATAGACAGTAAGAATTACCTCCTATATTGCGAGACATCTTCAATTCATTGGTTAATAAATGCTTATACGCTGATAGCCAAAGGAAGGTTCTAATACGTCGAGATCTGTCTTAAAACTTACATGCTTGAGGAAGCTGTAATAGGGATCCCACCCATGGATATGACATCCTCCAATTGCTGCAAGATGGAGGACTTGATTGTGATAAGGCGGAGAGATCATAGATGGTGGAATGCATCTAAATTTAAGTTACACGACGATGTGATGTCACCGAATCATTCTTTATTAATTATTTTCATGTTTGACATTTTTAGCATCTAGTATAAAGAACAATGGACAATTTATTCTAAAATAGTTTCATGGATTAATGATGTCATCATCGCGTGATAAAACTTTTTGGGTCGAGTTCGCGTGTGGTTCTGTAATTCTTAAAATTGGCACAACCTTTTGGAATTACTGTACTGCCTCGCGGTGATCAATGACCACCGCGAAGGATTGCACAATCCACCGCAGTTGGGTGAGAGAAAATGGAAAATGTCAAGCGACCACCGTTGGGTGGCGCAACCGTGTCCAGCAAAGTAGTAAACATCTCTGGTTTTCTTCTTACCTTTTTTTTTTAATATATAAAAACTATTGTGTACTATGTTCTGTTATCCAAGCTTAGCCCACCCTCAAAGCCAGGAAATTTGGGTTTCAATCTAGACACAACCGGATTTATCCCATCCAATGTGCATCACCAAGCGCTAGATAGGGCAACTTTGATCTTATCCGGCCTCTTATCTAGGCCACCAAGTGCGATTTAAGGTGACATTTGATCATCTGAATTTGGATTGCGATATGATTAGGATAAGATATGATTAGAAATCTTTCAAATATATTGGGGATTGTAAAAAAACTTATTACGTGTCTGGTGCAATTTAATATAGGATTGAAAATGTTTGAAATTGTCATTTGCTTACAGAGGTGATGCTCTCCGAATCTAGGGCTAGCAAATCGCCTTGGGATGCGACATCGATTCTCAAGACTTGAAAATGGAGTCCACCACCTCCACCAAGAACACCTTCTTAAGAAGCTCGTACTATGGGTACACAACACTAACAATGCTTACTACGAATCACAATATTCACCGCAACACAAACAGCAAATTCCATTAACATCGCATCCCTTACCAATTACTCAATCAAGCAATTCCACAGCAAACGGCAACGAGCCAAGAGACGACATGCGAACTGAAGCGATGAAATTGTGAAATTTCCCTTATAAATGATTGAGTCAAAGAGAAGCTTATGATTTGAGAATCAAGAATGAGAACCTTCATGCCAGATATATCCTGCAGCATCTTAAAGACGTAATCTCAAACGGTCGAGATTAGCACTAGTCACTATTCTTGCTTGAGCTCCTCCTCCTTCGAAATCTTTCGGTTGTTAGCTCAAATTCTCAAATTTTAGTTGAGGATAGGATCACACGTCAAAGCATCACAACAAAATCAAGTGATCACCGTCCAGGACCAACATACCAATGCCCAAAACTTCATGCATTTTGATTTTTTTTTCTTCATCTTCTACTTTTTCAAAGACGAGTTTTCAGCCTGGTTTGGTTAGATGGTCATCGGAGGATGATCGGCTGAACGGTGTTGATCAGAGATGACGACATGATGGTTAGGAGTAAGGATGATTGGTTGTCATCGCAATGGTCCGACGAAGCTGGACTCCATCACTCTTTCTTTTATTTTTTAAAAAAATTATTCATTCAGGTTTATCCCATCCCATAACACGAATTTCTTATTTGGCATTTTATCTTGGTATATTCAGGTAAATCTGAGTTTATCCAATTCAGAAGAGGTTATCAAACTAGATAGAATATTTTGTTGTACTATCTAAACATAAATCCGGACTACCAAACACAGTTTAAAGGGTTAAGGAAGCTATTCAGAGTCGAATTGCACAATTGCATATAGAAACTACTTAGATCTCTCTATTCGTTCTCCTGAATTTTGAGACTTGTCAAAGATAAGATTTGGAGGCTTTCAAAAAATTTCGACACTAAATTGATGGTTCATAAAGTCTTCTTAAAGTGACCGTTCTTATATTTTTGGCACAAAGCATTCCAATTTGTGCGGTGCACAATTTATCTACGGAACAACTTCGTTAAATGCATTTATTTTTTCACATATTGAGAAATTGGGGGCTAAATTGGTCCCCAGACGCGTAATATTATTGATCCTTGCAGTTGATCGAAGAGAGTTGGCACATTACAACAAAGCTCCAAGCGTTATTATTTCATCTTAAAATAGAGCAATTTCAGAGAAAAAACAAATGCATAATTTCGAGAGGTGAAGAAAATTTCCTTTTACTTCCTTTTTTGGTGTGATTTTTTAAACGAAATTACTTGGAGAGAATCTTAGCTCAATTATTTTGCTTTTGAGTCTAACAAAATTAAGAAAAAGAGTGGCAAAACTAGAGCATATATTTGTGCTTCCGTTTTTTGGCTCACGATATCGTTTGTCAAATTAAAAAAGTGTAGAGCCAAAAATCTACTAATAGTCGATGAACAATTGATTTAGTTTCAAACAAATTTTATAAGCTTCCATCTAATTGACTTCGGCAAGCCACGTCAAATTGACAGATTAAGTCATAAAAGGTACTTTAAGTACAGTGCTTTTTAAAAATCGTGGTACTTAAATGATCGTAAATCCACGCCATATAAAAATAATTGTGACACTGAAGCCATCATTATCCTGATTTTTAAAGCACCTGTCACCTGCATCACGTAAATAATATGGTTTTTAGAACTTAAATTGCTTAGCAAGTGTCCCAAAATATTCATTTAATCAATATCCAATACATCCACATGCGGACAGTGCATGGGCCATGGAGAGATCAATATCAATTGGGGACCAACCAACTTGCTGTCCTGAAAGTTAATGATTGTTGACTTGTTAGCTTTTTGAATTAAATGATTCTCTTGTATCCGTCCTTTGTAAGATATTAAAAAGCCGGCCCTCATCCGCACCTTAGGATCACTCAGATGTAGAAACACTTACAAGGTAGAGGTGGGTATGGAGCTCGAAAAATATACTACACCAATAAAGGGGACAAGATATGTGGACATTGACACGTTAAAATAATGAACACTACTTATCAGCCCACCGCATTAACGGTTAGGCATAGGTAGCTTGTTAGTTGGAAATAGCCCCTACCTTAATGAGGAACCATATAACCATACCAAGGATCTAAGGTAGGCCCCTTGGAGAGATCAATATCAACGGGGACCAACAAACTTCTCGTTCCGGAAGTTAATGATTGTTGGGTGTTAGCTTTTTGAATTGAATGATTTTCTGTATCCGTCCTTAGCAAGGTGTTAAACAGGTACATCTGGGGCCTTGTCTAGACCTCGGAATCTCTTAAATGTAAAAACACTTAGAGGATAGAGTCGGGTATGGGGCTTGAAAAATATATTGTCTTAATGAGGAGGGACAATGTGTGCGAATATTGATATGTTAAAATAATAAACGCAGCTTGGCAGCCCACTGCATTGGCAAATAGGCATAGGTAGCTCCTGTTGGTTAGAAACAACCCTTACCTTGGTGAGGAAGCATGTAAGCACACCTAGGATCCAATGTAGGCGGCTCGAAGAGATCAATATCAATTGGGGACCAACAAACTCAGCGTCCCAAAATTCAATTATTGTTGGGTGTTAGCTTTCTGAATTAAATGATTTTCCCACATTCAATAATATATAATCCTACATTTAGTTGTGGCTCGCCCCCGAATCTATCTCTTTCTTGTCTTCCATAATGTCATGTAATGGTGACAAGACCATACGGAAATATTTACTTGCTTAAAAACATCAATCCAACGTTAATTAAGGTTACTTCTGATCAGTTTTCAACGTTTTGTAATTGTTTAGTACATGAGGTCAAAATGAATTTTGAGTTTTCAATAAATTTATTAATGCTAAAAGAAACCGGCTCAAAATAATTTGGACTAATCAGAATAACCAAATTAGTAATTTAATGGAACAATTGCATGTGTTACAAATTTAATGTTTTAGATTTTTCATTCTTTAATCAAAACTTTGCGAGGAAAGAGTTCTTTGAAATCTCCTCCAAAGCGTGTCAATCACGGAGTATCCCCATCTGATGGGTATCTCCATTGGAATGTGATCCCTTGGTGGCCCATTGACCCTTAAAAGATGGTTTGATCATCACATGTTAAGACATCTTACACATGTCATGATGTATCACCACTTATCATCATAATGAGTTCACACTTGTCGCAATTAGGCCACTACTTTTCGATGATCACCCATTGAGCAATTGAAATCAAATTAAAACAATCTGATAATCAAGAGAAAGTCTCGAGACTAGAATTCATACCTAAGTCATTGGTTTCACTATCAATATGAAACATAACTCTCAACATGCGATTATCTTTCCCTGATTACTTCTCACAACCGTACATGACACAGGAATGAAAAAAATTTCTGCCTGAGTTATCAGGTGCAGAGTAGATGAACACAAGAGACGCTTTTTATTAGCCCAGTCTAACCATCCGATGGGGAATTCTGAGTAAACATACTGTTAAAATATGTCTCGAGTTTGAGTTTAATGTGAAATTCAGAATATTCCAAATTGGATATGTTGCGGACGTTCGAAATTGAGCAAAGAATATCCAAAGATCAACTTCTCAAAGTTTGAATCTACATTGGAGAATTCAGCCGTTGAAATAGGAAAGTTCAACTTTGACTTGGATTTGGATTTTGTTTAAAATATATAGAGATATGTTTTGGATAAAATCGTTTTAGATAGGAAACATAATCCTATTAGAAGTTGGCATAATAATAAGGGTTTTACTTATATATAGACTTGTGGCCGTGGGTGGTAGATGTGGATCACAAATTGTCTTGAAGCGCCGCGTGAGTGCTTGGTGTTTTGCCGTTAATCATGAAGAGTTGGTCTTGAAGCGCCATCTAGTTGTCGAGTGCTTGTGAGGGATTTTCTTTGTCGTTCTTACTCGTGAATTACATCCAAGAAGTTTAGTGTTTGTAGTCAATTAAATCTTGAGGTAAAATTTGCGTGTCATTCTTTCGTGAGATTGAGAGATTATTTTCAAGGAATTTTCGAGGCTAAACACTGTGTGAGTTATTGGTTGTAATTGGGGCTTGGGAAACACCGAGAGAGTGTTTGAGTGACTTGAGTGTGTAATCTCCTTGTATCGCTTGATCTACAGTGAAATTCGTTGCTGCTCTCCCAGTGGATGTAGGTTTTTACAACTGAACCACGTAAATCTAGTGTTTGATTTATTTTTCTTCTTCCATCTATATTATTGTTCGATCGCTCGCTTAATCGCAACACATACCTTGTTATTGGAATGGAGCCTTTTATACCACCTGTGAAGGGTAACGCCATGAGTTTTGCCGAGGACAAGCGGATCACATAATTCCATCCTTCAACAATATTCCAATAACAACGCCTTTGTGAGTTTTGCTAGATAATGAGGAATTAGTGCGGTCCCGAATGAATACCTTCGCTCTTATAAGCGGGGCATTGCCACCCGCAACACTTTGGGAGCATCTAAAGCTTTTTCTCTACTGGATTTGCTTCTCTCAACACGACTAGAGCCTCTAAAGGAAGTTGTCCTATAGATCTTCGACACAGAGAAGAAAATGACAGTGGCTTACTTTATCCTGAGAACAGGAGACCCGACGTCCTTCCTAACTCGTAGTTCATCCTGGATATCCCAACAGGGAATCTTGGGAGTGTCAAAATCACTATGTGGTGGAAAAAAGTTCACTTCATTCCTGAACTAAATAAGGTTGATTTTGGCTACTTCTTTCAATCATATGGAAGTTGCAATCCAAAATAATGAGAGATCCATAGATGAAAGTACTTTCAGCCTTTCAACGAAAAACTTCACTTGACAGACAAAAGGCAGGAATTAGATAACAATTTCATAAGCTGATTAGTCGAGGAAATGAATCTATGGCAAAGCTATTCATCCCCGGAGGACCATTAAGGGCGGCAAATAGCTTTAAGTGCGATTGCCTTCTACCTAAGAAGCAGCAACATATAACGTTCTTATAGCTCATGAGTCAAGAAAAAAAAAGGCTTTTGATTGCAAGTAGATATTTTTCCATTTAAAAAAAAATGCTGAATATCATTAGCTGCTACCCTGCTCAACAGCAATGACAGCTCTTTTCTTGATGCATTGACTGGAATTAGCTGGGCAACAGCTGCAAGTAAAACCGTGGACGTACAAGCTGTTGGATATATTGTTAATATAATCTAAAAATAATATGTTCACATACAAGTCCAATTAGGTAAAAGTACAGTTATTTGGGTCCATATGGGCCGGAGCCCAATAGCTTACATATATAAACTCTAGGGTTTCCCTACGCTGGAGGTAACACTGTTGAGCATTCCAAACTTGACGTCTCTTGGTGTAATACTTCAAGCAACCGCTTCTTCTCTCTCAAACCCATAACCTCAAACAATCTTGAAGTATTATTATCGTGTGTTGGATTTGAGCGAGAAATGTGTCTTCTTGAAGATTTCGTTAAGACGAACTCACGGATGTATTTTACTTTCGATTTCGACGGTGGTATTGGCCGAGATTTGAGTTTGAAGATTCGGGTGACCGAAATCTTTGATTCAAAAACCCAAAAATTATAGCCAATTTTAGAGGGTGAATCCACTTGGGCTTTGTTCTACTCATCGATACGAACGTTTTGAGTGGTCACTTGCGTCGATCGGAGGTCGGACGGAGAAGTTACGACAACCTGAAGTTTCCATCTGAATTTCTAGCGAATTTCGGGATTTTTAGCGAATTTCAGGGACGGAAATTTCTAGCAAGTTTCAGAGACAAGGATAGTCCATCTTAAGGTTTTTGGACGGTCCAGATCTCTTTTTAGGGTTTGTTTTGGCAAATTCCATATTTACAGAGTAGTTTGATCAAGGTTAGAGGAGTTATTCGACTTCGTCGCTCCGAGGACTCTAAGGTGCACTCTTTCTAACACTTTGCTTTGATTAAAATGACAAAGCGTAGTTCTTATGATATTATGAAGCTTCAATCGTTTGATGTTACTGAATTTCATGGCTGGAAATTACATGTTCAATTTGGCTTGAAAGAACGTGACATATTCTATACTGTATTGAGCGATTTTGCATCTACCATTGAAGATGTTGATGAATATCGATGGAACAAAGATGAGGATTTTTGTAGAGATTATTTGTTGAACTCTATAAATCCTAATTTGTCTATGACTTATAGTGAGTATAAGACGGCGAAAGAGATATGGGATCACTTGAACGCTCAGTTCCGAAAACAAGAGGGGCTATCTAAAACTCTCCTAGCGGAGAAATTCTTTGATTTTAAATTCACTATGAATTCAAGCATCACCTTTCAGTTAGTTGAATTTGAGAACATGAGGAACAAGTTGAAAGATGATAACTCTGATATGTCCGATAATCTCTTTGTCGGTCTTGTGTTAAGCAAACTGCCAACTGAATGGAGTTCTTTCAAGACTGAAATGCACAGACTGAAGGTACAGATGGGACTTGATGAATTAAAGAGGTATATTCACATTGAGGATCAAAATATTACTAGGAAGAATTTGGAACAAGTAGGACAACAAAAGTCAGTTGCCAACTGTGGCATCCTAGAAATTAAGGGCAAGTCCTAAGGTGCCCTAGAGCTTTTAAATAGGTAATGAATTTACCTATTGGTTTGTGTTTTAGCCTTAATTCTTTCTTAAGGCTTTGTATTTTTGTGCCGTGTGTTTTTAATTTAAACCTAAGGTATTTAATAAGTATAAATTATGCGATGTCATGTTTGTTATAGATTAATGTTATGGGTTTTTAATTATGTGTAATTAATTGTTAATTTTAATTTAAATTAGAAAAGGGAGTTGGATTGGGCCTTAGGCCCAATAGCATGGACTTTAGGCCCATGGAGGAAAGGCCTAAAGTGGGCCGTGTGGGCCAAGCCCATAAGGCCCATTGGGCCTTGTGGCCGTGCGAAGAGGAGAGGGGGAGGGTTTCAAATGCATGCCCCTCCCCAAGTGTCCTAATGCATGGGCCATTTGGCACCCATGCATTAGAGTCCTCCTTGTAATGATGAGGAGGGGGGAAAGAAAAGAGAAAATGAAGAGAAAGGATGGGGGGTGGTCGCACGGTGAGAGGGAGAGAGAGGTGCGCGCGAGAGAGAAAGGAGGAGGAGGAGGAGCCGCCGTCCGCCGCACGCCGCCGTCCACCGCCGCCGTTCGTCGTCGTTCTTACTTGTGTGAGGCAAGTTTAGGTTCCATCCTACTCATGCATGTGTGTTTTGTATGGATGTTTGATCTTTTGGGTGTTTGGAAGCTAGAAACCGAAGCTAGGGTGTTTGGTTGTTGAAAATGCATGCTGTTTTCGCATGAACCAGTGAAGTCAGAAACTTGTGAGGGCTTGCATGTATGCTTGGAGTTCGATTTTGGCTTAGATCTCTTCATGGACGTTGTAGCTAACACTTTGAACTATAACATACTGAAATTCCGTGAAAAATGATGGAGATTTAAGGGGTCAAAGCCTCATGTTTCGGAGACCCTAGATCTGGAGTTGTTTTCTGACCTTGTGGTGGATTTATGGTTTGCATGTTGGTTTTTACTAAGAATCTCTCTTTGACTTATTCATGAAACTTGTAGATCACATCTTAAGGATGAATATACTCAAATTTGAAGTAAAATGAACAAGTTTAGGCTAGGAAACCAACTTGATCTTGAAGACGATGAAACTGGAGTCGTGAGGTGTGACACCCGAGACTTCGCGATACCTTTTGGAGGTCTTCCTTTGGTTGTTTGGCCTAAGTTCCTTCATAAAAGTTGTAGGGTATCCTTAGAAGCATAACATATCCAAATGTCAGAGAAAACGAAGAAGTGTAGGTGGGTCAAATCTCCATATTTCGGACATAGTCCTCTGTGCGTTTCGGTGACTTGACCAGAAGCTTCGTGGATCTGTGAAAATTTATCTATAATGATTTTAGCCTAGGTTCCTTCATGAAAAGTATAGTGTAATGTCTTAATTATAACCTGGTAAAATTTCATAATTTTCTGAGGTCGTATGGGTATTTAAATATATTTACTTAGAAAACTGTGCGTTCTGCCCTTATCCGAAAATGTGTTCGGAATTGTGAAAATAGTGTTTTTTGTGTAGAAATTGATTTGGCCATGCTTTTCTGTGGTGAAATCACTGTTTTATGGCATTACAATATTATGTGTTTTGATTTCATGAATTTGTGATTTTTGTGATTAATTAATTGATATTTAATTAATTAATTGCAAGGTAGAATTAAATTAGGATTTAAATAAATTCTAAATGTAATTGGCAAGTACATTGTTTTGAGTGGCATGTGGACCTAATTGCTATGGGGGATGCATCTATTGCATGTATGTGAAATTACTTGATGATACATGTATAAGAAAGATGATCTTGTCTTGCCATTACATCATGTGCATGATGAATTGAGACAATAATTGGCAATGTGACCCATGGTAATTGTTGGGGGAAGATGTTAATGCCCGGGATGTATAGAGATACATGGCCGGATGGCCCTGGGAGTATCAGGATGCCCGGAATGAGATGGGTGCCGGAAGCCTCGGAGGTCTTTGCCCGAGGGGATGCCTCGTGATGCCGGTTGGGATGCGAGATGCCCGGGATGCGGGGGTGCTGGATGCCCGGTGGCCATGATTGGCATAATTTCCGGAGGTTCTTTGCAAGGCCCGAATAGGGTGCGAGTGTAAAGTATGGGATGTATGATCCCGAGAAAAGGTGATGTGTTGATCAATTGAGAACTAAAGTGGAAATTAAATCATGCATATATGTGATGATAATCACTTATGATATAGTAATATGATGGCATGATGATGACATGCATGTGTACTATGATATGATGATGACATGTATGTGTACCATGGTATGATGATGACGTGCATGTGTACTATGATATGATGATGACATGCATGTGTTCTATGGCCTTCCATCTGACGTTGCCTCTCCCTGTTGTTCCACGGGGAGTGTTCTATGGCCTTCCATCTGACGTGGAGGTCGAGGTGACCGAGATAGACTGTCCCACCCTGCCGGGGCTGACCTTTTTACGTGTGCGCGCGATCGTATCTTATGACGTGGGCTTATCTGGAGGCCTAGTCATCCAGGAGTACGTCTCCGTCCACATCCGCCGCGACGGTGTCATGATGGGGATGCTGCCACCTCCACCGCCTGACGCACCGGGATGGGTGTGATGGCCTGCGCATGTGGAGTGGGGGTTAGCAACTTTTTGGATGGCCGCCACGAGTAGTCCGAAGGGAGATCGTTACACGTCGCATTTTTTAGGGTCGTGTGTCTCTCTTTGAGATTGAAGGCCGAGCATTGGATGAGTCTTGGCCTACCTTTTTGTACCGACCCGTGTCGCCCTTCGTAATTATATATTTAAATAAAAGTGGTTCGGCCTCGTGCTTTCATTTAATCAAAGATAGTTGGCGTGTATTGTGTTGTCATGAGGGAAGCGAAGTGTTGGTGAGACTCGCCTCTTAATTTCCGCTATGAGCTGCGCAAAATTTTTAAAGCCTTCTTAAAGGAAAAGAAAAGAAAAATTTTTACGCCTAAGTGTCGGCTTGAATCTTTCTTCTATCGGTGTATATTTTGTTTTTGTTCTGGTTTCTTTTGCTTGCGGTTTCTGTGGCGACCCTACCGAGTTTTGGGGGTGCCTCACCAACTTTGTTTCATATTCCAATAAACCTCAGAAAAAGTTCAAGTCACCAAAAGGTGAATCCTCTTTACAGTTAGAGGCCAAAAAGACTATCTTCCAAAAGAAGAAAAAGAGCAAGTGCCATAACTGTGGAAAGTGGGGTCACTGGGCAACTGAGTGTAAGTTACCAAAGAAGCCAAAGAATGACACATCACAGAATGAGGCCAATATGCTTATTGAGGATCTGAGCCTCAAGCTTTCATTGGAATGATGAATAATGGAAAGGCTAGCGTCTCTTCTGAGTGGTGGTTGGACAGTGGCGCTACTTGGCATGCTACAAATGACAAGAACTTACTCACTGAGGTCACAGAAGTGAAAGACACTGTGGAAATTTGCAATGGTGGTGAGGCAAAGGTGACTCATGCTGGAACTGCAAATTTGGTGCTTTCTTCAGGTAAATTACTAACTTTGAAACATGTTAGAGTAGTACATTTACTTAAAAAGAATTTGATATCTATGAGTTTACTTGATAAAGCTGGTATGTCTTTTTCAACTATGAATGGTAGAGTAACTTTATCTGTTAACTCATATTATTTTGGTTGTGCATTCATGGTTAATGGTATGTATAGGTTAAGTTTAGATACTGATAGCATAAACCATGTGAATTCTATTTTGATTGATCCAAAGTTGTTACACAATAGACTTGGACATGTGAATTACAGGAAAATGCAACATCTAGCTAAAACTCACAACATTCCATTAGATACTTCTATTCGATTTGACAAGTGTGAAGTTTGTGCACAGGCTAAAATCACTAGAAAACCATTTAAGTTGGTTTCTAAAAGTACACAACTTCTTGAGTTAATACATTCTAATATTTATGACTTTAGAAATTACATTACTAAAGGTGGTCGGAAGTATCTAATGACATTCATAGACGATTTGTTTTAGATATTGTCATGTCTATTTGTTGAAATCGAAAGATGAGGCGTTTGAAAAGTTTAAGATTTTCAAGTCTAGAGTAGAAAATCAACTCAACTTGAAAATTAAGAGATTTAGGAGTGATAGAGGAGGAGAATATACTATGTCAAGGTTCAAGGGATTTTGTGCTTTAGAAGGTATAATACTTGAAACCACTGCTCCTTATTCACCACAATCAAATGGTGTTGCCGAGCGTAAGAATAGAACATTAACTGAAATGTTAAACTCTATGTTACTTACGGCTAGCATGCCTTCCTCCTACTGGGGAGAAGCAGTTCTAACTGCTAATCACATCTTGAACAGGTTGCCGCACTCTAAGTTGTCTATGACACCTTATGAGATATGGCACAAGCACCCTTGTAGATATGATACTCTTAAGACTTGGGGTTGTATTGCTTATGTAAGCATACCAGATCCTAAGAAACCTAAGGTGGGATCTAGAATCATTACTTGTGTACATCTAGGAATTGCAGTAGATAGTGCTGCAAATAAGTTTTTAGATCTATCTACTAACGCAGTGATAGAATCTAGAGATGCAGTGTTCTTCGAAAACAAGTTTCTCAGAGATCAAGGCTTGAATGTTTCTGGATCTACAGATATGATTTCAGAATCTCCTGTAGAATCTGAAGCAGGTCCTTCTGACTCTAATTCCACACAGTCGGCTATTGAACCAATTCCAGTAAGAGTATCTACAAAAGAGAGGATTCCCAAGAGTTTTGGTGAGGATTTTGTTGCTTACCATCTTGAGGATGATCCATTCTCCTATCATGAAGCAATGAGATCTAGGGAATCTCTACTATGGGTAGAAGCTATAGATGATGAAATGAGCTCTCTGCTGCAGAACCACACTTGGCAACTAGTAAACTTGCCAAAAGGGGCTAAAGTTATAGGCTGTAAATGGGTGTTGAAGAAGAAACTGAATAGTGATGGATCAATAGCCAGATACAAAGCACGTTTAGTAGCTAAAGGCTATAAACAACAGAGTGGAATAGACTATTTTGATGTTTATTTACCTGTGTGTCATCTATCAACTATAAGAATTCTTCTTGCCTTAGCATCTATTGAACACTTTGTAGTGCATCAAATGGATGTAAAAACAGCTTTCTTAAATGGGGAGTTAAATGAGGAAATTTACATGGAACAACCGGAAGGATATGTTATGAAAGGTCTTGAGGACAAAGTTTGTAAATTGAATAAATCATTGTATGGTCTTAAACAAACACCTAAGATGTGGCATCTTAAATTTGACAAATTGGTAAAGAGTTATGGCTTTCATTCTAGTTATTCAGATAAATGCCTTTACCATCGTTCTATGTCAAATAAGATAGTCATCATTTGCTTGTATGTTGATGACATGTTAATTCTTAGTTTCGATCATTCTGTAGTGAGTGATGTGAAAGCTACTTTAGCTAAAGAATTTGACATGAAAGATCTTAGTATTGCTAATACCATTCTTGGTATGAAAGTAAGCTTTAAACGGCAAGTTATCTCTCTTAGCCAGACTCATTATATTTAGCAGCTACTTTCTACTTAGGGATACGATAAGTGTAAACCGAGTGAGACACCATGTGATTATAATAACAGACTAAGTCCTAATGAAGGGACCAGTGTTGATCAGTTAAAATATTCGAAACTGCTTGGTAGTCTCATGTATGCTATGAGTTGCACTAGACCTGACATAGCCTTTACAGTTGGTATGCTGAGTCGTTTTATTAGTAATCCTAGTAAAGAGCATTGGGATGCATTTGATAGGCTAATGAGATACCTTAAATGTACTAAAGATTATGCTCTCTATTATTCTAGTTATCCTCCAACTGTGGATGGATATTCTAATGCCTCATGGTGTTCAGATATTGGAAGTAGTAAGTTCACTAGTGGATATGTATTCACTTTGGGTGGAGCTGCTATTACATGGAAATCCAAACGACGGACTTGTATTGCATTGTCGTCTATGGAATTAGAACTTTTTGCTTTAGCCTCAGCCGGCGAAGAGGCAGAGTGGATAAAGAATCTGATTATGGATATTCCTTTGACTCGACTAAAGATTAATTCTTTAAGCCTATTCTGTGATAATCAAGCAGCTGTCCAAGTCGTCAATAATACTTTCTTTAATTCAACGAGAAGACATGTGAGACTGAGACATGCGAGACTGAGACATGCGTTGTTGAATTATCTGAGAGAACAATGGGTTATCACCTTGATCGATGTGAGATCAAAGGATAACATAGCCGATACTCTCACCAAAGGTATGCCTAAATATCGATTATTCAAAACAATGGGGGGATTGGGGTTAAAGACTATATAGGCAAGTCTTAACTACCATTTACTTACATTCTAAGTGTGTGTTTTGAATTATCGAATATTCCTTTATTGGCTACAATGATAAGCACAGTATATATGTTTCATCGATGTTCACAGTTGTTGACTAATTTGAAAAGGGTGAGTTGTCTCATTCCAAACTTGATGAAGATGACTTTAACCTAATTCAAATGTTATATCGGGGAAACTTGTGTCTTTCCAAACTTGATGATACAATTCAACTAAGTTGGACTATCCTTTTTGGTTAAATGATCTTATTCCAAACTTGATGTTAGATTATTTGATTTTAAGGAATCAGTAACTATGACATTCCAAATTGAAACATAGAAACGATTGTTTATTTAAGAAGCCTATTGGTCTTGTTCTTAATTGAAACTTGATATTACATAACTAAGTTATTATAGGTGACTTGACTATTGGTCATGTTCTTTGAAACTAGACAATAGTTATTCTCCTACAAATAAACTTAAGTTGATTGTTCTTTGTAAATCACATTGTTTAAGTCTTGTTCATAATATATGAAACTGGATTGATGCTTATGACATGATATTATGATGCTTTATGACATCAATATATGTTATTCTCTGCCTGATGGAATGTTGCTAAGTTTTATTCAAATGATTGAATTCATGATAATATGAAATTCATATTTGACATTCTACAGAGGATGGTAGAGATGGAGGAGAGCTTAATGAGTGGGATCCTGACCAAGATGACCTACTTGATGAATGAATATATTTCATAAAGCATGTGGGGACTTGACAGTTTACTTGGATTTTGCTATTTCTATTTTGTGAACATTATTATGCATATATTGATTGTGAACTGAGTCTAAGATTTATTTTGGGGATTTGAATGAGTTTAGATTGAATCTAAAACTCCTAGTACTTGTTTTTGATTTGTTGCTCTCAGAACAGATTCATACTAATAATGATTCATTTATTTAGATTGCAAATGATGATTGAGTTTAATACTTTACTATTGAAAACTCTTTGACAGATCCGAGTTAATTGTCTTGGACCGAATGTGGATGATTCATGTTTGTTTGAACATTACACTGACTACCTTATTGGATTGTGTTGTATGGTGAACATAAGAGGAGATTGTTGGATATATTGTTAATATAATCTAAAAATAATATGTTCACATACAAGTCCAATTAGGTAAAAGTACGGTTATTTGGGTCCATATGGGCCGGAGCCAAATAGCTTACATATATAAACTCTAGGGTTTCCCTACGCTGGAGGTAACACTGTTGAGCGTTCCAAACTTGACGTCTCTTGGTGTAATACTTCAAATAACCACTTTTTCTCTCTCAAACCCATAACCTCCAACACAAGCAAGGTTATTTAGGATGTGGATCGCTCTGGAACGTGGAACAGAAAGGCGGAAGGTGGAACATCCTTTTCTCAGATCTTGTACTCGAACTAGGATGCAAATATTTAGTTTTTTTAGTACTATATCGATAGTATTATGTTTGCTGCATAGTTAAAAGACTCCATTGACATTTGTCACAAAAATACATGCCTAAGATTAGGATTATAATAATCATGACAGGTCATAAATAAGAAAGATAATTAATATAATAGGGGTCAAAATCGCTAGTACAGCATAAAAGGAGCAGTGCTTCCATTGTGGCTTGACTGTGAAGAAAGAATTAGTGTTATCCAGCAACTCTACCTTGAACCCAACAATTATTTGTTTGGAAATGTAGAATACAGAACTTTAATCCATGTTTTAATTCAGGGAGGAACCGGGGGTGCTTTCCAAGAGTATTGAATTTTTTTATTCTATCCACCAGTTGTTTTATGAGTGGACATGATGCACTAACCGTGCGATCATCATAGATTTTCTAAATCTTTTGAAGGGGTATGTAG
Source organism: Eucalyptus pauciflora (assembly GCA_007663325.1). Classification (NCBI taxonomy): domain Eukaryota; kingdom Viridiplantae; phylum Streptophyta; class Magnoliopsida; order Myrtales; family Myrtaceae; genus Eucalyptus; species Eucalyptus pauciflora. The sequence goes on along the minus strand of VMYD01000410.1, from coordinate 144,962 downwards.
TTGTTTTTCCTTCGTCGATCTAGGTCAAATAAATCACTGATCAGAGACGACAGTAGCCAATACTTTTGTAAGTACAAAATTCTCCTTAGCCCAAAAAGAAAATAAATTAGGACTCGAAATAAGAAGTGATGACAAATCAGGATTGCAGAGGTCATGGCTCATGTAAAGATACTTGCGCTGTCGAAAATGCTAATATAGAATGACACTAAAGAGCTTCAAACACAATGAAAATAAAGAGCAATCAAACAAGAAAAAAAGCCACCAGAACGATAGGACTAAGATCAAAACTCACCAAATGTAGACTGTCTTCGGCAACAAATAGAACTCCCTTGGTGCACTCAGCCGAACAAACTGGAATTACATGAGTTGAAGGTCGAAAAGAAATCGATGTTAAAAACAGGCTGTGCCTTGGTGTTTGCAAGAACCGGGGTCTATCATTGAGAGCAATCATGGCGGAATCCAGAGAATCGCTCAAGGGCACCAGAAAAAACAGGAGTAATGCCGATTCGACGATTAGCTATTTAACCTTCCCAGATTAAACACCAGTAGACATTCCTAGGCTGAAATAATTTGCCTTTATCTCTGACATTGCTGCATATGCATTTCCTCCAGAAGAATTACTCGAAGAGTTGTGACATAGCTCTGAAGAATTCATTAATGAGACTGTCGGCCACTCAAAACGGAGAAGCATTCTATTCCTCATACCAGAAAGAACGCATAACTTGTCAACTAATACAAACCTTACGTCCTGGGGGATACAACGGCTGACTACACTATCCATGGTACTTGTTAACAGTATGGTCCCTGATGCAATCACTCGAAGGCCTCGATCAGGCATAATAGAAATAACTTCCACATAAGGCCTATGCGTGCCGATAACAATGATATTGCCAATATGAACTCCTTGAGGAAGAAATTTAGCATGCTTAATATTACTTCCGCTGGCATAGGAACAGGACTGTTCTTGTTCCAAGTAATTTGGAGGTACAGAAATGCAGGAAATTTCACTTTGACTATTAATGAAAATTTAGCACCTGGGTCACTTAACAAATTTTTAAGTCTCAAAGCCTTGCAGAGAGACTCTACAATTCCCATCAAAGCTTAGTTCTACCAAAAATGTTTCTCAATCTTAAAATCTGCTCTAACTTAGTTGAAGGATGAACCACAACACCTCGCAAGCTCTACTCCACTCGTAACCGTCTGCTTCTTCCCTCCCACATTCGTCCTACATTTTCAGAGTATCTATCATTTCGAAACCACTAACCTCCTCGAGCGAGCGAAAGAGACAGAGATTAAAAAAGGCTCTAAAAACAAAAAGAGGCCACTTCACGCATATACATGCTCATTTCCATACAAGCCATCAGCACAATTCCAAAGATTAAAACTCTGCATGTTTGATTGCGAGTGAAAGTTTTCGTGATCGCTTTGAGTCACAAATGCTACTTTATATCTTGGTCTTTCGACTCCAAAATCGGAACTTCAGGTGCGCTTAATTAGCTGAGAGAGAGAGAGAGAGAGAGAGAGAGAGAGAGAGATGAATTGAAGTAACCGCCACGTTCTCTGAACATGAAACACAACCACCCAACAAAAAGAAGCAAAACACCAAAAAATAAAATAAATAAATAACCCAACTTTTATTCATCACATAAAGAGATTATCATAAAATTGGTAAGAACCCAGAGAACTTTGAACAAAAATATGTTGCTTTTGAATCTTTCAATTCAAAGAACCTCATACAGGAGAATCGAAAGGCATGAAAATTTAGGAATGGAATACTGGAAAACGTACATTGAGAAAAAGCCCAGCCCAAACTCCGTCGAGGACAGACAAGTATAAATGCATAGATAAGGTAAGGGGAGGATTTCGAGCGTGTTCGAGAATGTTTTTGAGGATAAGTTGAAAAACAAGAGAGGTGGTGGTGGGCATTATATCTGTTCTTTTACTATTTCCATGTTCGTTGTTCGATTTATGGCGTTTCTTTTTGGGATTTGACAGCACCATTTGAGACCCCACCTCTTTGTGATACCAGTAATCTTCTCGAGCAACTGCTTCCACCACACTTGTGAAACAGACAAACCATCGACCCTAAAATCTCATTTTTCCTTTTACCCACTACTTCGATTCCGCAAAGGGGGAGAAACCCATGAGGAAAGAAGAATTGCAGGGAACCCCGAATTGCAGATTTGCTGTCAAGGAAAAGGGGAAGCGAGAGCACGAGCGGTCCGTGCGTCGATGGCGAAAGCGAGAGCACCTCAAAAAACGACATGAAATGAACTACAACAGGAAGAAACCGAAGGAACAGTAAAACGCAAACGATCTTTGACTAACAGCCACGCTCAATCGAGCGACAAATCAAACCCTAATAAAAAAAGGTCGAGGGGAGCAACGAAAAACAAAGTGAGAATCACCAAAGAGAGAGAGCAAGAATCGCCAAAGAGAGAGACGCCTATCGTTTCTCAAGATTGGTTTCGGCGACAGAGGAGGAGGAAGAAACTTCACGAGAGAGAGATAAAAAGACGTCTGTGAAGAAGTTGTAAAAGGGATGAGAATTGATTGTGTTTTTATTTTTGTTTTCAAAAATAAAAAGTAACTTTTTTTTTGTTTTTTTATTTTTATTTTAAATCTGTTTCTAGAAATAAATTTGTTTTGGGAAATAAAAAATTTACCAAATGCTGTCTCTGCTTCCAAGAACAAAATAATAAAAACACATGTTTTCGGGAGTATTACCAAACGTAGTCTTAAAGGTGCACATGATAAAATTTATGTTTTTCGATTTTTATGTTTATCTATTTCTCGGAACAGGTTTGGAACAGAAATCTGTTTGATAACGCAATTTGATTTCTCTATTTCTGAAACAGATTTCTATTCCAGAAATAGAGAAATCGAAGAAATCGGAAACTGAAATTTTTAACTTCTCAGTTTCTAAAATAGAAATAGAAATATAAATTTTTTTTCTCAACTTTTCGATTTAGTCCAAAATATTTTAGATTACTAATATTGAAATAAAAATAGAAATAGTTAATTTAGCCCAAAATATTTTAATGATTTTTTAATATAATTATTTCTATCAATATTGATTGAATTTTAACCATTAGGCCAGATGGTGGGAATTGAATGAACGAGACTTCATTTGTTGCACGCAAGAGATTTCATGCATGGTAATAGTTAACTTGCTATATTCATATCTAACGAGTCTTTCTTCATATACTCTTCCGAAGTATGCCAGACAACATCTTTATCTGGCTAACTATTTTTTTTTAATTATAAACTTCATATTGAGGCGGTAAAAATGGGTCAAATCATTAGGGTTTTATTTGATTTTTCTTTTATAAGGAAAATAGATCTAATAAGGAATCTGTTGTTCTTGTAAGAGTGTTGATGAAAATATAGATATTGATAATAAATTTTTAAATAATCCTAGTGTTAATAATTTTGAAAAAAATTGGTGACGATTTTTGAACATGGTGAGGATTTTTTTAAACAAAATGTGGAAAGAAATTGGAATTAGTTTAGTAAATTAGACTATTATAATCATGGCTATCATTAGACTTATTTGATTAATGTGAAATCAATAAGGCAAAAACATAACGACATATTCACTACAATTGAATTTCAATTGATTTTTTTTTGCCACGTTGTTTATTTTTCGAAAGAAAATATTACGTAATAGGAAACGTAAGCACATGTAATAGGAAATTCCATGAAATTGTATTTTCAACTTTTGTAATGTATTAGTATCATTTCGACTATTATTTTGTATTTGATGATTTCCTATATTGTTTTAGTATTATTTTGACTATTATTTTGTATTTGAGGATTTTCTATGTTGTTATCTAATCAATTTCTATTCCTAGAAATATAAATTTTATTCTGTTATCAAACGGATTTCTATTCCAGAAATAGAAATTTTGAGTCTTTATCAAACGGGTTTCTTTGCTCAGAAACTTGTCCGAGGAATAGAAATTGAGAAATCAATTTCTGGAACATAAATTTTGTCATGCGCGCCCTTAAAGTATGGACATACATATAAAACTAGAAAATTTTGTAACTTTCATATATATTCGCCTAATATATATGCCTAAAAATCGCAGCCAATGGTAGAATAATTAGGCATGCGTCAGACCGTGCTAGATAAAAGTAATCTAGTATTGCAAAAGTGATGTGACATAGAACATATCAGGCGGATTCTTAGCTTGTTGATTTGAATTTCTCAAGTGAAAAGTGAGCATATTTGAATTTGTTACAGGGCACAGAGATTGAGCTTCCGTGCAGCCACTTCGCAGGATGAAGCATGGGTCAAAATGGAAGCTTGAGATATCGTGCGCATCGATGTATTAACTTGGATGCACTTTTATCCAAAAATTTAATTTTTATTCATCTTTTTTGCATTGTTCGAACCCGATTCACAATTAAATATCTTTTTATTTTAGGGTCTGTTCGTTTCCAAATTGAATTCGATTGTCATCGTTAGTTTAATAGAAAATCTTAGAATATTTTTAAAACATGATCTCATTTTGACACGTAAATTGCTCAAAAGTTAGAAAAATCACATTGTGAGTTTGCAAAGAAAAATATAGAATCACACTTTAATATTATTGTAGCAACCCAAAAATAAAAATAATTCCTGCCGATTGGCATTGGGTCGGTCCATTTTCTAAGTTGCCGTTGAAGGGCGTCAATGCTAAAAATGCAAAAGAAAAAAAAGTGTCTGGAAGGCCTAAAATCACATATCAAACTAGCCCGAATTAAGATGCTCGAGCCTGAAGTAGCCCAGTCTGGCCTAAAATGTTTTAAAAAAATAAAAAAAATATCTCGAATTAGGAAAAATATAAAATACAAAATTTAGAGAAAGTCACTTATGATTTGTGATCATGTGTGATGTTGTAGAAAACAATAAATTAATCATCAAACTTCAGCTGAGTCATAAAATATTATCTCGTGATAAAGTTAAGATATGTGAACTTCGTTTCTTTTGATGAAAGTTATGACTTTTAAGTTAGTTTGTTTTAGTCATTTGATATTTGGGTGCTAGAGTTTGAAATTTGCTAATGAAAAATGTTTTCGAAAAAATTTAAAAACAAAAGAATTATGGGCTAAGGCCCGACTGGTTCAGACTGAACCAAGTAATTTTGGTAAGGCCCTCTTTCTTTTTTTTTTCTTTTTTTTTTTTCCTGACCTTTCTTTGAGCCATGCTAACTATCGAGCCGAGCAAAGTCCGGCTTGGTATGTTTGGGCCGGACCCAAAAATGCCTTTAGGACCGGCGTGCATCCCAAGTCGATGCCAAACTAGTATGACCATAAGTACTGTTGACACCTAAATTTTGGCGGCTCATTTAGTCATTAGGGGTTAATTTTATTTTATAATTTAATTGCATAGCATATAGATTTAGGTTGCATTTATTTTGTTATTTGCATTATTTGCATTTTATTGGACCGGTGGCGGATGGGTTCAAATTAGATGGGCTAGGCCCACGAAACGAGCAAGTTGGTCCAAGCCCATGTTTTTTAATGATTGAAAGATTATCTCGTGAAAAATTAGAAATTCAAATTTTTTGTTCGAGATATGATGAATTGTTTTCGGATAGAGCAAGTGATATTGCGTTCAACAAAACGAATATTGCGGATATCGATTCGAAAAAAATTGAAAACCTAATCGGTGGCCTATAAATAGGTTTGTTCGCTTAGGGTTTTAGGGGGGCCACATATTGAAAATACAGCCGCATAAAGAGGGTTTTTTTTGGGGGCATTCTTGATATACGAGAGAGAGGGGAGAGAGAGGCCATGATCATTGGTTTGCCAGTGAAGCAATTGCTTCTCCTTCCTCTCGTTCCATCCTCTCAATTTCTTGTTCCCCGCTTAACTCACTCCATCGAGCAATCCACAATAAAAATTCCATCTATTTTCCCAGAAGTTGGAATAGAGAATTACAACGTTGGGCGCAAATCTGTTTTGTCCCCTTCCAATCTCCGACGATCCCGACGTGGGCGCGAGATGCCAAAGTTTACGGTTCCACTGTGTTGCAGGCCTCGTGGGGAGGAATGAATCGCAATTGTTTAAACAATTCGAGTGTCAGAGCCAAACTTTACACTAGTTGATGGGAACTTCGGTCAAGGGAGGACATTGGTGGAGAAGAAGGTTGCGATGGGGATTTCGTGCTGTTTTACTCCAACATATCGCTGTCTTCCCTCCTCTGGTGATATCCAGCAGAGCCTTTGACGAGTCGAACATGCCCACTCGGATCCGAACCACACCAGCAGCCCCGCAGATTTTTTACGAAAGTACTGCTTTCCCTCGACACCGATTCAGCCACGTTTCTGTTTTGTAGGTTCATTGAGGGAATCTTTGGCCAAAGCACGACCCCGCGACATATGAGGGACCCGAGAACTAAGAGCAAAAGGATGGATTAAGTGGAGACCGATTCTTCATCTCTATCTGATATTTATATTCTATAATGTCTTGACTTTATTCCCCAGGATCCATTTACGATGGCCACATGCAGAACACCCTCGAAGAAGAAATAATAAAAGAGAGTCCTGAGGAATAAAAGAGAGTCCAGAGTCCTTATCCTTAGCGAGTTCTGAATTAATCGAAGTTTGCTTCGTGGTCGTCCCACCACAACACACTGCCAGCAATCCGAGCGTGCTTCCAGGTGGCCCGGACAGCCCGTCCATTGGTGTGGATGCCACTGAGGGTTCCTCAATTCTAAGTTGCGCCCAGATTAATCCCATTCCAGCACTTGTGATGCTCGCCGATCTTGCCGCATCAACACTATTGCTCATTATTCAGTCCGTGAGTTACCGCCGTGCCTGACCTCGAACGGAGTGATTCCCGAAGTTTCTTTTTTTTTGTCAATCCATTGGCACGATCATCGTTGATGACCAGCTGCGAGTTGCCCATCGTCTGCAGCGAATTGCCACCACGAGCCCCCGTCCTTAGCCGCGCTGAGCGTCCATCGCGCGCCGTGTCCATCGTTGGTCCATTCTGCCGATTGGATTTTTGAAAAAATTCAAATTTAGGTATGGATTTATTTTATTTTATTAGGAAGTTTTATTAGATTTAGTTTATTATGTAGATTATTAGATTTAATTTATTAGATAGATTTGCTTTATCTTATTTTAGGTTTTGATATTTTATCTCTTTGTTTGAATTTTCTTTTAGAATTAGTTTTTTAAGGTATGATTGAGATTCCAACATGAAAGTGTCCCTCAAATTAGGGATTGTCAGTTCGATTTTCGCGCCCGAAATCCGACTCGCAATCCCTTGCAAAAATTGACAATCCGATCTCACGCTTGAGATTCAATTCGCGATTTTTTTTTTTAAATTTGGCCAACCCGATCTCATGCGCGAGATATGGTTCGCTAATTTTTGGATATCAATCTTATCTTGTTTGATTTGCTGTCGTGGTGTTTGGATCAATTTTATTTTCATGAAAAAAAATTGAATTAGGATTAGGTTTTATTTATTTATTATCTTGCATGATTATAATAGGGATTTTATTTTGAATCATGAAAAAGAAAAAGAAAAAGTGCATTCATTTAGGATGTTAGTTTTTTTTTATTATTAGATAGAATTGCATGTTTTAAGTCTAGATAGATTTTGAGATAGATTGCATTATAGATTAGGAACTTTCAATTTAAGATAACATCCTAATCTAAATTAAGATTTGACCTAACTCAATTCTTAATGTAAGTTGGATAGAATCTTAATCTAGCTAGATAATTTTTGCATTTTTCTTAATTTCGAATTTCATGAAAAAATTGTCTTAGGGTAGATTCATTTCATTATCTAGGATAGATTGCATGCCTGTTTTAGTTATGTGCACGTCATCATGGAATGCACATCATTTAGTCATGTTGCTAGGTCCATTTAATTAGAATTTGCCCGTCATTAGAATTAGGTCATCTTGGTTAATTTAGATTGCATATTTAATTATTGCACGTTATTAAAAAATTTCACAAAAACTTTTACTCATTCATATAGTTTAGGACATTTTGCCATGCCATATTATTTCATTCTATATTAGAAGCATTGCATTGCATATGGACTATATTCTCATTAAAAGTGAAGGCAAAAATTGAGTGATTGCTTGTTAATTAGAAATCATATTTAAGATTGTTGATGTGAATTCTGATCTAACAATGCAGATGCTTTCGTTGCTATGAGGTAAGTCTTGCATTATTTAATTGCTTTCTTGAGTGTTAAATTGGTGGTATGCGCATCCGCATGAACACCTCACATGTTAGGAAAATAAATTAAAATCAAATCAAGTTGCCTGCAAAACATTTTTAAAAATTAAAAAGAAATGGTACCGAAAGGGCACTAGGATAGTCTAGTGTAATCAAATCCCCGTACCCAAAATCTCTGGTTCGTAAGAGTAAGATAATCCTCCCGTTATTTTATTTAGGTGTCTAATCGACCTACCCTAAACCGATTAGTGGCGACTCCTAGATAATGATCTTTTGCATGTTAAATCCTAAATCGCGAATTGGTATGGGCTTGGGAGAGCTCAAGTTAAGTTTAGGCTTAACAATCCATTAGCCAAACCCTAGGTGGTTCACACCCGAAAAATTGGTCGCGACAAGTACAATTATATGACAAACATGAAACTTTTTAAATGTATGTATACTTGTATACAGTTGCAGTCGGTAGATGCAACAAAATTGAGAGAGAGAGAGGATTTTCTAGGCCAATTGGGCATTGTATAAACGTACACCTAAATGTCAATAAACTTTAATTTATATATTGCGAATCATCTTCCCGCGTGAGGGTGATCAGCGTTCTCGTTCACGAAGGCAACCGAGTTGCTCATGGGAAGGAGCATGATTCATTTTATTAATATTGAATATTAAGTAAAATTTTTATGAAAATGAAGAAAAAAATTCAATTATTATTACGTATTACGATAATTTATATGCATAAAGCAAATAATTACACCAAAATCGAGTAGTTAATACATTACTTTATTTTGATAGAAATAATAGGATGGTCCATACCAAAACGGGCGCAATAAAAAAAAGAACGCGGCAAATAGAAGGAAACAATGAGGTACATGCACGTGTCAGGGTGTTTGATGAAAGTTTTCCCATGTTGAAGAATTGATATGATTTATAACAATGAATATATGTAATTTGTTCATAATCTATTGATTAAAGTTTTTAAGTGAAAAGTAGGCATAATCATATTTGTCAGTGAATGCATGGACTCAAGCTTTCAATCAGCAACTCGCCATATGAGACATGTGCTGAAAGATTTATCGAGATGCTATGTGTCTTAATATGTCCACTTTCATTTGAAAATTTTGGGTCATTCATTTGCCCAACATTGTTCGAACCGAATTCCCAACAAGATGTATTTTATCTTTCTAGTTCACTCTCTAAATTTTGAATCTTGTATTGAAAATTCGTACTATATAATTTACAATAATATTTTTAAATAACATAATTCACATTGTAACATTATTAAAACAACCCTTAATTACAGTAACTCCCATTGCACAGCGGAGGTCCTTGACTAGTCCACTTTTAAGGGGAGAAGACCGCCCCCCGCCCCCCAATTTTTTTTTTGCAATAGTCTAAGCCAAGAAGTCATGATATAAAATTTCTAGATTTTGACTAAGTTTGAGTGCAGGGAGGATGTTGTTTCGTCTTGGGACCGATTCTCGACAATGCTGATGTCTCTTATCGATGTATGTCGTCATCGATAGAGAAGACACCAAGGGATTTCCGAGCAAGAGGGAACTCCCTTACCATGAGGGCCGTCAAAATGGCCCGACCCTACCCAACCCGTATATGAAAAGGGATATATTGGAGTCAGGTCTTAATATTGTTTGAGTAAACGATGGGTAGTGTATATGTTTTGGGTTGGGTTAGGGTCATAATATTGTTCGACCCCAAATGCGTTACTTCTTGTCTTAGTGTCCATCTCTCTCAATTCAAATGCAAATTTAAGTTGAGGGTGATGCCCTTTGACGCTTGACAACTTTGCTGTCTCTGCCTCAAGCCCTTGTGATTAAATCCTCCTTGTCGACTCTGTTGCCGTCAACGGCTCTTCCTCCTCTCTCTCCCGGCACACGCTCTCCTCTTTGCCGTGGCCACCAATGACCTGACCAGGTCCGACCAGACTTGATTGCTCGGGTTATTTGCTGTTTGGGTCTTAGGTTGAGTAGGATCAAGCACACTCCTATAATAGTTTGTGTCAGGTGGGGTATCATAGAAACCCGGCCTGGCCTGGTCCGACCCGACCCGACCCGACCCATTGACACCCTTACCTTGCATTTTTGGACGGTCTGGATTGTTTTGTAAAGCGTGCAATTTCTGGCTTTCGGTCCAATGCTCCATTTGAAGCAAGAAAGGCTTTGAACTCGAATGTTAATACATATCCCATTAGGGAAATGACTTCGTGACTGCGGCTATCCCTACTAGGCAACTTCCCCCTGCGCCATGAACAAGCCTCTCATCTCATTCCACATGCTACGAGTACGACCATTGTCTTATTCACCGTCAAGCACGAGAAATTTTTTCTCATTGTTTGCTAAGTATCGCAAATGAGTTTATAACAACGCAAATTGATAATCATTATGACCAGAAATTGATTTCTAAAAAAGAAATAGATTTTTCTTTTTCTAGTTTTGGAAGAGTTTTTAGATAAAAATTTGTGTTTGATAACGATGCAAAATTCTATTCTCGGAATAGAATTTCATTTGATAATACCAAATTTCTCATTCTCGAGGGGTGGCGGATGGCGGCAGTAGCAACCGGTGGCGACTGGCTACGGCAGACGACAGAGGACAAGTGATGAGAAGGGTGTTTATTTCTCATTTTTGTTCCAAAAATAGAGAAGTAAAGAATTTTTTCTTCTCATTTATGTTCCAAATCTTTTTTTGGATTAAAAATTTGTTCCATAAATAGAAAAATAAAATTGCATCACCAAATGGATTTATATTCCAGAAACATGTTTGAAACAAAAAAAAATTGTTTTGGAATAGAAATAGAATGGTTGTTTGGCGTGCCCTAATTTTTCAATGTCCTAGATATTTAATAGTAGCTAGAATTCTTGTCAAGCTTGACTGATAGAATCTCTCACGATTTTTTCGAATAGCTCTTTTTAGATCAAAATCAATGGAAATGCATGCCAATATTCCGAAATCAAATTGTTCTTGGACCCTTTCGTCGTTGTGCATAGCTTAACAAGCACGATTTTGCGTAAGCTCCCATCCTAATTATCAGAGGGCATGCCATCCAAGTTGGCTCGGACCACTCTCTACGATGATGAAAATGAACGATGCGGCTATTTTCTTTTCTTGCCTTTGAAAAAATAATAGGGCATCTCGAGAGAGCTTCAAGAACACGTTGTCTCGTCTTTGGCAGGCGATCATAATGGCTATACTAAAAATTGTCCAAACTAAAATAATCATTTTGCTTTACAAGCAATGGACCGGACATTAAGGTTTTAATATGGTGCGAGTTGATATTTTTCTTCTAGAACATATTGATTAATGGTTGTCTCTTTGTTTTTTCGCTTTCAAGCTACAATCCAGGATACCGATTTGGCTGAACCTACGGACCGCGCCCCCTCGACCTCATTTTCATCTTCAGGATGTTTAATTCCAATCATATGTTCAACTAAACTAAAGTGCTCGAGAGAGTAAAACTGATAAAGGCTTTGAGCAGATAATATTGACTTTTTGTTAATGTAATTAGCCGTTGTGCATTCATATTCATAAGTCCACTCCTAGGAGCAAAAGGAAAAGCAAAACATTAAAATAAAAAAAATTCACATTATATAGTTCACAACAATGCATTCTAATAATATAAAACAACCCATAAATAAAAATAACTTGCACCCCAATGGCATAGATCTTCGACTAGGCCACTTCCAAATTTGCACGTAAGGGCAAAGGACGATGCCAAACTAGCATCTTGCTCCTTGAAGTATGAATATGTAAAAAAAAGGGGAAATTTCGTAATCCATATACTTTTAAATAATTGCTCACTAGACGCCCTCAGCGGTTCTCGTCGGCTTCTGACAAGGGTGTCCCGGCTAGCTGAGGGTCCCCTTGCTAGATTTGGTGAGGGCCGACCTTAGTTGTGGCGAATGAGGCGTCCCGGCCCTCCTCCTCATCAGCCATCGTTGAGGCTAGTGATCGGCAGAGGGAAACAAGGAAAAAAGATACAAGAGAAAGGAAAGAGAAAAAGGGAAAAAAAAAGAAACAAATTCAGAAGATGTAAAAAAAATTTAAAAATTATCTACATTAGCACCAGCCATGCTACTTAGGACGATCGACACTGATTGGAACGTCACGAGACTTGATCAGTTAGTTAGAAACAAACTCTTTGTACTCAACAAGTAATGAGGCTTGATTGGTTAGTCAAAAGCTTGGTGTAAGCTTACGAACTTGAGGGAGGGGGCTAAACTGATAGCCGTGTTTAAGGGTTACCGACAACAGGTAAAGAATCATCGCCAAGCGACAGGGTCGAATTACGAAGTCCATAGATGATCAACTACCGTAAATTCTACCATGTATTGGATCGGAGAAAAGGGGAGAGAAATAAAGAACGGTGAGGGGTTGGAAGGTGGTCCGCCCCTCCAATTCGCGAAGGCCAGCTAGCCGTCGCTACTACTCGAGCAAGGGCTACTGCCCTTGCCACAGGCCCGGTGGCGGCCCTCCATCAGACCATCACCACCAATCTAGGCAAGGGCTATCAGGGCCTCAGCTATCCCCAGTTCGTGAAACAGCACGCGCGGACGGCTTGATCATAAGCGGTAGCAGCCGGCCATCGCTAGAAGTAACGAGCCCTATCGCCTCCGAAAACCATCAACGAGGGACATGCAAATAATTGGCATTAGATGGCAGAAAAGACTAGGGTATCTCATTGGATTCATGCCCGCTTGTTTGAATTTTGTTTTCCTGGGATGGATTTTTCCCCTTTAGTTGCTTCATATTAATGGGGGATTGGATTCATCCATTTGCTTTGCATGCATGCATTGTATATTTTTGAAAGGACATTAATCACATGCGGCACGATGGAGTCGAGACGTCATCTATCTCATGATGTGGCAATTTCACCTAATGGCGGGCAATGAAGTTTTCAATATTTAACACCCAAAATAGGAATATATATATATATATATATATATATGTATTAGAACTAGGATATGATATTGCACGACAGAACTTAACCAAGAAATATTGCACCAATGGGGCTATGTGGGGTACTAATTCTTTTACATTCGTAACTTAACTTACCAGCCTAGATACTTAATTTTAGTAGACCAGTTAACCTCTAGGTGATTGATCAACTTCCCCAAACAACTAGAACTTTAAATTCTTAATCGATCTAAGAAATGATAGATACAATCCTAGAACGATTTAAGGTTTTAATCTTAATAAAGTACCACGCCCTAGGGAAGGGGAAGGCTCTAAAACAAGGGATGGATTCTTGCAATTAGCGTTTCTTTTCAGTTTCGATTTTGAAAAGTCAAGGAAATTGCGGTTAACCCAAAGCGCTTGGAGTCTTCCTAAAGTCCAATGGCATCTTCACATCAAAATAAGTTGAACACCATTGACATAGAAATCATAAGCAACTCACGAAGTTCAAAGATATTTGGCTGAGCACTTAAAAAAATTGTGCGAAATTGCTGAAGAACATTTTTTGATATTACAGAATGTTCTAATAGTGAATATTGTTAGAGATATTATTAGATATTAGGATTATTATTTGATATTTCGTTGTATTATAAGGTAATTAATTTCCTTTATTATGCATATTGTTCGAGTATAAAGTATAAAGTCAAGTCAATTGAGTAAAAATATAACTTTAATTGATTCTCTTTTCCTCTTTTTTGAAGATCCTAAAATATTGAGCACCTCCAACATAGCTTTGTAATAGTGTCATGGTAGAATGCTGGCCACAAGGTCACAGATGAGTCCTCCCATGATTTTTATATTTATTTTGCCATTCATAACACTTGTGGTTGAGGTATGACTATGATATTATTACACTGTTATACGGTCATTTCTTTAAAATATTATAGAGAACAATGGCAAGTTTTTTTTACCACCGGCCGTGGTGGCTCCGCTGGATAGGCTTCAGTGATCCCTTGGGGAGGGGGGAGGGGTTCGAATCCCGTCGTGAGTAGCTAGGTGTATTAAGCGTGACGGCGTGGTGGTGGGTTCTGGGCTAGCGTCACCAGGGGGTTTACGGCGCGGCTGTCGGCTACAAGCTGGTTCATCCTGTCTCCCAAAAAAAAAAAAAAAAACAATGGCGAGTTTTCCAAATCGACATTCTAATTCTAATGGTGTTTCAATTGAGCCTCCTGACAGGACCTTTGCGCCAATTCGAATAAATAAGTATTATGCAAAAAAATAACAAATTCTTTGTAATCAACAAGTAACGAGGCTTGATCGGTTAGTTAGATACTTGGTGCAAGTTTACAAATTTGAGAGATGCGGCTAAATTGACAGCTGCGTTTAAGGGTTATCGATAACTTTTAAGGAATCATCGACAAGCATCAGCGTCGAGTTACGAAGTCAATAGATGATCCACTACTGCAAATTCTACTATGTGTCGGATAGGAGAAAAGGGGAGAGAAGCGAAGAACGGCCAGAGGATGGAAGGTGCTCCGCCCCTCCAATTTGAGAAGGCCAGCTAGCCGTCGCTATTACTTGAGTGAGGGCTATCGCCCTTCCCACCAGGCCCAATGGCGGCCCTTTGATCGGACCACCGCCACCAATCTAGGCAAGGGCTCTTAGGTCCTCATTGCCCTCCCCAGCTTGCGCGACGGCTTAATCATGAGCAGCAGCGGCCCACCGCCACTAGAAGTAACGAGCCCCATCGCTTCCGAAAACATTTAACGAGGGACATGCAAATAACTGGCAGTAGATAGCAGACAGACACAAATCAAACGAGATTGTGTACTTAATTGCATGAAAAAGTTTAAGAAACCGAAGTAGACACATCGATGAGGTAAGGGGACCAAAAGTTTATTTTCGTTATAACATATTAAATAGAAAAATACGTATGATAGATGAAAAAGAGGATCGGGATTGAACCATCGTCAAGATTTCGTGCTTTTCTCAGTCTCGAATCAAAGAAAAGCCTCTCAATGTAAACATCACCTTCGCACAAACTTAACTAAAAATAAATTGGGTAATATTGGTCCCAACTAAATAATGAGGCGGGCCAGCTCTAAGGAAGATTTTGATTACTTCTCCTTCATGCAAACCGGACGTCGAGCGAAGGTAAATTTGTCCCCTTCAAGGCATCCAGAAGTAAAGGATAAGCAGTGAGCATCGGAAGGTGGCCTTGGGTCCTTAGTATTTTCACCTCGGAGGAACCATTCCCAATCTTGCTCTTCATGTAATACGAGACCGACACCGGCACGACGACGTCCTCTTGGGATTGAATGATGGAGCACGGAACAAGCACTTTCGGCAGAGCCCATCTCACATCACTCAGGAACACGGTCTTAGCTACGCTCACCGCGATTTCGGGCTCTAGTCTTCCCAAGCTGCGCTCGAACTCCATCAGTGCACTCGTGTTGTTCAGGGCCATTGCTTTCGGAGCGAAATCATGGACCCAACCTGAGTAATCCGCGCGCATCGATTGGAGTAGCGAGTTGATCGCTGTTTCATCGAAGCCTCCGACGTATCCTTCGGCGTTGAGGTACCTGTGATTCAAAAATATTTGTTAATAAAATGATTTTAGAAGATCAATCAGCTTTTTTGTAGCGCTCAAGCTAGTTGCCGAGGAACATGTACACGGATAACTCAAGGTGACACGCGTCGTAAATTTAACACAATCTATATCGATTTTTCCCTTTTTTTTTTCTTTTTTGAAAAAAATAAGTGTGATGCAAAATAGTAAGAGTTTTACTAATATAATTGTCTTTAGTCTACTATTAGAATAATAATATATTATCCGTTATAAATTCTTGAAGGAGCCCCACAATAATTTCTAATTATTTATTATTATTATTTATTTGTGGCATAGGCATTTCTCAAATGGTAATTTTTTAACAACATATTATAAATCGCAAATTCTTGAAGGACTTGACCCTACAATAATGTTTCCGTTGCTTGTTTTTGTTTGTTTTTTTTTTTTTTTTGTGGCAAAAAACTTAAGAATAGTTAAATAAGTATTTCTCAAATGGTAATTCTTTTTAACCCTAACATGACATTAGGGATACGGTGTTTATTTCTGTGTGCATGTGAATCTACAGACGGTATACCTGACTGCAGTATATGCAAGATATGAAGTACAACTCAACATGAATGCATGGAAAAAGGTTGTCAAGAAGGCAAAAAAATGTTCTTCCTTCTTAACTCCATTCATTAAATCAACAACGTACAACATATGTTTCTAACACAGAGAGAGAGAGAGAGAGAGAGAGAGAGAGAGAGAGAGAGCCTACCTTGGAGATCCACTGAACAGCACAAGGTGTTCAAAGAGGTCCGGCCTGCGTATTGCGGCCAAGCACCCGATCATGGCCGACATGGAGTGACCGACATGAGAGAGAGAGAGAGAGAGAGAGAGAGCCTACCTTGGAGATCCACTGAACAGCACAAGGTGTTCAAAGAGGTCCGGCCTGCGTATTGCGGCCAAGCACCCGATCATGGCCGACATGGAGTGACCGACATAGATGCTCCTCTTCACCTTCAGCTCGTCAAGAAGGCACACCAAGTCTTCAGCGTAACCCCCCAGGTCCGAGTACTTGCTCGTGGCTGCGCCGAACACGCCTGGGTGGACGAAGGCCAAGTCGTAGACCACCACTTTGAAGAAGTATGCAAAGAACGGCACGACATGGTGCCAAACGGTCTGGTCGGCCCCAAAGCCATGGGACAGGAACAGAGCCTGCGTCCCGTTGCCGGAGACGTGGCCGTTTAAGGCTTGGAAGATCCCGCCGCCGCTGCATAGCGATTCACTCATTCTTTTTTGCTCTCTCTGCCTCTTTGCGAATGTAACAGTTGTTTAGTACTGAAAGTTTTCAAGGAACACAAGAATGGGAATGTTATGTGTGGTGAGTATGCCCTTGAGGCTTGGAGTGGGTATATATGGGGCGATTTCATACGTGCCTCTTGTTTCTTTCTTTTTCATTTTTGAAAATGATGTTTCAGCTTCTCCACTTTATTTTGTGTTACATGGCCGGCATATAAGTACACGCTTATTAGTGAGGCTTGATCGAGTGTGGTATAGGCGGACCAAGATCTTCAATCACGTCTCCCAATGTCTCCATGAATCACACCAGTAGATGCATTGAAGGACGAATTCATTCAAACTAACCTTTTCCACATGAATTGATAATTAGCACGATCCAGACATTGAAATGAAAGTACTAGCCAAGGTAGGACCTCCATCCTATATTGAGTCTAGGTAAGTCACGGAAACCCCAAAATAGTACTTATGATAAATTTACATTTCATTAGTTTTTCGTGAAATTTTATCATTAAATTTCTGAGTTGGATAACACATGACAGTTTATGAGTATACCGATTTGAGTTTTACCCCCGTTTATTTCAAGTGTATTGATTTGTGATTTTTCGTGATAGTAATCCATTTTTTTTGTAAGTATGGTAGTGATCCAATTTAATAGAAATTAACGAAATGTAAATATATCACAAAAGTATCGGTTTTGGATTTTTAATGGTAAAAAAATTAATTTATGGTAAATTTGTCACATGTGTACACTAATTTAGAATTATGTCATGGTATCAACATAGTTAGACTTAAACATATCTCGATGAGTTCCCCCACAAGCCCCTTATTAGACCAAGTCAATCATTATTCAGGAATTTATGAAATTTAGAGTCGATCTCATTTATATCTATATAGCTCATTTAGTCTGATTAGTTGCATCTACCACATCATTTATGGACTAGGAAGATTATATTTGTTTCATAACCTTAATTAGCATTAATTAATAGATTTGATTAAATAAAAAATGCGATAAGTAAAGACAGGTCTCTCAATTCATCCAATAGTAAAATGATTGATGGCAATTAGAATTTGCCAAATATGTTGCTAAAAACAATTGTTCTTTATTTGATAAAAAAATATTTATAATATAAAACCATCATATTTCAATTCCTCAGAAAACTTTTTGTATCCTTTTTTTCATCACTTATTTTCTCAGTTGCATCGAACAGCCCTAGATTTATGCAAAATTATCTCATGAGCTCATATGTGTTCAATCAATAGTTAGAGATGTTAGATGTGTTAAGCTTTTTGAAGGAAAAAAATCAATATGTGAAGTCCTGTGGCGGATTATTATTACATATAATAACCGATTTAAATATCTTTTTTGACGTTGCTTTATAAATATATTTTTATTATAGTCGTTCAGTAGAGTACTTCGTTGTCATCGTGTTGGCTACGGCAAATCTCAAAATTGACTTGACGTGTGGTCTTATCGTAATACACAACGAAAAGACAAGGGCTACAATTACATAAGGCCAATCTCAAAAAGTTCATGGGATGTGAAGCTGAAAAGGGGTTGAGAGCTGTGAAGACCACACTGTTTTGTGGCTAGGAATCCTCTGCAGTAGCCTGTCTCAAAACTTTTTTTTTTCCTTAATGAATACAAGATACAATACTGAGAAAAATTAACTGTCTTAAGTCTATAATACCAATTTTATCACTAAGCAAAATATAAGATAATTCTCTAGGCAGCTGCGGCTAAAACGTAATATCCAAACACTTCGCTATACCAACATTAGCAAGCATATCAACAAGCTGATTGCCTTCTCAAAAAATATGATGAATTTAAAATTTAAAATGAAAGCTTAATAGCATTCTGATATTCTTAAGTAGTGCAGAACCAATGTCATCCACTACTCTCTCTAAGTCAACAAGTTCGGTAATAATTTTGGAGTCCATCTCAATGATGAGTTTGTGAAAACCTTATTACTTTGCAATGGCAAGTCCCATCCATAGTGCCCATAATTCAGTTTGTAGAGATGAACATACTCCAAGAAATGAGGTAAAACTCCCAAGCCAATCTCTCCCTTCATTAGGAATAATCCTTCGGTTCCTACAAGTCTAGGATTATTTTTAGATGCCCCATCCGTAGTCAATTTAATCCATTCTTGTGGAGGAGGAGCCCAAGGGGGTGCATGATAAAAATTATTTCTGTTCCAGAAATAGTTTTTTTGTTCCATACCAATTTCTGGAACAGAAATATGTTTGATAACACTAATCAGATTTTCTATTTCTGGAATAGGTTTCTATTCCAGAAATAGAAATTGAGAAGAAATCAGAAATAGAAATTTTCTATTTCTGATTTCTCCCAAAAATCAATTTCTATTTCTCACAACCCTAATTTTAAAATGAAATTTATTCGAATAAATAAAATTATATTTATTTTTATTTTTACGAATAAATTTAAAAAATCCTTAAAAATGAATAAAGAAAAATAAAAATTATTATAAAAATATAATTTATTCATTTTTATTTTTTATTTTTATTATAAATATTATTTTTATTTTTAATAAATAAATTTAATCGAAATAAATTTATTTATTAAAAATAAATTTAATTAAATATCATTTTATTAAAAATAAAAATAAATATATTCATTTTTTTCATTTAAAAATAAAAATAAATTTATTAAAATAGATTAAAAATAAATAAATTATTTTTATTTATCATTTTATTTTTAGTTTATTAAAAATAAATTTATTAAAAATAATTTATTTATGATAAACAAAAATAAATTATTTTTATTAAAATAAAATTATTAAAAATAAGTTATTTATGATAAACAAAAATAAATTATTTTTATTAAAATAAAATTATTTTTATTTGTCTTGAGTATTTTGCCAAATATTTTTATTTATTTTTTTATTCATTTGAAAATAAATTTATTCGTAAAATAAAATAAAATAGAATAAATAAAATAAATTTATTTTTAAGGATATTTTTATTTTAAAATAAAATGATATTCTTATTTTATTTTATTTTATTTATTTATTTATTTTTGTTAATAAATCATTTTTATTTTTATTTTTTATATTAAAGGTCGCCGGTCGTCACTGCCGCCGTCCGAAAGGAAGAAATTTTGTGTCGTTATCAAACGAATTTCTATTTCTAGAGTAGAAATTTTGCGTCGTTATCAAACGGTTATTTTTGCTTAGAAACTCTTCTAGAAATAGAAATAGAAAAATCTATTTCTGTTCCAGAAACTATTTCTGGAACAGAATGGTTGTCATGCGTGCCCTAAGCAACCATAATGGGAGAAGTATGTGATCTACTTGTAGACAACTTGATCATTTCCTTCATGTGTGAAAGGATTACTTGTATAGGGTTGGAAGGAGAAACAAAACTTTCTTGAAATAGAGACTTGTTTCGCCATTGCCAAAAATATGCTCACATCAAAAGTTGTACTCCAATCAAAGTGAGAGTTAAATCTCTTGGTGTCAGCCAAATTAAATTTCAACCATTGAGAGACATTCATGGAGCAAAACTCTTCAAAACAATTTTGTGGGACAAGATCAACCCAAATGTTCCTAATGACTGGACAATCTTGCAAAACATGCAATGTTATTTCCATTGAAGATTCACAATGCAGACAATAAGAATTACCTCTCTTATTGCGAGACATCTTCAATTCATTGGTTAATAAGTGCTTATGCGCTACTAGCCAAAGGAGGGTTTTGATATGTTGAGACTATCTTAAAACTTACTTGCTTGAGGAAGCTGTAATAGGGATCCCACCCATGGATATGACATCCTTCAACCGCTGCAAGATGGACTTGATTGTGATAAGGCGGAGACCTCATAGATGGTGGAATGCATTTAAATTTAAGTTACGCGATGACGTGATATCACCGAATCATTTATTAATTATTTTCATGTTTGACATTTTTAACATCTAGTATAACGAACAATGGACAATTTATTCTAAAATAGTTTCATGGATTAATGATGTCATCATCGCGTGATAAAACTTTTTGGGTCGAGTTCGCATGTGGTTCTGTAATTCTTAAAATTGGCACAACCTTTTGGAATTACTGTGACTAGGAGGTGCGACTGCCTCGCGGTGCTCAATGACCACCGCGAAGGATTGCACAATTCACCGCAGTTGGGTGAGAGAAAATGGAAAATCTCAAGCGACCACCGTTGGGTGGCGCAACCGTGGCCAGCAAAGTAGGAAACATATCTGGTTTTCTTCTTACTTTTTTTTTTTTTAAAACTATTGTGTACTATATTTTGTTATCCAAGCTTAGCACACACTCAAAGGCAGGAAATTTGGGTTTCAATCTAGACACAACTGGATTTATCCCATCCAATGTGCATCACCAAGCGCTAGATAGGGCAACTTTGATTTTATCCGGCCTCTTATTTGGGCCACCAAGTGCGATTTCAAGGTGACGTTTGATCATCTGGATTTGGATTGTGATATGATTATGAGAAGATATGATTAGAAATCTTTCAAATATATTTTGGATTGTAAAAAACTTATTCCATGTTTGGTGCAATTTAATATAGGATTCAAAATGTTTGAAAATGTCATTTGCTTACAGAGGTTATCTCTCCGGATCTAGGGCTGGCAAGCAGGCGTCGAAAATGCTGGAAATTTTCCGACGTCGTGCAGAGAAAGCAAGTCGCCTTGGGATGCGACATCGATTCTCAAGACTTGAAGATGGATACCACCACCTCCACCAAGAACACCTCCTTCTTAAGAAGCTCGTACTATGGGTACACAACACTAACAATGCTTACTACGAATCACAATATTCGCCGCAACACAAACAGCAAATTCCATTAACATCGCATCCCTTACCAATTACTCAATCAAGCAATTCCACAGCAAACGGCAACGAGCCAAGAGACGACATGCGAACTGAAGCGATGAAATTGTGAAATTTCCCTTATAAATGATTGAGTCAAAGAGAAGCTTATGATTTGAGAATCAAGAATGAGAACCTTCATGCCAGATATATCCTGCAGCATCTTAAAACGTAATCTCGCACGGTCGAGATTAGCACTAGTCACTATTCTTGCTTGAGCTCCTCCTCCTTCGAAATCTTTCGGTTGTTAGCTCAAATTCTCAAATTTCAGTTGAGGATAGGATCACACGTCAAAGCATCACAACAAAATCAAGTGATCACCGTCCAGGACCAACATACCAATGCCCAAAACTTCATGCATTTTGATTTTTTTTCTTCATCTTCTACTTTTTCAAAGACGAGTTTTCAGCCTGGTTTGGTTAGATGGTCATCGGAGGATGATCGGCTGAACGGTGTTGATCAGAGATGACGACATGGTGGTCAGGAGTAAGGATGATCGGTTGTCATCGCAATGGTCTGACGAAGCGGACTCCATCACTCTTTCTTTTATTTTTTTTTAAAATTATCCATTTGGGTTTATTCCATCCCATAACACGGATTTCTTATTTGGCATTTCATCTGGGTATATTCAGGTAAATCTAAGTTTACCCAATTCAGAAGAGGTTGTCAAACTAGATAGAATATTTTGTTATACTATCTAAACATAAATCCGGACTACCAAACACAGCTTAAAGGGTTAAGGAAGCTATTCATAGTCGAATTGCACAATTGCATATAGAAACTACTTAGATCTCTCTATTCGTGCTCCTGAATTTGGAGACTTGTCAGAGATAAGATTTGGATGCTTTCAAAAAATTTCGACACTAAATTGATGTTTCATAAAGTCTTCTTAAAGTGACTGTTCTTATATTTTTGGCACAAAGCATTCCAATTTGTGCGGTGCACAATTCATCTACGGAACAACTTCGTTAAATGCATTTATTTTTTCACATATTGAGAAATTGGGGGCTAAATTGGTCCCCAAACGCGTAGTGCTATTGATCCTTGCAGTTGATCGAAGAGAGTTGGCACATTACAACAAAGCTCCAAGCGTTATTATTTCATCTTAAAATAGAGCAATTTCAGAGAAAAAACAAATGCATAATTTCGAGAGGTGAAGAAAATTTCCTTACTTCCTTTTTTGTTGTGATTTTAAACGAAATTACTTAAAGAGAATCTTTGCTCATTATTTTGCTTTTGAGTCTAACAAAATTAAGCAAAAGAGTGGCAAAACTAGAGCATATATTTGTGCTTCCGCTTTTGGCTCACGATATCGTTTGGTCAAATTTAAAAAGTGTAGAGCCAAAAATCTACTAATAGTCAATGAACAATTTATTTAGTTTCAATTTTTTTTATAAGCTTCCATCTAATTGACTCTGGTAAGCCACGTCAAATTGACAGATTAAGTCATAAAAAGTACTTTGAGTACAGTGGTTTTTAAAGATCGTGGTACTTAAATGATCTTAAATCCACGCCATATAAAAATAATTGTGACATTGAAGCCATCATTATCCTGATTTTTAAAGCACCTGTCACCTGCATCACGTAAATAATATGGTTTTTAGAACTTAAATTGCTTAGCAAGTGTCCCAAAATATTCATTTAATCAATATCCAATACATCCACATGCGGACAGTGCATGGGCCATGGAGAGATCAATATCAATTGGGGACCAACCAACTTGCCGTCTTGAAAGTTAATGGTTGTCGACTTGTTAGCTTTTTGAATTAAATGATTCTTTTGTATCCGTCCTTTGTAAGATATTAAAAAGTCGGCCCTCATCCGCACCTTAGGATCACTCAGATGTAGAAACACTTACAAAGTAGAGGTGGGTATGGAGCTCAAAAAATGTACTACACTAATAAAGGGGACAGGATATGCGGACATCGACACATTAAAATAATGAACACTGCTTATCAGCCCACCATATTAACAGTTAGGCACAGGTAGCGTTTGTTAGTTGGAAATAGCCCCTACCTTAATGAGGTATCATATAACCATACCAAGGATCTAAGGTAGGCCCCTTGGAGAGATCAATATCAACGGGGACCAACAAACTTCTTGTCCTGGAAGTTAATGATTGTTGGGTGTTAGCTTTTTGAATTGAATGATTTTCTGTATCCGTCCTTAGCAAGGTGTTAAAAAGGTGCATCTGGGGCCTTGACTAGACCTCGGGATCTCTTAAATGTAAAAACACTTAGAGGATAGAGTTGGGTATGGGGCTTGAAAAATATATTGTCTTAATGAGGAGGGACAATGTGTGCGAATATTGATATGTTAAAATAATGAACGCAGTTTGGCAGCCCACTGCATTAGCAGATAGGCATAGGCAGCTCCTGTTAGTTAGAAACAACCCTTACTTGGTGAGGAAGGATGTAAGCGCACCTAGGATCCAATGTAGGCGGCCTAGAGAAATCAATATCAATTGGGGACCAAAAAACGTGGCGTCCCAAAATTCAATTATTGTTGGGTGTTAGCTTTCTGAATTAAATGATTTTCCCTATGAAAAAGGCCTCATTCAATAATATATAATCCGTATAATCCTCAATTTCAATTCAAGGTTGTGGCTCGCCCACGAATCTATCTCTTTCTTGGCTTCCATAATGCCATGTAATGGTGACAAGACCATACGGCAATAATTAGTTGCTTAAAAGCATCAATCCAACGTTAATTAAGGTTACTTCTTATCAGTTTTCAACGTTTTATAATTGTGTAATACATGAGGTCAAAATGAATATTGAGTTTTCAATAAATTTATTAATGCTAAAAGAAATCGGCTCAAAATAATTTGGACTAATCAGAATAACCAAATTAGTAATTTCATGGAACAACTGCATGTGTTACAAATTTAATGTTTTAGATTTTTCATTCTTTAATCAAAACTTTGCGAGGAAAGAGTTCTTTCAAATCTGTCAATCACGGAGTATCCCCATCTGATGGTATCTCCACTGGAATGTGATCCCTTGGCCCATTGACCCTTAAAAGATGGTTTGAGACCCTTAAAAGATGGTTTGATCGTCGCATGTTACGTGTTGCACTTGTCATGATGTATCACCACTCATCATAATGAGTTCACACTTGTCGCAATTAAGCCACTACTTTTTGATGATCACCCATTGAGCAATTGAAATCAAATTAAAACAATCTGATAATCAAGAGAAAGCCTCGAGACTAGAATTCACACCTAAGTCATTGGTTTCACTATCAATTTGAAACAAAACTCTCAACATGCGATTATTTTTCCCTGATTACTTCTCACAACCGTACATGACACAGGAATGAAATATTTTTCTGCCTGAGTTATCAGGTGCGGAGTACATGAATTCTGAGACTCTTTTTATCAGCCCAGTCTAACCATCTGATGGGGAATTCTGAGTAAACATACCTTGTTACTGGAATGGAGCCTTTTATACCTCCTATGAAGGGTAACGCCATGAGTTTTGCCGAGGACAGGCGGATCACATAATTCCATCCTTCAACAATATTCCTATAACAACGCCTTCATGAGTTTTGCTAGATGATGAGGAATTAGTGCGGTCCCGACTGAATACCTTCGCTCTTATAAGCGGGGCATTGCCTCCCGACGTCACTTTGGGAGCATCTAAAGTTTTTTCTCTACTGGATTTGCTTCTCTCGACACGACTAGAGCCTCTAAAGGAAGCTGTCCTACAATCAACTACATTGTGCGTTGGGAGGATCTTACAGATCTTCGACACACACAAGAAAATGACAGTGGCTTACTTTATCTTGAGAACAGGAGACCCGACGTCCTTCCTAACTCGTATGTTCATCCTGGATATCCCAACAGGGAATCTTGGGAGTGTCAAAATCACTGTGCGGTGGAAAAAAGTTCACTTCATTCCTAAACTAAAAGAAGGTTGAGTTTGGCTATTTCTTTAAATCATATGGAAGTTGCAATCCAAAAAAATGAGAGATCCGTAGATGAAAGTACTTTCAGCCTTTCAGCGAAAAACTTCACTTGACAGACAAAAGGCAGGAATCAGATAACAATTTCATAAGCTGGTCAGTCGAGGAAATGAATCTATGGCTGCGATTGCCTTCTACCTAAGAAGCAGCAACAGATAACGTTCTTATAGCTCATGAGTCAAGAAAAAAAAGGCTTTTGATTGCAAGTAGATATTTTTTCCATTTCAAAAAAATGCTGAATATCATTAGCTGCTACCCTGCTCAACAGCAATGACAGCACTTTGCTTGATGCATTGACTGGAATTAGCTGGGCAACAGCTGCAAGTAAAACCGTGGACGTACAAGCAAAGGTTATTTAGGATGTGGATCGCTCTGGAACGTGGAACATAAAGGCAGAAGGTGGAACATCCTTTTCTCAGATCTTGTACTTGAACTAGGATGCAAATATTCAGTTTTTTTTAGGACTATATCGACAGTATTATGTTTGCTGCACAGTTAAAAGACTCCATTGACATTTGTCGCTAAAATACATGCCTAAGATTAGGATTATAATAATCATGACAGGTCATAAATAAGAAAGATAATTAATACGCAGTTCAGGATCGGTTATTTAGGGGTCAAAATCGCTAGTACAGCATAAAAAGGAGCAGTGCTTCCATTGTGGCTTGACTGTGAAGAAAGAATTAGTGTTATCCAGCAACTCTGCCTTGAACCCAACAATTATTTGTTTGGAAATGTAGAATACAGAACTTTAATCCATGTTTTAATTCAGGGAGGAACCGGGGGGGCTTTTCAAGAGTATTGAATTTTTTTTTTCTATTCACCAGTTGTTTTGGGAGTGTACATGATGCACTAAACGTGCAATCATCATAGATTTTCTAAATCTTTTGAAGGGGTATTTTTTTTTTCTTCATCGATCTAGGTCAAATAAATCACTGA
The DNA here is from genome assembly GCA_007663325.1 of Eucalyptus pauciflora. NCBI lineage: Eukaryota > Viridiplantae > Streptophyta > Magnoliopsida > Myrtales > Myrtaceae > Eucalyptus > Eucalyptus pauciflora. Next base: position 118,270 of record VMYD01000410.1, on the reverse strand, counting down.
TCAGAGAGGACAATAGCCAATGCTTTTGTAAGTACAAAATTCTCCTTAGCCCAAGAAGAAAATAAATTAGGACTCGAAATAAGAAGTGATGACAAATCAGGATTACAGAGGCCATGGCTCATGTAAAGGATGCTTGCGCTGTCGAAAATGCTAATATAGGATGATACTAAAGAGCTTCAAACGCAATGAAAATAAAGAGCAATCAAACAAGAAAAAAAGCCACCAGAACGATAGGACTAAGATCAAAACTCACCAAATGTAGACTGTCTTCGGCAACAAATAGAACTCCCTTGGTGCACTCAGCCGAACAAACTGGAATTACATGAGTTGAAGGTCGAAAAGAAATCGATGTAAAAAACAGGCTGTGCCTTGTTGTTTGCAAGAACCGGGGTCTATCATTGAGAGCAATCATGGCGGAATCCAGAGAATCGCTCAAGGGCACTAGAAAAAACAGGAGTAATGCCGATTCGACGATTAGCTATTTAACCTTCCCAGATTAAACACCAGTAGACATTCCTAGGCTGAAATAATTTGCCTTTATCTCTGACATTGCTGCATATGCATTTCCTCCAGAAGAATTACTCGAAGAGTTGTGACATAGCTCTGAAGAATTCATTAATGAGACTGTCGGCCACTCAAAACGGAGAAGCATTCTATTCCTCATACCAGAAAGAACGCATAACTTGTCAACTAATACAAACCTTACGTCCTGGGGGATACAACGGCTGACTACACTATCCATGGTACTTGTTAACAGTATGGTCCCTGATGCAATCACTCGAAGGCCTCGATCAGGCATAATAGAAATAACTTCCACATAAGGCCTATGCGTGCCGATAACAATGATATTGCCAATATGAACTCCTTGAGGAAGAGATTTAGCATGCTTAATATTACTCCACTGGCATAGGAACAGGACTGTTCTTGTTCAAAGTAATTTGGAGGTTCAGATAGGCAGGAAATTTCACTTTGACTATTAATGATAATTTAGCACCTGGGTTACTTAACAAATTTTTAAGTCTCAAAGCCTTGCAGAGAGACTCTACAATTCCCATCAAAGCTTAGTTCTACCAAAAATGTTTCTCAATCTTAAAATCTGCTCTAACTTAGTTGAAGGGTGAACCACAAAACCTCACAAGCTCTAGTCCACTCGTAACCGTCTGCTTCTTCCCTCCCACATTCGTCCTACATTTTCAGAGTATCTATCATTTCGAAACCACTAACCTCCTCGAGCGAGCGAAAGAGACAGAGATTAAAAAAGGCTCTAAAAACAAAAAGAGGCCACTTCACGCATATACATGCTCATTTCCATACAAGCCATCAGCACAATTCCAAAGATTAAAACTCTGCATGTTTGATTGCGAGTGAAAGTTTTCGTGATCGCTTTGAGTCACAAATGCTACTTTATATCTTGGTCTTTCGACTCCAAAATCGGAACTTCAGGTGCGCTTAATTAGCTGAGAGAGAGAGAGAGAGAGAGAGAGAGAGATGAATTGAAGTAACCGCCACGTTCTCTGAACCTGAAACACAACCACCCAACAAAAAGAAGCAAAACACCAAAAAATAAAATAATTAAATAACCCAACTTTTATTCATCACATAAAGAGATTATCATAAAATTGGTAAGAACCCAGAGAACTATGAACAAAAATATGTTGCTTTTGAATCTTTCAATTCAAAGAACCTCATACAGGAGAATCGAAAGGCATGAAAATTTAGGAATGGAATACTGGAAAACGTACATTGAGAAAAAGCCCAGCCCAAACTCTGTCGAGGACAGACAAGTATAAATGCATAGATAAGGTAAGGGGAGGATTTCGAGCGTGTTCGAGAATGTTTTTGAGGATAAGTTGAAAAACAAGAGAGGTGGTGGTGGGCATTATATCTGTTCTTTTACTATTTCCATGTTCGTTGTTCGATTTATGGCGTTTCTTTTTGGGATTTGACAGCACCATTTGAGACCCCACCTCTTTGTGATACCAGTAATCTTCTCGAGCAACTGCTTCCACCACACTTGTGAAACAGACAAACCATCGACCCTAAAATCTCATTTTTCCTTTTACCCACTACTTCGATTCCGCAAAGGGGGAGAAACCCATGAGGAAAGAAGAATTGCAGGGAACCCCGAATTGCAGATTTGCTGTCAAGGAAAAGGGGAAGCGAGAGCACGAGCGGTCCGTGCGTCGATGGCGAAAGCGAGAGCACCTCAAAAAACGACATGAAATGAACTACAACAGGAAGAAACCGAAGGAACAGTAAAACGCAAACGATCTTTGACTAACAGCCACGCTCAATCGAGCGACAAATCAAACCCTAATAAAAAAAGGTCGAGGGGAGCAACGAAAAACAAAGTGAGAATCACCAAAGAGAGAGAGCAAGAATCGCCAAAGAGAGAGACGCCTATCGTTTCTCAAGATTGGTTTCGGCGACAGAGGAGGAGGAAGAAACTTCACGAGAGAGAGATAAAAAGACGTCTGTGAAGAAGTTGTAAAAGGGATGAGAATTGATTGTGTTTTTATTTTTGTTTTCAAAAATAAAAAGTAACTTTTTTTTTGTTTTTTTTATTTTTATTTTAAATCTGTTTCTAGAAATAAATTTGTTTTGGGAAATAAAAAATTTACCAAATGCTGTCTGTGCTTCCAAGAACAAAATAATAAAAACACATGTTTTCGGGAGTATTACCAAACGTAGTCTTAAAGGTGCACATGATAAAATTTATGTTTTTCGATTTTTATGTTTCTCTATTTTTCGGAACAGGTTTGGAACAGAAATCCGTTTGATAACGCAATTTGATTTCTCTATTTCTGAAACAGATTTCTATTCCAGAAATAGAGAAATCGAAGAAATCGGAAGCTAAAATTTTTAACTTTTCAGTTTCTAAAATAAAAATAAAAATATAAATTTTTTTTCTCAACTTTTCGATTTAGTCCAAAATATTTTAGATTACTAATATTGAAATAAAAATAGAAATAGTTAATTTAGTCCAAAATATTTTAATGATTTTTTAATATAATTATTTCTATCAATATTGATTGAATTTTAACCATTAGGCCAGATGGTGGGAATTGAATGAACGAGACTTCATTTGTTGCACGCAAGAGATTTCATGCATGGTAATAGTTAACTTACTATATTCATATCTAACGAGTCTATCTTCATATACTCTTCCGAAGTATGCCAGACAACATCTTTATCTGGCTAACTATTTTTTTAATTATAAACTTCATATTGAGGCGGTAAAAATGGGTCAAATCATTAGGGTTTTATTTGATTTTTCTTTTATAAGGAAAATAGATCTAATAAGGAATCTGTTGTTCTTGTAAGAGTGTTGATGAAATATAGATATTGATAATAAATTTTTAAATAATCCTAGTGTTAATAATTTTGAAAAAAATTGGTGACGATTTTTGAACATGGTGAGGATTTTTTAAACAAAATGTGGAAAGAAATTGGAATTAGTTTAGTAAATTAGACTATTATAATCATGGCTATCATTAGACTTATTTGATTAATGTGAAATCAATTAGGCAAAAACATAACGACATATTCACTACAATTGAATTTCAATTGATTTTTTTTTTTTGCCACGTTGTTTATTTTTCGAAAGAAATATTACGTAATAGGAAACGTAAGCACATGTAATAGGAAATTCCATGAAATTGTATTTTCAACTTTTGTAATGTATTAGTATCATTTCGACTATTATTTTGTATTTGATGATTTCCTATATTGTTTTAGTATTATTTTGACTATTATTTTGTATTTGAGGATTTTCTATGTTGTTATCTAATCAATTTCTATTTCTAGAAATATAAATTTTATTCTGTTATCAAACGGATTTCTGTTTCTGAAATAGAAATTTTGAGTCGTTATCAAACGGGTTTCTTTGCTCAGAAACTTGTCCGAGGAATAGAAATTGAGAAATCAATTTCTGGAACATAAATTTTGTCATGCGCGCACTTAAAGTATGGACATACATATAAAACTAGAAAATTTTGTAACTTTCATATATATTCGCCTAATATATATGCCTAAAAATCGCAGCCAATGGTAGAATAATTAGGCATGCGTCAGACCGTGCTAGATAAAAGTAATCTAGTATTGCAAAAGTGATGTGACATAGAACATATCAGGCGGATTCTTAGCTTGTTGATTTGAATTTCTCAAGTGAAAAGTGAGCATATTTGAATTTGTTACAGGGCACAGAGATTGAGCTTCCGTGCAGCCACTTCGTAGGATGAAGCATGGGTCAAAATGGAAGCTTGAGATATCGTGCGCATCGATGTATTAACTTGGATGCACTTTTATCCAAAAATTTAATTTTTCTTCATCTTTTTTGCATTGTTCGAACCCGATTCACAATTAAATATCTTTCTATTTTAGGGTCTGTTCGTTTCCAAATTGAATTCGATTGTCATCGTTAGTTTAATAGAAAATCTTAGAATATTTTTAAAACATGATCTCATTTTGACACGTAAATTGCTCAAAAGTTAGAAAAATCACATTGTGAGTTTGCAAAGAAAAATATAGAATCACACTTTAATATTATTGTAGCAACCCAAAAATAAAAATAATTCCTGTCGATTGGCATTGGGTCGGTCCATTTTCTAAGTTGCCGTTGAAGGGCGTCAATGCTAAAAATGCAAAAGAAAAAAAAAAGTGTCTGGAAGGCCTAAAATCACATATCAAACTAGCCCGAATTAAGACGCTCGAGCCTGAAGTAGCCCAGTCTGGCCTAAAATGTTTTAAAAAAATAAAAAAAATATCTCGAATTAGGAAAAATATAAAATACAAAATTTAGAGAAAGTCACTTATGATTTGTGATCATGTGTGATGTTGTAGAAAACAATAAATTAATCATCAAACTTCAGCTGAGTCATAAAATATTATCTCGTGATAAAGTTAAGATATGTGAACTTCGTTTCTTTTGATGAAAGTTATGACTTTTAAGTTAGTTTGTTTTAGTCATTTGATATTTGGGTGCTAGAGTTTGAAATTTGCTAATGAAAAATGTTTTCGAAAAAATTTAAAAACAAAAGAATTATGGGCTAAGGCCCGACTGGTTCAGACTGAACCAAGTAATTTTGGTAAGGCCCTTTTTTTTTTCTGACCTTTCTTTGAGCCATGCTAACTATCGAGCCGAGCAAAGTCCGGCTTGGTATGTTTGGGCCGGACCCAAAAATGCCTTTAGGACCGGCGTGCATCCCAAGTCGATGCCAAACTAGTATGACCATAAGTACAATTATATGACAAACATGAAACTTTTTAAATGTATGTATACTTGTATACAGTTGCAGTCGGTAGATGCAACAAAATTGAGAGAGAGAGAGAGGATTTTCTAGGCCAATTGGGCATTGTATAAACGTACACCTAAATGTCAATAAACTTTAATTTATATATTGTGAAAGAATTGCGGCAAATAGAAGGAAACAATGAGGTACATGCACGTGTCAGGGTGTTTGATGAAAGTTTTCCCATGTTGAAGAATTGATATGATTTATAACAATGAATATATGTAATTTGTTCATAATCTATTGATTAAAGTTTTTAAGTGAAAAGTAGGCATAATCATATTTGTCAGTGAATGCATGGACTCAAGCTTTCAATTAGCAACTCGCCATATGAGACATGTGCTGAAAGATTTATCGAGATGCTACGTGTCTTAATATGTCCACTTTCATTTGAAAATTTTGGGTCATTCATTTGCCCAACATTGTTCGAACCGAATTCCCAACAAGATGTATTTTATCTTTCTAGTTCACTCTCTAGATTTTGAATCTTGTATTGAAAATTCGTACTATATAATTTACAATAATATTTTTAAATAACATAATTCACATTGTAACATTATTAAAACAACCCTTAATTACAGTAACTCCCATTGCACAGCGGAGGTCCTTGACTAGTCCACTTTTAAGGGGAGAAGACCGCCCCACCCCCCCAATTTTATTTTATTTTGCAATAGTCTAAGCCAAGAAGTCATGATAAAGTTTGAGTGCAGGGAGGATGTTGTTTCGTCTTGGGACCGATTCTCGACAATGCTGTTGTCTCTTATCGATGTATGTCGTCATCGATAGAGAAGACACCAAGGGATTTCAGAGCAAGAGGGAACTCCCTTACCACGAGGGCCGTCAAAATGGCCCGACCCTACCCAACTCGTATATGAAAAGGGATATATTGGAGTCAAGTCTTAATATTGTTTGAGTAAACGACGGGTAGTGTATATGTTTTGGGTTGGGTTAGGGTCATAATATTGTTCGACCCCAAATGCGTTACTTCTGGTCTTAGTGTCCATCTCTCTCAATTCAAATGCAAATTTAAGTTGAGGGTGACGCCCTTTGACGCTTGACAACTTTGCTGTCTCTGCCTCAAGCCCTTGTGATTAAATCCTCCTTGTCGACTCTGTTGCCGTCAACGGCTCTTCCTCCTCTCTCTCCCGGCACACGCTCTCCTCTTTGCCGTGGCCACCAATGACCTGACCAGGTCCGACCAGACTTGATTGCTCGGGTTATTTGCTGTTTGGGTCTTAGGTTGAGTAGGATCAAGCACACTCCTATAATAGTTTGTGTCGGGTGGGGTATCATAGAAACCCGGCCTGGCCTGGTCCAACCCGACCCGACCCATTGACACCCTTACCTTGCATTTTTGGACGGTCTGGATTGTTTTGTAAAGCGTGCAATTTCTGGCTTTCGGTCCAATGCTCCATTTGAAGCAAGAAAGGCTTTGAACTCGAAGTTAATACATATCCCATTAGGGAAATGACTTCGTGACTGTGGCTATCCCTACTAGGCAACTTCCCCCTGCGCCATGAACAAGCCTCTCATCTCATTCCACATGCTACGAGTACGACCATTGTCTTATTCACCGTCAAGCACGAGAATTTTTTTCTCATTGTTTGCTAAGTATCGCAAATGAGTTTATAACAACGCAAATGATAATCATTATGACCAGAAATTGATTTCTAAAAAAGAAATAGATTTTTCTTTTTCTAGTTTTGGAAGAGTTTTTAGATAAAAATTTGTGTTTGATAACGATGCAAAATTTCTTTTCTCGGAATAGAATTTCATTTGATAATACCAAATTTCTCATTCTCGAGGGGTGGCGGATGGCGGCAGTAGCAACCGGTGGCGACTGGCTACGGCAGACGACAGAGGACGAGTGATGATAAGGGTGTTTATTTCTCATTTTTGTTCCAAAAATAGAGAAGTAAAGAATTTTTTCTTCTCATTTATGTTCCAAATCTTTTTTTGGATTAAAAATTTGTTCCATAAATAGAAAAATAAAATTGCATCACCAAATGGATTTATATTCCAGAAACATGTTTGAAACAAAAAAATTGTTTTGGAATAGAAATAGAATGGTTGTTTGGCGTGCCCTAATTTTTCAATGTCCTAGATATTTACTAGTAGCTAGAATTCTTGTCAAGCTTGACTGATAGAATCTCTCACGATTTTTTCGAATAGCTCTTTTTAGATCAAAATCAATGGAAATGCATGCCAATATTCCGAAATCAAATTGTTCTTGGACCCTTTCGTCGTTGTGCATAGCTTAACAAGCACGATTTTGCGTAAGCTCCCATCCTAATTATCAGAGGGCATACCATACAAGTTGGCTCGGACCACTCTCTACGATGATGAAAATGAACGATGCGGCTATTTTCTTTTCTTGCCTTTGAAAAAATAATAGGGCATCTCGAGAGAGCTTCAAGAACACGTTGTCTCGTCTTTGGCAGGCGATCATAATGGCTATACTAAAAATTGTCCAAACTAAAATAATCATTTTGCTTTACAAGCAATGGACCGGACATTAAGGTTTTAATATGGTGCGAGTTGATATTTTTCTTCTAGAACATATTGATTAATGGTTGTCTCTTTGTTTTTTCGCTTCCAAGCTACAATCCAGGATACCGATTTGGCTGAACCTACGGACCGCGCCCCCTCGACCTCAGTTTAATTCCAATCATATGTTCAACTAAACTAAAAGTGCTCGAGAGAGTAAAACTGATAAAGGCTTTGAGCGCTTTGAGCAGATAATATTGACTTTTTGTTAATGTAATTAGCCGTTGTGCATTCATATTCATAAGTCCACTCCTAGGAGCAAAAGGAAAAGCAAAACATTAAAATAAAAAAATTCACATTATATAGTTCACAACAATGCATTCTAATAATATAAAACAACCCATAAATAAAAATAACTTGCACCCCAATGGCATAGATCTTCGACTAGGCCACTTCCAAATTTGCACGTAAGGGCAAAGGACGATGCCAAACTAGCATCTTGCTCCTTGAAGTATGAATATGTAAAAAAAAGGGGAAATTTCGTAATCCATATACTTTTAAATAATTGCTCACTAGACGCCCTCAGCGGTTCTCGTCGGCTTCTGACAAGGGTGTCCCGGCTAGCTGAGGGTCCCCTTGCTAGATTTGGTGAGGGCCGACCTTAGTTGTGGCCAATGAGGCGTCCCGGCCCTCCTCCTCATCAGCCATCGTTGAGGCTAGTGATCGGCAGAGGGAAACAAGGAAAAAAGATACAAGAGAAAGGAAAGAGAAAAAGAGAAAAAAAAAAGAAACAAATTCAGAAGATGTAAAAAAAATTTAAAAATTATCTACATTAGCACCAGCCATGCTACTTAGGACGATCGACGCTGATTGGAACGTCACGAGACTTGATCAGTTAGTTAGAAACAAACTCTTTGTACTCAACAAGTAATGAGGCTTGATTGGTTAGTCAAAAGCTTGGTGTGAGCTTACGAACTTGAGGGAGGGGGCTAAACTGATAGCCGTGTTTAAGGGTTACCGACAACAGGTAAAGAATCATCGCCAAGCGACAGGGTCGAATTACGAAGTCCATAGATGATCAACTACCGTAAATTCTACCATGTATTGGATCGGAGAAAAGGGGAGAGAAATAAAGAACGGTGAGGGGTTGGAAGGTGGTCCACCCCTCCAATTCGCGAAGGCCAGCTAGCCGTCGCTACTACTCGAGCAAGGGCTACTGCCCTTGCCACAGGCCCGGTGGCGGCCCTCCATCAGACCTTCACCACCAATCTAGGCAAGGGCTATCAGGGCCTCATTGCTATCCCCAGTTCGTGAAACAGCACGCGCGGACGGCTTGATCATAAGCGGTAGCAGCCGGCCATCGCTAGAAGTAACGAGCCCTATCGCCTCCGAAAACCATCAACGAGGGACATGCAAATAATTGGCAGTAGATGGCAGAAAAGACTAGGGTATCTCATTGGATTCATGCCCGCTTGTTTGAATTTTGTTTTCCTGGGATTGATTTTTCCCCTTTAGTTGCTTCATATTAATGGGGGATTGGATTCATCCATTTGCTTTGCATGCATGCATTGTATATTTTTGAAAGGACATTAATCACATGCGGCACGATGGATTCGAGACGTCATCTATCTCATGATGTGGCAATTTCACCTAATGGTGGGCAATGAAGTTTTCAATATTTAACACCCAAAATAGGATATGATATTGCACGACAGAACTTAACCAAGAAATATTGCACCAAAGGGGCTATGTGGGGTACTAATTCTTTTACATTCGTAACTGAACTTACCAGCCTAGATACTTAATTTTAATAGACCAGTTAACCTCTAGGTGATTGATCAACTTCCCCAAACAACTAGAACTTTAAATTCTTAATCGATCTAAGAAATGATAGTGACAATCCTAGAACGATTTAAGGTTTTAATCGTAATAAAGTACCACGCCCTAGGGAAGGGGAAGGCTCTAAAACAAGGGATGGATTCTTGCAATTAGCGCTTCTTTTCAGTTTCGATTTTGAAAAGTCAAGGAAATTGCGGTTAACCCAAAGCGCTTGGAGTCTTCCTAAAGTCCAATGGCATCGTCACATCAAAATAAGTTGAACACCATTGACATAGAAATCATAAGCAACTCACGAAGTTCAAAGATATTTGGCTGAGCACTTAAAAAAATTGTGCGAAATTGCTGAAGAACATTTTTTGATATTACAGAATGTTCTAATAGTGAATATTGTTAGAGATATTATTAGATATTAGGATTATTATTTGATATTTCGTTGTATTATAAGGTAATTAATTTCCTTTATTATGCTTATTGTTCGAGTATAAATACTCTTCTCTGATAAAGTATAAAGTCAAGTCAATTGAGTAAAAATATAACTTTAATTGATTCTCTTTTCCTCTTTTTTGAAGATCCTAAAATATTGAGCACCTCCAACATAGCGGTGTAATAGTGTCATGGTAGAATGCTGGCCACAAGGTCACAGATGGGTCCTCCCATGATTTTTATATTTATTTTGCCATTCATAACACTTGTGGTTGAGGTATGACTATGATATTATTACACTGTTATACGGTCATTTCTTTAAAATATTATAGAGAACAATGGCAAGTTTTCCAAATCGACATTCTAATTCTAATGGTGTTTCAATTGAGCCTCCTGACAGGACCTTTGCTCCAATTCGAATAAATAAGTATCATGCAAAAAAATAACAAATTCTTTGTAATCAACAAGTAACGAGGCTTGATCGGTTAGTTAGATACTTGGTGCAAGTTTACAAATTTGAGAGATGCGGCTAAATTGACAGCTGCGTTTAAGGGTTATCGATAACTTTTAAGGAATCATCGACAAGCATCAGTGTCGAGTTACGAAGTCAATAGATGATCCACTACTACAAATTCTACCATGCGTTGGATGGAAGGTGCTCCACCCCTCCAATTTGAGAAGGCCAGCTAGCCGTCGCTATTACTTGAGCGAGGGCTATCGCCCTTCCCACCAGGCCCAATGGCGGCCCTTGATCGGACCACCGCTACCAATCTAGGCAAGGGCTCTTAGGTCCTCATTGACCTCCCCAGCTTGGCGACGGCTTGATCATGAACGGCAGCGGTCCGACGCCACTAGAAGTAACGAGCCCCATCGCTTCCGAAAACATTTAACGAGGGACATGCAAATAACTGGCAGTAGATAGCAGACAGACACAAATCAAACGAGATTGTGTGCTTAAGTGCATGAAAAAGTTTAAGAAACCGAAGTAGACACATCGATGAGGTAAGGGGACCAAAAGTGTATTTTCATTATAACATATTAAAAAAAAAAACATATGATAGATAAAAAAAGAGGATCGGGATTGAACCGTCGTCGAGAAGTTCCTGCTTTTCTCAGTCTCGAATCAAAGAAAAGCCTCTCAATATAAACATCACCTTCGCACAAACTTAACTAAAAATAAATTGGGTAATATTGTTCCCAACTAAATAATGAGGCGGGCCAGCTCCAAGGAAGATTTTGATTTCTTCTCCTTCATGCGAACCGGACGTCGAGTGAAGTTAAAATTGTCCCCTTCAAGGCATCCAGAAGTAAAGGATAAGCAGTGAGCATCGGAAGGTGGCCTTGGGTCCTTAGTATTTTCACCTCGGAGGAACCATTCCCAATCTTGCTCTTCATGTAATACGAGACCGACACCGGCACGACGACGTCCTCTTGGGATTGAATGATGGAGCACGGAACAAGCACCTTCGGCAGAGCCCATCTCACATCGCTCAGGAACACGGTCTTAGCTACGCTCACCGCGATTTCGGGCTCCAGTCTTCCCAAGCTGCGCTCGAACTCCATCAGTGCACTCGTGTTGTTCAGGGCCATTGCTTTCGGAGCGAAATCATGGACCCAACCTGAGTAATTCGCGCGCATCGATTGGAGTAGCGAGTTGATCGCTGTTTCATTCAAGCCTCCGACGTATCCTTCGGCGTTGAGGTACCTGTGATTCAAAAATATTTGTTAATAAAATGGTTTTAGAAGATCAATCATCTTTTTTGTAGCGCTTAAGCTAGTTGCCGAGGAGCATGTATACGGATAACTCAAGGTGACACGTGTCGTAAATTTAACACAATCTATATCGATTTTTCCCTTTTTTTTTTTTGAGAAAAAAATAAGTGTGATGCAAAATAGTAAGAGTTTTACTAATATAATAGTTTTTAGTCTACTATTAGAATAACAATATATTATTAGTTATAAATTCTTGAAGGAGCCCCACAATGATTTCTAATTATTTATTATTTATTATTTTTGTGGCCCAAAACGTAAAAATAATTACATAAGCATTTCTCATATGGTAATTTTTTAACAACATATTATGAATCGTAAATTCATGAAGGAATGGACTCTACAATAATGTCTAATTATTCGTTGCTTGTTTTTTTTTGTGGCAAAAAACTTAAGAATAGTTAAATAAGTAATTCTCAAATGGTAATTCTTTTTAACCCTAACATGACATTTGGGATACAGTGTTTATTTCTGTGCGCATGTGAATCTACAGACAGTATACCTGACTGCAGTATATGCAAGATATGAAGTACAACTCAACATAAATGCATGGAAAAAGGTTGTCAAGAAAGGCAAAAAATGTTCTTCCTTCTTAACTCCATTCATTAAATCAACAACTTACAACATATATTTCTAACAGAGAGAGAGAGAGAGACTACCTTGGAGATCCACTGAACAGCACAAGGTGTTCAAAGAGGTCGGGCCTGCGTATTGCGGCCAAGCACCCGATCATGGCCGACATGGAGTGACCGACATAGATGCTCCTCTTCACCTTCAGCTCGTCAAGAAGGCACACCAAGTCTTCAGCGTAACCCCCCAGGTCCGAGTACTTGCTCGCGGCTGCGCCGAACACGCCCGGGTGGACGAAGGCCAAGTCGTAGACCACCACTTTGAAGAAGTATGCAAAGAACGGCACGACATGGTGCCAAACGGTCTGGTCGGCCCCAAAGCCATGGGACAGGACCAGAGCCTGCGTCCCGTTGCCGGAGACATGGCCGTTTAAGGCTTGGAAGATCCCGCCGCCGCTGCATAGCGATTCACTCATTCTTTTTTGCTCTCTCCGCCTCTTTGCGAATGTAATGGTTGTTTAGTACTGAAAGTTTTCAAGGAACACAAGAATGGGAATGTTTTGTGTGGTGAGTATGCCCTTGAGGCTTGGAGTGGGTATATATGGGGCGATTTCATACGTGGCTCTTGTTTCTTACTTTTTCATTTTTTTCTTTTTGAAAATGATGTTTCATCATCTCCACTTTATTTTGTGTTACATGGCCGGCATATAAGTACACGGTTATTAGTGAGGCTTGATCGAGTGTGGTATAGGCGGACCAAGATCTTCAATCACGTCTCCTAATGTCTCCATGAGTCAAACACCAGGAGTGCATTGAACGGTGAATTTATTCAGAACTAACCTTTTCCACATGAATCGATAATTAGCACGATTGAGACATTGAAATGAAAGTACTAGCTGAGATAGGATCTCCATAGGTAAAGATCATGACAACCCCAAAATAATACACTTATAATAAATTTACCTTCCGTTAGTTTTTCGAGAAGTTTTACTATTAAATTTCTAAGTTGGATGACACATGACAGTTGATGGGTATATTGATATGAGTTTTTACTCTCATTTGTTACAAGTATATTGATTTGTGATTTTTCGTGGAAGTAATCCATTTTTTTTTTTTTGGTATGGTAGTGATCCAATTTAATGGAAATTAATGAAGAGTAAATATATCACAAAAGTAATAGTTTTTGGTTTTTTATGATTAAAAAATTAATTTATAGTAAATTTGTCATATGTGTATACTGATTTAGAGTTCTTTCGTGGTATGAACATATTTAGATTTAAACATATCTCAATGAGTTCCCCATCAGCCCCTTATTAGACCAAGTCAATCATTATTCAGGAATTTGTGACATTCACAGTCGATCCCATTTATTCTATATAGCTCATTTAGTCTGACTAGTTGCATCTACCACATCATTTATGAACTAGAGGCCTATTTGATAAGATTATATTTGTTTCATAACCTTAATTAACATTAACTTAATAGATTTGATTAAATGAAAAATGCGATAAGTAAAAGACAGGTCTCTTAATTCATCCAATAGTAAAATGATTGATGGCAATTAGAACTTGCCAATTGCTAACAACTATTGTTCTTTCTTTGATAAAAAATATTTATAATATAAAATTATTATATTTCAATTATCCTCAGACAACCTTTTTTTTTTTTTTTTCATCACTTATTTTCTCAGTTGCATCGAACAGCCCTAAATTTATGCAAAATTCTCTTATGAGCTCATATGTGTCCAATCAATAGTTAGAGGTGTTAGAACTGTTAAGCTTTTTGAAGGAAAAAAATCAATGTGTGAAGTCGTGGCCGATTATTATTACATATAATAACCGATTTAAATATCTTTTTTGACGTTGCTTTATAAATATATTTTTATTATACACGTTCGGTAGAGTACTTCGTCGTCATCGTGTTGGCTACGGCAAATCTCAAAATTGACTTGACGTGTGGTCTTATCGTAATGCACAACGAAAAGACGAGCTACAATTATATAAGGCCAACCTCAAAAAGTTCATGGGACATGAATCTGAAAAGGGTTTGAGGGCTGTGAGGACCAAACTATTTTGTGGCTAGGAATCCTCTGCAGTAGCCTGTCTCAAAACTTTTTTTTTCCTTAATGAATACAAGATACAATACTGAGAAAAATTAACTGTCTTAAGTCTATAATACCAATTTTATCACTAAGCAAAATATAAGATAATTCTCTAGGCAGCTGCGGCTAAAACGTAATATCCAAACACTTCGCTATACCAACATTAGCAAGCATATCAACAAGCTGATTGCCTTCTCAAAAAATATGATGAATTTTAAATTTAAAATGAAAGCTTAATAGCATTCTGATATTCTTAAGTAGTGCAGAACCAATGTCATTCACTACTCTCTCTAAGTCAACAAGTTCGATAATAATTTTGGAGTCCATCTCAATAATGAGTTTGTGGAAACCTTATTGCTTTGCAATGGTAAGTCCCATCCATAGTGCCCATAATTCAGTTTGTAGAGATGAACATACTCCAAGAAATGAGGTAAAACTCCCAAGTCAGTCTCTCCCTTCATTAGGAATAATCCTTTAGTTCCTACAAGTCTAGGATTATTTTTAGATGCCCCATCCATATTCAATTTAATCCATTCTGGTGGAGGAGGAGCCCAAGCAACCATAATGGGAGAAGTATGTGATCCACTTGTAGACAACTTGATCATTTCCTTCATGTGTGAAAGGATTACTTGTATAGGGTTGGAAGGAAAAACAAAAATTTCTTGAAATAGAGACTTGTTTTGCCATTGCCAAAAAAGCCATATGCTCACACCAAAAGCAGTACTCCGATCAAAGTGAGAGTTAAATCTCCTGATGTCAACCAAATTAAATTTCAACCATTGAGAGACATTCATGGAGCAAAACTCTTCAAAACAATTTTGTGGGACAAGATCAACCCAAATGTTCCTAATGACTGGACAATCTTGCAAAACATGCAATGTTGTTTCCATTGAAGATTCACAATGTAGACAATAAGCATTACCTCTCTTATTGCGAGACATCTTCAATTCATTGGTTAATAAATGCTTATGCGCTACTAGCCAAAGGAGGGTTTTGATATGTTGAGACTATCTTAAAACTTACATGCTTGAGGAAGCTGTAATAGGGATCCCACCCATGGATATGACATCCTTCAACCGCTGCAAGATGGACTTGATTGTGATAAGGCGGAGAGATCATAGATGGCGGAATGCATTTAAATTTAAGTTACGCGATGATGTGATATCACCGAATCATTTATTAATTATTTTCATGTTTGACATTTTTAACATCTAGTATAACGAACAATGGACAATTTATTCTAAAATAGTTTCATGGATTAATGATGTCATCATCGCGTGATAGAACTTTTTGGGTCGAGTTCGCATGTGGTTCTGTAATTCTTAAAATTGGCACAACCTTTTGGAATTACTGTGACTAGGAGGTGCGACTGCCTCGCGGTGATCAATGACCACCGCGAAGGATTGCACAATTCACCGCAGTTGGGTGAGAGAAAATGGAAAATCTCAAGCGACCACCGTTGGGTGGCGCAACCGTGGCCAGCAAAGTAGGAAACATATCTGGTTTTCTTCTTACTTTTTTTTTTTTTAAAACTATTGTGTACTATATTTTGTTATCCAAGCTTAGCACACACTCAAAGGCAGGAAATTTGGGTTTCAATCTAGACACAACTGGATTTATCCCATCCAATGTGCATCACCAAGCGCTAGATAGGGCAACTTTGATTTTATCCGGCCTCTTATCTGGGCCACCAAGTGCGATTTCAAGGTGACATTTGATCATCTGGATTTGGATTGTGATATGATTATGAGAAGATATGATTAGAAATCTTTCAAATATATTTTGGATTGTAAAAAACTTATTCCATGTTTGGTGAAATTTAATATAGGATTCAAAATGTTTGAAAATGTCATTTGCTTACAGAGGTTATCTCTCCGGATCTAGGGCTGGCAAGCAGGCGTCGAAAATGCTGGAAATTTTCCGACGTCGTGCAGAGAAAGCAAGTCGCCTTGGGATGCGACATCGATTCTCAAGACTTGAAGATGGAGTCCACCACCTCCACCAAGAACACCTCCTTCCTAAGAAGCTCGTACTATTGGTACACAACGCTAACAATGCTTACTACGAATCACAATATTCACCGCAACACAAACAGCAAATTCCATTAACATCGCATCCCTTACCAATTACTCAATCAAGCAATTCCACAGCAAACGGCAACGAGCCAAGAGACGACATGCGAACTGAAGCGATGAAATTGTGAAATTTCCCTTATAAATGATTGAGTCAAAGAGAAGCTTATGATTTGTGAATCAAGAATGAGAACCTTCATGCCAGATATATCCTGCAGCATCTTAAAGACGTAATCTCAAACGGTCGAGATTAGCACTAGTCACTATTCTTGCTTGAGCTCCTCCTCCTTCGAAATCTTTCGGTTGTTAGCTCAAATTCTCAAATTTCAGTTGAGGATAGGATCACACGTCAAAGCATCACAACAAAATCAAGTGATCACCGTCTAGGACCAACATACCAATGCCCAAAACTTCATGCATTTTGATTTTTTTTCTTCATCTTCTACTTTTTCAAAGACGAGTTTTCAGCCTGGTTTGGTTAGATGGTCATCGGAGGATGATCGGCTGAACGGTGGTGATCAGAGATGACGACATGGTGGTCAGGAGTAAGGATGATTGGTTGTCATCGCAATGGTCCGACGAAGCTAGACTCCATCACTCGTTCTTTTATTTTTTATTTTAAATTATCCATTTGGGTTTATCCCATCCCATAACACGGATTTCTTATTTGGCATTTTATCTGGGTATATTCAGGTAAATCTGAGTTTCTCCAATTCAGAAGAGGTTATCAAACTAGATAGAATATTTTGTTGTACTATCTAAACATAAATCCGGACTACCAAACACAATTTAAAGGGTTAAGGAAGCTATTCATAGTCGAATTGCACAATTGCATATAGAAACTACTTAGATCTCTCTATTCGTGCTCCTGAATTTGGAGACTTGTCAGAGATAAGATTTGGAGGCTTTCAAAAAATTTCGACACTAAATTGATGTTTCATAAAGTCTTCTTAAAGTGAATGTTCTTATATTTTTGGCACAAAGCATTCCAATTTGTGCGGTGCACAATTCATCTACGGAACAACTTCGTTAAATGCATTTATTTTTTCACATATTGAGAAATTGGGGGCTAAATTGGTCCCCAAACGCGTAGTACTATTGATCCTTGCAGTTGATCGAAGAGAGTTGGCACATTACAACAAAGCTCCAAGCGTTATTATTTCATCTTAAAATAGAGCAATTTCAGAGAAAAAACAAATGCATAATTTCGAGAGGTGAAGAAAATTTCCTTACTTCCTTTTTTGTTGTGATTTTAAACGAAATTACTTAAAGAGAATCTTTGCTCATTATTTTGCTTTTGAGTCTAACAAAATTAAGAAAAAGAGTGGCAAAACTAGAGCATATATTTGTGCTTCTGCTTTTGGCTCACGATATCGTTTGGTCAAATTAAAAAAGTGTAGAGCCAAAAATCTACTAATAGTCAATGAACAATTTATTTAGTTTCAATTTTTTTTATAAGCTTCCATCTAATTGACTCCGGTAAGCCACGTCAAATTGACAGATTAAGTCATAAAAGGTACTTTGAGTACAGTGGTTTTTAAAGATCGTGGTACTTAAATGATCTTAAATCCACGCCATATAAAAATAATTGTGACATTGAAGCCATCATTATCCTGATTTTTAAAGCACCTGTCACCTGCATCACGTAAATAATATGGTTTTTAGAACTTAAATTGCTTAGCAAGTGTCCCAAAATATTCATTTAATCAATATCCAATACATCCACATGCGGACAGTGCATGGGCCATGGAGAGATCAATATCAATTGGGGACCAACCAACTTGCCGTCCTGAAAGTTAATGGTTGTCGACTTGTTAGCTTTTTGAATTAAATGATTCTTTTGTATCCGTCCTTTGTAAGATATTAAAAAGTCGGCCCTCATCCGCACCTTAGGATCACTCAGATGTAGAAACACTTACAAGGTAGAGGTGGATATGGAGCTCAAAAAATGTACTACACTAATAAAGGGGACAGGATATGCGGACATCGACACGTTAAAATAATGAACACTGCTTATCAGCCCACCATATTAACGGTTAGGCACAGGTAGCGTTTGTTAGTTGGAAATAGCCCCTACCTTAATGAGGTATCATATAACCATACCAAGGATCTAAGGTAGGCCCCTTGGAGAGATCAATATCAACGGGGACCAACAAACTTCTTGTCCTGGAAGTTAATGATTGTTGGGTGTTAGCTTTTTGAATTGAATGATTTTCTGTATCCGTCCTTAGCAAGGTGTTAAAAAGGTGCATTTGGGGCCTTGACTAGACCTCGGGATCTCTTAAATGTAAAAACACTTAGAGGATAGAGTCGGGTATGGGGCTTGAAAAATATATTGTCTTAATGAGGAGGGACAATGTGTGCGAATATTGATATGTTAAAATAATGAACGCAGCTTGGCAGCCCACTGCATTAGCAGATAGGCATAGGCAGCTCCTGTTAGTTAGAAACAACCCTTACTTGGTGAGGAAGGATGTAAGCGCACCTAGGATCCAATGTAGGCGGCCCAGAGAAATCAATATCAATTGGGGACCAAAAAACGTGGCGTCCCAAAATTCAATTATGGTGTTAGCTTTCTGAATTAAATGATTTTCCCTATGAAAAAGGCCTCATTCAATAATATATAATCAGTATAATCCTCAATTTCAATTCAAGGTTGTGGCTCGCCCACGAATCTATCTCTTTCTTGGCTTCCATAATGCCATGTAATGGTGACAAGACCATACGGCAATAATTAGTTGCTTAAAAGCATCAATCCAACGTTAATTAAGGTTACTTCTTATCAGTTTTCAACGTTTTATAATTGTGTAATACATGAGGTCAAAATGAATATTGAGTTTTCAATAAATTTATTAATGCTAAAAGAAATCGGCTCAAAATAATTTGGACTAATCAGAATAACCAAATTAGTAATTTCATGGAACAATTGCATTTGTTACAAATTTAATGTTTTAGATTTTTCATTCTTTAATCAAAACTTTGCGAGGAAAGAGTTCTTTCAAATCTGTCAATCACGGAGTATCCCCATCTGATGGTATCTCCACTGGAATGTGATCCCTTGGCCCATTGACCCTTAAAAGATGGTTTGAGACCCTTAAAAGATGGTTTGATCGTCGCATGTTACGTGTTGCACTTGTCATGATGTATCAACACTCATCATAATGAGTTCACACTTGTCGCAATTAAGCATTTTGATGATCACCCATTGAGCAATTGAAATCAAATTAAAACAATCTGATAATCAAGAGAAAGCCTCGAGACTAGAATTCACACCTAAGTGATTGGTTTAACTATCAATTTGAAACAGAACTCTCAACATGCGATTATCTTTCCCTGATTACTTCTCACAACCGTACATGACACAGGAATGAAATATTTTTCTGCCTGAGTCATCAGGTGCAGAGTACATGAACACAAGAGACGCTTTTTATCAGCCCAGTCTAACCATCCGATGGGAAATTCTGAGCAAGCATACCTTGTTACTGGAATGGAGCCTTTTATACATCCTATGAAGGGTAACGCCATGAGTTTTGCCGAGGACAGGCGGATCACATAATTCCATCCTTCAACAATATTCCTATAACAACGCCTTCGTGAGTTTTGCTAGATGATGAGGAATTAGTGCGGTCTCGACTGAATACCTTCGCTCTTATAAGCAAGGCATTGCCTCCCGCAACACTTTGGGAGCATCTAAAGCTTTTTCTCTACTGGATTTGCTTCTCTCGACACGACTAGAGCCTCTAAAGGAAGCTGTCCTACAATCAACTACATTGTGCGTTGGGAGGATCTTACAGATCTTCGACACACACAAGAAAATGACAGTGGCTTACTTTATCCTGAGAACAGGAGACCCGACATCCTTCCTAACTCGTATGTTCATCCTGAATATCCCAACAGGGAATCTTGGGAGTGTCAAAATCACTGTGCGGTGGAAAAAAGTTCACTTCATTCCTGAACTAAAAGAAGGTTGATCTTGGCTACTTCTTTCAATCAAATGGAAGTTGCAATCCAAAATAATGAGAGATCGTAGATGAAAGTACTTTCAGCCTTTCAGTGAAAAACTTCACTTGACAGACAAAAGGCAGAAATCAGATAACAATTTCATAAGCTGATTAGTCAAGGAAATGAATCTATGGCAAATCTATTCATCCCTGGAGGACCATTAAGGGCAGCAAATAGCTTCAAGTATCTTTTTTTTTTTATTTTAGGGTCCGTTCGTTTCCAAATTGAATTCGATTGTCATCGTTAGTTTAATAGAAAAATCTTAGAATATTTTTAAAACATGATCTCATTTTGACACGTAAATTGCTCATAAGTTAGAAAAATCACATTGTGAGTTTGCAAAGAAAAATACATAATCACATTATAATATTATTGTAGCAACCCAAAAGTAAAAATAATTCCTCCCGATTGGCATTGGGATGGTCCATTTTCTAAGTTGCCGTTGAAGGGCGTCCATGCTAAAAATGCAAAAGAAAAAAAAAAGTGTTTGGAAAGCCCAAAATCACATATCAAACTAGCACGAATTAAGACGCTCGGGCTTGAAGTAGCCCAGTCTGGCCTAAAATGTTTTAAACAAATAAGAAACATCTCGAATTAGGAAAAATATAAAATACAAAATTTAGAGACGAGTCACTTGTGATTTGTGATCATGTGTGATGTTGTAGAAAACAATAAATTAATCATCAAACTTCAGCTGAGTCATAAAATATTATCTCGTAATAAAGTTAAGATATGTGAACTTCGTTTCTTTTGATGAAAGTTGTGACTTTTAAGTTAGTTTGTTTTAGTCATTTGATATTTGGGTGCTAGAGTTTGAAATTTGCTAATGAAAAATGTGTTCGAAAAAATTTAAAAACAAAAGAATTATGGGCTAAGGCCCGACCGGTTCAGACTGAACCAAGTAATTTTGGTAAGGGCCTTTTTTTTTTTCTTTTTCTTTTTTGCGACCTTTCTTTGAGCCATGCTAACTATCGAGCCGAGCAAAGTCCGGCTTGGTATGTTTGGGCCGGACCCAAAAATGCCTTTAGGACCGGCTTGCATCCCCAGTCGATGCCAAACTAGTATGACCATAAGTACGATTATATGACAAACATGAAACTTTTTAAATGTATGTATACTTGTATACAGTTGCAGTCGGTAGATGCAACAAAATTAAGAGAGAGAGAGGATTTTCTAGGCCAATTGGGCATTGTATAAACGTACACCTAAATGTCAATAAACTTTAATTTATATATTGCGAAAGAATTGCGGCAAATAGAAGGGAACAACGAGGTAGATGCACGTGTCAGGGTGTTGATGAAAGTTTTCCCATGTTGAAGAATTGATATGATTTATAACAATGAATATATGTAATTTGTTCATAATCTATCGATTAAAGTTTCTAAGTGAAAAGTAGGCATAATCATATTTGTCAGTGAATGCATGGACTCAAGCTTTCAATCAGCAACTCGCCATATGAGACATGTGCTGAAAGATGGCTCGAGATGCTACGTGTCTTAATATGTCCACTTTCATTTGAAAACTTTGGGTCATTCATTTGCCCAACATTGTTCGAACCGAATTCCCAACAAGATGTATTTTATCTTTCTAGTTCACTTTCTAGATTTTGAATCTTGTATTGAAAATTCATATTATATAATTTACAAGAATATTTTTAAATGACACAATTCACATTGTAACATTATGAAAACAACCCTTAAGTTACAGTAACTCCCATTGCACAGCGCAGGTCCACTCTTAAATTTGCACTTAAGGGCAAAGGTCGATGCCAAACAAGAATGTTATTCCGTGAAGTATCAATAACAAATTTTTGGGAAAAATTTCTAGTCTATATACTTCTATGTAATTGCACCCACTAGGATGCAAAAACTTTGATTAAGAGGAGAAGACACCCCCACCACCTCCCCCCCTGCGCAAAAAAAAGTAATTTTTTTTTTCAATAGTCTAAGCCAAGAAGTCATGATATAAAATTTCATAGATTTTGACTAAATTTGAGTGCAGAGAGGATGTTGTTTCGTCTTTGTACCGATTCTCGACAATGTTGTTGTCTCTTATTGATGTATGTCGTCGGGAAGACACCAAGGGATTTCAGAGCAAGAGGGAACTCCCTTACAATGAGGGCTGTCAAAACGGCCCGACCCTACCCAACCCGAATATGAAAAAGGGATATATTGGAGTCAGGTCTTAATATTGTTTGGGTAATGACGGGTAGGGTCTATGTTTTGGGTTGGGTTAGGGTCATAATATTGTTCGACCCCAAATGCGTTACTTCTTGTCTTAGTGTCCGCGTCTCTCAGTTCAAATGCAAATCTAAGCTGAGGGCGACGCCCTTTGACGCTTGATAACTTTGCTGTCTCTGCCTTAAGCCCTTGTGATTAAGTCCTCCTTGTCGACTCTGTTGCTGTCAACGGCTCTTCCTCCTCTCTCTCTCCCGGCGCACGCTCTCCTCTTTGCCGTGGCCACCAATGACCTGACCAGGTTCCAGACCTGATTGCTCGGGTTATTTGCTGTTTGGGTCTCAGGTTGAGTAGGATCAAGCCCACACTCCTATAATATTTTGTGTCGGGTGGGGTATCATAGAAACCCGGCCTGGCCCGGCCCGACCTGACCCGACCCGACCCGACCCGACCCGACCCGACCCATCGACACCCTTACCTTGCATTTTTGGATGGTCTTGATTGTTTTGTAAAGCGTGCAATTTCTGGCTTGCAGTCCAATGCACCATTTGAAGCAAGAAAGGCTTTAAACTCGAATGTTAATACATATCCCATTAGGGAAATGAGTTCGTGACTGCGGCTATCCCTACTAGGCAACTTCCCCCTGCGCCATGAACAAGCCTCTCATCTCATTCCACATGCTACAAGTACGACCATTGTCTTATTCACCGTCAAGCACGATAAATTTTTTCTCATTGTGTGCTAAGTATCGCAAATGAGTTTATAACAACGCAAATGATAATCATTATGACCAGAAATTGATTTCTAAAAAAAAAAAAATAGATTTTTCTTTTTCTAGTTTTGGAAGAGTTTTTAGATAAAAATTTGTGTTTGATAACAATGCAAAAGTTCTATTCTCGGAATAGAATTTCGTTTGATAATACCAAATTTCTCATTCTCGAGGGGTGGCAGATGGTAGCAGCAGCAACCGGTGGCAACTGGCTACAGCAGACGATAGAGGACGAGTGATGAGAAGAGTGTTTATTTCTCATTTTTGTTCCAAAAATAGAGAAGTAAAGAATTTTTTTCTTCTCATCTATGTTCCAAATCTTTTTTTGGATTAAAAATTTGTTCCATAAATAGAAAAATAAAATTGCATCACCAAATGGATTTATATTCCAGAAACATGTTTGAAACAGAAAAATTGTTTTGGAATAGAAATAGAATGGTTGTTTGGCGTGCCCTAATTTTTCAATGTCCTAGATATTTAATAGTAGCTAGAATTCTTGTCAAGCTTGACTGATAGAATCTCTCACAATTTTTCCGAGAGCTCTTTTTAGATCAAAATCAATGGAAATGCATGCCCATATTCCGAAATCAAATTGTTCTTGGACCTTTTCGTCGTTGTGCATAGCTTAACAAGCACGATTTTGCCTAAGCTCCCGTCTTAATTATCGGAGGGCATTCCATCCAAGTTGGCTCGGACCACTCTCTGCGATGATGAAAATGAACGATGCGGCTATTTTCTTTTCTTGCCTTTGAAAAAATAATAGGGCATCTTGAGAGAGCTTCAAGAACGCAGACGACGAAGGCCCACGTTGTCTCGTCTTTGGCAGGCGATCATAATGGTTATACTATAAATTGTCCAAACTAAAATAATCATTTTGCTTTACAAGCAATGGACCGGACATTAAGGTTTCAATATGGTGCGAGTTGATCATTTTACTTCTAGAACATATTGATTAATGGTTGTCTCTTCGTTTTTTCGCTTTCAAGCTACAATCCAGGATACCGATTTGGCTGAACCTACGGACCGCGCCCCCTCGACCTCATTTTCATCTTCAGGATGTTTTATACCAACCATATGTTCAACTAAAACTAAAAGTGCTCGAGAGAGTAAAACTGACAAAGGCTTTGAGCGCTTTGAGCAGATAATATTAACTTTTTGTTAATGTAATTAGCCGTTGTGCATTCATATTCATAAGTCCACTCCTAGGAGCAAAAGGAAAAACAAAACATGATCTTCCTATGCAGAAGTTAAGTTAAAAAATAAATAAATTAAAACCGAAAAGGATATGGTTTTAAATGCATTATTTCTAGGAAACTCTTCGACAGGAGCAATTATAAAAAGGATCTAGTAACTGACACTAATTTATGCAGCGCGGTTTCATTCATTGTCCATAAATGAGAGATAAATATTGTTCCAACAGATTCAGATAGAGATAGTACTACAATTGATCTTATACAATACGAATAAGGTATTTTGTCAATAGAGAAATCTGCTACACAAACACAAGCAAATAATAAAGGACAACACTTATTAAAGGAAACAAAGTAATAGGTACAATTTCCACTATCATTGTCTTCATGAAGGAATAGCTGAGTACACATTCAAATTCCAGAGATCCACGCAGCGTGGCAAATAGACCACGAGAGTTTATCTGCGCTCAAAAGAAAAAAAAAAAGAAGAAGAAAAGAATGAACTTGACGTATTTATAACATAATATTTTGGCATGTATTGTGGTGTCATGCGAATTTTTCATTGTTAAATATTCTATTTACCCAGATATTTTTCAATAGTTATCAAAATCAACTTATATATGGATGTGAGATTCCTTCGGTAAAAGCTAATGTAGAAATTTTGTATGTGAAGTAACACATGGAACTGAACTTTTTATATGTCGTGCACAATGTTTGATGGCCCACATTATTTTTTAACAAAGCGCTGATGGTACTGAAGTAGTGAATCTGGAAAATTTTCATCCTTCTACAATAATAAGCATCAAAAGAAAAAGTATCCTTTCAAAACATTACGTTAGATTCGAATTTCCAAGTTAAAGGAGAAAATGATATTTCATCATAGGAATCAAATCTCAATTTCAATATGCCACGGGAAATTTGGAAATTGAGATTTGTCAAAAGTTGTCCAAACATATAGCTAAGCTGTCAATATTATGAATGTGCAAAATGCATTATTCTCTAATCCTAACTTTTGTCAAGTGAGGAAGTCAGGAAAAGAAATATATAAGAAGGGAATCTCAATATACATGGCTATATTACATCTAAGAACGAGGAAGAAATGAAGAGTGAGGCAGATTGATGTGTACCTACCACTCAGTTCGTTGTACCCATTCAAGATCAAGTTTGACTCGGGGAACGTGAGCAATTTTGGACCAGTCCTCGCCAATTGTTTGTTGACATCTCCTGCTCAATTCACCACAATGTTCGATGCGCAATTCTTTGAGGGCAGCGAGGGATCGGATTTCTTGCGGCATAAAAGATAAGTTGGGACATCGGATCAAGCAAATTTCCTTGAGACGTGTATGCTTGGGCAGCCATTCGGGTATTTCCATGAAGCTCGGGCAATCATAGACGCAAAATGATTCCAAAGTGCAGGCACATTCATTGAGACACTGAAGCAGCTCCATAACTTGCTCGAAATTTGATATTGCCAGATGACGAAGATGCGAAGGAAAGCTGGACTTTTTCTCTGGGATCAACATGAGCGAGGAACCTTCAATACTCAAACGCTCTAGGGAGGTCAATATCTCGAAAGGTACCGATATTGGTCTCCCACAATCTATAATTTCCAACTTTTGAAGGTGAGTTAGCCGGCAAGTACCTTCAAACAAAACTTGGAGATTTTTGCATTCTTTGAGTCCCAAAAATCGCAAGTTTTCCAGATATTGTATTCCGCTTTCTTGCAGACTCTTTTGCTTTATTGTTATGTATAGAAATCTAAGATTGACAAACCTTTTCATGTTTTTGGGCAACTTGCCTAGCTTCGTGCAACCACCGACGTCTAACTCTAGCAAGCTTTGCAATTTACATATGGTATTTGGTAGCTTCTTCAATTGCTTGTTCTCAACGAGAAGTAACGATCTCAATTGCTTCAAGTTGCATATGGAACTTGGCAGCTCTTCAAAACTACCATATGACAATTCGAGAAACCGTAAGTGGCTACACTTGGAGATGCATGTTCTAGCAAAGTTTCTAGTAATGACTCCATCATCAACTCTGTATTGAAACATAATTGCACGCAACCTTTTTGCAGTTTTCTTTCTCAGAAAAGGTGGGACTCCATCGTAATTTGAAATTTCATCTAATGAAGCGGTAGGGATGGAAACATACCGAACTCTTTCTGAAATCTCCGTAGTATCTAAATCAACAATAGAGCAATAATTTTGTGCCACACTCATTGCAAGAGAATGGACTAGATCGTGCACTTCAAATGATAACATTAATTGGGACTCATCAACATCCTGGATCAAAGATCTCCTCCACAAGTCTTTGACGTACTTAACACCAGCGTCTTCCATTGCTAGTTTTTCCCTTGCTGAACTAATGAGTCCAAAAGCCATCCATCGCCTTACTAAACGACTAGCCATAATTTTTTATCCTTTGGGTAAAAGTGATAAGATAGGAAAACATTGTTTTAAGTGAGATGGTAAATAGTCATAGCTAAACTTAAGTACTGGTAGAATGTCCTTTTCTACTTCCACTAACTCCCATGTTTTGCTATCTCTTATATATGCCCAATACGTTTCCTCGTCCTTTGCATGAAGTAGACTCCCCAAAATTATCAAAAGGAGAGGCACTCCTAGTGATTTTTCAACAATATCATTTCCAATCTCAAGGAGTTCAGGACGAGGCTCCTTTTCCTTCTCGTCAAATGCCCATCTTTTGAATAAGGCCATAGAGTTTTCATTGGAAAGACCTTTTAGATTATGTGCTGGATGAGTACCCATTATAGAAGCAACTTCTAAACTACGTGTTGTCACAATTATCTTGCTTTCACTAGCTCCCACGCTTAGCAAATCTCTCAATTCTTTCCATCTACGGAGGTCATTGCTCCATACATCATCCAAGACAAGTAAATATCTCTTGTCTTTGATGGTGTCTTGCAAACGGGTTTGCAATTGTTGAATATCAAAGTTACTCAAACTCTGACCAGTTGCATCTTTGATAATTCCTTCAATAATTTTCTTTAAATCAAAGTCCTTTGGCACACACACCCATAGTTGCAACTCAAATTGCTCTTTCATACGATTGTCATTGTAAACTAATTTAGCTAGGGCCGTCTTGCCCAGACCTCCCATTCCCACAATGGGAATCACCGAGAGGTTTTTGTCATCTGTTGGCTGCATCAACATCTCAATTATCTTTTCTTTATCGGCATCTCTTCCAATGACAGTAGACTTGTTTACATATGAGTAAGTCATCTCTCGTGAGTGCGTATGTGCCACCCCATTGTCAACATTCCGTACATTAAGATCAAATTGATCTTTATCAGTAGCAATTCTAGATAATCTCTCCCTTATCTCCTTGACTTTATGACTGAGTTTTGCACGGAGTATTAGTGGATTAGAGAGGGAAAAGAAGCGGTGTACCTTCCCTCTGACGCCCCCATAGCGACTTATCACCTGCTTCCTTAAGCCTTCACATTCGAGTTCATCGAGCACATCCTCCGCATCATAAAATACATGCTGAAGCCCATCTAACCACACTTGTAGAGGGCGGTTCTCCGCCTTCTGCTCGTCCGCATGTAACAGCACTGCCTTAATGGCAGTCAACGTCTCTCTAAGCTCCTGAATCTGATTTTCAAAGTTGTAAATTGCGACGGCTTTTTGGAGTGCCGGCGATGCTATCTTCCCTAGCACACCCTCTGCAATGTTGAAAAGGAGTGATTCAGTCATGCTGAGGGATGAGGAAACTGATTCTTGCTATTTGGTTTGAGAAGAAAACGAACACACAATTTCTTTCTTTTGTAAGCTAGTTGCTATGATGAGAACTTGTTTATTACGGGATGAAAGAGAGGTTCTTTTCTTACGAGTGGCCTGCAAGTAAACACGAAAATGCTTTCTTCCTTCTTTTATCTTACTTTCCTGGAAACAATAAAGAATCGAGATTACTTCAAAGATCTAGCAGGTTCTTGTCTATTCTTTACTTGTGTAAGTAATTTGTTTAAATCATGTTCTTCCTTAAAACAAATGGACCCTCAATATATATATATATATATATATATATATATATATATATATATATATATATATATATATATATATTCTACCCCTTTTATATGGTTCACTCGGCAAATTCATTTTTAGAGATGATTCAGAATAATAAGAAGGATACCAAAAGAATTACTGATTAAACCGGAAGAAAAGGTCAAGTTGGCATCCGAAGAGATCAATAAAAAGAAAGATGGAACAACAGAGAAGTATCAGAGGCTAATTCTGCCTCATACCATTTGAACCAAAAGGCTCTCTCAGTTTATATAATTTAATTCAAAACAAGCTATTGGGAACTCCAAGGCACGTAACTTTTCTTCCATGCCAATTGAAACAAGCAAAGAATCACCAGACTTTGTCCGGACCATGGAATGATCTCTTTCGTGATGTTTTGGTTCTTCATTTTTAAAATTATTAATTAATAGAATCCAATATAGCTTAGATGCCAAGTAAAATACTGATATTCCAATTTCGCCCTGTTTCATGGAAATATTTCAATCTTTCCTACAATTATTATTATTTTTTCTTTTTTGGTAATATCTGATCGTCTATCCAAAACTTAGCATTAATCTCTTTCCAACGTCGTCTATAAATAAATAGGTCTATCTTGTTAAAGAAATGATTGCTAATCTTTTCAGCATCGGCATATCGAACTACTCTCTTATCTCCGATCGACGTCTTGCTCCTTCTCTAATTATTTGTCTATCTATTTTAAGAGATGATGACTTAGAACATATCTAAAGTGGAAGAAAAGAGAAATATTGTGCCAAAAGAAAAACCAAAGATGGCGACTTAGACTCATATGTTATGGTTATTTGATTTTTCATCGGATTGAGGGATCGAGAGCCCTCAAGTCGGAGACCCACCTTCTTGAGTCACATTACAATTGTCGTATGCCAAGGGTATGCCATTGTAAAAAATCATTCCATCAAGTTATATCGTAGAGCAAACTAAATGAGGTTGGTATACGTTAAATTTCTCCCTCTCTTTTTTTATCCCCGTAGCGAGTGATAAAGACATCCAAACTTTTGATTCAATTAAGGTCCGCCAATCACAAATGTAGGCAAATAGTCTCTTCCACATACGTCATGGAGACTTCGGGCATAGAGTGGAAAGTGTGACTCTCATAGTTAATTTAGACATGCTCCATAGCTCAGTCCTGTTGGATGAAATCTCTTAAAGTATTTTGAAGTTGACAAAACATTTTATCAGTCTAGTCTGAAGACTTACAGACTCTTTTGACAAAGTCTGAAGATCAAAGTCTGAAGATCAAAATCTGAAGATCAAAGTCTGAAGCTAGCAAGACTCAAGACTTATATTTCAAAGTCTACTCACATGGACAGTTTCCAGGACGACGTTTATTCTGATCTTATATGATCTTTATTCTAACGACTAGTGGATATCTTTCTACTGGATTCAGCTCTAAACGATCTTAGTCTTATATGGAATATGTTTAGATTCTTTGACGACTTCGCAACTTATATTTGGAAGGGTCTACTTATGGAAACCGAGATCCTGATTGTATGGGCGAGCAGGATTGATGGGCTATCAACACTTACCTTAAAGAACTCGAGATCTCTCTAATTGATTCTGTCCAACGGGTTGATTGGAATAACTTCTTTGGAATGTGCCAACGGTATTGAAGGCATGAAGAAGTATATAAGAGAGATGCTCTAGTTGTTGAAGGGTGCGGATAGAAGAATTCCAAAGTCTGAATCTCCTTTTCTATTTTGCGATATCATTCTTTGAGCGTTACATGTAATCAAAAGAGAGATCATATTGTAGACCTTGAGGAAGTGTAGTAGAGTAATCTACACTGTGGACTCAAGAGCGTGAGACTGTAATCACTCTTATTGATTCTTAGTGAAATCCAGCCAGAAGGGCTGTCCGTGCGGGAGAGTGGACGTAGGCTTGATCTAAGCCGAACCACTATAAATCTGGAGTCTTGATTTTCTATCCCTAATCCTTTATATTGTTAACTGTTTTCATTTGCTGCAATCGTTGATTTTAAATTATTTATATCTCATTCGGTTTGAATTGTTAAAATCGCTTTAAACACCTATTCACCCCCCTCTAGGTGCTAATTCTAGTTCTAACAATTGGTATCAGAGCTTGTGTACTTGTTTATAAGAAGTGTCTTTACTTCTAAGTAAAAGATCTATGGCTAGTATGCTGCCTACAGGGTTGGTTGAAGGTCAAAGCAATACCAGACCTCCATACTTTGATGGAAAAGATTACAGCATATGGAAAAATAAGATGAAGGCATTCCTAAGATCGAAAGATCCTTTGGAATGGGAAGTGGTTGATAAAGGAATCATTCCTGCTGCTGCATCAGACTCAGAGAGAGGAAAAGAACCTGCTGTTCCTACTCTTTTGACTCAAGAAGAAATCACCAAGAGACAGACTCTCGACGCCAAAGCTATTTACTCTTTATATTGTGCTTTATCCCCTACTGAATATAATAGA
This sequence comes from Eucalyptus pauciflora, assembly GCA_007663325.1. Taxonomy (NCBI): domain Eukaryota; kingdom Viridiplantae; phylum Streptophyta; class Magnoliopsida; order Myrtales; family Myrtaceae; genus Eucalyptus; species Eucalyptus pauciflora. The sequence goes on along the minus strand of VMYD01000410.1, from coordinate 87,083 downwards.
ATATCTTCTTGTGATACAGCAAAAGAAGTATGGGATAGGCTTCACATTACCTATGAAGGAACTGATCGTGTGAAAGAAACAAGGATCAACATTCTCTTGGGACAATATGAAGTATTTAAGATGAGATCAGGAGAATCAATTACTGACATGTTTAGTCGCTTTACTGAAATTGTGAATGGTCTTGAATATCAGGGACATCCAATCTCAGGACATATGAAGGTCAACAAACTTCTTCGAGGACTCTCAAAAGACTGGAATTATATAAAAACCTCAATAAGAGAGACACAGAGGATTGCTCCACTTTCTGTAGATGAATTGGTTGGGACTCTTCAATCCTATGAAGTAGAACAGACCAACGAAGAGGAAGACTCAAAAGGTAAGAAATCTATTGCCTTAAAGTCTAATGACTATTCTGATGTTACAGACTCTGAAGAAGATCTAGATGATGAAGAACTGGCACTTATGATAAAGAGATTCAGAAAGTTGAACAGAAAATGAAGGAAATTCAATTGGAAGAAACAAAGTTCTCAAAGGTTTCAAAATAGGTCAACAGAGGAAGATGATACGAATAAAGAAGTGACTTGCTTTGAATGCAAGAAAAAGGGACACATCAGACCTAACTGTCCTCTGTTAAAGAAGAGAAAAAGGAAGACTGAGAAAAACAGGAAGGCACTCAAAGTAGAGACTTGGAGTGATACTGAATGTGAAGATAGTGACAATGATTATGCCAATATTTGTTTAATGGCAAAATCAGACTCAGACTCAGACCTTGATTCAGACACAGACACAGACTCAGACAGCAAACTCGAGGTTAGTAACTTGAAAATTCCTGTTAAAGTTTCTAAATACATTGATGAACTTTGTCTTAGTCTGAAAACCTCTCTTAAGAGGATCTCCGAATTGAAAAGGGAAAATTCTACATTGAAACAACAGGATAAACTTATGAAAGAGAAGTTTGAAAAACTGGAAAAAGATTTTGCTGTTGTGAAAGAAAACTCAGACAGTATTTCAAATGAAAATAATCTTTTGAAAAATGATATCACTAACATATCAAAGAGATTTTCAAATGGTTCTGAAAAGCTGGATAAGATTCTTTCGATACAAAGACCATATTTTGATAAGTTAGGTCTTGGTATGACTTCTGAAACTATTCCACTGATTGATTTTCCGAAGGTAAAAGAAAGAATTAAACAAAGACCAGCTAGAACTGTTTACAAGAATCATTTCCAGAAAGTCTTTGTAAAACCTGTTGGTAGAAATGCTCTGAGATGTTCCAAGTGTAAAAGCTTAGAACACTTTGAGAAAGAATGTCCTTTGGTTTGGAGACCTGTTAAAAAGAGCTGGGCTAAGACTGTCTATTGTTCTAACACTTCTGGACCCAAGATGGTATGGGTACCAAAAAGAGCTTGATTTCTGTTAATTGCAGGTTACTATAAAAAAGAAGATAAAATGGTATCTTGATAGTGGCTGCTCAAGACATATGACAGGAGACTCAAGCTGCTTCATAAAACTTATCCAGATAGACGGAGGAAAAGTTTCCTTTGGTGGTAACAACAGAGGAAAGATTACTGGTCGAGGAACAGTGAAGATTGGAAGTTTGTCTATCAATAATGTTTCATTAGTTGAAGGATTAAATTACAACCTGCTTAGCATAAGTCAGTTGTGTGATTCTGGTTTCAAGATCAACTTTCAGGAAGAAACGTGCTCTGGAATCAGTAAAGACCTTACTCAATCTTTTACTGGTCGAAGACATGGAAATATCTATCTTCTGGATGTGAATCAAGAAAGATCACAGTGCTTAATATCAGTACAAGATGAAGCAAATCTATGGCACAAAAAGCTAGGCCATATCAACATGAAGCAAATCAACAAGATCTCTACAAAGAAACTTGTTCGAGGATTGCCTATTCTGAATTATTCAAAGTCTGATCTATGTACACCATGCGTACTGGGTAAACAGGTTAGAAACTCTTACAAATCAATAAATAGAGTTTCCACTAATCATGTATTGCAGCTTTTGCATATGGATTTGTTTGGACCTACCAGAACGAAAAGCATTGGTGGTAAAAGGTTCTGTCTGGTAATAGTGGATGACTATTCACGATTCACTTGGGTCTACTTTCTTACAAGTAAGTCAGAGACTTTCTCTCTGTTTTCAAAATTTGCTAAAAAGGTGCAGAATGAGAAAGGTCACACTATTACAAGCATTCGTACAGACCATGGAGGTGAGTTTGAAAATCAGGACTTTGCTAATTTATGTGATGAATTTGGTTTTCAACACAAATTCTCTTCTCCATATACACCATAACATAATGGGGTTGTGGAAAGGAAGAATAGATCTTTACAAGAAATGGCAAGAACACTTTTAATTGGAAATCAAGTTTCTTCAAGGTTTTGGGCAAAAATTGTTTCAACTGCTTGCTATATTATAAACCGAGTGTTTTTAAGACCAATTCTTGAGAAAACTCCTTATGAAATTTTTAAAGGGAAGAAACCAATAGTTTCTTATTTTCAAATATTTGGTTGCAAATGTTTTATTCTAAAGAATGCAAATGATCGTGTTGGTAAGTTTGAAGAAAAATCAGATGAAGGATTCTTTCTTGGATACTCTACTTCAAGCAAAGCTTTTAGAGTGTTCAACAAAAAGACTCAGACTGTGGAAGAATCAATGAATGTTAAATTTCAAGACTCTCCACAAGTTCAGCAGATACAGACTGAAGATTCAGAATCTGCTCCAGACATTGCTAGATCTAACTACACTGAAGCAGTTGCTAAATCAAAATCAGTACAACAAGCTACTGATGAAGAACCTACTCAAGAAGAAGATCAACAATCTATCAGACTGAACAGTAACTGGAAGCACAAGTCTAGTCATCCTGAAGAACTCATTATTGGAAACATTAATGAGGGAATTCGAACAAGATCCAAAAGGCGAGAAGAGTCTAGTGCTGTTGCTCTTATTTCTGAAATAGAACCCAAAAATATTGAAGAAGCTTTAGCTGATGAAAGCTGGATTGAAGCAATGCAAGAAGAGCTCAGACAATTCAGTATTAACGACGTATGGGAATTAACTCCCAAACCAAAAGGTAAATCAGTTATTGGAGCTAAATGGGTTTTCAGGAACAAAGTTGATGAAAAAGGCAAAGTAACGAGAAACAAAGCAAGACTCGTAGCTAAAGGATACACGCAAGAAGAAGGGATAGACTATGATGAGACTTACGCTCCAGTAGCAAGGTTAGAGGCAATCAGATTACTACTTGCTTTTGCTTGCTATAAGAATTTCAGGTTGTTTCAAATGGATGTCAAAAGTGCATTCCTGAATGGATTTATTCAAGAAGAAGTCTACGTAGAACAACCTCCTGGTTTTGAAGATTCAAAGAAACCAGACTCTGTATTCAGACTGAAGAAAGCTTTATATGGACTGAAACAAGCTCCTCGAGCTTGGTATGAAAGGCTAAGTAATTTCTTAATTCATAGTGGCTTTTCTAAAGGAAATGTAGACACTACTTTGTTCATTAAAAAGGAAGGTAAAAGCTTTCTACTTGTTCAGATTTATGTTGATGACATCATATTTGGATCATCTAATGAGACTTTGTGCAAGAAATTTTCTAAGTCTATGCAGGATGAATTCGAGATGAGCATGATGGGTGAACTATCCTTTTTCCTTGGTCTACAAGTCAAACAACTAAAGGAGGGAATATTCATTCATCAAGAGAAATATGCAAAAGAACTTGTTAAAAAGTTCGGTCTGGAAAATTGCAAAAAGACTGACATACCAATGTCAAGTTCCTTGAAGATAGACAAAGATGAAGCAGGGAAGAAAATTGACCAAAAGTTATACAGGAGTATCATTGGCTCACTTCTTACTACATCCAGACCTAACATATTATTTAGTGTTTGCATATGTGCTAGGTTTCAATCTGACCCTAGAGAATCTCACTTAAGTGTTGTTAAACGTATTATTAAATATGTTGCTACTACTGCTAAGATCGGTCTTTGGTATCCCAAAGAAGGAGACTTTACACTTCTTGGCTATTCAGACGCAGATCTTGTAGGTTGTAGAGTTGAAAGAAAAAGCAGTTCAGGTACTTGTCAATTGCTTGGAAACAGGGCAGTATCCTGGTTTTCGAGGAAACAAAGTACTGTGGCTCTTTCAACAGCTGAAGCAGAATACGTTGCTCTTGGAAGTTGCTGTTCTCAAATATTGTGGATAAAACAACAACTGCAAGACTTTGGCATTGAAGACTCTTGCACAGAAATTAGATGTGACAACACCAGTGCAATCAATCTTACAAAGAATCCTATCCTACATTCAAGAGCAAAACATATTGAGATTCGACATCACTTTATAAGAGATCATGTTCATAACAAAGAAGTCTTGATACAATTCATAGACTCAAAGAATCAACTGGCAGACATCTTCAAAAAGCCACTTGAGAAAAGCTTGTTTGAGTCTATTCGCTCAAGACTCAATATTTTATCTCTTGAAGAATGCTGAAGCTCAGACTCAGTAACTAAAGTCTGACAGAGCATCAGACTCAAAGGTTAAAAGACTGAGAATACGAATCGACACGACTGTAAGTTCATTTACTTAAACTGTCTTATTGATAAGGTAAGATTATCTGTCTATTTTAAGTCGGTTATTTTTAAAGAGAGTGATTATCGTTTTATTAAGGCAGTTATTTTTTCAAAAAGGAAAATTCAAGATTTTCAAAAGATACTACGCTTGGTTTATCCCCCGTACCTGTTATCCTTATACATCTCTTCTCCTTCGTTTTCACTTTACTCAAAAACCCTAGATCAAAAGCTTTTCACTGCTCTGTATTTTTCTCTCCAAAACTTCTTCGTTTCAAAGTTCTCAACTTTCTTGCGACACAAGTGAGAAAGTCTCTCCAAAGAAAAGCACAATGTCGTATCAGAGGAAGTCATCCAGAATAGCAAACAGGGGACCACAGGAATCTGGTGAGGGGCCTACGCACTTTGATCTCACTGAGAAAAGCGACATTCCTACTGAGCAAACTCCTTAACAATCTCAACAGCGGTCATCCCCAACTAGACCTCAAGAACAGGGCCCTCAAGATGCAGAAACGATTTATGAAGATATCGAACCAGTAAGAACTCTTAAGCCTGCCTTTGTTTACAAGCTTTACTCTGCGTTAAAGGAAGGTGGTTCTGCTATGTCTTTCGTGGATGAGTTTCTGAAAGAGAAGGGTTATAGAAACGAGACGCACTTTCTTACTGTTATGGAAAGGTCTGGAATTGTGCCTGAGGGAACGGCTGCAAGAGCATTTGCAAATTTCCCTAGTGACCCTAGGTTTAGTAGTATGAATCAGCCTGAGGGAAAGGATGATGATGAAAAGATGTTCATACACTTTAAACCATGGATGGGTGTGGCTGCAAGCCTTCGAGGGAAGAAGGATGAATTGTTCCGCTCAGACGGACACATGAAGAGGTATGAAAAATTGCTGAAGCGTGGGGTGATGAACCCACGAACTGTGGATTTCGATTTTCTGGACTTGTTGAGCATAAATCTGCGAGAGAAATTCGAAAAACTCCAACTTTATCAGTTCTGCACAGACTGTGACACGGCACATTCTGAATTGACGGCTTATTTATACTCCAATATCAGTTTCATTGATGCAAACAGCTTTACTTTCAGCGTGAGGGATAAAGAGTATGTCATTGATAAGGACATTTTGGCTGATGTGCTTGGTGTGGAAAGAGGGGCTTTCCAACCAATCGGCGTGTCTGTAAGCCATGCTACTCTTGATCTAGCAAGGGACAGAATTGCAGAAGGAAGACTCTCTTACTCCAGAATGAATGCACCAAATACTTTGCTGCACAAGATTGTAATCAACTGTCTAAGACCCAAATCGACATCCAAGACAGATGTATCAATTTCTGAAGCTAAGTTGATGTTTGCCATCAAGACTGGTGTAAACTTATCTTTGCCGCATACCATCATATTTCACATGTATAGATGCATGGTAAAGGACAAAGGAAAGCTTCCTTATGCTGCTCTCATTACTCGTCTCTTCAGACATCTACACATTCAACCTCCTCATACTCTCACAGTGAAGACTATTGATAAAATGGTCATCGGGCTGAGGATGATTACCAAGATGTGTCTGAAAGAGCTTAGCAAGAAGCTGGAGCAATTCAAGGAAAAGACTCCTATCAAGCTCAGACTAGACTCATCAGCAGCCAAAAGGAAAGGAAAAGAACCTGTGGTTAGTTCTACCAAGAAGAGAAGGGCAATCATCCTGGAAGATGAAGATGATGAGGATGCTATACCCATCTCTACTCTTATTTCTCAATTTGCTGCATCTATTCCAACTGTTCCAGAACATCAAGGTGCAGAAAAAGAGAAAGAAGAAGAGAAAGAGGAAGAGAAAGAAAAAGAGAAAGAAGAAGAGAAAGAGGAAGAGAAAGAAGAAGAGAAGACAGAGGAAGAAAGAGAGGAAGAGGAAGAAGAAAAAGAAGAACAAGCAAATGAACCAGAAAGAACAGATTCTCCAGCAGAAAATGAGGATCTACAACATCCTGTCACTGAGGAAACTCCTCAGAAAGAAGAGTTCTTTTCTCCTCCAGAAGACATGGAAACAGGGGGAGATAAAGAAAGAGAACACACACCTCTTCTGCTGACTTTTAGAGAAGAGGATGCACAAACAGGTGTTAGTCGATCACCTCCTAATGCTGAGGATATTCATGCTGCACAGTTTCCTGAAGGAGAGGCATCATCTCCACACACTGAACCTCCTGCTGACATTCATACTGGCTTGACTCCACCTTCAGACCGAGCTGAAACAAGCACTCAGACTGACAACTCTGGAGATTTTCAAAGGCTGCTTGAGATCATCTTGGAACTTAAAGGTCAAATTTATGCCATGGGATATGAATTTCAGACCTTGCAGAATGAAAATCATGCAATGTTCATCACTTTGCATGATCAGCTTAAAGATGTTCAGCGTCAGATTCAGGATATTGCAAAGGGCACTACTCTCATCCAAGTACAGGAAGATTTGAGGAAGTTGGAAGACACGGTCAAGTCTATGGAAGACTTTCAACTTGTTCGCATTCCTCGAGCTCCTTGATTTTTTAATGCTGACAAAAAGGGGGAGAAGACTTTGCAGATTTTTTTTTTCTCTCAAATCCAATCCAAAACCAAATCCTATCTTTTTATCTTTTTATTGCTATCTTGACTTTGACTTGATTTTTTTTTTAAACGTGTGCAGTGTTTTTGAATGTGTGCTCACTATGGCAATACTTTAAGCTTTGTAAATTAGATAGTACTGTCTGTTTATGACTAATGAGGTTTCGGTGAATGCAGATCTGTGTACAGGATAACTTATACTATCTTATTTAATCTTTTATGATGCTTGCTTAAAAGTTGTATTGCAGGGTAATAATATTCAAATCTGCAGGAAAGTTTTGTCACCATCAAAAAGGGGGAGATTGTTGGATGAAATCTCTTAAAGTATTTTGAAGTTGACAAAACATTTTATCAGTCTAGTCTGAAGACTTACAGACTCTTTTGACAAAGTCTGAAGATCAAAGTCTGAAGCTAGCAAGACTCAAGACTTATATTTCAAAGTCTACTCACATGGACAGTTTCCAGGACGACGTTTATTCTGATCTTATATGATCTTTATTCTAACGACTAGTGGATATCTTTCTACTAGATTCAGCTCTAAACGATCTTAGTCTTATATGGAATATGTTTAGATTCTTTGACGACTTCGCAACTTATATTTGGAAGGATCTACTTATGGAAACCGAGATCCTGATTGTATGGGCGAGCAGGATTGATGGGCTATCAACACTTACCTTAAAGAGCTCGAGATCTCTCTAATTGATTCTGTCCAACGGGTTGATTGGAAGAACTTCTTTGGAAAGTGCCAACGGTATTGAAGGCATGAAGAAATATATAAGAGAGATGCTTTAGTTGTTGAATGGTGCGGATAGAAGAATTCCAAAGTCTGAATCTCCTTTTCTATTTTGCGATATCATTCTTTGAGCGTTACATGTAATCAAAAGAGAGATCATATTGTAGACCTTGAGGAAGTGTAGTAGAGTAATCTACATTGTGGACTCAAGAGCATGAGACTGTAATCACTCTTATTGATTCTTAGTGAAATCCAGCCAGAAGGGCTGTCCGTGCGGGAGACTGTCTTCTGGAGTCTTGATTCTAACCCGAACTACTATAAATCTGGAGTCTTGATTCTCTATCCCTAATCCTTTATATTGTTAACTGTTTTCATTTGCTGCAATCGTTGATTTTAAATTATTTATATCTCATTCGATTTAAATTGTTAAAATCGCTTTAAACACCTATTCACCCCCCTCTAGGTGCTAATTCTAGTTCTAACAAGTCCCAGTGTTGGTTTTTAACGCCAACCACCATATGGTCCCTGGGTAGCCTCCCACTTAAAGGGTCAGCATCTAGATCACCGTATGTTTCCATACTTACCGTTACCCCGGTAACTATGGCCCCCACGTTTCCTCCCTGGATTTTCTTCCCGGGAGAAAGGGAATACAGGAACCAGCCGGGACTCCCACCCGAGGGCGGTTCTCCCGCCTGTTCCCTTGAGCAGTTTAATTTCCTTTCTCCAGGGAAGAAAATCCAGGGAGGAAACGTGGGGGCCATAGTTACCGGGGTAACGGTAAGTATGGAAACATACGGTGATCTAGATGCTGACCCTTTAAGTGGGAGGCTACCCAGGGACCATATGGTGGTTGGCGTTAAAAACCAACCCTGGGACTGAGCTGACTTGAATGTCAAGTTCTACTTAACCGAACGCATTTATACCTAACGTTTGCAAGTGTCTGGAAGGTATGTCTATACCGATATGCACATAGAATAATCCAAGTGATAAGCAAGTATTTGCAATCATGTGGCTCAAAGACGTATTAGGTTCTATTAAAGATTTTTGTTTTCTTGATTTATCAAGGATGAAGTTTAACATAAACGTTGTGTATTTATCACTTGAACGAGTGTATCTTATAATATTAACCAGTGCAACATTAAATCGGTATACACAAGGATAAGCTACACAGGACATTTTACACTTTCTGAGGAGCATCGTTTCTAAGCACTAGGAGAGAAAAAAAAGCAGTCAATCTTACTTTGAGAAACACCTCTTTTTTTTTTTTCTTTGATCTTATGAGACCTAACTTTGAACAATATCCAAGACATGATCACATTATCGTGCATACCATTAAAATAAAAAATTTCACATTATATAATTCACAACAATGCATTCAAATAATATAGCTCACATTCTTATATCATTAAAACAACCAATAAATAAAAATAACTTGCGCCCCCATGGCATAGATCTTCGACTAGGCCAATTCCAAATTTGCACGTAAGGGGAAAGGACGATGCCAAACTAGCATCTTGTTCCTTGAAGCACGAATGTGTAAAAAAAGGGGAAATTTCATAATCCTTATACTTTTAAATAATTAATTGCTCACTAGACGCCCTCGGCGGCTCTCGTTGGCTTCTGGCGAGGGTGTCACGTCTGGTTGAGGGTCCCCTTGCTAGATCTAGTGAGGGCTAACCTCGGTTGTGGCTAGTGAGGCATCCCGGCCCTCCTCCTCATCAGCCATTGAGGCTAGTGATCGGCGGAGGGAAATAAGGAAAAATGATAAAAGAGAAAGGAAAGAAAAAAAGGGAAAAAAAAAAAGAAACAAATTCAGAAGATGTAATTTTTTTAAAAAAATCATCTACATTAGCACCGTCCGTGCTATTTAGGGCGATCGACACTGATTGGAATGTCACGAGACTTGATCAGTTAGTCAGAAACAAACTCTTTGTACTCAACAAGTAATGAGGCTTGATTGGTTAGTCAAAAGCTTGGTGTAAGTTTACGAACTTGAGGGAGGGGGCTAAACTGATAGCTGTGTTTAAGGGTTACCGACAACAGGTAAAGAATCATCGCCAAGCATCAGGGTCGAATTACGAAGTCCATAGATGATCAACTACCGTAAATTATACCATGTGTTGGATCGGAGAAAAGGGGAGAGAAATAAAGAACGGTGAGGGGTTGGAAGGTGGTCCGCCCCTCCAATTCGCGAAGGCCAGCTAGCCGTCGCTACTACTCGAGCAAGGGCTACTGCCCTTGCCACAGGCCCGGTGGCGGCCCTCCATCAGACCATCACCACCAATCTAGGCAAGGGCTATCAGGGCCTCATTGCTATCCCCAGTTCGTGAAACAGCACGCGCGGACGGCTTGATCATAAGCGGCAGCAGCCGGCCATCGCTAGAAGTAACGAGCCCTATCGCCTCCGAAAACCATCAACGAGGGACATGCAAATAATTGGCAGTAGATGGCAGAAAAGACTAGGGTATCTCATTGGATTCATGCCCGCTTGTTTGAATTTTGTTTTCCTGGGATGGATTTTTCCCCTTTAGTTGCTTCATATTAATGGGGGATTGGATTCATCCATTTGCTTTGCATGCATGCATTGTATATTTTTGAAAGGACATTAATCACATGCGGCACGATGGAGTCGAGACGTCATCTATCTCATGATGTGGCAATTTCACCTAATGGCGGGCAATGAAGTTTTCAATATTTAACACCCAAAATAGGAATATATATATATATATGTATGTATGTATGTATTAGAACTAGGATATGATATTGCACGACAGAACTTAACCAAGAAATATTGCACCAAAGGGGCTATGTGGGGTACTAATTCTTTTACATTCGTTACTGAACTTACCAGCCTAGATACTTAATTTTAATAGACCAGTTAACCTCTAGGTGATTGATCAACTTCCCCAAACAACTAGAACTTTAAATTCTTAATCGATCTAAGAAATGATAGTGACAATCCTAGAACGATTTAAGGTTTTAATCGTAATAAAGTACCACGCCCTAGGGAAGGGGAAGGCTCTAAAACAAGGGATGGATTCTTGCAATTAGCGCTTCTTTTCAGTTTCGATTTTGAAAAGTCAAGGAAATTGCGGTTAACCCAAAGCGCTTGGAGTCTTCCTAAAATCCAATGGCATCGTCACATCAAAATAAGTTGAACACCATTGACATAGAAATCATAAGCAACTCACGAAGTTCAAAGATATTTGGCTGAGCACTTAAAAAAATTGTGCGAAATTGCTGAAGAACATTTTTTGATATTACAGAATGTTTTAATAGTGAATATTGTTAGAGATATTATTAGATATTAGGATTATTATTTGATATTTTGTTGTATTATAAGGTAATTAATTTCCTTTATTATGCATATTGTTCGAGTATAAATACTCTTCTCTGATAAAGTATAAAGTCAAGTCAACTGAGTAAAAATATAACTTTAATTGATTCTCTTTTCCTCTTTTTTGAAGATCCTAAAATATTGAGCACCTCCAACATAGCTGTGTAATAGTGTCATGGTAGAATGCTGGCCACAAGGTCACAGATGGGTCCTCCCATGATTTTTATATTTATTTTGCCATTCATAACACTTGTGGTTGAGGTATGACTATGATATTATTACATGGTTATACAGTCATTTCTCTAAAATATTATAGAGAACAATGGCAAGGTTTCCAAATCGACATTCGAATGGTGTTTCAATTGAGCCTCCGACAAGACCTTTGATCCAATTAGAATACATAAGTATTTATGCCAAAAAAATAACAAATTCTTTGTAATCAACAAGTAATGAGGCTTGATCGGTTAGTTAATAACTTCGTATAAGTTTACAAATTTGAGGGATGCGGCTAAATTGACAGCTGCGTTTAAGGGTTATCGATAACTTTTAAGGAATCATCGACAAGCATCAGCGTCGAGTTACGAAGTCCATAGATGATTCATTGCTTCAAATTCTACTATGTGTCGGATAGGAAAAAAGCGGACAGAAGCGAAAAACGGCCAGAGGATGGAAGGTGCTCCGCCCCTCCAATTTGAGAAGGCCAGCTAGCCGTCGCTATTACTTGAGCGAGGGCTATCGCCCTTCCCACCAGGCCCAATGGCGGCCCTTTGATCGGACCGCTGCCACCAATCTAGGCAAGGGCTCTTAAGTCCTCATTGACCTCCCCAGCTTGCGCGACGGCTTGATCATGAACGGCAGCGGTCCACCGCCACTAGAAGTAACGAGGCCCATCGCTTCCGAAAACATTTAACGAGGGACATGCAAATAACTGGCAGTAGATAGCAGACAGATACAAATCAAACGAGATTGTGTACTTAATTGCATGAAAAAGTTTAAGAAACCGAAGTTGACACATCGATGAGGTAAGGGGACCAAAAGTTTATTTTCATTATAACATATTAAATAAAAAAAATACATATGATAGATAAAAAAGAGGATCGGGATTGAACCACGGTCAAGATGTTCGTTCTTTTCTCAGTCTCGAATCAAAGAAAAGCCTCTCAATATAAACATCACCTTCGCACAAACTTAACTAAAAATAAATTGAGTAATATTGTTCCCAACTAAATAATGAGGCGGGCCAGCTCTAAGGAAGATTTTGATTACTTCTCCTTCGTGCAAACCGGACGTCGAGTGAAGTTAAAATTGTCCCCTTCAAGGCATCCAGAAGTAAAGGATAAGCAGTGAGCATTGGAAGGTGGCCTTGAGTCCTCAGTATTTTCACCTCGGAGGAACCATTCCCAATCTTGCTCTTCATGTAATACGAGACCGACACGGGCACGACGACGTCCTCTTGGGATTGAATGATGGAGCACGGAACAAGCACTTTCGGCAGAGCCCATCTCACATCGCTCAGGAACACGGTCTTAGCTACGCTCACCGCGATTTCGGGCTCTAGTTTTCCCAAGCTGCGCTCGAACTCCATCAGTGCACTCGTGTTGTTCAGGGCCATTGCTTTCGGAGCGAAATCATGGACCCAACCTGAGTAATTCGCGCGCATCGATTGGAGTAGCAAGTTGATCGCTGTTTCATTCAAGCCTCCGACGTATCCTTCGGCGTTGAGGTACCTGTGATTCAAAAATATTTGTTAATAAAATGATTTTAGAAGATCAATCAGCTTTTTTGTAGCGCTTAAGCTAGTTGCCGAGGAACATGTATACGGATAACTCAAGGTGACACGTGTCGTAAATTTAACACAATCTATATCGATTTTTCCCCTTTTTTTTTTTTTTGAAAAAAATAAGTGTGATGCAAAATAGTAAGAGTTTTACTAATATAATAGTTTTTAGTCTACTATTAGAATAACAATATATTATTAGTTATAAATTCTTGAAGGAGCCCCACAATGTTTTCTAATTATTTATTATTTATTATTTTTGTGGCCCAAAACGTAAAAATAATTACATAAGCATTTCTCATATGGTAATTTTTTAACAACATATTATGAATCGTAAATTCATGAAGGAATGGATTCTACAATAATGTCTAATTATTCGTTGCTTGTTTTTTTTTGTGGCAAAAAACTTAAGAATAGTTAAATAAGTAAGTCTCAAATGGTAATTCTTTTTAACCCTAACATGACATTTGGGATACAGTGTTTATTTCTGTGCGCATGTGAATCTACAGACAGTATACCTGACTGCAGTATATGCAAGATATGAAGTACAACTCAACATAAATGCATGGAAAAAGGTTGTCAAGAAAGGCAAAAAATGTTCTTCCTTCTTAACTCCATTCATTAAATCAACAACTTACAACATATATTTCTAACAGAGAGAGAGAGAGACTACCTTGAAGATCCACTGAACAGCACAAGGTGTTCAAAGAGGTCGGGCCTGCGTATTGCGGCCAAGCACCCGATCATGGCCGACATGGAGTGACCGACATAGATGCTCCTCTTCACCTTCAGCTCGTCAAGAAGGCACACCAAGTCTTCAGCGTAACCCCCCAGGTCCGAGTACTTGCTCGCGGCTGCGCCGAACACGCCCGGGTGGACGAAGGCCAAGTCGTAGACCACCACTTTGAAGAAGTATGCAAAGAACGGCACGACATGGTGCCAAACGGTCTGGTCGGCCCCAAAGCCATGGGACAGGACCAGAGCCTGCGTCCCATTGCCGGAGACATGGCCGTTTAAGGCTTGGAAGATCCCGCCGCCGCTGCATAGCGATTCACTCATTCTTTTTTGCTCTCTCTGCCTCTTTGCGAATGTAATGGTTGTTTAGTACTGAAAGTTTTCAAGGAACACAAGAATGGGAATGTTTTGTGTGGTGAGTATGCCCTTGAGGCTTGGAGTGGGTATATATGGGGCGATTTCATACGTGGCTCTTGTTTCTTACTTTTTCATTTTTTTCTTTTTGAAAATGATGTTTCATCATCTCCACTTTATTTTGTGTTACATGGCCGGCATATAAGTACACGGTTATTAGTGAGGCTTGATCGAGTGTGGTATAGGCGGACCAAGATCTTCAATCACGTCTCCTAATGTCTCCATGAGTCAAACACCAGGAGTGCATTGAACGGTGAATTTATTCAGAACTAACCTTTTCCACATGAATCGATAATTAGCACGATTGAGACATTGAAACGAAAGTACTAGCTGAGATAGGATCTCCATAGGTAAAGATCATGACAACCCCAAAATAATACACTTATAATAAATTTACCTTCCGTTAGTTTTTCGAGAAGTTTTACTATCAAATTTCTAAGTTGGATGACACATGACAGTTGATGGGTATATTGATATGAGTTTTTACTCTCATTTGTTACAAGTATATCGATTTGTGATTTTTCGTGGAAGTAATCCATTTTTTTTTTGTTGGTATGGTAGTGATCCAATTTAATGGAAATTAATGAAGAGTAAATATATCACAAAAGTAATAGTTTTTGGTTTTTTATGATTAAAAAATTAATTTATAGTAAATTTGTCATATGTGTATACTGATTTAGAGTTCTTTCGTGGTATGAACATATTTAGATTTAAACATATCTCAATGAGTTCCCCACCAGCCCCTTATTAGACCAAGTCAATCATTATTCAGGAATTTGTGACATTCACAGTCGATCCCATTTATTCTATATAGCTCATTTAGTCTGACTAGTTGCATCTACCACATCATTTATGAACTAGAGGCCTATTTGATAAGATTATATTTGTTTCATAACCTTAATTAACATTAACTTAATAGATTTGATTAAATGAAAAATGCGATAAGTAAAAGACAGGTCTCTTAATTCATCCAATAGTAAAATGATTGATGGCAATTAGAACTTGCCAATTGCTAACAACTATTGTTCTTTCTTTGATAAAAAAATATTTATAATATAAAATTATTATATTTCAATTATCCTCAGACAACCTTTTTTATCCTTTTTTTCATCACTTATTTTCTCAGTTGCATCGAACAGCCCTAAATTTATGCAAAATTCTCTTATGAGCTCATATGTGTCCAATCAATAGTTAGAGATGTTAGAAGTGTTAAGCTTTTTGAAGGAAAAAAATCAATGTGTGGCCGATTATTATTACATATAATAACCGATTTAAATATCTTTTTTGACGTTGCTTTATAAATATATTTTTATTATACTCGTTCGGTAGAGTACTTCGTCGTCATCGTGTTGGCTACGGCAAATCTCAAAATTGACTTGACGTGTGGTCTTATCGTAATGCACAACGAAAAGACGAGCTACAATTATATAAGGCCAACCTCAAAAAGTTCATGGGACATGAATCTGAAAAGGGTTTGAGGGCTGTGAGGACCAAACTATTTTGTGGCTAGGAATCCTCTGCACTGGCCTGTCTTACAACTTTAATTTTTTGTTTTGGCGAATACAAGGTACAAAATTAAGAAAAATTAACATCTTAAATCTTTAATACTAATTTGATCACTAAGCAAAATATAAGATAATTTTCTAAGAAGTTGCAAGTAAAACGTAATATTCAAACGCTTCACTATACCAACATTAACAAGTATATCAACCGGCCAATTACCTTTTTGAAAAATATGATGAATTCTGAGCCTAAAATGGGAGCTCAATAACCTTATGATATCCTTAAGTAGTGCTAGACCAGTACCATCCACTACTCTCTCTAGGTTAACAAGTTCGGTAATATTTTTGGAGCCCATCTCAATGATGAGTTTGTGGAAACCTTGTTGCTTTGCAATGATATGTCCCATCTATAGTGCCCATAGTTTAGCCTATAGAGACGAACATATTCCAAAAAATGAGGTAAAACCCCAAGCCAGTCTCCTCCTTCATTACGGAATAGTCCCCCGACTCCTGCAAGTCCAAAATTACCTTTAGACTCTCCATCCGTATTTAATTTAATCTATTCTAGTAGAGGAGGATCCAAGCAACCATAATGGGAGAAGTATGTGATCCACTTATAGACAAGCTGATCATGGGCGAAGGAATGATTTCCTTCATGTGCGAAAGAATTACTTGTACTGGATTGGAAGGAAAAACAAAACTTTCTTGAGATAGAGACTTGTTTCGCCATTGCCAAAAAAGCCATATGCTCATACCAAAAGTAGTACTCCAATCAAAGTGGGAGTAAAATCTCCCGACGTTAGCCAAGTTGAATTTCAACCAATGAGAAACATTCATGGAGAACTCTTCAAGACAATTTGGTGGGACGAGATCAACTCAAATGTTCCTAATGACTGGACAATCTTGCAAAACATGTAACGTTGGATTCACAACATAGACAGTAAGAATTACCTCCTATATTGCGAGACATCTTCAATTCATTGGTTAATAAATGCTTATACGCTGATAGCCAAATGAAGGTTCTAATACGTCGAGATCTGTCTTAAAACTTACATGCTTGAGGAAGCTGTAATAGGGATCCCACCCATGGATATGACATCCTCCAATTGCTGCAAGATGGAGGACTTGATTGTGATAAGGCGGAGAGATAATAGATGGTGGAATGCATCTAAATTTAAGTTACACGACGATGTGATGTCACCGAATCATTCTTTATTAATTATTTTCATGTTTGACATTTTTAGCATCTAGTATAACGAACAATGGACAATTTATTCTAAAATAGTTTCATGGATTAATGATGTCATCATCGCGTGATAAAACTTTTTGGGTCGAGTTCGCGTGTGGTTCTGTGATTCTTAAAATTGGCACAACCTTTTGGAATTACTGTACTGCCTCGCGGTGATCAATGACCACCGCGAAGGATTGCACAATCCACCGCAGTTGGGTGAGAGAAAATGGAAAATGTCAAGCGACCACCGTTGGGTGGCGCAACCGTGTCCAGCAAAGTAGTAAACATCTCTGGTTTTCTTCTTACCTTTTTTTTTTAATATATAAAAACTATTGTGTACTATGTTCTGTTATCCAAGCTTAGCCCACCCTCAAAGCCAGGAAATTTGGGTTTCAATCTAGACACATACCAATGCCCAAAACTTCATGCATTTTGATTTTTTTTCTTCATCTTCTACTTTTTCAAAGACGAGTTTTCAGCCTGGTTTGGTTAGATGGTCATCGGAGGATGATCGGCTGAACGGTGTTGATCAGAGATGACGACATGATGGTTAGGAGTAAGGATGATTGGTTGTCATCGCAATGGTCCGACGAAGCTGGACTCCATCACTCTTTCTTTTATTTTTTTTTTAAAATTATCCATTCAGGTTTATCCCATCCCATAACACGGATTTCTTATTTGGCATTTTATCTGGGTATATTCAGGTAAATCTGAGTTTATCCAATTCAGAAGAGGTTATCAAACTAGATAGAATATTTTGTTGTACTATCTAAACATAAATCCGGACTACCAAACACAGTTTAAAGGGTTAAGGAAGCTATTCAGAGTCGAATTGCACAATTGCATATAGAAACTACTTAGATCTCTCTATTCGTGCTCCTGAATTTAAAGACTTGTCAAAGATAAGATTTGGAGGCTTTCAAAAAATTTCGACACTAAATTGATGGTTCATAAAGTCTTTTTAAAGTGACTGTTCTTATATTTTTGGCACAAAGCATTCCAATTTGTGCGGTGCACAATTTATCTACGGAACAATTTCGTTAAATGCATTTATTTTTTCACATATTGAGAAATTGGGGGCTAAATTGGTCCCCAAACGCGTAGTATTATTGATCCTTGCAATTGATCGAAGAGAGTTGGCACATTACAACAAAGCTCCAAGCGTTATTATTTCATCTTAAAATAGAGCAATTTCAGAGAAAAAACAAATGCATAATTTCGAGAGGTGAAGAAAATTTCCTTACTTCCTTTTTTGGTGTGATTTTTTAAACGAAATTACTTGGAGAGAATCTTAGCTCAATTATTTTGCTTTTGAGTCTAACAAAATTAAGAAAAAGAGTGGCAAAACTAGAGCATATATTTGTGCTTCCCTTTTTTGGCTCACGATATCGTTTGTCAAATAAAAAAAGTGTAGAGCCAAAAATCTACTAATAGTCGATGAACAATTGATTTAGTTTCAAAATTTTTTTATAAGCTTCCATCTAATTGACTCCGGCAAGCCACGTCAAATTGACAGATTAAGTCATAAAAGGTACTTTAAGTACAGTGCTTTTTAAAGATCGTGGTACTTAAATGATCTTAAATCCACGCCATATAAAAATAATTGTGACACTGAAGCCATCATTATCCTGATTTTTAAAGCACCTGTCACCTGCATCACGTAAATAATATGGTTTTTAGAACTTAAATTGCTTAGCAAGTGTCCCAAAATATTCATTTAATCAATATCCAATACATCCACATGCGGACAGTGCATGGGCCATGGAGAGATCAATATCAATTGGGGACCAACCAACTTGCTGTCCTGAAAGTTAATGATTGTTGACTTGTTAGCTTTTTGAATTAAATGATTCTCTTGTATCCGTCCTTTGTAAGATATTAAAAAGCCGGCCCTCATCCGCACCTTAGGATCACTCAGATGTAGAAACACTTACAAGGTAGAGGTGGGTATGGAGCTCAAAAAATATACTACACCAATAAAGGGGACAATATATGCAGACGTTGACACGTTAAAATAATGAACACTGCTTATCAACCCATCGCATTAACGGTTAGGCACAGGTAGCTTGTTAGTTGGAAATAGCCCCTACCTTAATGAGGAACCGTATAACCATACCAAGGATCTAAGGTAGGCCCCTTGGAGAGATCAATATCAACAGGGACCAACAAACTTCTCGTTCCGGAAGTTAATGATTGTTGGGTGTTAGCTTTTTGAATTGAATGATTTTCTGTATCCGTCCTTAGCAAGGTGTTAAAAAGGTACATCTAGGGCCTTGTCTAGACCTCGGGATCTCTTAAATGTAAAAACACTTAGAGGATAGGGTCGGGTATGGGGCTTGAAAAATATATTGTCTTAATGAGGAGGGACAATGTGTGCGAATATTGATATGTTAAAATAATAAACGCAGCTTGGCAGCCCACTGCATTAGCAAATAGGCATAGGCAGCTCCTGTTGGTTAGAAACAACCCTTACGTTGGTGAGGAAGCATGTAAGCACACCTAGGATCCAATGTAGGCGGCCCGGAGAGATCAATATCAATTGGGGACCAACAAACTCGGCGTCCTAAAATTCAATTATTGTTGGGTGTTGGCTTTATGAATTAAATGATTTTCCCCATGAAAAAGGCCTCATTCAATTATATATAATCCTCAATATCAACATTCAATGATATATAATCCTCAATTTCAATTCAAGGTTGTGGCTCGCCCACGAAGCTATCTCTTTCTTGTCTTCCATAATGTCATGTAATGGTGACAAGACCATACGGCAATAATTAGTTGCTTAAAAACATCAACTCCAACGTTAATTAAGGTTACTTCTTATCAGTTTTCAACATTTTGTAATTGTGTAGTACATGAGGTCAAAATGAATTTTGAGTTTTCAATAAATTTATTAATGCTAAAAGAAATCGGCTCAAAATAATTTGGACTAATCAGAATAACCAAATTAGTAATTCTAAGGAACAATTGCATGTGTTACAAATTTAATGTTTTAGATTTTTCATTCTTTAATCAAAATTTTGCAAGGAAATAGTTCTTTCAAATCTCCTCCAAAGAGTGTCAATCACGGAGTATCCCCATTTGATGGTATCTCCACTGGAATGTGATCCCTTGGCCCATTGACCCTTAAAAGATGGTTTGATCGTCGCATGTTACGTGTTGCACTTGTCATGATGTATCACCACTCATCATAATGAGTTCACACTTGTCGCAATTAAGCCACTACTTTTTTATGATCACCCATTGAGCAATTGAAATCAAATTAAAACAATCTGATAATCAAGAGAAAGCCTCGAGACTAGAATTCACACCTAAGTCATTGGTTTCACTATCAATTTGAAACAGAACTCTCAACATGCGATTATCTTTCCCTGATTACTTCTCAACCGTACATGACACAGGAATGAAACACTTTTCTGCCTGAGTTATCAGGTGCAGAGTACGTCAACACAAGAGACGCTTTTTATCAGCCCAGTCTAACCATCCGATGGGGAATTCTGAGTAAACATACCTTGTTACTGGAATGGAGCCTTTTATACCTCCTATGAAGGGTAACGCCATGAGTTTTGCCGAGGACAAGCGGATCACATAATTCCATCCTTCAACAATATTCCTATAACAACGCCTTCGTGAGTTTTGCTAGATAATGAGGAATTAGTGCGGTCCCGAATGAATACCTTTGCTCTTATAAGCGGGGCATTGCCTCCCGACGACACTTTGGGAGCATCTAAAGCTTTTTCTCTACTGGATTTGCTTCTCTCGACACAACTAGAGCCTCTAAAGGAAGCTGTCCTACAATCTACTACATTGTGCGTTGGGAGGATCTTACAGATCTTCGACACACACAAGAAAATGACAGTGGCTTACTTTATCCTGAGAACAGGAGACCCGACATCCTTCCTTACTCGTATGTTCATCCTGAATATCCCAACAGGGAATCTTGGGAGTGTCAAAATCACTGTGCGATGGAAAAAAGTTCACTTCTTTCAATCAAATGGAAGTTGCAATCCAAAATGACGAGAGATCGTAGATGAAAGTACTTTCAGTCTTTCAACGAAAAACTTCACTTGACAGACAAAAGGCAGAAATCAGATAACAATTTCATAAGCTGATTAGTCAAGGAAATGAATATATGGCAAAGCTATTCATCCCTGGAGGACCATTAAGGGCGGCAAATAGCTTTAAGTGCGATTGCCTTCTACCTAAGAAGCAGCAACAGATAACGTTCTTATAGCTCATGAGTCAAGAAAAAAAAGGCTTTTGATTGTAAGTAGATATTTTTCCATTTCAAAAAAATGCTGAATATCATTAGCTGCTACCCTGCTCAACAGCAATGACAGCTCTTTTCTTGATGCATTGACTGGAATTAGCTGGGCAACAGCTGCAAGTAAAACCGTGGACGTACAAGCAAGGTTATTTAGTGTTTAGCTAGTACGTCTATGATGGGGTGCGATTGGAACGCACCGTTTGGCTTATGATGGGGTACGATTGGAACGCACCGTTTGGCCTTGATAAGCTACAATGGAAAGGCACCTATTTGAAAGGATATGAAGGGAGTTGTATAAATGTCTTTGGTAGACTTGTTGTCAGAACAAACATTCAGAATTTCTCTCCATTTTTCTTGTCTTATTTCAAAGAGAGAAGGCATTCAATTTCATCCTTTACAAGAACGGTTTGCATTTACGCAGTGAAAATTGGGTTTTTTCCTTATGATTGCATTCAGACCAAAGTGAAGTAATTTTGTTCGTGATTCATCCGCAATTCAACGTTCGTTCCGGGGTTAATTGTTGCTTGCGCATCGGATAAAGGTAAGTCGTCTTCCGCCGACTTGAATTCTAACATTTAGGATGTGGATCGCTCTGGAACGTGGGACAGAAAGGCAAAAGGTGGAACATCCTTTTCTCAGATCTTGTACATGAACTAGGATGCAAATATTCAGTTTTTTTAGGACTATATCGACAGTATTATGTTTGCTGCATAGTTAAAAGACTCCATTGACATTTGTCGCTAAAACACATGCCTAATATTAGGATTATAATAATCATGACAGGTCATAAATAAGAAAGATAATTAATATGCAGTTCAGGATCGGTTATTTAGGGGTCAAAATCGCTAGTACAGCATAAAAGGAGCAGTGCTTCCATTGTGGTTTGACTGTGAAGAAAGAATTAGTGTTATCCAGCAACTCTGCCTTGAACCCAACAATTATTTGTTTGGAAATGTAGAATACAGAACTTTAATCCATGTTTTAATTCAGGGAGGAACCCGGCGGGGTTGTGGTTGTGGGGGTGGGGTGGGGTGTGGGTGTGGGTGTGGGTGCTTTCCAAGAGTATTGATTTTTTTTTTCTATTCACCAGTTGTTTTGGGAGTGGACATGATGCACTAAACGTGCAATTATCATAGATTTTCTAAATCTTTTGAAGGGGTATTAAGATGTTTTTTCTTCATCGATCTAGGTCAAAACTGATCGGAGAGGACAGTAGCCAATGCTTTTGTAAGTACAAAATTCACTTTAGCCCAAAAAGAAAATAAATTAGGACTTGAAATAAGAAGTGATGACAAATCAGGATTGCAGAGGCCATGGCTCATGTAAAGGATGCTTGCGCTGTCGAAAATGCTAATATAGGATGACACTAGAGAGCTTCAAACGCAATGAAAATAAAGAGCAATCAAACAAGAAAAAAAGCCACCAGAACAATAGGACTGAGATCAAAACTCACCAAATGTAGACTGTCTTCAGCAACAAATAGAACTCCCTTGGTGCACTCAGCCGAACAAACTGGAGTTACAGGAGTTGAAGGTCGAAAAGAAATCGATGTAAAAGGCAGGTTGTGCCTTGCTGTTTGCAAGAACCGGGGTCTATCACTGAGAGCAATCATGGTGGAATCCAGAGAATCGCTCAAGGGCACCAGAAAAACAGGAGTTATGCCGATACGACGATTGACTATTAATTGAAGATCAATGGGCAAGCTTGTAAGAGTTTTCCTAATGTGGACTACATTAATTGATATTGTAATTTACCGTTTAACGTTTACCGTTTTACGGGGATTGGTCTAAGGTGAGATAGAAGGTTTCTTAATTAGTCTAATATGGGCTGGCTAGTGTGGGCCGAGTTGAGCTTGGCCCGTAATGAGGGGGCCTTGCTGGAAACTCTATAAATAGCGCTAAGTCTCTCCTCTAACCCTAATAATTCTCACATGTATCCTCACCTAAGGGGCGTTTACCTAACGCTAAACGTGAGGGGGGCCGCCTCATTGAGCCAGTGATACAGAGGGCAATAGAGGAGAAGGACTTGCGCATGGAACATTGTGTTTCCGCTTATGCTTCAAGATCGATGGATTCCAAAACAGGTGCGTTAATCTTTCTTCTCAATTATGCATGTTCTTGTTTTGGTTATGGAGATCTTGGGATTGCGCAATTTGCGTCCAACATGTGGTATCAGAGCCTCCATAACCCTAGAACTTGAACGCATTGAATTTTTCCCTAATTTGTGATTTTCGAGATTTTTTGTTCAATAAAAATTAAATTAAATCACAAATTCGGATTGGGCTCGACGAGGCGAGGAAAACCGTGGGTGGCGCATCGCCGGGGGAGGCCCCACGCACCCCCACGCGCGGCCACGCGCCGCCAGGGCGTCGGAGACGCGCCTACACGCCCTCACGCGCGCCCACGCGCGGGACACGGCTCGCGCGTGTACTCCACGCGCTGCGCACTCAGGCGGCGCGTGCGGGCGCGTGGAGCGTTGGATCGGCGCATGGTTGATGGCGTTGGATTCGTATGGCCGTCCTCTATTTTGTGGTGAATTTATTTTATTTTTTTGATGATTTTATGGATGTGAAAATACATACGAAACCCTAAATACGTGTATTTTTAGTGTATTTTTGTGTATTTTTCTTGTATTTTTCTGGGATTTTCGAAATACAATTGTTGGGTTACTGATATGTTATCACATGAACATTATATGGTGTGATTCATTAATAAAAATTATTTTTTATTGTGAATTGAAACTGGTTTAATGAGATACAATCAGTATGGGATAGTATTTGAGCTATGTATTGAGGTGATGAGAAACAGTAAAAGTTATGGAACTTTTGTTACTCAAGCATAGTTCTTTATACGCATCTTGATGTATTTTTGTTTATTTTGTTAACCTTTAAATGATAAACGTCTTAATAACTCGTGACCAAAATAATTGTACTGATTAACACATCTGCTGAATATGGGTAATGCATGTCAGTTAAATTATTAGATGATGTTACTAAAATCATCTGGTCACTGGTTAATGTCTATCAAGTTGAACCTTTTATTTATTAATGGTTCTATGGGTTTGACTCATTTATTAGGCCACTAATTGATAACAATGATAATTTTGTTACTTAAAAAAATTGGCTAATATATTAGCTGTTGGCCTTGGAGTCATGTTTTGCCTTATGAAATTCATGAGCAATAGTGGATTAGCTATCAAGCTTGTCGATTTGGTGTACCCTGTATTACTATTGATGTTAATTTGTGAGAGATATTCCAGATTAGCATTCTTTAATATTGTTCTAGTAATCAGCAATCGGTGCACAAGAGATGCTTGCTTCTATGTTATGAGAAGTTTCTTATGTTGCTGTGAATGTGTGATCTCATTGGAATCTGTTTTTCAAGTTCGCTATATATATATTTATATATATGTATGATTAATTTTTATTAATGAATAAAGCAGTGTAATTAGCATGATATGTGATTTTGGTGATTTGGTGGCCCTATCACTAAAGTTAAAATCACATGTATATGGTGTATGTGAGGAGTAAAATTTATATCCCTGGTATGAGAGAGTTTCAAGGATTCAATTGAGTAGTGACCGCCAAAGTGGCACGCTTGATTGGATTTGAGAAATTTCGGTCTCGTATATTGATTGAGATGTCTCCTGGTCTAATGTGTAGTCATACTCCCAAAGGAGGTGATTGTGTATTAGTTCATGGAGGGATACATGATAGTATGTTGGAGGAGTGACTGATTCTAGTGATTCATATGCCCAAAGGTGATGAATTCACGAAAAATTGGAATATATTCTCATAACCGCTATCATGTGGGGAGTGTACAACTGCATGTCATGTATTCTGCCCAAAGGTGATTATATGATTATGCATGTAACTCTCTGGATGTGTACTTGTTTGTCAAGTTACACAATGCTCACATGATGCTAATTATATACATTGCTTGTTATTTTAGTCACTTTTTCTATAATTTATAACTCTACTATTATTGAGGTTTTTACTGCTTCAAATTTTAAGTTGTGGACATATGATTTGTTGCTTGAGAAAAGAGCAATTGAATTTGCTTATTGTCCATGAAGCGTTCCATTCTAGAACACTAGAATAGAGGACTGCACTGCTATAAGATGATTGAAGTCTTAGTTGCTTGAAATAATGTCTTATCTGATATTGAAATTAGGACATATCTGCAAAGTTTATGTTTAAGTCCTAATGACATATACATCTCGTATATGGTTAAAAGGTTGTCAGGCCTAATAGCAGCGGTAAGTATTTTGGCAAGTATGACAATACAGAATTGCTTAAAGGGTCATTTGTCAAATACTTGATAAATTCTGAGGTGGTAATTTAATTACTATGCTTGAAAATCCTGACAAGAAGATTTGGCTAAAAGGCATGAATCATCATAATGAACATAGTGATGAGTATGATGAGTAAAACTAATTTATCCAGTCTTCTGTGGGTTGATATTATGAAAGCAACTTTTTCACATACAAAAAGTGTCCTTATCAAAGTTGTTTTATAAACTTCTTTTGAGTTATAGATTGGGCATAGATTACTTGAATCATATTAAATTTAGGGGTGTCATGCAAAAGTGAGATTATCTAATCCAATTTTAAGTGTATTGCAATTCGTATCAACTCGGTATTAATTTGTATCTTATCCAAATTGTTAAAGGGGTATTGATCTTATGACCCTAAAGAAGATACAAGAATTATGGAATCACATACTTTAAAGTTTCTTAAGATCGACGTAATTGTAAATGATAGCTGCTCTCAGACTATTAAAGATAATAATATGATGGGGGTTACTGTGTTTTTGTCTTTATCTATACAGATAATTATGGAATCTCCTGTACCATAGACTAAACTTGTTGAGGTTTAAGGTACTATTCTTGATATAGTTTATAATGAAATTTCTTAAACCTCTCAAGTGCAGAATGGAGTGGTTGCAACTTTATTAAGGAGATTTGTTAGGGAAAGACAATTAGTTATACCATCAGACTATATAGTCTATTTGTGAGAGCATGATTACAATATCCATTACATGGTTGTTTTAGCAACTTATATAAATGTCGTTTCTTGTTCTTAATTAAGTATGTGATTAAACGCCATAAAAAAGGATAATAATAATATTACTCTGAAAGAGGGGTGGATAGTTAGTGAAGAAATAATTATTTCTTTATAGATTCTTTCAGAGTGAACGTGGCATTGATAATTTATTTTTTATATGGAGTTACGCCAAATAGATACAAAATCTATATAGTGCAATCGAAAGATTTTGCAGCAAATTCAAGTAAACTTGTGTGTAGACTGAAAAGTTTTAATTCACGGTCTTAAGCAAATTTCCAGGCAATATTATTAAAGTTTCATAGTGTTGTTATTTTGTTCAATTGGGAACAAAGTAATTCAATATATTGCAAGGTCAGTGGGAGGAAATTTATTTTTTCTCATACTCTATGTACATGATATTTTGTTTACAAGTAATGACCTTGAGGCATCTTATATATTTTGTACTAAGATTTGTAAGAATTGTTTTTGCCATATTATATTAGATTTTCTCGGAGGACATTTGCTGATTGTATATTGGAAATATTCAATATACATTATTGCAAGCCAGGAATTGCTCCTGTTGTTAAGGGTGATGGGTTGAATCTATCACATTATCCTTATTTAGATATTGAGAAAATCTAATTAAATTGTGTACCTTGTGTCAGTGCATTTAAAAGTAGATTATATTCTAACAGATGATATGGTTGCAAATCCACTAACTAAAGGCCTATGTCCATGTATATTTGAGCGTCATGTCATTAGCATGGGCTTAGGAGCATCTTGGGATGCTGTTATTTAGTGGGAGCTGTTTTATTTTTCTTTGAATAATGTTTACATCTGTTTTTTGTTACAATTTAGTAACATTTTGATATATATATATATATATATATATATATATATATATATATATATATATATATATATATATATATATATATCAACTTTTGCATTCAATAAAATGTTTTTGAATGGTTTGTTATTATGTTGAATATATATATTGTTAAAGTCTCAAGGTATTGCTTAAACCTTGAGTGAAGGCTAGGGGCATACGGTTATTAGCCTTGTTCATATGTCTTGTTATACATAACTAATGGTTAACCGTAAGGACAAGACATATGTGGGTTCATGGAACCATAAATGCATTCTCTAGTGGCACAAGTTTTTTGTGACGCTTAAGGTAAGAGAATGATGACTGACAAATGAGATCTCTCTATGAGAGATGTTATCCATTTGACACACTACCATATTGGATCCATATCAATAGAGTTGAGAACACTCGTGACCATGGAAGGCTCTGTGTGTATACATGCAGTTACCGCCATGATTCGGTGTTTGAGACTTTATGGGATATGATTGACTATTAAGAATTATCTCTAGACCAATGTGCGCACATACAGTACGATTTCAATTAATATAGTCCAAGTGAGAGAATGTAAGAGTTTTCCTAATGTGGACTACATTAATTGATATTGTAATTTACCGTTTTACGGGGATTGGTCTAAGGTGAGATAGAATGTTTCTTAATTAGTCTAATATGGGCTGGCTAGTGTGGGCCGAGTTGAGCCTGGCTCGTAATGAGGGGGCCTTGCTGGAAACTCTATAAATAGCGCTAAGTCTCTCCTCTAACCCTAATAATTCTCACATGTATCCTCATCTAAGGGGCGTTTACCTAACGCTAAACGTGAGGGGGGCCGCCTCATTGAGCTAGTGATACGGAGGGCAATAGAGGAGAAGGACTTGCGCATGGAACATTGTGTTTCCGCTTCCGCTTCAAGATCGATGGATTCCAAAACAGGTGCGTTAATCTTTCTTCTCAATTATGCATGTTCTTGTTTTGGTTATGGAGATCTTGGGATTGCGCAATTTGCGTCCAACAAAGCTATCTCCAACCTTCCCAGATTAAACACCAGTAGACATTCCTAGGCCGAAATAATTTGCCTTTATCTCTGACATTGCTGCATATGCATTTCCTCCACAAGAATTACTCGAAGAGTTGTGACATAGTAGCTCTGAGGAATTCATTAATGAGACTGTCGGCCACTCAAAACGGAGAAGCATTCTATTCCTCGTACCAGAAAGAACGCATAACTTGTCAACTTATACAAGCCTTATGTCCTGGGGGATACAACGGCTGACTACAGTGTCCATGGTGCTTGTTAACAGTATGGTCCCTGATGCAATCAATCGAAGGCCTCGATCAGGAATAATAGAAATAACTTCCACATAAGGCCTATGCGTGCCGATAACAATGATATTGCCAATATGAACTCCTTGAGGAAGAGATTTAGCATGCTTAATATTACTTCTGCTGGCATAGGAACAGGACTGTTCTTGTTCCAAGTAATTTGGAGGTACAGAAATGCAGGAAATTTCACTTGGAAATCTCAGATGGTGCACGTCAAATATTTCATGTTGATATGTAGAAAGGACTTTAATCCGTAGAACTATTAGAAGGCAAGGATTTGAAGTAGAAATCACAACAATGATGTCCCGCTGCACCCATACTGATACAAACATTATTGGGAGACCAAGTTGCGCATGTTGGTGAGGATGAAGGAATGGCCTCAGAGTGGGCAGCCTCAGTGGGCAAACAAAGCCTCACCGCACTCAGGTGTATCTGGATTAGCCAACCATCTCCTACAAGGCCAGAGGCCAAAGTATAGAGATCAGGCTGAAAATTTACTGCATCACTAAAAATAGGTTAAATAGGTTAATTTGGATGGGACTATTTTTTATCTGACCGAAACCCGATTTGACCCGCTTGTTTGACGGGTCAACCATCTTCGGGATGTCGAATCTGGGCAAGTCTATGCGCTCTAGTGTAGTCATAAAATCGACCTAGGAGATGTTGAAATTATGAGGAACTATAGCATACACAATCATGAGTTCAAACAAAAGTTCTTGGGAGACTAGAACTGACAAAGCTTTGGGCAGATAACAAAAACTTTATTGTTCATATAATTAGCCTTTTGCTTTCATGATCATCTAGGATCTAGTCTGAGGAGCAAAATAAAAAGAAAAACTTATTCTTCCTATGTTGTAGTGAAGTAAAACAATTTAGAAATGAAAAAGATACGGTCTTTTATATTTATAAATTCATTAATAATCTAGTGGAATAATTGTAAAAAGATCAAGCAGCTTATAGAAATTTACCAAAATAAGACTTAATAGTGCGGCTGTCTGTAAACGAAGGATAATAATCATTCCGAGGTAATTCCAGTAGATACAATACCACAGTAGGTCTCTTACAATACGAACAAGACATTCTCCGAATGGAGAAATTTGCAATACAAACACAGACAAATAATAAAGCACCACTCATTTAAGTAAAGAAAGTAAAAAGTACAATATCAACGGTTATTGTTTTCATCCCTGAAAATGAAAGAGATTGACGAAGGATTAACTGAGGACATGTCTACATCCTTGCAGAAATCCACATGGCATGGCAAATAGATTATGGAAGTTCATCTGCACTCAAAAGAAGAAAAGAGGAAATGAGTTTAGAATGTCCATAACAAATTATAATGGCATTTAAGATGGCGTCATGTTTTGATAATAAAAGAGAGAGAGAGAGAGAGAGAGAGAGAGAGAGAGAGAGAGAGAAAAGAAAGGTAGTGTCAAGTGAATTCGTCATTCGTGGAGATTCTAATTATTAAGATATTTTTCATTAGTTAGCAAAGTAAACTTTTATATGGATGTAAGATTTCTTCACGTAAAAACCAATGTATAAGTTTTCGAACAGTGTGCTTGTGGTGCTCGAGTAATGAATCTCGATTTACTATTAATAGGTTAGATCAAAATGGAGAATCCATATACAGCCTCGAATCTAAATCTTATGCCGTACACATTTTGATCCCAAACATCTTAAATTTTAGCAACATGTAAATGTCGGCGACCGGATTTATATTTTTTTTCTTTCAAATTCTTTGAAATTGGAATAACATTCTAAACAAGAAAGTAAAAAAAAAAGAAACAAAATTACTTTTGTTTAATCAGAAACAAACTGGCCCTAAAACTTCGAGTTGAAGACCTATTTATTACCATCCTAGCTCACTAGCTCACAAATCCGTGCTTTGCTTGGGCAATTTTCCAGGACAAATTAATTTACAAGTATCCAATCTAGAGAGAAAACGACAACCTACTTTGTGGACGTATTGTTAGCCACTTAAATATCCTCTTTTGCGATTGTATGTTGTATCTTGAGGAAATAACACTTAGGGTAAATTGATACACAAAAGAGTCTCAAAAGTGGCCTTGCATTTTGGGGATATCAACTTTGCGCTTTTTGTAATTTAAATTACTATAAAAATAAAATGAAAGCAAAAAAAAAAAAAATCTCGTTGCACTCATGACCCTTGATCATAGACATCTCTCCCTAAAAGTGATCAGTTCCCGGTCTAGTTTGATTCCACCTAAGGACCAAGAACCCGACCGAGAGGACCGATTCATAATTTTGGGGACGAGGACCAGACTGGACGGTCTTGGAACTAGGAATTGGACCGGACCAACTGATTTGGTTTGGTCCAATGGAATCGGTCATTTAGCGAAAAAATATTTTAAAAAATTAAAAGTATTAGAGTTGTTACAATTTTAGGATTTATTGTTATTTTTAAGAATAAAAATATATATTTTTACAAAAAAGGAGTCTTCCCAGTGCAGTCAGATTTCCCCCCAGAATCTAGAACTGGATTGAAAATTACCGGTTCCATTTTTATGGAATCGGGAACCAGACCGATGCCATTAGGAACTGGACCAAACTTGCCGGTCTGGGTGATTCCTAGTTTGGTTGGTTTGATATGCTCATCCCTATCTCTCCCTGCATAACAAAAATACTAATCTTGTTTTCTTTTTAGAAAAAAATTGATGCAAAAAAGTAAGTGAGTCGCCATGAATACTTTTGTTCGATCATTCTATAGTAATTATTTTGACAAAAAAAAAAAAAAACCACCGATGATATTATTGTGATTGAGTATGAATGCATAGTTTTCAACTTCATATTCGGCAGAATGAAATATCCGAATGTTTCGCAGCTCTAGCCTTCTGCAATAATAATCATTAAGAGACTAAGCATACGTTCAAAATAGTACGTCCAGATTTCAATTAAAATGAGAACGAGATTCCATTGTGAGGAAGCAAATTTTACTTTCAATGTGCCACATGGAACTCGAAATTGGGATTTGTCAAAAGTTGTTCAAGTGAGTATATAGTTTAAGTCGTCAATGTTATGAATGTACAACATAATGCAACATTCTCTTCTCCTAATTTTCACGAAGTGAGGAAGTCAGGAGAAAAATATATACAAGAACAGAATTTTGATTTATATGGACATATTACATCTAAGAACGAAGAATAAATGAAGGCACAGGCAGATTGATGCGTACCTAATCCTCCGTCCATTGTATTTGTTTTGAATCAAGTTTGATTCGAGGAACATGAGTAATTTTGTGCCAATCCTCGCCAGATTGAGGGTCACATCTTTTGCTCAGCTCACCACAATGTAGAATGTGTAATTCTTTGAGAGCAGTGAGGGATTGAATTCCTTGTGGCATGGATGATAGATTGGGACATTGGATCAGGCGAATTTCCTTGAGACATGTATGATTGGGAAGCCATTCCGGTATAGCCGTGAAGTTTGGGCAGTCATGGATGCAAAACGATTTCAAAGTGCAGGCAGATTCATTGAGACCTTGGAGCAGCTCCATCACTTGTTCCAAACTGGTAATTGACAGTACACAAAGACGCGAAGGAAAGATGGTCTTTTTCTGGATCAACATGAGCGGGCACCTCTTAATGGACAAACACTCCAGCGAGATTAATTCCCCAAAAGGTAGGGATATTAATCTCCCACAGTTTTCAATTAGCAACTCCCGAAGGCAAGTCAGTCGGTAGGCACCTTTAAACAAAACTTGGAGATTTTGGCATGCCTTAAGTCCCAAAAACTTCAGGTTTTTCAAATACTGTATTCCACTTTCCTGCAGACTCTTCTGCTTTGTTGTTATATATAGGTACATAAGACTGACAAGCCATTTCATATTTTTAGGTAACTCGTCTAGCTCTGAGCAACCACTGACATCTAAATGTAGCAAACTCTGTAGCTTACAAATGGTGTCTGGAAGCTTCTTCAATTGCTTGTTCTCAGAGAGAATTAATGATCTCAATTGCTTTACATTGCCTATGGAACTTGGCAGCTTCTCAAAGCTACCATATGACAAGTCGAGATACCGTAAGTAGTTACACTTGGAGATGCATGTTCTGGCAAATTTTCTAGTAATAACTCTTTCATCAACTTGGGATTGAACCATAATTGCACGCAGCTTCTTTGAAGTTTTATTTTTCAAAAAAGGTAGGACTCCATCATAGTCTGAAATTTCCTCTAACGAAGTAGTAGGGATCGAAATGTACCGAACACTTTCAGGAATCAGCAGAGGATTTAAGTCAACAGTAGAACAATATTTTCGTCCTACAGTTGTTGCAAGAGAATGGACCAAATCGGGCACTTTGAAAGATAATACTGATCCATACTCCTCAATTTCTTGGATCAAAGATCTCTGCCCAAGGTCTTTCAGATAGTCAACACCAATGTCTTCCGGTTTTGGTTTTTCCTTTGTTGGAATAATGAGTCCTAAAGCCACCCATAGCCTAATTAATTTCCCGGCCTCGATTTTTTGTCCTATGGGGAAAAGTGACAAAATAGAAAAACATCGTTTTAAGTGGATTGGTAAATCATCATAGCTGAGCTTAAGTCTCGGCAGAATTTTTACTTCCACTAACTCACGTGCTTCTCTATCTCTCATATGTGTCCCATAACATTCTTCGTCCTCTCTGGGAAGTAGACTCCCCAAAATTACCGCAAGGAAGGGCATTCCTTGTGATTTTTCAGCATTATAATTTCCAATCTCAAGGAGTTCAGTACGAGGCTCCTTTTCCTTTCCACTGGATGCGCATCTTTTGAACAAGGCCATAAAGCTTTCATGAGAAAGACCTTCTAGATTATACGGCGGATGGGTGCCCATTGTAGAAGCGACTTTTGAATCGCGTGTTGTCACGATTATCTTACTTTTACTAGCTCCAACGCTAAGCAAATCTCTCAAACCTTTCCATCTACAGAAGTCATCACGGCATACATCACGCCATACATCATCCAAGACAAGAAGAAATGTTTTGTTTTTGATGGTGTCTTGCAAACGAGATTGCAACTGCTCAATATCAAGGTCGATCGGTCTTCGACCAGTTGCACCTTCAATAATTCTTTCAATGATTTTCTTTAAATCAAAGTCCTTTGTCACCCACACCCATAGTCGCCACTCAAATTTTTCTTCCACACTACGGTCAAAGTAAACTAATTTAGCTAGGTCTGTCTTGCCCAGACCTCCCATTCCCACAATGGGAATCACCGAGAGGATTTTGTCATATGTTGGCTGCATCAACATCTCAATTATCTTTTCTTTATCAGCATCTCTTCCGAAGACATCTGACTTGGTTACATATGAGTAAGTCATCTCTTGTGAATTCATATGTGCCATGCCATCATCAGTACTCTCCGCATTAAGATCGAATTGATTTTTGTCGTAAGAAATTGTGGATAATCTCTCATTAATCTCCTTGACTTTGTGACTGAGTTTGTCAGGGAATATTAGTCGATCAGGGAAGACAAAGCTTACCTTCTCTATGATGCCTCCATAGCGACTTATCACCTTCTTCCTTTTGGCTTCACACTCGAGTTCATCGAGCAAATCCTCCGCATCGTAGAATATGTCTTCAAGCCGATCTAACCACATTTGCTGGCAGCGGTTCTTCCCTTGCTGCTGCTCCGCATCTGACAGCTTTGCCTCGATGCAACTCAACGTCTCTCTAAGCTCGCTGATCTGGTCCTCGACACCATAAATCGCGACGGCCTCTTCGAGGGCGAAGGAGGCTATCTTCTTAAGCACCCCCTCTCCCATGCTAAAGAGGTCTGCCATGTTTTCCTGAGGAGGGAATGGGCCAAAAACAGGTGGAAGAAATTGGCACTTGGCTATTTAGCTTGAGAATTAGATGGTCTAAACGAGAATGTCTCGATGACTACATTTCAGATTAACACCGGTCCCTTTTATAATGGACGATCCCACGTCGATGTTAGGGCCCCACCAATAGTAGCGCAAAGCTTTGCCCAACGTCGGTTCAGTAATAATAGCCGCGTAATTCCCGCCCCAAACTACGACCATTGTCACTGGACTTTTCAATGTAAAGTCGGCGATCGATTATTCACATAATAATCATCAAAATAAAACCAAAGGAAACAAAATACAAAACCTCAAACACAATCCAAGCAAGAAGTATCATTGTCATTAACGCGATATTAAATTAGGACACTGGTAGAAAAACTTCGGACGTTAGGCACAGGTCCAATAACTATTTGTGGAATTCGGATGGGTCACACTTGAAAATGGTACTGTGCAGTTCGATTCTCGGTTTTTGGGTGAGAACCAAACCAAGAACCAGGAAACTACATGCAACATAGTTTAATTGCATGAAAATTTCGAAACAAAGAAATCACCAGAAGACTCACAATAATTTTTTTTTTACCAGAAGACAGTATAATAAGGCTCCAAATTTGACTGGTCATGCTATGAGTTGCAACCTGCACACTCGACGCTTTCGAGCCCGTTTATCCTTAACCGTGCAACCAAATCACACGAAATTAGTGGCATTATGGCAATAACTTGATAAGGAACCCAATAATTTTCACCAAGCTAGAAAATTCGACATTTTTTCTTTTTTACTTTTACGGTCCGCCTTTATTGTTTGCGTTGTCCAATTTGAGAGAGAGAGAGAGAGAGAGAGAGAGAGAGAGAGAGAGAGAGAGAGTTTTTCCATGTCCCCCCACTATCAGATGTTGGTTCGGCCATTTCATCTTGTTAGTTCATTTGATTAGCGAAAATCAATAAAAAGAAAAAGGACTGGATCCTGTTCAAGAAGAAAATTTCTATTTTAATCCGGTTTCTTGCTGAGGCTATAGCATGAAATTTAGATTTCAAGGACCTCTATATTAAATAACCACATCAAGTTTCTTGTATTTTTGTTGTCTCTTATGTCAATTGACACTTTGTACTCATTTGAATTTGGTTCCTCACTAATGATCACATGAAGAATCAAACTCCCACTCTTTTGTTCATTATTCTTTTAAGCTCTTTCTCTTTTTCTGTGGCGTGATTTTTTGCAATTTTGTCCATGTCCCCTCACTGCATGCATTGATATTATGTACATTTTCAAAAATAATTATATAAACCTGTTATTTAAATATGGATTAAATCCTAGCAATTGTACTTGCATTTTTTTTCCTTATTAGGGACTACGCGAGAGTAAATAAGTGAGATCTGGTTGCAGATTTTCCAGCTTAATCGTGTAATATTCAGCATGTAAGTTCTAATTGATGTGTTGCATGTGAAAGGATTGGATATGAATTTAGAATCACTTCGAAAGTAAAATATGTTTGCTTGTGTATAATATTGTTTTTTTATTATAATTGGAAAATAAAAAATTTGATTGGGGCATTTTCCCTTTTAATTTTATTTTGTCTATAATTTTCTTAAATATCTATTTGGTTATATTATGTTGACACCTAAATTTTAACTAATCATGATTTCTTGCCAAGGGTATAGCATGAAATTTAGATTTCAAGGACCTCTCACATCAAATTTCTTGTACTTTGATTTTTCTCTTACAACAATTGACACTTTGTACTCATTCGAATTTGGTTCCTCACTAATGTTTGCTTGAGGAATCAAATTCCCACTCTTTTGTTCGTTATTCTTTTAAACTCTTTCTCTTTCCTGGTGTGAATTTTTGCAGTGTTGTCCATGTCCTCTCGCTACATGCATTGATTCTATATTTATTTTCAAAGGTAATAATATGAACATATTTATTGAAATAGGGGCTAATTCCTAGCAATTGCGCTTGAAATATGGGTTAAATAAGTGAGATGAGGTTGCATTTTTTTAATCGTGTAACGTTTGGCACCTAAGTTCTAATTGGTGTATTACATGAAATATGATTGGGAATATAAATTTAGAATCACTTCAAAAGTTAAAATATGTTTGCTCGAGTACAATATCGTTTTTTTATTATTATAATCATACCATACATTTTTTTATCGAGGAATTTTCCCTTTTTATTTAATCTGTGCCTACTTTTCTTAAATGCTCAAGTACAATATCGTTTCGAATTTAGAGAGAGAGAGAGAGAGAGAGAGAGAGAGAGATGGTATTTTCCATGTCCCCCAACTATCAGATGTTGGGTCAGCCATTTCATCTTGTTTGTTCATTTGATCAGAAAAATAAAGATAAAAAGAAAAACGATTTGATCCTGTTCAAGAAGAAATTTTCTATTTGCTAATCCAGTTTCTTACCAAGGCATGAAGTTTAGATTTCAAGGGCCTCTACATTAATTAACCAAGTCAAGTATTTTGTACTTTGATTTTTCTTTTACTTTAGTTGACACTTTGTACTCATTCGAATTTGGTTTCTCACTAATGTTTGTGTGAGGAATCAAACTCCCACTCTTTTTGCCATTTATTCTTTTAAGTACTTTTTCTCTTCGTGGCGTGATCTTTTGCAGTCTTGTCCATGTCTTCTCACCGCATACATTGATACTATATTTATTTTCGAAAGTACTTATATAAATCTATTTATTGAAATACGGGTTAAATCCTAGCAATTGCACTTGCAATTTTCCTCATTATGATTTGATCATGTTCAAGAACAAAATTTGTATTTGCTAATCTAGTTTCTTACCAAGGCTATAGCATCAAATTTAGATTTCAAGGACCTCTAGATTAATTAACCATGTCAAGTTTTGTCTGCTTTGATTTTTCTTTTACTTCAATTATCACTTTGTACTCATTCGAATTAGGCTCCTCACTAATGTCGCGTGAGGAATCAAACTCCCACTCTTTTGTTCATTATTCTTTTAAGCACTT
Source organism: Eucalyptus pauciflora (assembly GCA_007663325.1). Taxonomy (NCBI): domain Eukaryota; kingdom Viridiplantae; phylum Streptophyta; class Magnoliopsida; order Myrtales; family Myrtaceae; genus Eucalyptus; species Eucalyptus pauciflora. The sequence goes on along the minus strand of VMYD01000410.1, from coordinate 49,934 downwards.
TCTCTTTCTTTGTGATGTGATCTTTTGTAGTCTTGTCCGTGTCCTCTCACTGCATGCAGAGATAGTGTCTTTATTTTCTAAAGTAATTATGTAAACCTATTTATTGACATATGCGTTAAATCCTAGTAATGGCACTTGCCATTTTTCCTTAGTACAATTTGATCCTATTCAAGAAGAAAATTTGTATTTGTTGATCCAAATTCTTGCCAAGGCTATAGCATGAAATTTAGATTTCAAGGACCTCTGGATTAATTAACCATGTCAAGTTTCTTGTGCTTTGGTTTTTCTCTTACTTCAATTGACACTTTGTACTCGTTCAAATTTGGATCCTCACAAATGTTTGCCTGAGGAATCAAACTCCCACTCTTTTGTTCGTTATTCTTTTAATTTCTTTCTTGTCCTCTATGGTGTGATTTTTGCAGTCTTCCATGTCCTCTCACTGCATGTATTGATACTATATTTATTTTCAGAAATAATTATATAAACCTATTTATTGAAATATGGGTTTAATCCTAGGGATTGGACATGCATTTTTTCCTTATTAGGGACTACACAAGAGTAAATAAGTGAGATTATGTTACATATTTTCCAGTGTAACCGTACAATGATTGGCACTTAAATTCCAATTGGTGTGTTACATGAGATATGATTGGGAATATAAATTTAGAATCACTTCGAAAGTTAAAATATGTTTGCCTCTTTACAATATCCTTTTTTATTATAGTCGTACAATACATTTTTTTGTTGAGGCATTTTTCCTTTTCATTTAATTTGTTTCTATTATTTACTTAAATATCTTATCTAGTTATATTCTGTCGATACCTAAATTTTGACTAATCATTTAGGAAATCAATTACATAGAAAATAAGAGAAACTACATACAACACAATTTAATTGCATGAAAAATTGGAAATAAAGAAATTATTAGAAGACTTACACCAAAAAAAAATATAAATAAATACATTACATGAATACAACCTGCACGCTCGACGCCTTAGAGCTCGTTTCTCCCTTACCGTGCAACCAAATTACACGAAATTAGTGGCGTTACCGCTATAATTTGATAAAGAATCCAATCATATTCACCAATTTTCCAGATAACAGCGAGGAAATTCGCAGTAATATTTTTTTTTAACTTTTATGTTCTGCCTTCATTGTTTGTGTTGTCCAATTTAGAGAGAGAGAGAGAGAGAGAGAGAGAGAGAGAGAGAGAGTTTTCCATGTCCCCCAACTATCAGAGGTTAGGCCGGCCATTTCATCTTGTTAGTTCATTTGATTAAAAGATAGCAATAAAAAGAAAAAACGATTCGATCCTGTTCATGAAGAAAATTTCTATTAGCTAATCCGGTTTCTTACTAAGGGTATAGCACGAAGTTTAGATTTCAAGGACTTCCGGATTAATTAACCTAGTCAAGTTTCTTGTACTTTATTTTTTCTCTTACATCAATTGACACTTTGTACTCATTCGAATTTGATTCCTCCCTAATGTTTGCAAGAGGAATCAAATTCTCATTGTTTTGTTTGTTAAGAACTTTCTCTTATATATTAATTACATAAACCTATTTATTGAAATATGGGTTACATCCTAGCAATGCACTTGCAATTTTTCCTTATTCTGATTTGATCATGTTCAAGAAGAAAATTTGTATTCTCTAATTCCTTTTTTTTCCAAGGCTACAACATGAAATTTAGATTTTAAGGACTTTTGGGTTAATTAACCATGTCAAGTTTCTTTGACTTTGGTTTTTCTCTTATTTCAATTGACACTTAGAATTCATTCTAATTTGGCTCCTCAATAATGTTCGCATGGGAATGAAACTCCCTTTCTTTTGTTTGTTATTCTTTTAAGCTCTTTTTCTTTCTCTATAGTGTGATTTTTGCAGTCTTGTCCATGTCCTCTCACCGCATGCATTGACACAATATTTATTTTCAAAAGTAATTATATAAACATATTTATTGAAATATGGGTTAAATCCTATCAATTGGATTTGAATTTTTTTTCGTTATTAGGGACTACGCAAGAGTAATAAGTGAGATCAGGTTGCATATTTTCCAGCGGAATTGTATAATGTTTGGCACTTAAATTCTAATTGGCGTGTTACATGAGATATCATGTGGAATATAAATTTATAATCACTTCAAAAGTTAAATTATGTTAGGCTGAGTACAATATTGTTTTTTATTATAATCGTACAATACATTCTCTAATTGAGGCATTCTGCCTTTTTACTTAATTTGTGTCTATTATTTTCTTAAATATCTTATTTAGTTATATTATGTTGACACCTAAATTTTGACTAACCATTTAAGAAATTAAATACAACCCCAATTTAATTGCATGGCAATTTTGAAAAAAAAAGAAATTATCAGAAGACTTACACCGAAAAAAAATTACAAGAAGACAGGTTAATAAGACCCCGAATTTGACTAGTTGTGCTACGAGTTCCAACCTGCACGCTCGATGCCTTCGAGCTCGTTTCTCCATAACCGTGCAACCAAATTACACGAAATTAGTGGCATTACAACCATAACTTGATAAAGGATCCAATCATATTCACCAATTTTCCAGATTTCAGCGAGGAAATTTGCAGTAATTTTTTTTCTTTTACGTTCTGCCTTTATGGTTTGTGTTGTCCAATTTTTTAGAGAGAGTGTGTTTTTTCCATGTCCCCGACTATCGGATGTTGAGTCGGCCATTTCAACTGTTAGTTCATTTGATTAAAAAAAAAAGAAAAAAAATGCTTTAATCCTGTTCAAGAAGAAAGTTTCTATTTGCTTATCCGGTTTCTTACCGTGGGTATATCATGAAGTTTAGATTTCAAGGACCACTGGATTAATTAACCATGTCAAGGTTTTTGTACTTTAGTTTTTCTTTTACATCAATTGCCACTTTGTATTCATTTGAATATGTTCCCCACTAATGTTTGTGTGAGGAATCAAACTCCCACTCTTTTGTTCATTATTCTCTTAAGCACTTTCCCTTTCTCTATCGTGTGATCTTTGGCAATCTTGTCCATGTCCTCTCATCGCATGCATTGATACTATCTTTAGTTTCAAAAGTAATTATATGAACCTATTGATTGAAATATGGGTTAAATCCAAGCAATTGCACTTGCCTTTTTTCCTTGTTAAGATTAGACCCTATTTGAGAAGGAAATCTGTATTTGCTATTTTGGTTTCTTACTGAGGCTATAGCATAAAATTTAGATTTCAAGGATCTCTAGATTAATTAACCACGTCAAATTTCTTGTACTTTGCTTTTCTCTTACATCAATTGATACTTTGTACTCATTCGAATTTGATTCCTTACTAATGTTCGTCTGAGGAATCGAATTCCCACTCTTTTGTTCGTTATTCTTTTAAGCACTTTCTCTTTCTCTGTGGTGTGATCTTTTGCAACCTTGTCCATCTCCTCTCATCGCATGCATTGATACTATATACATTTTAAAAAGTAATTATATTAACCTATTTATTGAAACATGGGTAAAATCCTAGCAATTGCACTTGCATTTTTTCCATATGAGGGACTACACAAGAGTAAATAAGTGAGATCCAGTTGCATATTTTCTAGTATAATTGTGTAATGTTTGGCATGTAAGTTCTAACCGGCATGTTACACGAGATATGATTGAGAATGTAAATTTAGAATCACTTCGAATAGCCTGAGTACAATGTCATTTTTTATTATAACTGTACACTACTTTTTAAAATTTAGGCATTTTCCATTTTTATTTAATCTATGTCTATTATTTTCTTAAAAAATTTATTCAGTTATATTCTGTTAACATCTAAATTTTGACTAATCATTTAAGAAATTAATTATATAAAAAATTAGGGAAGCTACATGCAACGTAATTCAATTGCATGACAATTTCGAAACAAGGAATTTATGAAAAGACTTCAACCAAAAAATAAAATAAAAATAGGACCAGAAGACAGATAAGGCTCAAATTTTACTAGTCGTGCTACGAGTTCCAACCTGCACGCTCGACGCCTTCGAGCACGTTTCTCCCTAACCGTGCAACCAAATTACACAAAATTAGTGGCATTACAGCCATAACTTGATAAAGAATCCAATCATATTCACAAATTTTCCAGATTTCGGCTAGAAAATTTGCAGTATTTTGTTTTTTTTTTTTTTAGATTTACGTTCTGCCTTTATTGTTTGTGTTGTCCAATTTTTGAGAGAGAGAGAGAGGTTTTCTCCATGTCCGCCCACTGTCATATGTTGGGTCGCCCATTTCTTCTTGTTAGATCATTTTATTAGATATGTTGACACCTAATTTTGGAAAAATAAAATTGCATTTTGAACAAATAAAAAGAAAAAAATGAAAATGGGGGGAAATTGATTTGATTGAATTATGCAAGGAAATATGGAATTATAATGGATGTCTGGATTTTGTTAAATGCGGCAACAATTTTGAAATCAAATGAAAAAGGGGCAAGAATTTTGCAAAATGGAAGAAATATGAGCAAGATTGAGCTGATTGCGAAATCATGCTCTAAATTACAAATTTGATTTAATGTGGCAAGAGATGGAAACTTGAAAAATGCCATAAAAATGCAACCGTCTGGAACCACTATAAAAGAGTGCTGCATTTTTCATTAAAAGGGAGGATTTTCTGAAGAAAAAAAAAAGAAAAGGAAATGAGGTACACACCCTCGGAGATCTCATGTCGATGATCTCGAGAATTCTCCGATTGGTCTATTGGATGGTGCAGTCCTCTTGACGACGTCCCACATTCATCATGCATCATGGATATTGACGACAAGCATAAAGCTAAGTCGAGCTTCCCTTTTTTAAGTTTGATTGTGTGCAATTCCAATTTGCTATTTGAACTAAGGTGATTTTATTTTTGTTTCTTGCCTAGATTAAACTCCTACATCTCCGAAGATAATTCCAGCAGCGAGACATCGAAGTGGCCAACATACCTAAGCGTTGATTGCCATCCAATGATTTCACTGTGATAAAACCAGGTTGTTTCTCTCCCTATTAAAGTTGTTCACTCCATATTTTCGGTATTTACTTTGTTTTGTTCTGATGTTGTGGTCACAGGCAATTCAATGACAAACAAAAGGCCACACAATTCCATATTCCACCATAGACGACAAGAGAAGGGGGGCATCCACTCAAAAAGTTCTCGAATGAGACTAGCGAATGATCAAATCAAGAATTAGCCATATGCCCACCAACGCTGCTGCAAGTCCCCTCCTTTAGGCATTATTCGCAAGGATTTTGTTCGGAATTATTGTAATTATTAATTTGATCTGAGAGACATCAGATCATTTTTTTAATTATTTTAATTGTTGGGCTTTTAGTGAGATTTTAATTGTTAAATCACAATAATTATTTAATTTGGTCCGTAAGACTTCGGATCAGATTTGTAATTATTTTGATCTCTCTATCATGATAATCAGGGTTAGGATAATCGTTAATTTGACCTGTGAGACAACAGGTTATTTTTTTGATTATTTTAATTCTTTATTTTGTTGATAGTTTAGATTTAATATTTATTTAATAATTACTTATTTAAAAAAAATCAAATTTCTGCATGAGCATATAGGTTTAGTAAATCGGACACGTAGGTTTAGTAAATTATTTTTGGACTATATTTTTAGGATTGTTTTTTTTAGATATCTTTTTAAAATAGGTTAGGGTCAATCTTAAACAACCTTTTTTTAGAGTCTTAGATAAAATTGGCATATTTTTATATTCTCATTTTAAAAAAAAAAAAATTCTAAGACAAAATGGGGTTTAAGTCAAATTAATCCCAAAATGAAGTAGAAAATTATTCCCTTTTTAGATAGTTTAATTAGGGTTTTTATTAATTCCGAATTTCAGTAAAAAATACAAAAAAAAAAGTAGGTGCATGTTAACTAGTTTGCATAATAAGCCCATTTAATTGGAATTTGCATATTCATATAGATTAAGTCATTTAGTTAAAAAAAAACTGCATTTTTATAAAAGAATTCTAATTTTTAAGAAAACCCAAAAAAAAAAAAAATCCTTTGCTTTGTGTGATTTGTTTTGTGTGATGCAATTTATTTATTGAATGTTTAATAATGGTTGAGCACCCGTGTGGTCACCATATTTGCATGGTAGTAATTTAGGTTAAAATAAATCCAAGTTGCTTGCAAAACATTTTTCTTAAAAAATATATATAAAAAAAATGGTACCGAAAGGGCATTAGAAAATTCTAGTGTAACCAAGTCCCCGTACCCTTAGTCTCTGGTTTGTAGTAGTAAAATAAATCTCCATTTATTTTACTTAGGTGTCTATTCAACCTACCATAAACCGATTAGTGGCGACTCCTAGATAATAATCTTTTGCATGTTTAAAAATTTAGACTTAAGTCGCGAGTTGGTATGGGCTTGGAGAGCTCGAGCTAAGTTTAAAAACTTAGTAGTCCATTAACCTAGTTTTAGGTGGTGCACCCAAAAAAAAAAAAAAAAAGGTTGCGACAAGATAACAGCAATAAAAAGAAAAACGATTTGATCTTGTTCAAGAAGAAAATTTCTAATCGTTAATCCGATTTCTTACTGAGGGTACTGCTGAAATTTAGATTTCAAGGACTTCTGAATTAATTAACCACATCAAGTTTCTTGTACTTTGATTTTTCTCTTACATCAATTGACACTTTGTGCTCATTCAAAATTTGGTTCCTTACTAATGTTCGCGTGACGAATTAAACTCTCACTCTTTGGTTCGTCATTCTTCTAATCTCTTTCTCTCTCTCTTTCTAGTGTGAATTTTTGCAGTCTTGTCTATGTCCTCTCACCGCATGCATTGATTCTATATTTATTTTCAAAAGTAAAACCTATTTATTGAAATATGGGTTAAATTCTAGTAATTGTATTTGCATTTTTTTTCCTTTCTATGATTTTATCCTGTTCAAGAAGAAACTTCTGTATTTGCTAATCCGGTTTCTTACCAAGGGCATAGCATGAAATTTAGGTTTCAAGGACTTTTGGATTAATTAAACACATCAAGTTTATGTACTTTCGTTTTTCTCTTACAACAATTGACACTCTGTACTCATTTAAATTGGTTCCTCACTAATGTTTGCTTGAGGAATAAAATTCCCACTCTTTTGTTCGTTATTCTTTTAAGCTCTTTCTCTTTCATGGTGTGAATTTTTGCAGTGTTGTCCATGTCCTCTCGTTGCATGCATTGATTCTATATTTATTTTCAAAATTAATTATATGAACATATTTATTGTAATATGGGTTAATTCCTAGCAATTGCACTTGAATATGGGTTAAATAAGTGAGATGAGGTTGCATTTTTTAATCGTGCAACGTTTGGCACATAAGTTCTAATTGGTGTATTGCATGAAATACGATTGGGAATATAAATTTAGAATCACTTCAAAAGATAAAATATATTTGCTTGAGTGCAATATCATTTTTTTTTAAATTATAATCGTACCATACATTTTTTTATCAAGGAATTTTCCCTTTTTATTTAATTTGTGTCTGCTATTTTCTTAAAAATCTTATTTAGTTATAGTCTATTGACACTTGAATTTTGACTAATTATTTAAGAAATTAATTACATAGAAAATTAGGGAAGCTACATACAACGTAATTTAATTGCATGAAAATTTTGAAACAGAGAAATTGTCAGAATACTCACACGAAAGAAGAAGAAGACCAGAAGACAGGTTAATAAGGCTTAAATTTGACTAGTGGTGCTACGAGTTCCAACCTGCACCCTGGACGCCTTCGAGCTCGTTTCACCCTAGCCTTGCAACCAAATTACACGAAATTAGTGGCATTACAGCCATAACTTGATAATGAATCCAATCATTTTCACCAATTTTCCAGATTTCAACTAGGAAATTCGCGGTTGTTGTTGTTGTTGTTCTTCTTCTTTTTAACTTTTGCCTTCCGCTCGCCTTTATTGTTTGTGTTGTCCAAATTTAGAGAGAGATGGTATTTCCATGTCCCCCAACTATCAAATATTGGGTCAGCCATTTCATCTTGTTTGCTCATTTGATTAGAAAATAAAAAATAAAAAGAAAAGTGATTTGATCCTGTTCAAGAAAAAAATTTCTATTTGCTAATCCAGTTTCTTACCAAGGCATGAAGTTTAGATTTCAAGGGCCTTTGAATTAATTAACCAAGTCAAGTTTCTTGTACTTTGATTTTTCTTTTACATCAGTTGACACTTTGTACTCATTTGAATTTGGTTCCTCACTAAGGTTCGCGTGAGGAATCAAACTCCCACTCTTTTGCCAATTATTCTTTTAATCACTCTTTCTCTTTGTGGTGTGATCTTTCGTAGTCTTGTCCATGTCTTCTCACCGTATACATTGATACTATATTTATTTTCAGAAGTAATTATATAAATCTATTTATTGAAATACGGGTTAAATCCTAGCAATTGCACTTGCAATTTTTCCTCATTACGATTTGATCATGTTCAAGAACAAAATTCGTATTTGCTAATCCAGTTTCTTACCAAGGTTATAGCATCAAATTTATATTTCAAGGACCTCTAGATTAATTAACCATGTCAAGATTTTTCTACTTTGATTTTTCTTTTACTTCAATTATCACTTTGTACTCATTCGAATTAGGCTCCTCACTAATGTCGTGTGAGGAATCAAACACGCGAGGAATCAAACTCCCACTCTTTTGTTCATTATTCTTTTAAGCACTTTCTCTTTCTTTGTGGTGTGATCTTTTGTAGTCTTGTCCGTGTCCTCTCACTGCATGCAGTGATAGTGTCTTTATTTTCTAAAGTAATTATGTAAACCTATTTATTGACATATGCGTTAAATCCTAGTAATCGCACTTGCCATTTTTCCTTAGTACAATTTCATCTTGTTCAAGAAGAAAATTTGTATTTGTTGATCCAAATTCTTACCAAGGCTATAACATGAAATTTAGATTTCAAGGACCTCTGGATTAATTAACCACGTCAAGTTTCTTGTGCTTTGGTTTTTCTCTTACTTCAATTGACACTTTGTACTCGTTCAAATTTGGATCCTCACTAATGTTTGCGTGAGGAATCAAACTCCTACTCTTTTGTTTGTTATTCTTTTAATTTCTTTCTTGTCCTCTATGGTGTGATTTTTGCAGTCTTCCATGTCCTCTCACTACATGCATTGATAATATATTTATTTTCAGAAATAATTATATAAACCTATTTATTGAAATATGGGTTTAATCCTAGGGATTGGACATGCATTTTTTCCTTATTAGGGACTACGCAAGAGTAAATAAGTGAGATTTTTTTTTTGGACAAAGAGTAAATAAGTGAGATTATGTTGCATATTTTCCAGCGTAACCGTACAATGATTGGCACTTAAATTCCGATTGGTGTGTTGCATGAGATATGATTGGGAATATAAATTTAGAATCACTTTGAAAGTTAAAATATGTTTGCCTCATTACAATATCCTTTTTTTTTATTATAGTCATACAATACATTTTTCGTTGAGGCATTTTTCCTTTTTTATTTAATTTGTTTCTATTATTTACTTAAATATCTTATCTAGTTATATTCTGTTGACACCTAAATTTTGACTAATCATTTAGGAAATTAATTACATAGAAAATAAGAGAAACTACATACAACACAATTTAATTGCATGACAATTTGGTAATAAGGAAATTATTAGAAGACTTACACCCAAAAAAAAAAAAAATACATTACATGAATCCAACCTAAACGTTCGACGCCTTAGAGCTCGTTTCTCCCTTACCGTGCAACCAAATTACCACCATAACTTGATAAAGAATCCAATTACATTCACCAATTTTCCAGATTTCAGTGAGCAAATTCGCAGTAATATTTTTTTACTTTTATGTTCTGCCTTCATTGTTTGTGTTGTCCAATTGAGAGAGAGAGAGAGAGAGAGAGAGAGAGAGAGATTTTCTTCCATGTCCCCCAACTATCAGAGGTTAGGTCGGCCATTTCATCTTGTTAGTTCATTTGATTAAAAGATAGCAATAAAAAGAAAAACGATTTGATCCTGTTCATGAAGAAAATTTCTATCAGCTAATCCGGTTTCTTACTGAGGTTAAAGCATGAAGCTTAGATTTCAAGGACTTCTAGATTAATTAACCTAGTCAAGTTTCTCGTACTTTGATTTTTCTCTTACATCAATTGACACTTTGTTCTCATTCGAATTTGGTTCCTCCCTAATGTTTGCGTGAGGAATCAAATTCTCATTGTTTTGTTCGTTATTCTTTTAAGCACTTTCTCTTTCTTCGTGGTGTGATCCTTTGCATTCTTGTCCATGTCCTCTCACCACATGCATTGATACTGTATATATATTTTTAAAGTAATTACATAAACCTATTTATTGAAATATGGGCTAAATCCTAGCAATTGCACTTGCAATTTTTTTTTTCCAATTTGATCATGTTCAAGAAGAAAATTTGTATTCGCTAATTGCGGTTTCTTACCAAGGCTATAGCATGAAATTTGGATTTTAAGGACTTTTGGATTAATTAACCATGTTAAGTTTCTTGGACTTTGGTTTTTCTCTTATTTCAATTGACACTTTGTACTCATTCTAATTTGGCTCCTCAATAATGTTTGCATGGGAATGAAACTCTCACTCTTTTGTTTGTCATTCTTTTAAGCTCTTTCTCTTTCTCTATAGTGTGATTTTTGCAGTCTTGTCCATGTCCTCTCACTGCATGCATTGACACTATATTCATTTTCAAAAGTAATTATATAAACATATTTATTGAAATATGGGTTAAAGCCTATCAATTGGACTTGATTTTTTTCTTTATTAGGGATTACGCAAGAGTAAATAAGTGAGATCAGATTGCAAATTTTTCAGCGGAATTGTATAATGTTTGGCACTTAAATTCTAATTGGCATGTTACATGAGATATCATGGGGAATATAAATTTATAATCACTTCAAAGGTTAAATTATGTTAGGCTGAGTACAATATTGTTTTTTATTATAATCGTACAATACATTCTCTAATTGAGGCATTTTTCCTTTTTACTTAATTTGTGTTTATTATTTTCTTAAATATCTTATTTAGTTATATTCTGTTGACACCTAAATTTTGACTAACTATTTAAGAAATTAATTACTTAAAAAAATAGAGAAATTAAATACAACCCCAATTTAATTTAATGGCAATTTTGAAAAAAAAGAAATTATCAGAAGACTTACACCGAAAAAAAAAATTCAAGAAGACAGGTTAATAAGACCCTGAATTTGACTAGTTGTGCTACGAGTTCCAACCTGCACGCTCGATGCCTTCGAGCTCGTTTCTCCATAACCGTGCAACCAAATTACACGAAATTAGTGGCATTACAACCATAACTTGATAAAGGATCCAATCATATTCACCAATTTTCCAGATTTCAGCGAGGAAATTCGCAGTAATTTTTTTTTTTCTTTTACGTTCTGCCTTTATGGTTTGTGTTGTCCAATTTTTTAGAGAGAGTGTGTTTTTTCCATGTCCCCCGGCTATCGGATGTTGGGTCGGCCATTTCAACTGTTAGTTCATATGATTAGAAAAAATAAAAAATATTTAAAGAAAAACGATTTAATCCTGTTCAATAAGAAAGTTTCTATTTGCTTATCTGGTTTCTTACCGTGGGTATATCATGAAGTTTAGATTTCAAGGACCACTGGATTAATTAACCATGTCAAGGTTTTTGTACTTTGGTTTTTCTCTTACATCAATTGACACTTTGTATTCGTTTGAATATGGTTCCCCACTAATGTTTGTGTGAGGAATCAAACTCCCACTCTTTTGTTCATTATTCTCTTAAGCACTTTCTCTTTCTCTATGGTGTAATCTTCTTAAGCACTTTCTCTTTCTCTATGGTGTAATCTTTGGCAATCTTGTCCATGTCCTCTCATCGCATGCATTGATACTATCTTTATTTTCAAAAGTAATTAGATGAACCTATTGATTAAAATATGGGTTAAATCCAAGCAATTGCACTTGCATTTTTTCCTTATTAAGATTAGACCCTATTCGAGAAGAAAATATGTATTTGCTATTTTGGTTTCTTGCTGAGGCTATAGTGTGAAATTTAGATTTCAAGGACCTCTAGATTAACTAACCACGTCAAATTTCTTGTACTTTGCTTTTTTCTTACATCAATTGAGACTTTGTACTCATTCGAATTTGATTCCTTACTAATGTTCATGTGAGGAATTGAATTCCCACTCTTTTGTTCGTTATTCTTTTAAGCACTTTCTCTTTCTCTGTGGTGTGATCTTTTGCAACCTTGTCCATCTCCTCTCATCGCATGCATTGATACTATATACATTTTAAAAAGTAATTATATTAACCTATTTATTGAAACATGGGTAAAATCCTAGCAATTGCACTTGCATTTTTTCCTTATTTGGGACTACACAAGAGTAAATAAGTGAGATCTAGTTGCATATTTTCTAGTATAATCGTGTAATGTTTGGCATGTAAGTTCTAACTGGCATGTTACACGAGATATGATTGAGAATGTAAATTTAGAATCACTTCGAATAGCCTGAGTACAATGTCATTTTTTTATTATAACTGTACAATATTTTTTTTTAATTTAGGCATTTTCCATTTTTATTTAATCTGTGTCTATTATTTTCTTAAAAACTTTATTCAGTTATATTTTGTTAACATCTAAATTTTGACTAATCATTTAAGAAATTAATTATATAAAAAAAATTAGGGAAGCTACATGCAACGTAATTTAATTGCATGACAATTTCGAAACAAAGAATTTATGAAAAGACTTAAACCAAAAAATAAAATAAAAATAGGACCAGAAGACAGATAAGGCTCAAATTTTACTAGTCGTGCTACGAGTTCCAACCTGCACGCTCAACGCCTTCGGGTACGTTTCTCCCTAACCGTGCAACCAAATTACACAAAATTAGTGGCATTACAGCCATAACTTGATATAGAATCCAATCATATTCACCAATTTTCCAGATTTCGGCTAAAAAATTTGCAGTAGTTTGTTTTGTTTTTTTAGATTTACGTTCTGCCTTTATTGTTTGTGTTGTCCAATTTTTGAGAGAGAGAGAGGTTTTCTCCATGTCCGCCCACTGTCATATGTTGGGTCGCCCATTTCTTCTTGTTAGATCATTTTATTAGATAAAAGCAATAAAAAGAAAAACGATTTGATCCTGTTCAAGAAGAAAATTTCTAATCGTTAATCCGATTTCTTACTGAGGGTACAGCTGAAATTTAGATTTCAAGGACTTCTGAATTAATTAACCACATCAAGTTTCTTGTACTTTGATTTTCCTCTTACATCAATTGACACTTTGTGCTCATTCAAAATTTGGTTCCTCACTAATGTTCGCGTGATGAATCAAACTCCCACTCTTTGGTTCATCATTCTTTTAATCTCTTTCTCTCTCTCTGGTGTGAATTTTTGCAGTCTTGTCCATGTCCTCTCACCGCATGCATTGATTCTTTATTTATTTTCAAAAGTAATCACATAAACCTATTTATTGAAATATGGGTTAAATTCTAGTAATTGTATTTGCATTTTTTCCTTACTATGATTTTATCCTGTTCAAGAAGAAACTTCTGTATTTGCTAATCCGGTTTCTTACCGAGGGCATAGCATGAAATTTAGGTTTCAAGGACTTCTGGATTAATTAAACACATCAAGTTTATGTACTTTGATTTTTCTCTTACAACAATTGACTAGTGGTGCTACGAGTTCCAACCTGCACCCTGGACGCCTTCGAGCTCGTTTCACCCTAGCCTTGCAACCAAATTACACGAAATTAGTGGCATTACAGCCATAACTTGATAATGAATCCAATCATTTTCACCAATTTTCCAGATTTCAACGAGGAAATTCACAGTTGTCGTTGTTCTTTTTCTTGTTCTTCTTTCTTTCTTTCTTTCTTTCTTTTTTTTTTTTTTTTAACTTTTGCATTATGCTCGCCTTTATTGTTTGTGTCGTCCAAATTTAGAGAGAGAGATGGTATTTCCATGTCCCCCAACTATCAAATATTGGGTCAGCCATTTCATCTTGTTTCCTCATTTGATTAGAAAATAAAAAATAAAAAGAAAAACGATTTGATCCTGTTCAAGAAAAAAATTTCTATTTGCTAATCCAGTTTCTTACCAAGGCATGAAGTTTAGATTTCAAGGGCCTTTGAATTAATTAACCAAGTCAAGTTTCTTGTACTTTGATTTTTCTTTTACATCAGTTGACACTTCGTACTCCTTCGAATTTGGTTCCTCACTAATGTTCGCGTGAGAATCAAACTCCCACTCTTTTGCCAGTTATTCTTTTAATCACTCTTTCTCTTTGTGGTGTGATCTTTCATAGTCTTGTCCAAGTCTTCTCACCGCATACATTGATACTATATTTATTTTCAAAGTAATTATATAAATCTATTTATTGAAATACGGGTTAAATCCTAGCAATTGCACTTGCAATTTTTCCTCATTACGATTTGATCATGTTCAAGAACAAAATTTGTATTTGCTAATCCGGTTTCTTACCAAGGCTATAGCATCAAATTTAGATTTTAAGGACCTCTAGATTAATTAACCATGTCAAGATTTTTCTACTTTGATTTTTCTTTTACTTAATTATCACTTTGTACTCATTCGAATTAGGCTCCTCACTAATATCGCGTGAGGAATCAAACACGCGAAGAATCAAACTCCCACTCTTTTGTTCATTATTCTTTTAAGCACTTTCTCTTTCTTTGTGGTGTGATCTTTTGTAGTCTTGTCCGTGTCCTCTCACCACATGCATTGATATTGTCTTTATTTTCTAAAGTAATTTTGTAAACCTATTTATTGACGTATGCATTAAATCCTAGCAATCACACTTGCCATTTTTTCTTATTACAATTTGATCCTATTGTCACGACCTACCCTCAGGGGGAGGGAATAGGTTTAGGGGTATTGCCTAAAGGATGGACCTAAGGCCCATGATTAGGCGCGGGCTCTCCCAAGCCCATACCTCGCGTAACATTGGGGTATTTTTAAGAATTTTGCAAAAAAGAGTCGCCACGAGCCTATTGGGGTCAGCTAGAAACCAGGTGAGGGATGTGAGTGTACCTCACTTCCTACGCAACCAGAGAATCTAGGATCAGGGACTTGATTACACTAATCAACCAATTAGTGCACTTTCAGTACCTAATCTTGTTCATTTTAAAATAAAGGATTTTTCTCAGGCAGTTTGGGTTAATTTTATACCTATCCACTAACATGTGTGGTGATCATGCGGGTGCGCAATCATTAAAGTAACAATTATAGCTACCAAGATCTTAATTGCAGTAAAATTAAACACGTGCAATTAAACATAATTAGACATGCAAATTAAACATACCATATAATCAAAATACGAGCAAATAAAGGCCTAGTTACACTAAGAAGGCAAGATATGGCAATTCCTAACCAAACCTTACATTTTTTAATTTTTTTAATTTTTTTTAATTTTTTAAATTTGTTTTTAAATCCTTTATTTTATTTATTTTTAGTTTTTTTCATCTAGACCGAGTTCGGTCCAGTCTGACCCAACCTGGGTTTTGCCCGGTCGACACAGATCGGGTCCGGTCTCCGACCGAACCTAGGTTCGGTCCGATTGGGGGGACTAGGCCGATCAGCCTGCCCGAAAAGGGAAAGGCCTAACCAGATGGTCGGACCTTTATTTAACTACGGGTTGGGCCCGATCGACAGGCCCAACCCTTTTACAAAAGGGCCACCTGCGGGCCCACGACCCAGTAGGATTTGATTTTAAAAAATGGGCCCAACTAAAAAGCCCAACAATTAGAGGCCCGCCGTGACAGGCCCAAACAAACAAAAACCATACCTGAGAATTGCACCTGGCCCAGCTCATGCGACCCGGTTCTTGGCCGAAACCCTAGGGCTCCTTGGCGACGCTGATGACGGTGGCGGTAATGCGGCAAGTAGCAGCGGCGACGTGACGGGTGGCAGTTCACGAATGCTGGTGTCAGCGACGAAGCTCAGATGGAGCAGCAAGGCAGCGGCAGCTTCGTGGGGGGAACGAGCATATCACGGCTGGTGCAGCAAGGGGGCTTAGCTTCGCGAGTTGATGGTGTCGCGAGGAGGAACTTCAGCAGCTTGCGAGACGGTGGCTGACTCGAGTGGAGCAACGATGGCACGAGGAGACCAGCAGCCCAAGGGATCGAGCACTGCAACAATGGCAGCACTCAGGCAGGCAGTTGGTTGAGGCGGCGAGCTCGGACAACGACGGGCAGGAGGTCGGCGAGCAGAGGCACAACGTCGACGACGCCTCCTCTGGTTTCTCTTCCTCTCTCTGGCTTTCTCCTTCTCGGTCCTCTCTCCCTCGAGCTCTCTCCCTCTTTTTCGAGCTCTCCTTTCTGTGCTGGTCTCCTCCTTTCTTTCTTCCCTGTTCTCTTGTTTTGTAGGTGCACGCGAAGGAGGAAGATAGCTCGGTGTGGGCTGGGCCAAAGGAGAAAGGAGTTGGGTCGGGCCACGCGCGTGTGGGAGAAGAAAAGGGAGAGGCCAGTTGGGCAAAGACCATATTTGGCCCAACCTAGCCCCCCTTGTGTTCTCTTTTTTTTTCTCTCTTTTTTTGTTGTTTTGTTGTTTTTTATTAGCGATTAATTCCTAATTTTGTACACGATTAAATCCTAAATAAAATCGTAAAATTTAGGTGTCAACAGCTGCCTCTCTTTGAATGGGAGCTCGAAGATGTAGCATTTAAAGACAGAAGACACCTAAATTATTTTGGCGATAGAAAGACCCTAGGTGCATAGGCATGTATTAGGTCGATGGAAATGACTAATAACTATGGAAGCGCGTCTTGTCAATAAGAGGAAGAAAGACTCCGGGCTACAAAAGCACGTCGTGTCATAAGAAGAAAGAGAGACACTGGGTTACAAAAGCACGCCGTGTTATAAGAAGAAAGAAGACCCCGGGCTACAGAAGCACGCCATGTCATAAGAAGAAAGAGAGACCTCGGCCTACAGAAGCATGCCGTGTCATAAGAATAAAAAAGACCCCGGGCTATAGAAGCATGCCGTGTAATAAGAAGAAAGAGAGACCTCGAGCTACAGAAGCACGCCATGTCATAAGAAGAAAGAGAGACCCCGGGCTATAGAAGCACGCCATGTCATAAGAAGAAAGAGAGATGCCGGGCTATAGAAGCACACCGTGTCATAAGAAGAAAGCAGACCTTGGGCTACAGAAGCACGCCGTGTCATAAGAAGAAAGAGAGACCCCGGGCTACAGAAGCACGCTGTGTTATAAGAAAAAAGAAGACCCCAAGCTATAGAAGCACGCCATGTCATAAGAAGAAAGAGAGACTCCAAGCTACAGAAGCACGCCGTGTCATAAGAAGAAAGAAGACCCCGGGCTATAGAAGAACGTCGTGTCATAAGAAGAAAGAGAGACCCCGGGCTACAAAAGCACGCCATGTCATAAGAAAAAAGAGAGACCCTAGGTTACAGAAGCACACCGTGTCATAAGAAAAAAGAGAAACCCCAAGTTACTGAAGCACGCCGTGTCATAAGAAGAAAGAAGACCCCGGGCTACAGAAGCACGTCGTGTCATAAGAAAAAAGAGAGACCTCGGGTTACAGAAGTGCGTCGTGTCATAAGAAGAAGGACTCTGGGCTACAAAATCTCTCCGGGCTACCAAAGCTCTCTAGGCTACAAAAACTCTCCGTGTCATAGGAAGGACTCTAGGCTACAAAAGCTCTCTGGGCTACAAAAGCTCTTTGGGCTACAGAAGCTCTCTGTGTCATAGGAAGAAAGACTTCATACTATAGAAGCTCTTCGGGATATAAAAGCTCTCCGGGCTATAGAAGCTCTCCATGTGATAGGAAGAAGGACTCCGGGCTACAAAAGCTCTCCGTGTCATAGGAAGAAGGACTTCGGGCTACAGAAACTCTCCGGGCTACAAAAGCTTTTCGTGTCATAGGAAAAAAGACTCCGGGTTACAGAAGCTCTCCGGGCTACAAAAGCTCTCTGTGTCGTAAGAAGAAGGACTCCGAGCTACAGAAGCTCTTCGGGCTACAAAAGCTCTCCGTGTCGTAGGAAGAAAGATTCCGGGCTACAGAAGCTCTCTGGGCCACAGAAGCTCTTCAGGCTACAAAAGCTTTCCATGTCGTAGGAAGGACTCCGGGTTACAAAAACTTTCCAGGCTACAAAAGCTCTCCGTGTCATAGGAAGAAAGACAAGGAAGTCTCACCGTGTAACAGCGGATTTCGACCGGGCTGAAAATACATGGTTTTGAGGAAAATCCACGAACCTTTATAGATGACATGGTTTAAGGTTGACCATGAACTCTTTGAAAATCACAGTTTAAGGATAGACTCATAAACATTTTAAAAGTGTGGTTTAAGGATAGACTCACAAACCGTGTGGTTTAAGGATTGACCCACGAATCGTGTGGTTTAAGGAAAGACCCACGAACCATGTGGTTTAAGGAAAGACCCACGAACCTTGTGGTTTAAGGATAGATCCACGAACCTTTGGAAATGGCATGGTTTAAGGCTAACCATGAACTTTTGGTTTTCAGGGAAGCACCCATTAACTCCTTGAAACTGCATGGCTTCAATGAGGAATCTTGTCAAACTCAACTTAAGCAAATGTCATTAGGGATGGCATCAAGAGATGTATTGGCAATATTGCAGTATTAACTGAACAAGCTAATTAAGCTAAGTCCGACTGCTTTAAAAAAATATTCGATGTTAATCAACATCATGTGGTGCAAAACTGTCATATTGTTCGAGGAAGTATCATTAATCATTAAATTCTCCGGGAGTCAAGTTTTTATCAGAACGGTTACAACTCGTGAAAAAGGCTCATTAAGCATGCCAAACTAGAGCTTCTTAGTCAGAAATGGTTTCTCATGCACTTTCGATGAAATGGCTATTTGATCCCATCCATTCGCATGGGAAGTAACTGATGGCTAAGGGTATCTCACATAACCCATATCAAAGGCTTTCAAAGACATTTGCGATGAGCACAATCTGATCGATCAAAAAGGTCTTTTGAAAGGACCACAATATAGGTTTGGTCATGGGCTTACACAAAGGGATTATTGCTATGAGGCCAAGAAGGGAACATTTGTCGCTATGTTCATCAAGTTTACAAGTCGAGAACTTGGAAGATAAGACAAGATAGAATTACCTCCACTCCTTCAAGCAATAGCTTCCTTGTAGCATTCTCATTTTCACTCAAACCGTCCCAATTACAAGAGACTTCGGAAGAGGGTTGTAATGTTGGCTTGGGAAAGGCTCGAAAGGCTTAAAATTTTCAAGAGGGTTTTTAAAAGTCGATGATCATCATGGCATTGTGACCAAGTCACTCGACCTTTCAAAAGCATTTGGCTTTTGAAACATAGCACATCTCGAAATTCCCTTGACTAATCATTTTCTGCATGGAAGCTTTGCTCATTTTTCTAATTTCCTTTGCACTTGCGATGATTTTTTACATAGGCACTTGGACTTTGATAATTTTTCTTTTTTTCACGTAAGATGTAGCTTTTTGGCTATTTTTCTTGACGGGCATTGGCCTTACTTTTACCAGGCACACTGCTTTTCGTGCCCCCTAGTTTGTCAAACTTTTTGCTCTTTGAACTTTTGGAGCTCTTATGACTTTTGAGATACTTTTCACATTTTCTCGTAACAATCAATTGTATTTTTATCAATTATTATGCTTTGCCCCAGTGAAGGGAGATGATCACCACTCAAGGTTCAGAAATGAACAATCCAAATTGGTTAAAACAACGGGTATCGGTGTTTGGGTAGAGAAGGAAATGCTCTTCTTCACATTAGGATAAGTCAAGCTCTGATGAGAATTCCTCTAAAGCTATCCCCAGAAGATTGATACAAGTGAAAGTAATAGAATCTTTCTCAATCATTCGCTCTACACCACGACCATAACCTCATGTGCTGCCCAAATGTAGGGTCGTTCTCAACAAGGGTACTTTGGAGGATCATCTTTATTTGGCCCAAAGGGCCAGAAAGAGATAAGTACGATGCTTGGGATTGATGAAGGAAACGCCTTTATCGTTTCGATTTTTGTGCTCAATGCGAATGAATCCTTCATCCTAAGAGAATATCGTTTTTCACTCAACTCTTAAAAGTGTTTGAAAGACGTGTTTGGAAATAGTTTACATTTCTTTATCCTAAGCACTTCTAGTTTGGCATGGCTAACGTTTTACCTTTCACTCTGCCAAGGTCATCCAAGTAGATTAATCTCCATAGGGAATTTTGATTCAAGATGAATAATCCCTAAAACGAGAAAACAATTTTGAGATAAAAATGATGTTCAAAAAGCTTGTAGAAAGTTTTTTTTTTCAATTATTCATTTTTGTGCTTGTCTCTAGGAAAGCGCAAAAGGTTTTTTTTTTTTGTAATGGAAAGTCTCCGTTTTTTTTTTTTTGAAGAAGAAGAGTACTTACCTGTGGCATGGCGACCCGATAGCCCCTTCATTCGCTTTCATCCTTTGGGCGCTAACATCTCTTAGATTCATCTTCGTGGATATTTGGTAACTTGACATTACCCTTCACTTGCATTTGTCTTTAAGTGTTTGATGTCTTCCTATCAAAGGAAAAGAGAATCACGTTAGAGACACTATTCAAATGAACAATTGGAATCGACACAATCTACCCTTCACGTGTTTTTGAATTCGCCTTTTTGGATGCTTGGCAACTCCCTTCGTTTGTCTCACCATACAAAGTGAACGAGATCGATGGGCTATTTTGGCACCTAAAGCATCTCCAAATAAAGAAATTTCTCAAAACGGAATTCAACTTCATTCCACCTCTATTGGAAGATTGGCGTCGACGAAGCCTCGACGCATGCTTGCTCCTTGACTTTCATGAGCCTACACTGTTATCTTTTAGAATGGGTAGATGGTTATTTCAAATAAACTCCTCATTCTACATAGTTAAGAGAAAATCAATTCTTCCTAGCTCTAGAATTTACTTCTCCATTTGGTCGAACACGAGAATATCAAGGAGCATCACGCATAACCTGCAAAAAGGCAACAATGTCACTATGTGAATAAAAAAATGATCTCTCGATGAGGCCGCTTCTTACAATAAAATCGAGGCGACGGTACATGCCTCATAGTCTTTATTACGGGGTTTTAGTATTTCACCAAGATTAGTCATAAGAGAAGGGGCATCATTGGAAGATCGGTCGACGGCTATCAATTGAATGTGCACTCTGTTCCAAAGTTTCATATGCAAAAGTGACATTGATTTTTGAAAGAAGTGACTTCTATTTTGAGGAATTTGTACACCAAATGTGATTTGCATTTCAGTCCCAAAATGTGAGAATGAGAAAATTTAATTAAAAATGAAATTTTTGAAAGAATCTTCTAAACAAAAAGCGATTTTGAGCCCATAATTAAAAATTTAAACAAAGTCATGTTTAGAATGGCCAAATCAAAGTGTTTAGAACTTGCATTCAATGTTTTTTTTTTCAAGAGTGATTGCCAATTTTTCAATCATAAGCCCACATCACCAAGGACATTTGATTGATTTCCGCGAATTTCAAGATGAAAATGCAATACAAAATGAGCAAATGAAAAGGAAAATGATATTTATAATGGGTGTCGACCTTTGTCTCTATTTTTTTTTTCAATTACATAGACATGTGTCACGGGTCGATCGATTTCGGTCGATCCAACACCGTGCGGCCTTAGGATCGATGATCCTAAGTAAGCCTTTTCGCTCACAACACACGCACAGCACAAAGAGTCGGAAGCACAAGGGCGTGTATATTCACTTTGAATGAGCTGAGCTCAAATGAGGGAGAGGGATCCATTTTATACAAGTTCGTGACTAATCTCGACCGTGGATCGTCCCTCCGATCCAACGGTTGTATTTGAATTCGTAACATCATTACAAGCTATTTTAGCAGGCTACTCGATGGTTGCGTGCATGGGGAGTCCACCAAAGCGCAGGCACGAGTCAGACGCAAGATCAGGGCAGCAGGGTCGGATCTGGGTCATCAGAAGCGTGTCAGAGCCGTCTGACGCGGAGCAGGCGAACAACTCCGGATTGGTGCAGGGGACTTGACACGGATCGACCAGGGGCTGCTCGCTGGTCGTGCACGGATCGTGCATGGACGGATCAGATGCGGATCCTGGCTGATCGGCGGATCGATCAGAAGACCGATCCGGGATTGATCAGGGGTCGATCAGTGGTCGACCATGGACTGATGCGGGACTTGGTCGGGGCAGGCGTCGATCGGGGCGTTCTTGGCTACGCCCTCCTTCGTGACACGACCGAGCACGGACGTTCTTGGACGTGCTATCCGTCGGCCGTGTCATTCTCCCCCACCTAATCGGGCGACGCCCTCGTCGCGTCTGTGGCATGGAAGGCTTCGATGTGCTTCTTGAACTGCCACAGGCCCTCGGAGGGTTCCCAACTTGCTTCATTTTCGGGAAGGCCTTTCCATCGGACGAGGTACTCCCTTCGTGGAGCACGGTACTTCTTCCGTATGATCCGGTCGGCCATGATGGATTCGACATCCCGATCATAGGAGGTCTTTGTCCCGAGGGGTGCTCGCTGCGATGTACCCCGATCCGGATCCTCCTCATCCGTATGGAATGGCTTCAACATGCTCACATGGAACACGGGGTGGAGCTTGAGCTTGGACGGTAAGTCCAGCTTGTACGCCACCTTCCCGATCCGCTGCAGCACTCGGAAGGGGCCTTCATAGCGACGGATCAGCCCTTTATGCACATCACGATATCGAAGGACGAGGTGTAGCTTGGCCAACACCAAGTCTCCGACTTCAAATTCCACGTGCCGTCGCTTCTTATCAGCCCACTTCGTCGTGCGTTTCGCAGCTCTACTCAAGCACGCCTGCGCCAAGTCTGCATGTTCATCCCATTCCTTGGCCATCTTGTACGCGGACGGGCTGCTTCCTCGATACCCCGAAGCGATCGCGCTCGGAGTGAGCGGTTGTTGCCCGGTCACGATCTCGAACGGACTTTGGTTTGTGGATTCACTCCGCTGCAAGTTGTAGGAAAACTGGGCAACATCGATTAATCTAGCCCAATTCGCTTGCGTGTTGCTCACATAGTGCCGGAGATAGATTTCCAGCAATGCGTTCACCCGCTCCGTCTGTCCATCGGTTTGGGGATGCATGCTGGTGGAGAAGTTGAGATTTGTTCCCAACAACTTGAAGAGTTCTGTCCACAACCGCCCGGTGAATCGAGGGTCGCGATCGCTCACGATCGTGCGTGGAACTCCCCAATATTTGACGACGTGCTTGAGGAATAGTTTGGCTGCTTCCTCGGCTGGGCAATCTTTAGTGGCCGGCACGAACGTCGCATACTTGGAGAACCGATCTACCACGACCATGAGGGTCCGACACCCTTCGGACTTGGGCAAGTTCACGATGAAATCCATCGAGACACTTTCCCAAGGTTGTTCCGGTATGGGTAACGGCACAAGGAGTCCCGCGGGCGATCGTTGCTCGATTTTGTCTTGCTGACAAACGAGGCAAGTCCGTACATAGGCTTCAACGTCGTCCCGCATATGGGGCCAATAGTGCTGATCTTCGACGAGGGCCATGGTGCGGTGGATTCCCGGATGTCCCGCCCATTTTGAGTCGTGGCACTCGTGTAGGATTTCCTTCCGAAGCTTCCCGTGGAGCGGCACATAGAGTCGCCGTCCTTTGGTGTAGAGGAGATCATCCTCAAGCCAAAACCGCCTCGTCTTGCCCTCTTGAGCGTATCGAAGGAGGGCTTGGGCCGTTTGGTCGTGCTTCAGCCC
The DNA here is from genome assembly GCA_007663325.1 of Eucalyptus pauciflora. Lineage (NCBI taxonomy): Eukaryota > Viridiplantae > Streptophyta > Magnoliopsida > Myrtales > Myrtaceae > Eucalyptus > Eucalyptus pauciflora. Next base: position 26,229 of record VMYD01000410.1, on the reverse strand, counting down.
CTCCTTGATACGATCTTTCCACGGACAGTCGGGCCGGCTCACTGCATTAGCCAATTCGAACTTCCTGCTTAAGGCGTCGTCCGCAGAATTGGATTTTCCGGGCTTAGATTCTAGCGCATAATCAAACTCGGCCAGGAAGTCTTGCCACCGAGCTTGTTTCGGGCTGAGCTTCTTCTGAGTTTGGAAGTAGCTCGTTGCCACGTTGTCGGTTCTCACCACGAACCGGGATCCCAAGAGATAATGCCTCCATGTGCGAAGGCAATGCACCACTGCTGTCATCTCCTTCTCTTGGACCGTGTACCGTCGCTCGGTATCATTTAGCTTTCGAGATTCGAAAGCAACCGGATGCCCTTCCTGCATCAAGACACCACCGATAGCAAAATCAAAAGCATCGGTCTCTACCTCATATGGTTTGGTGTAGTCGGGCAGCACAAGCACCGGCTCTTCGGTCATGGCTTGCTTCAACCGCTCGAACGTCTCTTGACACCGCTCCGCCCATTCCCACGGTCTCTCTTTCTTCAGCATGTCCGTGAGTGGCACGGTAAGGTTCGAGTATCCCCAGATGAAGCGCCGATAATAGTTCGTGAGACCGAGAAAGGATCTCAGCTCCGTCACCTTGGTTGGGGGTTCCCAATCGACGATGGCGCGGATTTTGGCCGCGTCCATCCGCACTCGTCCACCCCCGACGATGTGCCCAAGGAAAGGGACTTCCTCTTGTGCGAAGGCACATTTCTCCCTTTTCACATATAGATCATTCTCCCGAAGGGTCCGAAAGACTCGCCCCAAATGCTCGATATGTTCCTCAAGCGTCCGGCTATATATGACGATATCATCAAGGTAAACTACGATGAACCGATCAAGGAACAGATGCAGTACCTTGTTCATGAGGGTGCAGAACGTAGCCGGCGCATTGGTCAGGCCAAAAGGCATGACGAGGAACTCATATGATCCATAGCGGGTCACACATGTTGTCTTCGGCTCATCCCCTTCGGCAATCCGCACTTGATAGTACCCCGATCGAAGATCCAGTTTGGAGAACCATCGAGCTTCCCCGAGCTGATCGAACAAGTCGGCTATCAAGGGAATCGGATACTTGTTCTTGACGGTCAACTTGTTTAATGCCCGGTAGTCGATACACATGCGGAGAGATCTGTCATGTTTCTTTTGGAACAAGACCGGGGCACCGAATGGAGCCTTGGATGGCCGAACATATCCGGCATCGATCAGCTCTTTGAGCTGTTTCCTCAGTTCCTCCAACTCGGGCGAGGCCATGCGATAGGGAGCCATGGCCGGTGGTCGAGCGTCGGGCACGAGCTCGATCCGATGGTCGACTTCTCTCCGAGGAGGGAGCTTCTTTGGCAGCTCGGGTGGCATCACATCTTGGAAGGTGTCGAGGACTCGGGTCACCTCTTCCGGTACCTCCTTCTCTTCCGGGCCTTCCTCCTTCAACGCTGCCAAGAAGGTCACCTCTCCCCTCCGCAATCCCTTGTTCAGTTGTATGGCCGATAGCATTTTCCTATCGTGTCCCGATCCACGGTAGATCGGGATCATGCATTGACACCGCTTATCGAAGATGCAGATGCAATCCGCGAAGGGCATGACGCCCGCATTTATGCGATCAAGGAATCCCAAACCGAGTATGAAGTCATAGTCATCTAGGGGGATTACCTCGATATTTTCTCGGCTACACCATGGACCAAGGCAGAACTCTACGCCCTTGGCCATGCCGCTGGTTGGGACTTCTTTGGAATTCACCGTTTTGAGCCAACCGGCATCACCTGTCTCGACCGGAAGATTCAGCTTCTTCGCGGCCTCCTTGGATATGAAGAGGTCGGACGCCCCGGTATCCACGAGTGCACTCATCGTGGTACCTCCGATTTTCACATCTACGAACATCATACCTTTGGATCCCTTGGCCTTCTTGGCTTTGATCGATCCAAGAATCCGTAATGATCCCAACCGCACTTCTTCTCGGGGCTTATCCTCCTTGCCCACGGCCGCTAGCTTCCCTCTTTTCGGGCAATCCCGAGCCATATGGGGACCTTCACAAAAGAAGCACTTGTATGTGCGTGCTTTGTGATAGTTTCCACCATAATTTCCAGCACGGCTGGATTCGGGTTGGTTCCTCGTAGGACCTGAAGGTGGTCGCCCTCCGTTTGGACGCTGGTATCGATTCCGATCTCCCCCACCAATACCCTTTTCTCTAGGTCGAAAATCGGGCTTGGTCGAGGATGCCGGTCGATACTCCACAAGGGACTCGGCCACGGAAGTGGCCGTTGAGAGATCCGTTGCATTGCACCGCTTCAGCTCTTGCTTGACCCAGGGTTTGAGTCCGCCCATGAACTGGTGGAATGCCTCCGTCTCGGTCATAGACGGGATCTGGAGCAACAGCTCCGAGAATCGCTTCACGTAGTCGCGGACTCCGCCTCTTTGCTCTAGGCGTTTGAGTTCCCCGCGAGCTTCTTCCTCCGCATAAGCGGGGTAGTAGGTTCGTCGAAATTCTTCGACAAACCGAGCCCAGGTTGTGATAGGATCGCCATTCCTACCATCCGATCGACGCCGCCACCACAACAACGCATCATCGGCTAAATACATGGCTGCGGTGTTTACCTGGATCACGTCGTCGGTCATTCCCATGGTCTGGAAATATCGATCCATGTACCATAGGAAGTTGTCCACGTCCTTTGCCACCCGGGAGCCCTTGAACTCCTTTGGCTTGGGTGCATCGGTACGGGATTGCACGGTGATCACCCCGTTCACTCGTGCAGCTTCAAGCTCCGTGACCTTGCCTTTCAGCTCGGCCATTTCCGCGCGCATGGCTATCATCGCGGCCTCCCATGTCTCGCTCCACTGCTGCATCTCGTGCGTGAGGGTACCCATCACCTCGACCCGGAGCTCTCCCATGCCGGCTTGGAGTTCCTGCACTTCGGCCAAGAACTCCTCCCTACCAGCTTCCACTCCCTCGATGGTCTGGTGTAGATCATCCACAATGGCCTGGACATCCGTGACGGTCCCTTCTAGGATCGTCACCCGATTCTCCAGATCTCCACATTGTTCCCTCGAACACGAGGCAGCACGGCCTTTCCTCGACCGAGGAGCCTTCACAGCGGGGCGCCCACGATCATCATGATCAGCACCCAACATGGCCACAACATCCGCTTGAGAATCAGCCATCGCGATAGGAACGATTGCTCTGATACCACTTGTCACGGGTCGATCGATTTCGGTCGATCCAACACCGTGCGGCCTTAGGATCGGTGATCCTAAGTAAGCCTTTTCGCTCACAACACACGCACAGCACAAAGAGTCGGAAGCACAAGGGCGTGTATATTCACTTTGAATGAGCTGAGCTCAAATGAGGGAGAGGGATCCATTTTATACAAGTTCGTGACTAATCTCGACCATGGATCGTCCCTCCGATCCAACGGTTGTATTTGAATTCGTAACATCATTACAAGCTATTTTAGCAGGCTACTCGATGGTTGCGTGCATGGGGAGTCCACCAAAGCGCAGGCACGAGTCAGACGCAAGATCAGGGTAGCAGGGTCGGATCTGGGTCATCAGAAGCGTGTCAGAGCCGTCTGACACGGAGCAGGCGAACAACTCCGGATTGGTGCAGGGGACTTGACACGGATCGACCAGGGGCTGCTCGCTGGTCGTGCATGGATCGTGCATGGACGGATCAGATGCGGATCCTGGCTGATCGGCGGATCGATCAGAAGACCGATCCGGGATTGATCAGGGGTCGATCAGTGGTCGACCATGGACTGATGCGGGACTTGGTCGGGGCAGGCGTCGATCGGGGCGTTCTTGGCTACGCCCTCCTTCGTGACACGACCGAGCACGGACGTTCTTGGACGTGCTATCCGTCGGCCGTGTCACATGCACATGAGATGTGGTTCAATTTCTACTCTATACGGCTCAAAATGGAGTCATAGGATTACCGGACTAAACCAACAAGATCGTGGTTAGGTCGTGTTACCCATGACTCCGACTTTGTCAAAGAACTTACCCGTGTCGCGCAGTTGCAAACCGGAGTGGGTACCTTCGACATGAAAAAAGAAATTTCGGGGTAGAGATGGGCGACTCGTACTACACGATTGTTGTCAGAGTGGTATCCACATTAACACCATCCTAAGTGATCCTATGCGGCCCAAGTCCAACGGCAGGTAGTGTGTGCTATGGTGTAGTGCAATGCAGGAGACGCAGGCATGACAATTAATAAGTAATTAGCACTTCATATATAAATAAATCATTCATTCATACACCCCTTACAAAACAAGGGTTAGCACTCACTTTCCTTTATACCTCCCACTTAGCATGAACATTTAACACTTGACACGTTAGGGACATACCTAATATCCTTGCTGCGAAACAAAAAGTATTTTTGAACAAGACCAATTTCAGCCTAAGTCCTCTAAGGTCTAAAACCAGGTCCCCAGTGGAGTCGCCAAGCTGTCACGACCTATCCTCAGGGGGAGGGAATAGGTTTAGGGGTATTGCCTAAAAAATGGACCTAAGGCCCATGATCAGGCGCGGGCTCTCCCATGCCCATACCTCGCGTGACATTGGGGTATTTTTAAGAATTTTGCAAAAATGAGTCGCCACTAGCTTATTGTGATCAGCTAGAAACCAAGTGAGGAATGAGAGTGTACCTCACTTCCTACACAACCAAAGAATCTAGGATCGGGAACTTGATTACACTAATTAACCAATTAGTGTCATTTTGGTACCTAATCTTGTGTATTTAAAAAAAAAATGATTTTTTTTTCAGACAGTTTGGGTTAATTTTATACCTATCCACTAACATGTGAAGTGATCATGCGGGTGCGCAATTATTAAAGTAACAATCATAACTACCAAGACCCTAATTGCAGTAAAATTAAACACGTGCAATTAAACAAATTAGACATGCAAATTAAACATACCATATAATCAAAATATGAGCAAATAAAGACCTAATTACACTAAGAAGGCAAGATATGTCAATTCCTAACCAAACCCTACATTTTTTAATTTTTGAAATTTTTTTAAATTTTTTTTAGTTTTTTTAATTCTTTATTTATTTATTTTTTTCGGCCGGACCGGGTCGGGCCCGATCTGACCCGAACCAAGTTTGGCCCGGTCGGCGCAGATTGGGTCCAATTGGAGACCAGACCTGGGTTTGGTTCGATTTGGGGGGCCGGGCCGATCGACCCGCCCGAAAAGGGAAATGCCCGACCATCCGATCAGGCCTTCATTTAACTGCGGGTTGGGCCTAATCGACGGGCCTAACCCTTTTGCAAAAAGGCCCTCCGCGGGCCCACAACCTAGCAGGATTTGATTTTAAAAAGGGGCCAACTAAAGCCCAAGAATCAAAGGGTCCGCCATGATAGGCCCAAACGGACAAAAACCCTACCTGAGAATTGCACCCGGCTTGGCACACACGACCCGGTTTATGGTCGAAACCCTAGGGCTCGTTGGCGGCGCTGACAACGGCGGCGATGGGCTTAACGGTGGCGGTGAAGCAACAAGTAGCAACGGCGGCGCAGCGGGTGGCAGCGGCGATGTGACGGGCTTGACGGCGGTGGCGATTCGGCGGGTGGTAGTTCGCGAATGCCGGCGTCGACGACGGAGCTTAGGCAGAGCAACGAGGTAGCAGAGCTTCGGGAACGAAACGCGGTTGGACAAGGGGGCTGAGCGGGTTGCTGGTGTCGCGAGGAGGAACTCCGACGGCTGGCAGGACAACGGTCGACTCGGGTGGAGCAGCGGTGGCGCGAGGAGACTGGCGGCCCAAGGGATCAAGCACTGCAGTAGTGGCGGCACTTGGGCGCACAATTGTTTGAGGCGGTGAGCTCAGACGGTGACGGGTAGGAGGTCGGCGGGCAAAGGCATAGCATCAACAACGCCTCCTCCGGTTTCTCTCCCTCTCTCCGGCTTTCTCCTTCTCGGTCCTCTCTCCCTCGAGCTCTCTCCCTCTTTTTCGAGCTCTCCTCTCTATGCTGGCCTCCTCCTTGTGCTAGTCTCCTCCTTTCTTTCTTCCATGTTCTCTTGTTTTGCAGGTGCACGCAAGGAGGAAGATAGCTGGGCGTGGGCTGGGCCGAAGGAGAAAGGAGTTAGGCCAAGCCATGTACGTGTGGGAGAAGAAAAGGGAGAGGCCGGTTGGGTCGAGACCGGATTTGGCCCAACCCAGCCCCCCTTGAGTTTGTTGTTTATTTTTTTTAGCGACTAATTCCTAATTTTGTACACGATTAAATCCTAAATAAAATCGTAAAATTTAGGTGTCAACACATGTTCAAGAAGAAAATTTGTATTTGTTGATCCAGTTTCTTACCAAGGCTATAGCATGAAATTTAGATTTCAAGGACCTCTGGATTAATTAACCACGTCAAGTTTCATGTACTTTGGTTTTTCTCTTACTTCAATTGACACTTTGTACTCGTTCAAATTTGGATCCTCACTAATGTTTGTGTGAGGAAACAAACTCCCACTCTTTTGTTCGTTATTCTTTTAATTTATTTCTTGTCCTTTATGGTGTGATTTTTGCAGTCTTCCATGTCCTCTAACTACATGCATTGATACTATATTTATTTTCAGAAATAATTATATAAACCTATTTATTGAAATATGGGTTTAATCCTAGGGATTGGACATGCATTTTTTCCTTATTAGGGACTACGCAAGAGTAAATAAGTGAAATTATGTTGCATATTTTCCAGCATAATCGTACAATGATTGGCACTTAAATTCCAATTGGTGTATTACATGAGATATGATTGGGAATATAAATTTAGAATCACTTTGAAAGTTAAAAATATGTTTGTCACGACCAAAATTTTGGGTGAATCACCTAAAATTAGGCTAATGAACTACTAAGTCTAACTTAGCCCAAGCTCTCCCAAGCTCATACCAACTCGCAACTTAGGTTCAAATATTTAGCATGCAAAAGGGAATCACCACTAATCACTTTATGGTAGGTCGATTAGACACCTAAGTAAAATAATGGGAGAATTATTTTACTTCTACGAACCAGATATTTCGAGTACGTGGACTTGATTACGTTAAATTTCTCTAACGCCCTTTCGGTACCTTTCTCTTTTATTTTGAAAAAAAAAAATGTTTAGCAAGCAGCTTGAATTAATTTTAATTCACTTCCCTAACATGTGAGGTTATCATGCGGGTGCACTAACCACCAATTTAACACTCAACAAAGCGAATAAAAACAATGCAGAACTTACCTCATAGCAACGAAAGCAACACATCAACAATCCTAGATATGATTTCTAATTAACACGCAATTACTCAATTTTTGTTTTTACCTATTTAACAAGAATCATGCTTTATGCAATGCACGCTACTAATCTAATAAGAAATGATATGACATGGCAATATGTCCTAAACTATATGAATGAGTAAAGTATTTTTTTTTTGTTATTTCTTAATAAACATGCAATAATTAAATATGCAATCTAAATTAACCAAAATGACCTAATCCTAATGACGGACAATTTCTAATTAAATGAACTTAGCAACAATCACTAAAAGACGTGCATTTCATGAACCTAATTTTATATGACGTGCACGTGATTTTTAATTTCTTAATAAGCATGCAATCTATCCTAATACGCAATGACGTGCAAAGAATGCCCTAATTCTAATTTTTATTTTTCTTTTATGAAATTCAAAATTAAAAAAAAAAAACTAACATCCTAAATGAATGCATTGTTTTTTATTTTTGATTTAAAAAAAATATAGAAATAAAATCCATATTATAAATATGCAAGATAACAAGAAATATTCTAAAACAAACCTAATCCTAATTCAAATATTTTTGGATTTTTTTACAAAAATAAAATTGATTCAACCAACACGATGACAAATAAGATAAGATAGGATTGATATTCACAAATTGGCGAACCATATTTTCACGCATGATATCAAGTTAGCCAATTTTTAAATAAATCGTTAATCGAACCTCAAGCATGAGATCGGATTGTCGATTTTGCAAGAGATTGTAAGTCGGATTTCGGGCACAAAAATTGGACTGTCAATCCCTAATTTGAGGGGCTATTTCATGTCAAGCTCTCAAAAATAAAATAAAATAAAATAAAATAAAAAGTAAATAGAAAAACTACCTAATTTAATTTTTTCCTTTTTTTTACCCCCACGGCTTGTGCTTGTGGGCACTCAACCAAGGTGGCTGGTCGTCGGTCCAACAAGGGGGACTTCTGCAAGGGCGGACTGGCAGGAAAGGGGCAGCACCCGGGCAGCACGGACAGCCGGCGAAACAGGGGCATCGCGGTCGGAGTTGCCAATGTTCGGACTCCGGCAAAGGGCGTCGCGGGCAGAATTCGAGTGCGGGTGTCGCGGTTGGAGAGCTGCAAATCCGGCTCGGGTGGTCACTTAGGTGCTGTAGGGCGTGAGCAGGGATCGGCGCGACGTCCGGCAGGACAACAAGCCGACGATGTGGGCTTCAGTGGCGTCAGGCAATAGCAGAAGGAGAAACTGCAGGGGCGTCAGGTCACGGTTGCTGCAGGTCGGGCAGTTGCAGAGCAAAGGCGCGATCGATCGGAGGATGGAGGCGTAGCAGGGGAAGCTCGCAGGCTACTGCGGCGTCAGGGGCTAGAGGTGTGTGGTGATAGCTTCAGGCGAGGCTAATGCGACGAGAACTTGAAGCAGGCGCGGTTCGGTGCTGGGGGGTCTTGGATGGCGACCAGCGGGGCGGAGCTTTGGCGAAACAGTGGCAGTGGCACGAGCGCGAGGGGCTTGGAGCATGGCGGCACAGGCGCGACAGTCGGCACCGGCGTTCGCAGTCAGAGACCAGCGGTGGATGAGAACGCCCTCGAAGAAGACAACTTGTTCCCCCCCCCCCTCTTTTTACTTTTTCTCACCTGTCGCTCTCTCTGCTCTCTCTCTCTCTCACTTCTATCTCTGCAGTTCTCCCTGACACACTTTTAGCAAAAGCCAAGAAGACTTTTTGACCTTTTCTCAATCGAAGGAGAAATCTCTTTTCATCAATTTCCTCACTTCACACTCGAGAAAAGACCCCTTTTAAAGCACGAAAACTTATGATGATTTTTCTTCTACTTCGAAAACCCCGAGAGAGGCCCCCCTTTTGACCTCCGTACACACCCGTTTATAGGCAAAACAAATGTAATCTTTTTGTGAATATTTCATCACACGAAGATTGCCTACAACTTCTTGATCACAAAAATCCTTTTATTTTCCTCATCTCTCGAATATTCTCCACCGATTTTATCACCTATTGCTAAAGATAAGATTGCAACGCAATTTTTTTAAATTCCAAAAACCCTCGTAATATCATATCAAATCTTCATTTTTCACAATATAATTTTAGATCATTAAAAACGGGCTTGGGCCAATTTGCTCGCTTCGTGGGCTTAGTTCGGCCTGCCAAGTTAAAGCTCCAAACCACTAATTCAAACACATCTACCACCGGTCCAATAAATAAATGGAAAAAACTGCAAATTAAAAATAAATGCACATAAATTTATATGCTATGCAATTAATATTTTTTCAGGGATAAAATTAACCCCTAATTTTTAATGTGATAAATGACTAAACGGGTCGCCAAAATTTAGGTGTCAACAATGTTTGCCTCATTACAATATCCTTTTTTTAGTATAGTCATACAATATATTTTTCGTTGTGGCATTTTTCCTTTTTTATTTAGTTTGTTTCTATTATTTACTTAAATATCTTATCTAGTTATATACTGTTGACACCTAAATTTTGACTAATCTTTAGGAAATTAATTACATAGAAAATAAGAGAAACTACAAACAACACAATTTAATTGCATGACAATTTGGTAATAAGGAAATTATTAGAAGACTTACACCCAAAAAAAAAAAAATACATTACATGAATCCAACCTGTACGCTCGACGCCTTAGAGCTCGTTTCTCCCTTACCGTGCAACCAAATTACACGAAATTAGTGGCGTTACCGCCATAACTTGATAAAGAATCCAATCACATTCACCAATTTTCCAGATTTCAGCGAGGAAATTCGCAGTAATATTTTTTTACTTTTATGTTCTGCCTTCATTGTTTGTGTTGTCCAATTTAGAGAGAGAGAGAGATTTTCTTCCATGTCCCCCAACTATCAGAGGTTAGGTCGGCCATTTCATCTTGTTAGTTCATTTGATTAGAAGATAGCAATAAAAAGAAAAACGATTTGATTCTGTTCATGAAGAAAATTTCTATTAGCTAATCTGGTTTCTTACTGAGGTTAAAGCATGAAGTTTAGATTTCAAGGACTTCTAGCTCGTACTTTGATTTTTCTCTTACACCAATTGACACTTTGTATTCATTTGAATTTGGTTCCTCCCTAATGTTTGCATGAGGAATCAAATTCTCATTGTTTTGTTCATTATTCTTTTAAGCACTTTCTCTTTCTTCGTGGTGTGATCCTTTGCATTCTTGTCCATGTCCTCTCACCACATGCATTGATACTGTATATATATTTTTAAAGTAATTACATAAACCTATTTATTGAAATATGGGTTAAATCCTAGCAATTGCACTTGCAATTTTTCCTTTTTCCGATTTGATCATGTTCAAGAAGAAAATTTGTATTCACTAATTCCAGTTTCTTACCAAGGCTATAGCATGAAATTTGGATTTTAAGGACTTTTGGACTAATTAACCATGTCAAGTTTCTTGGACTTTGGTTTTTCTCATATTTCAATTGACACTTTGTACTCATTCTAATTTGGCTCCTCAATAATGTTTGCATGGGAATGAAACTCCCACTCTTTTGTTTGTCATTCTTTTAAGCGCTTTCTCTTTCTCTATAGTGTGATTTTTGCAGTCCTGTCCATGTCCTCTCACTGCATGCATTGACACTATATTCATTTTCAAAAGTAATTGTATAAACATATTTATTGAAATATGGGTTAAATCCTATCAATTGGACTTGAATTTTTTTCTTTATTAGGGACTACGCAATAGTAAATAAGTGAGATCAGGTTGCAAATTTTTCAGCGGAATCGTATAATGTTTGGCACTTAAATTCTAATTGGCATGTTACATGAGATATCTTGGGGAATATAAATTTATAATCACTTCAAAAGTTAAATTATGTTAGGCTGAGTGTAATATTTTTTTTTATTATAATCGTACAATACATTCTCTAATTGAGGCATTTTGCCTTTTTATTTAATTTGTGTCTATTATTTTCTTAAATATCTTATTTAGTTATATCCTGTTGACACCTAAATTTTGACTAACTATTTAAGAAATTAATTGCTTAGAAAATTAGAGAAATTAAAAACAACCCCAATTTAATTTTATGGCAATTTTGAAACAAAGAAATTATCAAAAGACTTACACTGAAAAAAAATTACAAGGAGATAGGTTAATAAGACCCCGAATTTGACTAGTTGTGCTACGAGTTCCAAACTGCACGCTCGATGCCTTCGAGCTCGTTTCTCCATAACCGTGCAACCAAATTACACTAAATTAGTGGCATTACAACCATAACTTGATAAAGGATCCAATCATATTCACCAATTTTCCAGATTTCAGCGAGGAAATTTGCAGTAATTTTTTTTCTTTTACGTTCTGCCTTTATGGATTGTGTTGTCCAATTTTTGAGAGAGTGTGTTTTTTCCATGTCCCCGACTATCGGATGTTGGGTCGGCCATTTCAACTGTTAGTTCATTTGATTAGAAAAAAAAAACATTTAATCCTGTTCAAGAAGAAAGTTTTTATTTGCTTATCCGGTTTCTTACCGTGGGTATATCATGAAGTTTAGATTTCAAGGACCACTGGATTAATTAACCATGTCAAGGTTTTTGTACTTTGGTTTTTCTCTTACATAAATTGACACTTGGTATTTGTTTGAATATGGTTCCCCACTAATGTTTGTGTGAGGAATCAAACTCCCACTCTTCTGTTCATTATTCTCTTAAGCACTTTCTCGTTCTCTATGGTGTGATCTTTTGCAATCTTGTCCATGTCCTCTCATCGCATGCATTGATACTATCTTTATTTTCAAAAGTAATTATATGAACCTACTGATTGAAATATGGGTTAAATCCAAGCAATTGCACTTGCATTTTTTTCCTTATTAAGATTAGACCCTATTCGAGAAGAAAATCTATATTTGCTATTCCAGTTTCCTACTGAGGCTATAGCGTAAAATTTAGATTTCAAGGACCTCTAGATTAATTAACCACGTCAAATTTCTTGTACTTTGCTTTTCTCTTACATCAATTGACACTTTGTACTCATTCAAATTTGATTCCTTACTAATGTTCGTGTGAGGAATTGAATTCCCACTCTTTTGTTCGTTATTCGTTTAAGCACTTCCTCTTTCTCTGTGGTGTGATCTTTTGCAACCTTGTCCATGTCCTCTCATCGCATGCATTGATACTATATACTGTCGCGACCTATCCCTCGGGGAAAGAAATCGGTTTAAGGATATTGCCTAAAGGATGGGCTTATGGCCCTTGATTAGGCACGGACTCTGCCAAGCCCATACCCCGCATGACATTGGGATATTTTTTAAGAATTTTGCACAAAAAAGTCACCACTAGCCTATTGGGGTAGGTTAGAAACCAAGTGAGGCACGGGAGCATGCCACACTTCCTACGTAGCCAGAGAATCTAGGGTCGAGGACTTGATTACACTAATTAACCAATTAATGCCCTTTCGACACCTAATCTTGTTCATTTTAAGAGTAAAAATTTTTGTCAGGAAGTTTGAATTGATTTCACACCTATCCACTAACATGTGAGGTGATCACACGGGTCCACAATCATTAAAATAGAAATTAGTAGCCAAGGAAAGCATTTAAATAAATTGCATGGGAGAGCAAAGATTTTACATCAAAGAAAAGATAAATACTAATCCTAACTAGACCAAAGGGAAGCCAAAATTAATATACCAAAATTGCATAATAAAGGGTATTCGTCTTTAAGGACAACTAAAACCCCTTGAGCAGAATTCTCAAATGAAAGACTGCCATTTTTTTAGGAGAAAATAAACCAAGAGATTAATTTTAACCTTTTTGAAGATTTTTTTTTTTTTTTTAGAATTTTTTGGATTTTTGAATTTTACAAAACCTTTTGAAATTTTTTTTTTTTGGTGTCTTTCTAATCACTATTGAAATTTTTAGACTTTTCTGAATTTCGGAAAAAAAAATTGAATTTTTTATTATTTTTCGAAATTTTCTTCTTTTTTTTGAAATTTTTTAAATTTTTGAAATTTTTTATATGTATTTAATATTTAATATTATATTCAGGAAAAGGGGTCCCAACCGAGTAAACCCAGCCCAGCCCATTGACCCATTGACCCAACCAAACCCAGATCCAACCTAGTTGGATAAGAAAACATTTTTTATTTTTTTATAGCTTTTTTAATGATTTTGTTTTTTTTTTTTTTATGTCTTTTCCTCATTTCTACTCTCTTCCTACACCTTCTGCTCTTTAGGGGGTGCATGACAACCACTGATTTCTGTTTCATAAACAATTTTTCTATTCCAAACTTGTTTCTAGAATAGAAATCCGTTTGATAAAATTATTTCATTTTTCTATTTCTGAAATAGATTTTGGTTCCAGAAATAGATTTGGAATAGAAATCAAAAGTAAGAATTTTCTACTTCTCTATTTCTAGAATAGAAATTAGAAATAAAAATTCTTCTCATCGATCATCGCCGCCGACCATAATCCATCGGACGCCACCGCCGATGCCACCGGTCGCCGCCGCCGCCGATCGCCGGTCGTCGCCACCGGCTACCGGTTGCCGGTTGTCGCCGGTCGCCAGTTGTCAGCAGTCGTCGCCGGCCACCGCCGCTACTGGTCGTCGCCACCCACCGCCACCGTCCGAAAGGAAGAAATTTTGTGTCGTTATCAAACGAATTTTTATTTTTTAGAGTAGAAATTTTGTGTCATTATCAAACGTGTATTTTTGCTTAGAAACTCATCTAGAAATAGAAATAGAAAAATATATTTCTCTTCCATAAATTAATTTATGGCTAGAATGATTATCATTCGCGCCCTTAACTGGACCTTCTGCTCGACAATCCTTCCCTAGGTCAACTTTTGCCATTTTATAATTTTCTTTTTTATTTCTTACCTTTCTATCCATCTTCTTCTTCTTCTTCTTCTTCTTCTTCTTCTTCTTCTTCTTCTTCTTCTTCTTCGATGGTTTCCTCCCATGCCCGAAAGTCTCCATTGAAGCTAGCCCGCACACCAACACCGGTCGGAGTAACTAGCGTCAACCACCGCCAACAACCACCACCTGACAGTCGTCCGCTCCGATCGACATCGATCGCCGCCGGCCATTTTCTCCGGCAACCAACTAACATTCTCGTCTGCGCGAAGGAAAACACTTGTCGATTCGACAATACATGGCTATCTCACGAAAATGACACAAAAGCACAACAACGCACAAGACGCAAACATCGAACAACGTTATGAAAGTAAAGACGAGTTGATCTCCTATTCAAACACGTGCTAACCTTCGGCCTTCTCTGAGGCATTTCGTCGAACATGTAGGAAGCACTGATTAACAAAGGAACCTAGGCTCAGCTAAGGATTCGGGTTCGGACAAAACTCGACATTAGACGTACAAGCAGCATTCTGGACTGCTTTAGAGACTCATCCTTCGCATTTTACATGAGTATGAACAACAACATTAGACCTTGGCCATAACCCACTAAAGAGACTCAAAGTTCACTCAAGCATTTCAACGAATAGCCGGCGTGCACTACTGAAACGAGGGACCTCGGACCTACTAGAGACCCTAGAACGAACTTATATCCTAACAACGCATACTAGAACACATAGAAGCTCTCATGGAGGACCAATGAGACCGAAACTCGTGCGAACGGGTCGGTCGCGAGCTCCAGTCTGAAGCTTCCAAAAACGGAACACACATTCTCAAGAGAGACCTACCTGGTTAGGGGAAAGGGTTGCAGCGAATGACAGCTAATGAACGGACTTCCAGTGACTGCCGACGACATATCACTCTTTCGGGCTCATGCTCTCCTCGCTCTCTCTCTCTCTATCTCTCTCTCAGACTCTCCCCAAGGAGCTCCAAAACAAAACAAGCACGAACCCCTTGATCTTCTCTTTGCTCTCTTCTCTTTAAGCCCAGCCAACGACAAGCGCACATGGCTTCTACCACTGCCAGCCTGTCACAGCCACTTGATCTTTGACCCTGGGATCGTGCTGTCTTCTGCCCTCGTGATCCTCTGCCTCGTCCTTGGTTTGTACGTTTCTTTTTCTACCAAAGCCAAACCAACGTGAGGGAGGAAGAAGACCCACACGTGGGTTGGGCCAATCTACGCAAAAAGAAGAATAGAAGGAAGAAGAGGGCTAGGCCGACCTAACCTTGGCCTAGCCTTGCTTTTTTTTTCGATTTTTTTTTAAAATTTAATAATTAGTGATAGTTGTGTAAATATTCCTAATGTCTATGCGTAACGGATTTTAATGAAAACATACATGATGCATTTTAATGAAAGTGCTTTTTTTTTTTAGCAACTAATTCCTAACTTTTTTTTTGTTTGATGACCCGAGAACTCCCGTACAGCCGGCAGCCGGCGAGGTAAACCCAAGGCAACTGAGCCACCACCACAAACCCAGCCGCAAGTGAGTCACACAATGGGGACGCGAGGTTTCGAACCCCTCCCCCCTCGGTGGGGGAGCAGAGCTCTAACCATCGCGGCCACCGCGGGCGGTGGTACTAATTCCTAACTTTTAATACTATTAAGTCTTAAGTAAAATGGCGAAATTTAGGTGTCAATAGACATGAAATTAGGAAACATTCGGCTTTTTTCTTTTATACATTTCATAAAAAGTTTTCTCTTGAATTGGTCTCGGGAATACTCTGTTGATAATAGAGCAAGCTGTGAAAACTACTTCTACCTAAAATCTAGAGAATATTTTGCTCTCTATCAAGAGAGTTTTGGCAATCTATTGTAAGGATCTATTCTTCCTTTTCACAACCACATTTCGTTCAGGAGTGTATGGAGAAGAGAAAACATGCTAAAAACCATATTCATTACAGAACCTCGCAAAATCCTGATTTTCAAACTCACCTCCATGGTCAGTTCGTATGCTTGAAATAGCATAACCCTTTTCATTCTAAACTTTCTTAGCAAACTTCAAGAAATAAAAGAAGGTTTCAAACTTACTTGCCAAAAAGTAAACCCAAGTGAAACGAGAGTAATCATCCACGATTATTAGATAATATTTCTTTCCACCAATACTTTGAGTTCTGGTTAGACCAAAAAGGTCCATATGAAGAAGCTGCGGAGTTTGATTGGTAGAGACTTGATTCACAAGATTAAAGGAACTTCTGACTTGTTTTCCCAAGACACAGGGAGTGCACAAATCATTCTTCTGGTAAGCCAGATTAGGAAGGCCTCGAACAAGCTTCTTAGAAGAAATCTTGGCAATATGTTTCATATTAACAAGACCAAGCTTCCAATGCCAGAGACTTGCTTCATCTTGAATAGAAATAAAGCACTAAGAACTTTATGGGTTTACATCCATAAGGTATATGTTGCCCTGCCTTCGACCAGTAAAAGATTGAAAGAAGTCTTGACTTGTTCCAGAACAAATGCATTCTTGGAAGTTTATTTTGAAACTAGTATCGCAAAGCTAACTTATGCTCAGCAAATTGTAGTTCAAACCTTCCACCAAGGAAACATTGTTGATAGTCAGGCTCCAAATCTTCACAATTCCACATCCTACAATTTTTCCTTTGTTGTTTCCTCCAAAAGATACTTTTCCACCATTAAGTCTAACAAGCTTTATGAAGCAGCTTGAGTCTCCTGTCATTTGCCTCAAATAGCCACTATCCAAATACCATTTGATCTTTCTTTTAATAGTGACCTGTAATCAAAAAGAAAACTCAAACTTTCTTTGGTACCTAGATTTTCGTAGGTCCAGAAGAGTTAGTATTAAAAATAATCTTAGTCCAATCCTTCTTAATTGGTCTCCAAACCTTAGGACATTCTTTCTCAAAATATTCTGAGTTGTTACACTTCGAACATCTAAGTGCACTTCAGCTAATAGGTTTTACAAAAACTTTTTGAAAATGATTTTTGTAAAATGCCTTTGTTGACACCTAAATTTTTGCCCAAAAAAAATCATTTCCAAAAAAATGGGAACATTTGTTTTTCCACAAAAATATTACAAGTTAAATTCTTGCATATAGATTATCTAGGCATTTAATATGGTGTTTTAAATGGAAGATGTTTTTACTTAAAAAAAAAAAAAAGATAAAAAAAAATTGAAAATATATATTAAAAAAAGATTTAAAAAAAAAGAAAAAACAAGAAAAAAAGAAAAAAAAAAGTTGGGGCCAATGATCTAAATGTGACTAGCCAAGCCCAGGAGGTCAGATTGGAATTAAAAATGCAAATTGGGGCCAAAATGCAATTTCCAAAAGTTGAGGGACCTATTCGCAATTTTTGCAAAATTTTGCCCGAACCCTTAAATCATCATCTTGGTCACCAATTAAGTTGAAATTGAACTTGGGCCAACTCGAATCAATTAAATCGGGCCAAAAAGACAAAGTTTGTATTGAAATGGCTATTTTTGGATAAGAAAATGGCCAACTTTGAGGGGCTTTCTTGCAAAATTGAGTGAGTACAATTGTGAAAAATGGCCAAGATCTTAAACTACTATACATGAGCTTGCTAATTGATCAAAAAACGCAGCCAAATTGATGGATTAAAGCACTCAAACGAGCTACCAAAACCCAGCCCACGGTTTGGTCTGATTTCGGAATTGCTGAGTAAGCAACTTGGTGGCCCCACCATATCCTCCTCAGCTGCCCAACCAGCCCGATCTCTGCACGTGATGGAAGGCCATTATTGGTACTACAATTGGACAAACATTGGTCAGAGATAAGCTGCTGAAATCACGGGAAAGTCGCAGCAAAGTCCGGACACTCAACAGCTGCAAGAGTGGAAATTTGGCTAAGTCAGAAAGTTGTTGAAGTATCCCTGTGGACAGGCTTGGTAGGTGGACAAAAAAACCGACCAAAACTCCTCTAATTCAGTGGAGAAGATGACGGAAGCAAGCTCTTTCAGGGAAAGAGAGAGAGGAGACGAGAGAGAGAGGAGAGAGCTCGGAATCATTCCCCAAAGACACCTTCAGAAGCAACTCCAGAAAGCAAAAACCCAGAAATTCCAGACCGACCTTGAGAGAGAAAAGTGAGATTTTCACACACCCGTGGCCAAAATTAGCCAAAACCTTCAACTAGAGAGTGAAACTTCACTCAAATATCTTTCCAACCATAGGTCATACGTCCAAAATGGAGATCGGGAAGACCTCCTAAATCCCCCCGAAAAACTACCCTCCTGGCGGGCCAAAGAAAGCCTGAATTTTTCTAAGTGTTGAGCCCGGTTGGTCACGAGTGAGAGAAAGCGGGTGTTTTTGAGAAAGCTGAGAGACAAATGAGGAAAATCTTGACTTTTACCCCAAACTAGAATATATTTTCTTTGGTTTGGTGTTAATTTTTCCAACAAAAAAGGTCTTGAAGTCTAATTTTATAGGTCGACAAAAACCTTCGTTGTCATTTTTTCTTCTGCAGATCTCACTTTCAGTTTGAAGGAACCAACTTCCACGTTCTCCCAGAGGACAATTTCTTGGTTTCCTTGGCCAAGAGTCACTTGAAAGGGAAACTAGGAAGCAAGGTAAGCATCCTAGATGTATTTTGGTTTAATTTTGAACATGTTTTGATCATGAAAATCAAGAGGAAAACTAGTCCGGAGGACTGATTTTCGAGGTGGAAATTTTTCTAAGTGTTGGAATCTCTTCAAGAGTTTTGCATGTGTGCTTCTTAGAGAGGTCGTTTTGATGTCTTTCGGTGGGCCATTCTCTATGATTTTTGTTGCATTTGAAAGCTCGTGTTACCTACTTTCACTCAGATTAAGTAGTGTTTCCCTTAGATCTTGCATGTGATAAATGTCGGGGCTTGAACATGGGCATGCAACCTGTTTGCTTGACTTGGGTTCAAACCCAGATTTGCAAAATCAGCTCAAACCCGTATATTTGAGGACGATTTTAGCTGGGTTCTTGTGTGTTGTAGGCTATGATTTTTATCTAATATTGCTCATTGCATGTGTTAGTATGATCTTGATGCTTTATTTCCACATAATATTGCTCATGGGTGAAGATTGAAGGCCGCAAACATGGCCCGCGAAGCTGTTTTGGGGTGATTTAATGCACGCCAAGTGTTCGATGAAATGCGCAAACCAAGTTTCAATCTTGAAACGATCGATTTGAGCTCGGTTATTGTGATATTCATGTGCTGTGTTACTCCATGTTAGCATAGATCGGTTTAAGGAATTATTATTAATATTTTTTTTAAATAATAATAAATAAAAAAAGGAAAATATGAAAATTTCAAAAATATCAATAAATGTTGGATGTTATTAAATTAAGCCAAAAATGACATCTAGGAGATTTTCCTAATTTTATAAAGTCATTTTTCCTAATTAAATGATATTTTGGTATTTTAGAACCATTTTTGTAAACAATCTATTATGCGTATATTAAAATTAATTAGAGTAATTGCATACATCTAGAGTAATTCCATGCATATTTAAATTCCCATTTTGCTCACGGGGGTCCTGTCCCGAGGCGTGATAACAAGGCCATGTAATATTATTTGCCCGACTTGTATCGGGTCTTTCTTTTTCGCATTACTTTCAATGTCTTGGATGTTTACTTATGCACCGCTTTTCATTGATTTGAGTGTAAATTTCTTTTTCTAGATTATGTTAGGATTAGTTTAGATATTAGAAAAAAATCTACAAAAACATTTGCATGGACGCTTAGCGGTTTTGTAAGGATTATAATTGGTAATCAAGATTGTGTGGCCATTTAGATGAACAACCTTTCAAGTAAGTGGTACCGCAAGGGCGCTAATAGAAACATTAGCGTAAACAAGTCCCCGTTCCTAGAAATCTCTGGTTGCGTAGGAATCGAGACAACACTCCCGTGCCTCGATTGGTTTCTAGCCGACCCCAATAGGCTAGTGGCGACTCCTAGAAATATTTAGGTTGTTAAGAACTAAAAAATAAAATCCAACGTCGCGCGAGGTATGGGCTTGGGAGAGCCCGCGCCTAATTTAGGGCCATTGGTCCGTCTCTTTAGGCAAATACCTCTAAACCATTCTTTCTTTTCCCCCAAACGGAAAAAAGAGATCGTGACAGCCTTTGCAGGTCTTTGTTTAATTGTTTCTTTCACTTTGAGAAAATCAATTAATGGAATAATTTCTAAGGTCATACCCAAACCAGATTTGTTAAAGTAGAGTATTTGAGCTAGAAGAATTTTCTCTAGTATATCGGATCCTTTTGAAAATCTCTTTATTATATTTGAAATATCACTTTTCAAAAAGGTATTTTCCTTTGAAAGAGAGTCAAAATTTTCTTTCAAATTATCAAAACTTGTTTTCAGACGTTCAAATTTTTTTTTCTAAGAAACTTCCTGTTGCCTGAGCTTAGAATTCTCATTTTTTAGTTCAGAAATCATTTTAAGAGAGGATTTGAGACTTAGACAAAGTCCATCTATGTATTTAGAGACTTTGACAGGAATTTTTAAATCACTTACCTCAATTTCTTTGCTATCAAACATATATTGGCATATTCTTCTTCATTTTCCTTATACTCGGTGTCACTCCAAATTTCAGCTTTGAAAGCCTTTTTGTACTTCTCAATTTTTCATTTCTTCTTCTTCAACAGAGGACAGTTAGATTTGATATGCCCATTTTTGTTGCATTCGAAACATATCACATCTTTGCTGGTTTCATTGTCCTCAGTCGATCTCTTCTAGAAATTTTGTGTGCTCTACTTCTTCCAGTTGAATCTTCTTCCTTTTCTATTCAGCTTTCTGAATTTCTTAATCATAAGTGTTAACTCATCGTCCATATCATCATCTGAATCTGTATCATCATAATCAATGTTAGATTTTAAAGCAATTGACTTCTTACCTTTGGGATCCTCTTCATCATTTATTTGCTCCACTTCGTATGACTAAAATGTGCCTATCAGTTCATCAACTGATAGAGACATGATCCTTTGTGTTTCTCTAATTGAAGTCTTCACATGATTCTAATCTTTCGAAACCCCACGCAGCAGTTTGTTGACTTTCATTGGTCCTGAGATTGGCTGACATTGATAAGCCAGGCCATTTAGGATGCGTTTATTTGTATTTCTATTCTTTTTTTGTTCCATGGAACAGAAATAGAAAAAATTATTTCTATTCCAGGGAACAGTTTTTGAACAAAAGAACGTATTTGGTAAAATTGTTCCTGTAATAAAAAAAGAATAGAAACATGTTTGATAAATTTGTGTTCTTTTTTTGTTTCTTTTAATTTTTTAATATTTTTCTTTTTTTTCTTTTTTTTTCTTTTTTCTTTTTTTCTTCCTTGTGGCCGGTCGCCGGCCTCAGCCATGGTCGGCAACCGGCCGACGGCCTCGCCCAACCATTGCGAGGCTCGCCAGCCCCCGGCGAGGTCGAGCCTCACCGTGGTTGGGCGAGGCTCGACCTCGCCTTGGCTAGGCAAGCTCAGGCTCCCCTAGATCCAGCAAGGCCGAGCCTCGCCGGTGGCTTGGCGAGCTTGGTGGCTTCGGATCTAGGCCAGCCCAAGCTCGCCTAGCCAAGGTGAGGCCGAGCGTCGCCGGCCAACGCGAGGCTCGGCCTCGATGAATCTGGGCGAGCCCGAGCTTGCCCAGCCTCAGCCTCGCTAGGGGCCGGCGACGCTTGGCCTCGCAGGGGGCCAACGACACTCCGGCGAGGTCGTCGGCCCTCAACGGCTGATCGCCGACCATGGCCGAGACCGGCGACCGACCAAAGAAAAAAGAACAATAAAAGAAAAGAGAGGAGAGAGAAAAGTTGTTCTTAAAAATTGTTTCGAAAACAAGAAACAAATTTTTTTTTGTTTCTTGTTTTCGTTCCCGGGAACAAAAAAACAGAATTTTTGTTCAAAAACAGAAACAAAGAACATAAACAAACAGGCCCTTACAATCTATGTGAAGCGACTAAGCATATCAGTTATAGATTCTCCAGACTTCATTCTAAAGGCTTCATACTATCCAAGCAGAATGTTTATTTTGGTTTCCTTCACATGGTTAGTCCCTTTGTAGGTAACATGTAATTTGTCCCAAACTTTTTTTGTTGTTTCACAAGAAAAAATTCGGTTATACTCAGTAGTAGATAAGGCACGGTATAAAGAGTAGATTGCTTTTGTGTTAAGAGCTTGTCTCTTGATAATTTCAGCTTGTGTTGTTTCGTCAGCATCAGTAACTTTTTTTCCTCAGTCTGAAGCTGATGTTGCTTTAGGGTTGATCCCTTTTTCTACAACATCTCACTCCAGAGGATCTCTAGATCTGAGAAATAAATTCATCTTGTTCTTCTACACATTGTATTCATTTCCATCGAAGTAAGGAGGTCTGGTGTTGTTCTAACCTTCAACCAAACCTGGAGTCAAAATACTAGCTATAGAAAATCTTTAGCTTAGAAGTAAAATACTTCAATAATTAAGCACACAAGCTCTGATACCAATTGTAAGTGCTAGTATGAACACCTAGAGGAGGGTGAATAGATGTGAAGACAATTTTCGCAAAGAGTAATAAAAATATTTTTCTTTTGAAACTGAGTCTGAAGAACAACAGACTTTGAACGAGTTCAGACTTTAACTATAAACAGAACTACGAACAAACTAAAGGAATTTAGGGAAGAGAATAAGAACACATAATTTATAATGGTTCGGCTTAGATCAAGCCTACATCCACTCTCCCACGTTGACAACCTCCTAGTTGGTTTCCACTAAGAATCAAAAGAGAATTTACAATCTGTTATCTCAACTTCACAATGAAAAGTCTCTACTGCTCTCTCACGAAGTTACACTATAAATCTCTCTTTTTTTAGTACAACTTTGAGCTCAGTGTAAGAAGTAACAAGAGAATGGGAAGCTTAAGACTTTGGAATTTCTCTTTCACGCACTCTATGGAATAACTGGAGAGTCTTCCTTAAATACTCATTCATGCCTTCTCGACCGTTGGCACTTTCCAAATGAATTTTTCCAATCAATCCATTGGACAGAATCAATCAAGAAGATCTCGAGCCGTTTGAAGATTATAATGAAAGGCCGTCAATCATGTTCGCCCATACAATCAAAATCTTGATTTCCATAAATAGATTTTTTCCAAATTTACTTGCCTTCTAAAAAGATTTGATGTATCTAAATTGATTCCAATAAAGATAATCAATCCCGTAGGTGATATTTCCAACCAGAAGACCATATATAATCCATACGAACCGAACCCTTCAAGAAAGAAAATTAATCCCGCGTCTGGATTAGTCTTTATTCTTCACTTGTGTTCAGTATGGGATTTGTCAGAGTGAGCAGACTTTTGATGTAAAATAGACTTTGACACAAAAGTCTGAGAGCCTTCAGACTTTGACATAGAAGTCTAGAAATCTTCATAATAGAATGTAGATAAGTTTTGTCAACTTCAAAACATCAACGGAGTTTTCTCCAACAAAGATGACCGAAGCCGTGCACTTAACAAAATCGTTTTTTTTTTCCCGTAACTTTGCCTATGAGGCAAAATGATGATTCTTTAAACTCTAAAAAGATATTGGGAATACGGTGTTTGTTTATTTGTGCATGTGAATCTACAGAAAATATATATGGCTGCAGTATATGCATTATATGAAGTACAACTCAGCAAAAATGCATGGGAAAAGCTTGGTCAACAGAGAAGAAAGGAAAATGAGTGAGAGAGAGAGACAGACTACCTGGGAGATCCACTGAGCAGCACAAGGTGTTTAAAGAGGTCGGGCCTGCGTATTGCTGCCAAGCACCCGATCACGGCTGACATCGAGTGACCGACGCAAATGCTCCTCTTCAGCTCGTCCAGAATGCGCACCGAGTCTTCAGCGTAACCCCCCAGGTCCGAGTACATGCTTTCGGCTGTGCCGTACATGCTCGGACTGATGGACGAAGGCCAAGTCGTAGACCACCACTTGGAAGAAGCACGCAAAGAACGGCACGACGTCATGCCAAACGGTCCGGTCGGCACTGAAGCCATGTGATGGGACCAGAGTCTGCGTCCCGTTGCCGTGGACGCGGCCGTGTGGGGCTTGGAAGATGCCTCCGCTGCTGCATAGTGATTCGCTCACTCTTTTATGGTCTTTCTGCCTCTTTGCCAATGTAACAGTTGTTCTCTATTGAAAGTTTTTAAGAAACACAAGAAGGTGAATGTAGTGTCCCGTAAGGATGCCGGCTGGGCTTGGAGTGATTAAATATGGAGCAATTTCATGTGCGCCTCTTGTTTTTTTTCCTTGTTCTTTTTATTTTTTCAAAAATGATGTTTCGGCTTCTCCACTCTTTTTCCAGAAAAATCATCCAAAAAATCATAAAATTATCGCATTTTTGTCAATTAAGTCCTAAATTTTTTATTTTTTATCAATTTAGTCATAAACATTTTAATAATTTATCAGGTGAGTCCATCCAACCAATTTTGGCTGGAAATTACTGACATTGATGGTTTTGCTAATATTTTAATAATTTTTAAAAAAATTATTTTTTTTTCTTTATTTTTTTTCCCTTTTCTTTGCTTTCCTTTTGGCTTTTAAGTTAGGGCAGACAACTCACGCCAGTCACTAGTAAGGGCTAATGGACCCTCACCAGCTTTGTGTGAGGGCACGCAAGCCCCCACCTAGATTTGACAATGGTCGCGACTCCCTCACCGAATTTGGCTAGGCAAGGGCTTGGCAACCCTTGCTGGCAAGCCATGACACCCTCCCCCAAAGCCAGCGAGGATAAAAACATTCCTCCTAAAGTAGCTGTTAATATTAGATTCCACAGAAAGGAAGTCCTCGTTGGGTTGCTAGCCCTTACTCAAAAACACACAAAAAAAAGTAAAGAAAAAGAAAACACACAAAAAAAAAAACCATAAAATTTCAAAAATTTATTTAAATATTGTTTAAAAAAATAATCACGTCAATATTTGACGTGTCATCTAGAATGATCGGCGTCCACGTTAGCAAATTCTGACAAAAATTAGTTGAATGGATTCAATTAGCAAATTATCAAAATGTTTAGGACTATTGGCAAAATTGAAAAGTTTAGAACTAATTTTAATAAAAGTGCAATAGATTATGAATTTTTGGACAATTTTATCCTTTGTTTTGTGTTCATGTCCTAACATATGTGTGCATGCTTATTAGAGGCTCAAGCAAGTTTTACACGGGCTGATGAGGATCTCCAATCCCATATGATATCTCTTGATGTCTCTGTAAATAGAACAAGCAAACTTAATCGAGAGTTCAACGGAACCAAATCATGAAAAGTATTATAGAAACGTCGTTTCTATAGAATAGAACGAAACCATGGACCATTTGCTTCTCTGTTGTAAATTCTATTAAATTTTGATAATCAGTCTTAAAATATGATAATGACAGAATTGGCTAAACCGTTAAGCGGATGCCACATAGTCTTGTGAATCCCGACGGGTATCTCCAACTCCATGGGTACTCAACGAAACCCCGCTTTGAAGTCATCCTATGTTACACTTGTCATGATATATCACCACTTATCGTAACCAGCCAACACCTGTCAAGCTGTCACGAGAGGCCATTGCTTGTCAATGGTCACCCATCAGGCAAATGAAATCAAACTAAAACAATATGATAATCAAGATACAATCTCAAGACTGGATTTCATACTGGTAAGTCATTGCTTTCACTATCAATTTGAAACAGAACTCTCAAGTTGCCATTATCTTCCCTTATTTACTTACCACAACCTTGCTTGACCGAGGAATGACATTTTTTTCCACGTCAGTTATAGGTCCAGAGTATATGAACACAAGATCTGGTTGCAGGAACGCTTTTTATCAGCCCAATTGAACCACCGATAATTGCCAGCATCTTTTGCTGTAAGCAAATTTTAGATTTACGTACGTGGATACTGGAACGGATCCTTTTATACTTCCTATGGAGCGTGATACCATAAGCTTTGCCGACGACCAGCAATCGCACAATTCCGTCCTTCGACAATATTACTACATTGTGCATTGGGAGGATCCTACCAATCATCAACACGGAGAAGCAAATGGCCCGTTTATCCCAAGAACAAGAGAATCCCCGTCCTTCCTAGTATGTCATCCTGGATTTCCTGACAAGGAATCCTGGGAGAGTGTCGAAATCACTGTAAGGTGAAAGGGAGGCACAGCGATTCCACTTGAGAGC